>CM032327.1:27624320-28224320 GCA_019022515.1 Quercus aquifolioides | reverse complement strand
GCTTTTAGTACTTTAATTAATGTTACCATTGCACACTCTTGGTGAAATGGTCACTCTATAAGTATAAGTGTTTGTGGAGTGTGAGGGGGCAATGGCCGGAGTTCAAGTCTCCAGAACTGAGCTTCACACACATATACACTTAGATTAGGTTATAGTAGAATTCTATCTTGTATAAAAAAAAGTACTTTAATTAATGTTATTTTTAAATTAAATTTTTATGGAATTTATTTGTTAATAATTATTATAATTTATGTGCTTGCAAAATATACATATATGTTAATCTTTGGTCATAAAGTTTTTAAACCAATTGAAATGGGTGAGTTGTAAATGAGCCAAGCCATTTATAAATAGTTTGGGCTCAATTTGAGAAAAAGTTTGCTCATATTCATTTATTTAGCAAACGAGCTAAGTTCAAATATTCAATTTTAGGCTCAAACCGTCAACAAGCTAAGGTCGAACAATATAATGTATTTGTGAACAAGCTTGTGAGTATGAGACTCAATTAAAATATATAATGTTAATTGTTTATATGCATACATATATAAAAATATACTTATATACATCTGATATTTGATTGTGTACATTTGTAAAAAAGTTACTAAGATATCAAATTAGTATTTGTAGTTTATTAATAATACAAATATATAGTCTATTTCATAGTAAAACGTATATATAATTTTAAGAACACAAGGTTGATCATTTTTATAAGTTCATAAGCATAAATCATTATACATGTAACTCAAATTATATAATTGCAACTATAATTATTCATTACTAATTATTAGCATAAATTTGTGAAAGGATAAAAAATTTTAGTTGTGATGTCTACTTTGTGTGCGTTTGGGATTAGGTTATAATTCATCTTTAAGTCTCTTTCCCCGCCCTCTATTATTGGCAAGTCTCATGCAAGTCCTCAATAAAAGAGTTTTTTATTGGTTGTTTTAGTAGCTTATTTTATGCAGATCACACTATTATGTTTTTGGATAAAAAGTTAATACAATTAACTAAATGTGAGCCTTACACTATGTTTTTTCTCAAAATGTCAAGTACTTTTTGCTTATTATAGTTTTCATTCTTATTATTATTATTATTTTTTTAAATTCAGCAGAAAGCGAAATTAACCATTGCCAAATATATATTATACATAGGAAAAGAATAAGTTAATTAATTCGCTTGTAAACTAGTTCGAGCGACAATAAAATGAACCAAGTTTGAATATGTAATCTAAATAATTTATTAAAAAGACTTAAGTTTGGCTTGTATTCAAAATAAAATTATAACAAAAATCTTTAACTTTTAAAATTTAACTTAGTTCGACTTATTTACAACCTTAAAAATGGGCGGTATGTGTCAACTTAACAACACCTATTTGTTTAAGCAGTGTTATGTGGATCTTGTTAAGGTTGAGGGTTTCATGGCATTACAAAATAGGTCAAGTTTGAATTGATCCATATATTCGAATTTCCTTATCTCAACGTACGTGACACGGTGACATGACACAATTGCGATCTTTTTTTTTTTTTTTTTTTGGGTACGCATAATTGCGATCTTAGTACCAATGAAAGGACGTCAGAAAAAAGACCAATACCATCAGTCCAAAGAGGATGCATGGGCTAACTTTGTCAGGTTTGTATATCAGTTTTGAATGCCCATTTCTGGAAACGACCCAACAACTTCAGTGGGCTTGGTTCTTTGTGTAAACTTGAAGGAAAGTGACTTCTTAGTACGCATATACAACATTAAAGAAACGACCTACCTATAATTGTTTTTGTTTTGCATTGGGATCTGCAAGAGCTAAATTGCCCACATTAACAGCCGTGTTGACTGTCGAGAGGTAAGGATTGTCACGTTGTGTCTAACATGGTAATGTTCATGTTAATCCTGTTGCTAACTATAGTTCTCACCTACTATGTGAACCTCTTATTTTAAGGCTTCCGTATAGAAAATTCCATATTATAATGCTAGTGAAAAGTCAGTCTAGTAAAACACACCAATTTGCTTTGTGATTCTCTATGCGACTGTGTTGTAAACTGATTCATAATGAATAGCCTTGTACTAAACGCGTGCAAGAGAATAGAAGAGCTGCTCAACTTTTAAGGTTAAAGTTGAAATTTGAAGTTTCCAAGAAAAAGCCCTACAATGTTTTGTCCACCATTTTTAAATCCAAAATTTTAAAACACTAAGATAATCTGCCATACACTCAAAACACCAAAAAGCTTTTATATTTAAATTCTATATCACAAATGCTCTACTATTATATATATCGGTCTTTCTTACGGTAATACTTGGACACTAATTGTGAATCTTTCATGTAGACATATATGTATCAATCTGATTGAGTTTTTGGGAAACTTATAAAAATACATTTTTCACGACCATTTATCTCATTGGCATGCTCATATTTTTCAGCTCAAACAACTATGCGCCTGTATAAACAATAATGAGGACCTTATTATATGAAAGAATGTATACTATACTGCTATGTTGTTCCTAACTAATTAGCCGCAAGCCTTTAAAAAGAACTCAACCCTGCTTCCTTTCTAAGAACTGCCATAAAAATTTCACTCCATGTATCAACCGGGCCGGGCATACACCAATGAACACAATCATTGTAACCAGCTTTCCATTTGTTGCCCCAATGCTCTCCAGGGTGCCCATCAGGTCTCATCAGCATGGCCCTTGTAACATCTACAACCCCAAATCTCTTCCCTTGGTTTCCCCCAAATTTTCTTGCTCTTTTAATCTCTTTTACCTGAGCATTCCTCATTTGCCATTCGGAACTCGTTAAGTCTATCTCAGTCTCGTTGAAAGGTCCTGTTCTGTTGCAGTACCCCCCGGTATTCCAACCCCCATTCTCAAAGTGTGCTGGTGAAAATGTTCTTAACAAAGTCACTAGGCCACTGCAATTCTTGCAGCCATTGATATAATTAAAAGTAGCTCGAAACGACATTTGAAGAGCGAAGTCAACATTGCGATTAGTGACATTTGGTTCATTGCAATAAACACATCCTACTACATTGTCACCTTTGTGTAGGTACATTACTCGGAAGAACCAATGCCCGGCTGAAACGATAGCATAGTCCACACCTGGAAGGTGTTTAGCCCATCCATCATCAACCTTGTCAAGTTGCAAGTCAAAAATACTGGACCCTGTACCATTGATCATTCTTTCCTCACCTGCTATGAGGAATTTGGTCCATAGCACCTTAAGGGTGAAGTTACTACTACGAAAGTACCATGTCCGGAATCTGTCTTCTGAATCCTTGTAAATGTCTTCTGGAATTTCCTCCTGCAATATTAGTAAAATTACAAGCTTCAATAGCTGTCTTCACACACAGACTAATGAATTTGCATTAAATTCCTCATTCAAAACGTTGTGTTTGGGTTTGACTGGTGACCACATAAAATTACATGGCCCATTGGCATTGAAAACACAAGGAACTATTGCGTGACAAACCGCACTCACAAAGAAATTCATGACTCTGACTATTTGTAAAGGGGCATATGCAATCATAATTATTAATTCTATGATACGCCTAGCAATGTAGTAATGGTATTAAAGCTAATTACTGCCATTAATTTCTATGGGGTTGACCATAAAGGTAAGCCTGTCCAAATTCCACCCCTACCCAAAGGTTTTTTGTTTTTTTTTTTGTTTTCAATAAGGCCCTACTCAAAGTTAGTGTCAAATATCAATTATCAATCTGACTGACTTTGCCTAATCGTTGGTTCAAATCCTACACAATACAAAACAAATAATAAAAAAAAAAAAAAAAAAGCAAGACACTTTTCCTAATCATTATTATGATATAATGTGATAGATCATAGATGTACTTGTATCGACCCACATGTTCTTGCCTTGTTAATCGATTTGAAATCGCTGTTAATGCTCTACAGGAAACCAATTTTCAGTGCTACTATCTTGTTGTTAATCGATTTGGTTAAGATTTTCAACTAGAGAATAAACAATAATGCAATTTTCTCACTAAATATAACCTCAATTTTTAACGGCATTTCATTCAAATCCATTAGGCCAGATTTGATAGGAAATGCTAAAGGTACTACAAGTTTTACTACATGAAACTTACAAACTGATGTGGTAATGAATATGATTGGTGGGTTTTAACTTTCAACTCCTTCAGAATTGAATTTTTGAATTATCTAATAATTTATGACAAATCAGTTTGGAAGCTTAATGTAGTAAAATTTATAGTATCTGTAGCACCACTCAATTTTATAACCATGGCTAGTAATAACAAGTCGTATTACTAATTGTGCTTATTTGTTAGAATTGGATAAAATCACAAATAAATAAGGCTCTAAAAAGCTATATATAAGCTAAACAAACACTTAATTAACTGGTTCTAATTCATATACTATTCTTAGTCATATACTACTATTCTAATTAAACATTGAAAATTCAAGGTAAGGCCAAATCCCACGTTATCATCAACTATTATTCTTTCCTTCAGCTTCAGTGCCCCGTAATTTACTGACTGAAAAATACTAGGCATATAAGGAAGGAATAAATAAAAGCACTATTCTTTCCTTGTAAGCATAGTATTTTAAATAGTAAAGTACAACACTAAAAAAGTAAAAACACTCTCTAATTAGCGCATGGAAACAATACTACTAAAATTTTCTGTATCTACAAAGATTTGCACCTAAAAAAAAAAATTTGCAAACTGACCTGTGACAATAGGCAAAGAAGGGATTCCATATGGTTCCTAGCAACCGAGTCACCAATAAATGCCATTGTCTTTCCTTGCAAAATTTGCAGAAATGTCTTGGCATTAAACCGTGGCAGGTCACATTGGTCTGGTTTCCATCTCCAATTGAGAAAATCCATGTCCATCCTCCCTTGCTTGAAACAATTCTTTGATTCTGGGATTGTTGCACAGCTTGAATTGGTATAGAAGAATGACCCTCTTGATTCTCGAACCCAATGACCTTGAGACAAGTCACAGCTCTCTCTTTCTACAAAACCAATAACATATTTTTAACCCAAAAACAACCCCCCCTAGAAAAAAAAAAAAGAAGGAAAAATTCATGATTATGTAAGGAAAAACAAAAAAGAAAAGGTTGTTTTGAAATTTACTCTGATGGGATTTGTGGCCTTGCATGGGTGATGAAGCTTGTTGTTCAAGGCCTTGTTTGGATATGAGATATAAAGGGTTTGGAGAATAGAGGAGGAAGATGCTGAAAATAGTGGCTATGAACAAAGTTGATAAGATGAAATGTACGGGTCTCCTCCCCATGTTGATGCATCTCTCCACTTTGCCAAACTGAATTTTCTCTCTGAAAACAGTACTAGAAGACTTCATGTTCATTCCTGTACAAGTCATGAGATAGGAAATGAGAGAAGAGAGAGACAGACACAAGGGTTTTAAAGTGAAATAATTTCCCACGAAAACCAAAATAAAGAGAATCTTTAAATTCCTCCATTAAAGAAAAATTTTAGATTGTGCTGGCCTTGTCTTGCTTGGTAAGTCCCTTTCCTCTTCCTCTTTAATTTTATTTTATTTTTATAAAAAGTGGATTTGTTTTTATTTTTTTGGACAAAATATAAGCGTGTGATATGGCCAGGTGCTTTTGTGTAAAGTAATATCTGCCGTGTGATATAGACACGTTGCACTTGTTGTGTTGACGGAGTGCATGTGAGCCTTGTGGTCGTGTCTTTACTGATTACCCTGATTTATCGGCGCAATTCTTTCGGGTTTTGGAAAATATTTTCCACTTTGTGAATATTTTGGGTGGTTTTTACATGCTTTCCACAAATCAAACTTTCCCACTTACCCATGACAATGGAGGGCCAACCTTGTCTCTCTGCATAGAAAGTCCAAAAGGGTTCTAAATTCTAATCCTATGTAGCTCTATCTCACATACCACATCGTTAATCAATGGCTAAGAGCTTAGAATATTCCTTTTAAAAGAGAGAACTTAGAATATTTGATTAGAATGCAAACATCAAATCATAATTATTTGATTTGATTAAATCTTCCAGAATACTTTAAAAAAAAAATTTATTATGAAATTCTATTTATTTAAGACTCCTGTAAATGTGTGCTCTTAGAACAATATAAAAAAAATATTTAAAAAGATTTTTAATAGCACTTTACTAAATTTTTAATAGCACTTTCATGATAAATATAAAAAACTGTTAAAAAAGTTAGTTATTTTTTTCTTATCTCAAAAACTTTCTAAAAATAGTTCCTAAACAAACCAATGTGGGCATCTGTTAATATTTTCCTTTATTTAAATAGGTAGATTAAATCTTAACCTATCATTAATAATTTAAATAATATATATATATATATAATTGAATACATTTGATTTTTTTTTTTTTTATGGGAAGAGATTTGACTTTTGATTGATCTCGTAATATTGTGCCATATAAGATTTTAAGATCTCCAGGTTGTACTGGCTGATTCAACAGCCTTGATTTAATTTAAAGTTGCAATCTTCTTCCTCAAAAAAAAAAAAAAGATTTTAAGATCTCACAATTTTACAAGTTATTATTTTAAGAAATATTTTTTTAATATTATATTTTATATATAAACCTTCTCTTTTAGAATCTTAGCACATTCCTGCAAAAAAAAAAAAAAAAAAAAAAAGAATCTTAGCACATTAAATTTTCTTTCAATTGTAAAATTATAGTGAATTTATGTTTTTTTAGGAAAAAGTTTGACTACAACTCTCTCTAAAAAATTAACATGATTATATATTTTGTAAATTTATTCTTCTGGGGGTGGGGGGTACCTGGACCTACCATTTCCATAGACTCATTTACTATTTTGGCTATGTTTGGTATTGTTGTTTAAATAATAGTTTTCATTATTTAAATACTATAGTACATATTTTCACAGTATTTTTTCACTTACATATATTTTCACAACACTTAAAACAATGTTATTAAAAACCTTTTATCAAACGAGTCTTTTACCTTTTGTTTTGTTTTTATGATTAATTTTTTTCAAGAGCTGTGTTTTCATTTTTGTACATATTTCATGTACATTTTTGTTTTTTTTTTGGCCTAAATTTGTAGGTATGTTGAGACCAGTACGCAAGGACATAATCACATGACTATATCAGGAGACAGGACAATAGAGACAATGACTGTAGGCTAGGACCGCTAGGTTTGATTCAAAATCCTATTCAAATTTCATTACCATTTGAAATCAATTTTTTTTTAGAACGATTAGAAATCGAATGTAATGGTTCAAACTGGGCGTCGAGATTTAATGTTAGGTCATAACCAAATGCAGTTTAGACTTCAATCGATTCAACCTTATTAAGACCTTAATTCAATTGGAATCGTAATTACGTCAAAGTTTACTTTAAGACTGTCTAACGTAAAAAAAAAAAAAAAAAAAAAAAAAAAAAAAAGGCATTATTATTATTATTATTTTGAGAAACAAATGGTATTAATATTGTTAATGAAAGAAGAAAGGTTGAAAACCAAAACCATGATTATTACACTTTTGGTTCTAAACTCTAGCCTCATATTTCAAAATGGATCTCAACGTTTTCAAATGATTCAATATGGTCCTTAAACATTTAATTTTGTGTATAAAAAGGTCTTTTATCATTAACTATTGGATGGAAAAATGTGATGTAGCAAATGTAAGAAGGTTCTTTTGAGCAACCCAAAAGATTTGCTCAAGCAAGGTACATATCTATCACCTTTTCTTTTTTCTTTTTTTGAGTTGAGATTGTTAAGGAAAATCCCAAGGAGTTTTATAGCAATAAAGAAGGGATGAGATTGGTTATTCAAATATTTTGTTTACAACTGGCTTCTTTTATGTCTATTTAAAGATAGATATAATTAAAACAAGGGAATTTTAGAAGGTATGGAAAACTAAAAAATACAATTACTTGGAAAAGTTCAAGAGCCACAAGTGAGTCTACCAATGGGAAGTCAGTGACATCCTTAAGAAACTTCGTCCACACAAGCTTTATTAACCTACTCTCAAGGTTTAAAACCCCCTAACTTCCAACCCATGTTATGTTCTTGTGGGGCCTAAGAATCTGGCGACCCCAGCCCACTTTATATTAAGCCTAAGACCCATGCCGAGGATGGAGAAACGTCCGAGAATGATCAAAAAAAGTCCAAGTTGCCAAGAGACATCACCGAGGACGATCTTGTCCTCGGCTTGCCGAGATCATAGAAAGGAAGAGCAGCACGCCACCAAAGGCAGCCTTCCTAAGCACCACAAGAAAAAGACAAGTACGATGGGTCATCTATGGAAGCATGGTGGAGGAGCAATTCAAGGAGAAACTGTCACCTTCACATTAAATGCGCACAACTAACGTTCTGGCCACATTAATGAGGAAATGACCCCTGAACAAAGTTGTCTAGGTTGCTGCAGCTCATAGAAAGCCGAAGAAGGTAGCTGATGGGACAAGCACTCAAGTAGCAACCTGCATGATCAATAGATGGAGGGCCAAGATTAACTAAGAGGGAGTATATAATGGAAGAACTCCCCCAGAGTGAGGGGGCGGAAAAAACATTGTAGCAATTCGTATCACCTTGGAAACCTTTGTAACCAAGCACTGGAGAAAATAATAAGAACTATAAGCTCCTCAGGAGATTGCTGAGGACGGAACTTTATACTTTGAATCTATTACCTTGTTATTTAACCCACTCGCAGCCATGTTTAGTTGTTGTAATCCTTATTAAGGCTTAGTTCTTGAGCCTATTCTCTACAAATTCATTGTATTGGGCTAGTTAAGTCTAAGTTCACTCATCCAAATGCGGAAGTGCCCAAACCCAGTCCCTACAGTTCTTATTATTGATTCCGATAGAACATGAGCTTTACACCCGCCTTTGTTGCTATCAAAATTTATATACCTAAACATGCATCAGATAATATAATATCACATCAAATTATTAATTCAAAATCAAAATGTGCATTCTTAATATCATCATTACATAATATAATATTTCATATATAAGTAAATGAAAAATAAAGTCTTAAAGGAAGAAAACAAAACATGTCATATGTGATTGAAACTGATGGAATTGAATAAAAAATTTTAGAACAAGATGAAATAGAATGTGATTTGTACTGTTTAACTTATTAAAATAGAAAATTCCAAATGTAATGGAACAGAGCTAATAACATTGCTCTCAAGCAGCTCACCCTTAGCTGCCTAGACATTATTTTTGTGGTCAACAAAGGCACTCAATCCATACACCATCCCACCAGTCATTGGTTAACTGTCAATTGTCAAGCGCATCACTTAATCGATATGAAGAAAATTGTGTACTTTCAACAGTCGTACAATATTGCATGGCTTGTAAAGATTGTCAAAGAAAGAGGCCAGCTTGGACTTTGACGTTAAAGTTGAACATATATATTCCAAGTTTGGTTTGGGTTCTCAATTGTTCGGTGAAGCATTGCTAATGGTTTAGGAAAGGTAAGCTATAAAATTGTACGGTATCACAAAATTTGCCTTTTGCCATTTGAAAATTGAAATACTGATCTCAAAGTCTTAATTCGTTGCCATGTTAATGTGATAAATCTATTTATTTTTTATGTATAAATTTTCTATTGACAGTGCACTAATTAGTTACGTAAAAGAAATTTATAAGGTTATTTTAAAACATTTATTTGTTAATGGACATATTTGTTAATTCTTGAAATCCATGATAGTAGTTGTTACTTGTTATTGAATGCAATATATTCTTGAATTTCTTATTGAGACGGGTACCTACAGCCACACGTGACTAAATGTCTAAGTGTGTGTATACTGTGTAGAGTATAATTCACTGACTTATTCACTTGCTGTTTATAGTTTGTACACACAATAAATAATTGTTTTTTTTTTTTAAGACAATGTTTTCATGTCTAACCCAAGAGGCCCAACAAGCCAAAAAAGAATTTAAGCCCATAATTATTGAATTTCAATCCATAAAGCACGGCATTTTTGGGCCCAGCAGCATTAAATCCATTCAAATACTCTCTCTTTTTTTTTCCTTTTTTTTTTTTATATCACTTTAGGGCCCAGAAAACAGCAACATAATATACTTACGCCTAGTTCCAACCTTTTAGTACAAAGAGAGAAATATTCCTGGTTATGTTTACGAGAGACTGTTTTATGCTTGGTGCATCCTTCGTCCCATCAACAAATAAAGGCTTCGACACTTATCTTTTCGAGTCAGTTTTTGGGCCCAAATGGTAAAGGGTATCTTTGGGCCTGATTGGAAGGTTGGTATAGCTATTTCGGTTGAAACCTTGGGTTGTTCCTGTCTTCCAGAAACCCATTAACATTAGACCACTGACCACACGATTTCGGCTTTCTAGAAAAAATATGATGCAATCCACTGTTTCACTAACATTGACGAAAATTGTTATAGTGCAATTTTCTATTTATGAATAGAATGACCAATAGTAAAAGTTTTAGTACATTAGTCTTATAAATTAATGTGTTAATTTTTAAACATAAAACCAAAAAAAATAATAATAATAATAAATAGTTATATTTTTTTTAGAGAAGACGAGAAAAAAAGAAGGTTAAGAAATTTATTTATATATATATTTTATAGTAGAATTCATAATAACTTTAGCTTTCTTTTTTTAATAATCGATATAGCATACTCATATTCATGATTAAGATTTTATTTTTTGAATCTAATAGTATTAGCTGCATGGATCCATTTGAAATAGAGAGGATGCTTTTCCAAAATGATGTGGCCGAAGTCTTTCACTATAAAATAACATTGATATAGGCCAACATATTGGAGGTGACATGTGGAGAGCTACTTATAGAGGTTGATAATTTTATAATGATTCTCATCAGCTTAAGCCATTTGGATCTCTTATTCTAGTATTATGATTGATTACCAATTTTTTCAAAAGTTAAGTTGTTAGGAATTATGAATTTAATTAGTTAATCATAATTTTAATAGAGGTGACTCATATATTTCTGGACTCCAAGTAATTAATTACTTGGGCTTTTTTTGGCCGGCATATAATGTTGCTTCTATTGGCCACGTGTGGTTGCGGGTAAGCAAAGCAATTTCCATTTGCCCATTTGGCTATGTTAACAATAAACAAGGTGTTACAGATGAAGCTGCTTGTGTGTATAATGGAATAGAATATAAACCTGCATTTCTGGTGCAAGCAGGTGCATGTTGAGAATACTGTTGTCAAGCAGAGGTATAGTTAGACTTTGGCTATTTAAAATGTGGGGACATAAATGGCCAGAATCTCCTTAGTTCTTTAAATGTGGAGACTGGAAGTGAAAAGGTATTCAATATACAGCATTTGTAATTGTTGGAATAAATAATTAAATTCACCATTTCTTAACAACTAAACATTTTGGGGTAATCGATAATTTATCATTAACAAAAAAATTCAATATGTATAGCATTTGTCAGATGAGTACCGCTAATTGTTGTTCTTCTGTACCCTATACAATCAATATTAATCCCTAGAGGCTGTTTCATGCATTGTTGATGTAGATCCTTGGGTATCGATTAACTTTGGGCATTCTGAATAACAAAGTTAATTTTCCTCTCCCAGAGAGAAGTTGAGAGTGTTAAAGACCTACCAGGAAATTAAGGATAGGATCATTGAAAATGACCATAGAAGAAGATACATAGGCCATATGTGCTGATTTAGCTTTGTAATCTTGGTTTTCAGTTTTATGCTGGATTACTTGTACTGCCATGCAGTTTTCAATAAATGTACTTTTCCTTTGGTTGAAGGAAACTCTAATTCATCCAAAAAAAAAAAAAAGTGTTTCAGACATGAGAATTATCGACAGAAGAAGACATATAGCCATATGTATGTCTTGAAGTTCAAGACATCAACATGATTGTAACCTAGAATTTCTTTTAAGTAATGGTGTCTTATTTGTTGCCAACAGGTTTATGTTCTGACAAATTGTATGGAATGCTTAAAATGATGACGATTTGAGATTGATCGTGTGATCATGATTTGAGATTGATGCATTAGAATACTTTTTAGAGAGAAAAATAAAAAAGCTGGACTTTCAACTCTTTAAAGAAGAGTAATGCAGCTATGAGATCCTTCAAGACTTCAATCTTTTTATTAGACTCTGAGTCTTAACACATCTTAACAAGTTTAACTAGAGACAATAATAAGATTGAAAAATCAAGACCCTAGTCATTAGGCAAATTATTGAAGATACATTAATGAAGTCATTAGGCAAATCAAATTAATGAAGTCAATTATGTTAAAATATAATGCAAATTAGGACAGATGGACATTGCATGTGATGTTAAAATACAAGAACTTCCAGCTATAGATGATGGATATATTAATGAAGACACATGGTGTAAATTTAATTGGCCAGCCAAAGAGTTTAAATGCTAGGCCAAAAGTACAATGAGAAGAATCAGAGAGTTAATGGCTTTATGCCAATGCATAGTAATCTCATCTCAAAGAATTTTTCACTTGTACTGTGTTCACTAACTGTATGGTGGGATGCAAAATGTAGTACATTTTTCTGTTGATAATGGTAGATCTAGGTTTACTGAAACTTGGGAAATGATTAGGGAAAAACACAGCTGCATTAACTGGTGGAAGAGCATCTGGTTTCCTGGGCATATTCCCAAGCATTCATTTATCTCTTGGCTGGCGATTAAGAATAGGCTGCTTACTAGGTAAAGAATATTTAAATGGGCATATAAGGCAGATATACTTTTGGAATCATGAAATCAAGGGACTATTTGTATTTTGATTATTCCATGAGTCAACGAATTTGTCAAGAAGTTCTAAAGTTCTATCTGTTTCATAGAAAGGTGGGTGATTAGATATGGGAGCTGAATTGGCCTGTTCTGCTACCATTTACCACATTAGGAGGGATAGAGATTACAGAGTGCATAATGGTAGGGTGAAAAATGAGTGTAGATTTTCAACACCATAATGACAGATACAATTATACAAACTGTGAAGTGTAGGCTTGCAAGTAGAATCAGAGTTAAAAACTCAATTTAAAATAAAGCCTTATGTTGTATTTGGAAGTTTCCTAATTCTGTTTTGTTATGTGCTTAGTTAGATTAGGCCTTATGAGTATGATGTTTTTGCATTTCTGCTACTCGTTGTCTGCACTTTTCTACTTGTTTGTAAAAGCTGGTTCTGTTATTTGATTGAATAAATATCTTATTCATTAAAAAATAATCAAATAAGTAATACATTTTTGTTAGAAAACATATAAAAATGGAAAATTTTCATCCTCTCTCATCCAGCTCCATTTTCTTGAGTATAATAGGGTTGGTCCAAATTTGAGGTGCAAGGCAATGCTTTACTATTGTTGCACCATATATGACTCAGCAAGGGCGTTGGCCTTTGTCACATATGGTGGTATTCGATTAGTGTGATTTTTCAAGAAGTTTAGGTTACCCTTGAGACACTGAAGATTCACCTAGTAGGCAAAAAAAAAAAACCTTAGTAATTGGAAGATACTTGGATGTCTACCCTGAAATATTGTTAGTGTTTATCTGTGCAGTCTTTGACAGTTGACAATTCCCTACCATATGACCAACTATACTATACAGGCAAGGTGGTAGATAAGGTTCTAAATCATCCATTTATATCGAAGCCCCAATGCAATCTTGATTTTGAAATGGACATCTCACCAAATAGACAAGCTTTAGACTCCTATCTAACATATCAGACACTCTCACATTCTTATTTCTTAGTTATAGTACTGGTCACTCGTTTAATTTAATGTCTGTCAAGTGCCTACTGCAACCTTTTTGTGATCCTTGTGAGTATTTATTTTTTCTTATTAGATTGAAATTTTAGCTTTTGCGTTGTGATATACATGTAGCATATTTACTTAGTGTCGGCAGTTCATGACACATAATGCATCTTTTGCATCAAGAGGGACACCATGTGGCCCAATATGTATGTAAATCATGACAATCAATCCAGTGGTTCACCATTTTGAACTTCAGTAGCTTTGAAATTTTAAATTGATGTGAGTGGGTTTATAATTTGGATAACTTATCCTCATTCTTCTAAATCTCAAAATACACACTAGTTGGTTGGATAGTTGTATCAAAATCTAAAAGTTGTAGTCCACCATTAAAGGCCACTTCTAAATACAAGTTTTGCACATCCATGGTCTAATGATTTCCAGCAGAATTAACACAAAAATAAAAGCCTCCTAGCCTTTCTTGGATAGTTGGATCTTTGGTTCTTGAGATCTCATGTATTAGATCTGATGCAAGATAAAATTTAATGGAATTGGGGGTAAAATAATTGAATAGAAAATAAAGGATAGATCCTATGAATCAGCTGATGGGTTCCTTGGAATTAGCATCAAGTTGACAACCAAATAATCAACACCCAATTATTGGAAAATTCCAAAACATCAAATTCATTCTTCAAATACGTCATAGCCATTTTTAAATAGGCTTCCAGAAAACATCAATAAAAAAATAATTAAACCATAAACATAATCTTCATTCATAGCAATAAGATTACACTAATGGGAAATTCAAATTTGAACCAACACTTACATAAATAAATGGATTTTATAAATTAAAAAAAAAAGCACTAATTTTGGACTTTTGGTATGCATCACATCAGGATCCCCACCCCATTTTTTTTTTCTTTATTCTTCTCTTGATATTCCATATGCGGCTGGGCATATTAAATTTGTGTGTCTATAATTGTAGTAGTAGTGTATTATAGCACTCTTTCTGGTAAGTAAATTTAACAGCACAAATGTACCTGCTTTGGTGGTGACCAAGAGGTTGCCTAAACTGGGAGACCACAATTACGCACCGCAAACCACTGAACTACTCCAAAATTGTCCTTTCATAAAGAAAGATAAGTTTTGCACAACTTGATGCTGTTACTTAACCGAAACAAAAATGATGATGTTATCAGTGCATTTGGGACTCCAATGATATGCTTACTTATAGCAAATAATTTGTTGGCACTTGGATGTGTTAGATCAGTGGTTACGTACCGCACAACTCTCTCGAGATACCCGAGTTGATTGAAGTTGAGATTCCAAATTCAATCCACCACACTATCAGTTTATCATGATTTTGATTTTTAGAATGTCTCATGGATATGAAATGAAATAGTCTGACTAAAGGGTGAGACACTACACACAAATAGGCCCACTTTTTTTTTTTTAATGTATGATACTATGATTACAATATATAGTGTTACATACACATCATGAGATGGCAAGTTGAAAGTACTAGATAATATCCTAAAATTATGTGTACAGCCATGACCAGGTTAGCAGATCACATGGACGAGTTCGAGTAGGACAGTTACTCACACGTGACCGTGGCAAAGAACCAGGACAAATCCTTTTAAGATGCAAATAATCTGCCATATTATGCTCTACTGGATGAAGCTTCAGTTGCAGTGCTTGGTTGCTGGGATGCATGCCCATCAAACCACATGTAACAACAAGTCCCATTTGTTTCTTGGTCCTAAAATATGACAGAAAATGACATATTTTCTATCCTTACTTCTTTTGTGATGTCTAACGTTCAATTTTGTTTTGGCTAATAACAATTTTTCGTATTTTTTAGTGTTTGGCATGCCAAAATAATGCAAGTTTTCGAAATACATTTTCTATGATTAAAAAAAAAGAAGTTTAATAAAGAAAAATTCAAATGTTACATACTTAACCTTGTAAGCAGGAATATGAACATAAGTACGGATACGACAAGACAACATGAGCAATTTCCAAAAAATTTTAACATAACATGACGGATATGACATCGGTATAACACGAGTACAACACCCTAAATAAAATGTTTGTGCTTTCCAGCACTTAACAAATCTCCTTAAATGAACTCCATGTCACAAAAACTTGTTTTAATGGCAACTTCTTGTTTCTCTCCAAGTTGACTGTTGATTATCGTTAACTGGCTATTGACTGTTTTGCAAATGACATTTGGTATTGTAGGCTCCTTGATTTGTGCAACAACGCTGTCAATCAACAAGGGAAATGTTAGAAATTCAAATGAAGGTTTCTTGATTTTTCTTTTTCTTTTTTGTTTTTTTGATAATGAAGGTTCCTTGATTAATGTTGAAATTCTTTGTTCCCTTGATTTATGCACAGTAAGACAACTCATGATGGAAGGCCTACACCTAATACAACCGATTGATTTAGAGATTCTTTCCAACACGTTTATTTCATTCTTTGACTTTTCTATGTTTTCCATCTACTTTGTAATATCAAGCTTCTACTCTTTGTTAACGATCAGGTTAATGTAACTTCTATATGCTTTTGTTACTTCAAAACTCAGTAATGTTTTCCTTTGAGTATACATATAGATAATAAGCACTTTACCTTTTACCATTAAGATTGTTGGCAAATTTAACAGAAATCGTAATGGTAGGGGACAAAATTCTTATTACCAGTAGTTAAGGAAGGCATTACTCATAATTTTAAAGTAGGAAAGTGCAATTTGCCCCAAAACCTGTTATTATTATTATTTGCAATACTAAATTTATTATTATTTGTTTCGACATTAATATTTTTTTTAAATGAATTATTTTTTGCAAAAAGCATATTTTAGAAAATTATCTTATTTTCCTATGTTTGGTAGCAATGATAGAATGAGTTGAAAAACTATATTTTCACTTCCCTTATTTTCCTTGGCGTGAGATAGAATTGTTTTCCAGGAAATTTTTGTGGAAAACAACTTTATTTCATTCCAAGTTAAATTAGGGAAGTTAAGAGATAGTTTTTCAATGACCTTTTTTAAAAAAAAAAAAAATTTATGACACTACAAAACATAGAAAAAAAAAAAAACTATATTCACATAAGATTTTTCATTGAAACAAACGCATCCATATATAGCTATATCAAGTTATGAACTAACACTTTAAACCCTTTTTTTTAAGAAGAAACTAACACTTTAAACTTGATTCTAAAAATTATAAAAAAAAAAAAAAAAAAAAAAACCACTAACACTTAAAATTAGGGAATGTAAATTAAATGAGCTTCCATTAAAGAACCTTTTAGCTAGGTTAGGCTCAAATGGGCTCCAGAACCACTAAATCGAGTGACCCCGCGGCTATAAATGTATTTATACAAAATACATATAGTCCTCTCATATGATCTTATTTTTGTTTACAAATAATTATGGGGAATCCAATTTGACACATGGGAGATGCTGTTGTCTGTCACTTTCATTAAATTTCCTATGATCAATGAGATAACGTTGCTTCAATATTTGGCCATTAACCAACAAATTGATAATGCTTCTACATTGTTTTTCATAAAAAGCTAAAGCTTGAGTTAGAATATAGTTTTTTTTTTTTTTTTCCTATATAAATAAGTCAAGCTCAACCCTAACTCCACCTTTTTGTTGAAGCAATGGACACAAAATTTTATGACCCAAAAAGATAAAATATAACACACACACACACAAAAAAAATTGTGAAATCACATAGAACTGATAGAAGTAAGAAAGAATTGGAGAATGTAAGAAAAGTAAAATTCTCTGTTTCTGTGCCACAATACAGCGTGTCATTGCTTATATCTATGTATATACCTATATATTCATCAATGCTCTTGTTTTGAGTGACCATGTTAGAGTTACCCAGATGCAAAAAAATTTGAAAAGAAGAATAATTAATTAAAATTTTAAATAAATAACAAATAAATATTACCAGGAATCAGCATTTTTAATCCAAACAAAACTCAGTAACGTGCCCTTAGTTTGACTTCACATCTAATTCTAGATTTATATATTAGACGTAAATTATTACTTATTAATTACAGTACATGCACTACTATGTCTCACATCTTTCTCTCTACCAGGAACAAAAATCATCAGAAATATATTATATAATCGTCCTAGAGTTTAATCAATTAGTTGTTTACATGGTTTGTTATTTTTTTTAATTTTTTTAAAACCTAATATCATGATTATTTCTTTTCTTAAACTCATTTTCTAACATTTCTTGAAACTTAATGGCATTTCAAAGAGTCAAATGACTCTGATTGGCCGGATTTGTCAAAATGAAAAGATCTTGAAGACACGCATGATTGGGATTTATTTGATATAAACACATGATTAGGATTAGTGGTTTACATTATGAGAAATATAAGATGTTGCGCCTTGAACAATTATTCAAATATAATACACATTAGGTTAGACTTGTCAAAAAAAAAAAGGTTAGACTTGTTCACAATCCGCGTGGAATAATAATGGCGGTTAATAAATTAATCAAATGATAACCCAAACAAGGAAGAGAAACTTCTTTGCAAGTGGTGAAAGTGTGAGAAAGAAACTCTCTGTAGGAACACACGGTGCCCAAATCAACAGACAGAAAGAACTTTTTGTGGGTGATCTGCAATTTGGCTGTACCCAGTTGTCCTCCAAATTTCTTGACAACTTACTAGGCTAACCAAGCTGGAACACATTTAAGCATTCTTTTGGTTTTTAATATCAAAAGTCATTTTTGAAAGTTTATTGTCGTTAAATAATAGATTACACCCTAAATTAAACTTCTATCTTAAAGTAAAAATAAAACTCTATCTAACTTTAAAGATAAATATAGTGTTCTATAAAGAATCAAGCAATCCAACATAGATACCAATTTCAGATGATTAGTCTAGATGCATAGTTGATCATTGATTTTTATAAAATAGCTGGAGTGGACACTATAAGTAAAAATTCTATCTTAAAGTAAAAATAAAACTCTTTCTAACAAAGATAAACATGGCGTTTTATGAAATTTTAAGCAATCCAACATAGATACCAATTCCAGGTAATTACTCTTGACAAATAATTGATCATTGGTTTTTATAAAATAGCTGGAGTGGACACAATAAGTAGAAATTTTATCTTAAAATAAAAATAAACTTCTTTTTAATAAAGATAAGCATGATGTTCTATGAAATTTTAAGCAATCCAACATAGATACCAATTTGAGAGTGATTAGTCTTGACAAGTAATTGATCATTGATTTTTATAATATAGCTTGACCTTCCAAATTTCTTACCATACCATGTATCTTCTCAAAATAAAATAAAAAATTTCTTACCATACAGACTTAAAAAAAAAAAAAAAAAAAAAAAAAAAAAAAATTTAGTGCCTTCTTTTTCTTTATTAGTAGTTCGCTGAGTGTAGTAAGTGCATGTTCTCTCTCTCTCTCTCTCTCTCTCTCTCTCTCTTAGCTGCATTATGCTTTAACCTGGATTACCAGTTGTCAAACTTCCAAGTTCAACTCCATCTGAAACCTGGTATTCTGTTTCCACTCTGAATTCAAAGATCCAGATTTCAGAGAAAATCATATAAAACTGACAGTTTTCATGGTCTGCTTCTCCTACTTTCTCTTCTTTAATGCTATACCAGAGTCATAACTGAATTACAGGCTCACCCCATATATTCTTTTCAAAAATCTTGATCTGGGCAGTGATTCTTTTTTCCACTTTCTTTCCTGTGAATTTGAATTCCGGGAAAAGAAATGGCAACAAACACTGTTGTGGTCACAATTGAGAAGCCTAACAACTTATCTTTTCCAGAGGTCAATGGTCCAGATTCATTGTTGCTTCCAGATAAACAGAAGGCTGCGAGTCCCAAGCAATTTACATGGGTTCTTCTTCTCAAAGCTCACAGGGTTCTGACCAGTCTTTCATGGGTGGCCATGACTTTCAAGTCCATGTTTCTTTCAATTAAGAAACGCATTTCCTTATCTGATGTAAGTGAAGAAGAGCCCAAGAGCAGAGGAAGGTTGTATAGATTTATCAAAGTTTTTCTTGTTATTTCGATTTTAGCTTTGGTGTTAGAAGTCATTGCTCATTTCAAGAAATGGAATTTGCAAATGCTTCACCCTTGGGAGGTTCAGAGTCTTGTGCAATGGTCCTATATGGCTTGGCTGTCTTTTAGAGTTGACTATATTGCTCCTTTTGTGATATTTCTTTCTAAATCCTGCACTGTGCTATTCTTGATTCAATCTCTCGATCGGCTAGTTCTATGCATTGGGTGTTTCTGGATTAAGTACAAGAAGCTGAAGCCCACAATAGAAGGAGAAGCTTATGATATTGAGGATTGTTCAAGTTTCCCAATGGTCCTTGTTCAGATTCCAATGTGCAATGAGAGAGAGGTAACAGAACAAAACTAACTTGTTTTTCTCTGTTGTCTGTTGCTATATGCTTATTTGTTTACTTTGTAAATATTGAACTTTAATTGGTGGTTTATGCATTAGCTTTTATATAAAGATTTTGCAAGTTTCAACTAACATGACTTGTTTTGAATTATTATTGTAATTTGCATATCTTCTCTCACAGGCCCCATTAACAAATTAACAATCAAATTCATGATTGAATAGTTCCTTGTCAGAGTTCTATTGCTTAATATAACTTTGCTTCTTAGTCTAGTGCTAAAATATTATGTTTTATTTAGGTATTTGCACAATCAATTGCTGCTGCCTGTCAGCTTGATTGGCCAAGGGAACGAGTTTTAATTCAAGTCCTAGACGATTCAGATGATGGAAATCTACAGCTTCTAATCAAAGATGAAGTCTCGTCGTGGCTTGAGAAGGGGGTAAACATAGTATACAGACATCGATTAATCAGAACTGGGTACAAAGCCGGCAATCTAAAATCAGCCATGGGCTGCGATTACGTCAAAGATTATGAATTTGTTGCAATACTTGATGCAGACTTCCAGCCAAATCCTGATTTCCTTAAATTAACTGTTCCTCACTTCAAGGTAATATAAGCCAAATAAAAAGGGATATACTATCTTTGTACCCTTTGACTATAGTCATTCTTAATGGTGTTGTGATTTGTACAGGGAAATCCTGAGTTGGGCCTTGTCCAGGCTCGCTGGTCATTTGTGAACAAGGATGAGAATTTGCTTACAAGGTTGCAGAACATCAACCTCTGCTTCCATTTTGAGGTGGAGCAGCAAGTCAATGGTGTTTTTCTTAATTTCTTTGGATTCAATGGAACAGCAGGAGTTTGGAGAATTGAGGCTTTAGAGGACTCAGGAGGCTGGCTTGAGAGAACCACAGTTGAGGATATGGACATTGCAGTTCGGGCACACTTGAACGGATGGAAATTCATCTTCCTCAATGATGTCAAAGTGCTTTGTGAATTACCGGAGTCTTATGAAACTTATAAGAAACAACAGCATCGCTGGCATTCGGGTCCAATGCAGCTCTTCCGCCTATGCCTTCCTGCTATCATAACTTCTAAGGTTTCCTCACCTTCCTTAATTTGCTTAATTCCCATTTGAACTGGTAATTCTGAGTAGTTTTTTTTATTTGAGCTTATTTTTTGTGCAGATAACAATATGGAAGAAGGCCAACCTGATATTGCTTTTCTTTCTTCTTAGGAAACTTATACTTCCCTTTTACTCATTCACATTGTTCTGTATCATACTTCCATTGACCATGTTCATTCCTGAGGCAGAATTACCGCTTTGGGTAATTTGTTATGTCCCCATCTTCATGTCTTTTTTGAACATTCTCCCATCACCAAAACAATTCCCTTTCTTGGTTCCTTACCTACTTTTTGAGAACACAATGTCTGTTACAAAATTCAATGCCATGGTCTCTGGGTTATTCCAGTTGGGAAGTGCTTATGAGTGGGTAGTGACTAAGAAGACTGGTAGATCATCTGAATCAGATCTATTGGCCTTTGCTGAGAGAGAATCAAAGTCTTTGAGTGAAGAGAAGATCAGTAGGAGGCATTCTGAGTCTGGTTTAGAATTGTTGAGTAAACTCACAGCAGAAGATGTCCCTTCTGTGAAGAAGAAAAACAAGCTCTACAGGAAGGAGCTTGCACTTGCTTTGCTTCTACTCACTGCATCAGCCAGGAGTCTCTTATCAGCACATGGAGTTCATTTCTATTTCTTGCTGTTCCAAGGATTGTCTTTCCTCGTCGTAGGCTTGGACTTAATTGGCGAGCAGATGAGCTAAATGGAGTAGACAAATTTTCATTCTTTGATATTTATTTTTTGGCGCTTACACAGAATTGAAAATTTTTAAAAGGGAGATTTTCATACATGTTTTATGAGCATCTCCAGTTCTGTAGCATTTAATCCTTGGCTGGAACTGGATATAATATAGTCACATAAATACTTGCTATCAGGATCATTGGATAAAGATAAAAGTAAATTGTGTTTATTATAGAATCATATATCTTGTCAGTGTTTGAATAATGAAAGCCTTGCTAATACAAAAGAAATCTACACCTTCCTTGATGAAAGAAGAGCTGTTAGGATATGGAAGACTATGAACTGATTACTTCTACATAATTGCTTAATTTAACAGAAAATAAAGATATGGATAGAGAGATAGAGGAGTATAATGTTTGGCCATTAGAACATAATAATAGAAAGTATAAACACATTATAACATTAAAGGATAATATGAGGAAAAAGAATTTTTTTTTAAGCACACATATGCTCTTGCAGGCATATAGCAGTAGCCTATCAGGCATCACCCAAAGAATTTCTCATATCAGTTTCACGATGGTCTCAAAGATTGATCCATTGATTATCTTCTGCCTGATGATCACACCCCCCCCCCCCCCCCCCCCCCAAAAAAAAAAAAAAAAAAACAAAGAAAAAGAAAAGGAAGAAGGAAGGAAGATTGTCTTCACTCTTCAGTTAACATCAAGAATTCCTTGCAAGTGCCTCTGAAATTTTATTGTCACCACCTAGAATTTATAGCTTTTTATAAGCTTTTACATTACTAATACCGCATGATTTTTGCATATCAAGGCCTGGCTAGAAATCAATATAATGATTTGCAATTTTTTCATGCAAGATCTGTAATGCATTGACACCTATGTTATGTTGAAAATTAAAATACGGAAGTAATTGAATCGGCTTGTGCAACAATGACAATCTTTCTTTCTTTCTTTCTTTTTCTTTTCTTTTTTTTAATTTTAAATTTATTTTAATTTTATGGAATGACCACCTTTCTTGAAAGATCGTCTTGATCAGGATCGACCCTATGGTTTTGAGTGTGCTAATCTCTTCCCTCCCCATACGTATTATCTCAATCAAGGTATTGAGGCATGAAATTATGTTTACTTTTTATTTAGTAAACCAAGAGTGTGTCATGGGGTAGTACCCTCTTGGATGCAGTTGGTTATAACTTATCACAAACGAACGTTGTCCCGTTGGCCGTTAACACAACCCTTATAATAATATTACTTGAGTTCTTGTTGCTCTTGTGCTGCTTGCTTCTTGATTGTTGCTATTCATCAAATCCTCGTTAGGAAGCCTCTGTTCCACCTTTCTCAGCAGTTGCCCCCATTTGCCCTCTGCATTTAATTATTGCTACTTTGTTCTTATCCGTTGTTTGGAATAATGACAAGGATTGAAGGAGCTATCATAAGTTACCAATTAAAACAACAATAGGACGATTCTCACCAAAAGCCAATGTGAGAAAAACAAACTTTCTTCGAGTACAATTGTATAAAACCACCAAAAGACTTTTTCTATTATCTTTCAACAATTCAAAGACTTTTGTACCTTTTATAAATCGAATAATAGAAATCCCAAATCACAAGGAAGGAACATAACAAAGGCTAGGTTTAGTAGGTCAAAATTAGAGTCAGCAAGAAAACAAATTCAATGGCTACATTGCATCGCCTGTCTCAACTATTTATCAATTACGCGGACCTAGAATAAACAAATTAGACTAGTAATTTGGACTGATCCCACAAGTCTCTCCTCTCACATAATAGTATATCCCACTATTTTATATTCATAGTGAGACCCACCAATTATGTGACAGGAGAGAGCATTGTTCACGGAATATTAAAATAAGTTTTCTTAATACAATAAGAATGGGCTTATTCCATGATATCATTGTTTCAGATAACATTTGAGTTATAATTGCATTATCTACGTATTAAATAATACAAAATCAAGAAAGAAACTGTGTTTGGACTTAGACCTTTAAATTTAGAGTTAAAAGGCTCACATTTCAAATAATGAGAAAGGGAAAGAAAAACCAAGCACTTCTCAGCTTGTACCATGTCTCGCCGGCCCAACTTTTAAGGCAGTCTCTGCGGTGGCACAAACAATGGAGGGGTAAGATGGAAGTTCTTGATGAGAATGAGTGGTGGGGTAAGAGTAAGATAGAGCAGATGAAAGGAGGAGGGGAACAAGAGAAGATAATTAAGTGAAATTTCAATCGTGCTTATCAACTTGATCTTTTTACTTGTAATAAGTGCTTATAAATGCTTGGCATAAGAATGGTTTTTGTGCATAGGTGAATTGTACATTTGGGCGTTTAGGAAATGCTGACTGTCTAGCTTCTAGCTTAGATGCATATAGTTTGATTGAGTTTTTAGAATTTATTTATGTGTTCTATTGAATTTTTGTGTTCCATTGAATTTCTTGAGCCAAGTTTCTATAGTTACAACTAATGTTTTAAGACATTGCATAAAGTTTTTTACAGATTGCACTTTTCGACCTTATTTTCTCGTCTTTTTATTTATTTTTTTTGTTTTAGGATGAGAAAGACATAAATAAAAGGAGAGAGCAAAATACATATTTACTCATTTTTTAACAGAGGTGGGTAATGAGAGACAAATAGAGCATAACTCAGGTGGGTAAAGTCACATTTTTTAAACCATAGGTAGACAAAGTGATTTCAAGCCAAAGCACATGTGAGTTTGTTGCAATTATCCCTTAAAAAATTATTTTTCTTATCATTTTATTTTGTATACAATGAAATCTGATAATTATAATAGTTCATTAATAGACATTTATGTTGGTTGTGTTTTTAAATTAATATGAAATTTGATCATTATGACTAATTAATAGGTATTTATTATGGTTAGTTAAAGATATTTACTATGATATTTAATATCATTAAGTTTGTATATGAAATTATATCTATTTTATTAATTAAAGAAAATATGATGCGACAAGATTTTAATTGAATTTAAACTCATTATATATATATATATATATATATATATATATATATTTTTTTTTTTTTTTTTTGGTCATGAGACTTTATAAATAATGCTTGCATCTATACTCCAAAGCAAGTTTATATTGTAGCTAAGCAATATTCTCTTTAGTCCAAACACAATGGAGAGCAAAATGAAGAGTTGGGTTGTATTGGTCTTTGGGCTAATGATTTTGATCCTAAATGCAACTGCAAGTCCTCCTAATTTCATAAATTGCCAAGAGGCTTTTGATCAAGTTGCAATTCCTTGTAAACCTTTTTTGCAGCGTACTTCTGTCACATCTCCTAGCCAAACCTGTTGCGAAGGTGCAAAACTCCTAATGAAACAAGATAACGACCCTGAACTACGAAAGGGGTTGTGTTTCTGTTTGAGATCTATTGCAATATATCTCGAGTTTGATCCTGACAGAGCTAAACAACTTTCCCCATTATGCAAACTTGATGTTCCTATACCCATTGACCCCAACGAGAACTGCAACTCGTAATCTCTCTCTCTCTCTCTCTCTCTCTCAAGATGACAGAAAAGAGTAAATGATTTTGATCACTGCGATCTCTCAAAACAAATATGTGGGTATTGTTACGTACAAGTGATAGTTATGTGGATTTTAATTTTAAGTAAAATTTCACTAAAAAAGAATTGGTGTTTAGAATTTATAGAAAAGAACAATCGTTATGGAGTAATCATCATAACATTCAATTTTATAATATTAATAAAAAAAATTTGTTGTGTTTGAGTAATATCTATATATCCTTGATAAATTCTCTACTAATTAATATGGTTTTTTTTTTCTTTGGTGATATGCAGAATTCCTTGATGCCATGTCCGTGAAAAAAAATGGGAGTAAAATAGCCAAATATTTTGTGTTGCAAAATTTGTTGGAGCTTTGACTTTCTTTGGCTATATTTTAATATGTATGATGAAAAATTAGTTATATGAATAAAAAGATCCGGAGTCTCATTTATCAGTTATCACCCCAAAAAAAAAAAAAAAAATCCGTTATTTATTATAAATTCTCTAATTTTAATATTTCTCTCTAATTTCTTGAATTAGCCTCCATGTACGTATATCCCACTAATAATGCGATCGATGTAGTTACTGACTTACTGCAACAATTCCCATTCCCATAAGTTGCACTTACATATATAGTGAAAGATCTCTTTTGTCTCTCATTTACTAGGAGGAATTTATTTTCAAGATAATCATAATCTTGTCATTTTTCACTAGAAATCGAGAGGGCATGACAGGGTAAACAAACTGTAAATGTACATTGCAGTAGTGCATCAAGCAAACTTAAATACTGATATGCTAGATGATATGGCAGGTTCACAAATTATTAAGAAGTTGACTCTCAATCCACTACACAAGGATCTATACGTAGTCATCGAATACATCAACATCAACACTCACAATTCAAAGAAACACGAGAATGCTCGCAAGTGTAGTGAGTAGGTCACAGAACAAATCCATGTCCAATTAAGCAAGGGGCAACTGATGGATAACAGCCATAAGAGAAGCCACAGAGTCAATATAGTAATTTTCATGTCATGCTAAAACTTTCCAACATTGGAGCATAAAATACAACATGCTAACATTCTTCAATGATGTTGCCATTTACAGATTGCATTTTACCTTAATAAGATGGTAGCCCCCTGAAAATTTGTTACAAAAAGCTCTCCTTGTTGCACATGAAATAAGTCTTCATTAATTAATTAACCATAAAACATTGTTTCATGAATATATAGGTCTCGAATACCTAGTGACAATTAGTTCAAGATATATTGTTTCAATTTGAATCATTCAAAAATCATACTCTATGACCTTTTTTAAAAGAAAACACAAGGAATGGAGGGATGAAGAGGGGATGGGACTTATTGGGAGGAGAGGGAGAGCAAATTTCATAAATAAACAAAGTATTTCTTAATCTTGAATCCATTAAAGTTTCAAATGAAAGATGAAAAGAGCAATGAGTATCCCATAAAACTACTACTTCTTGCCAATTAAAAGACAGAGAGAGACTAAAAGGAGAAATAACCTTAGTCAAATACAATTTGACAAGCCTGGGAGCTCCTTAGGATTTAGGAACTCATTGCAAATACAAAGCTTTGCCTAATATAGGACTTTTTAAACTCCTCCCCAAAGAAAAATTGAAAAGTGGGGTGACAAAGGTACTATCAAATTGATCACATAATAATGAAATTAACAAATTGACCAGAGGATGGGTACGAGCTGTGGAAATATGTGGGTGTGATTCGGTGGTGTTAATTCACACTTACTTGTCTATGTATGGGAATAGCACGGAGATGGATTATATTAGTTAACCGAGCTCCAGGGACCAAAGAGGTGTCGTGGTGTAGTTGGTTATCACGTCAGTCTAACACACTGAAGGTCTCCGGTTCGAACCCGGGCGACGCCATTGTCCTTAAATGTATGCGTTGTTTTTGGCTTCAAAATTGCGTTTAAACCTTTTCTTCTCCTACTCTACTTTTGAGCTAAAAAAAAAAAAGTGGATTGGGCCTGTAACCAAGTTTATGAGCTAGTTTCTTTATTTTTTTTGTTTTAGAACTTTGATGCGGAATGGGTCACATTTATGAGCTAAGCATTATTTGTAATGTTAGCTACCTACAAAACACAAAATATTGGTTGGTACTTTTTTTTTTTTTTTTTTTGGTAAACATATTGGTTGGTACTTACAGTTACTGAATAAAGTCTTCTTTTTTTTTCTTTTTTTTCTTTTTTTTCTTTTTAAGACTGAATAAAGTCTTTTGTAATATAATAATAGTGATAATCTGTATATATTAAGAGGATTCAAAAAGTTAATTATTGTTTTTTTTCTATTAAAAATACCCCTAAATTAATTAACCAATAACTTAAAAATGGGGTTAAAATAGTAAATTGAAAAAAGAAAGTTAGTTATTACTTTTTTTACTGTCAAAAATACCCTAACCTAAAACTTAAAAATGAGGTTAAAATACTAAATTGACAAAAATAATAAATTTCTACTTCTACGTTGAAATGTCTTCCTGCTTCTAATAAACTCTTACTTTTACGTTGATTTAAATTCCTACTTCTACTCACTAACTCCTACAAAATAGGATTACTCTTTTGTTAATTTTAAAACTCCTCCAATCTACAAAATTCACCCCACGTATTCATTTTTCTTTTTTTTTCTTCATCATGATGTATTTGTTTCTTCTGTCCTTTTTTTTTTTTTTTTTTTTTTTTTTTTTTTTTTTTTTTTGTGATTGGAAAAAGTAGAAATCCCAAATTATAATAAATGCAAATTATTAATCTTTACTCAAAAAATAGAAGAGCTTCTAAACACACGCGTGAGTGCGTGCCCAGAAGCTAGTATTATTTACAATTTTAAATCGTTTATACAAATTTATAAAACACTAGATAATCTTCAAGTTTTGATTGAATTAATCTGTTAGGTACTTAAGCAATTTTCATTATTGAGTTAATGGTAGAAACTAAAGAGTAAGACTTAGGTACAATACTTAAATGTTGTTTTTTAGGTTCAATTTTTAAGATTCTGTTATATGGATTTTTTCTCATGAGATGTAAGTGTATTTCTTAGTTAAGTAGTTACATGACTAAATCTTAAGAAAAGAATCTAAAGAACAGTACCTAAAGTATTGTACTTAAATTTTGTTCGAAACTAAATTAGTTTTAAGTTAAAAATAATAGATGTAAGGACCAATTCTGAGCTTACAGCCCACTATATGGAATGGCTCAAGCCCAAGAAGCCCAAAAACAATAAATTTATAGAGAGTGGGTTGGAGAACTGGGATGTAGTTGATCAAACAAATATTGGAATCAATCAGACGATAAGAGAATAAAACACCAAAAGACTATACTGAAGAAAAATTGTCCTCGGCAAACTCCGAGGTGCCCTATTCTATTATATAATCTTTCACTTTGGTTACAAGCTTTGTTCTTGAATACTGTAGAGCTTTTTTTTTTTTTTTTTTTTTTTTCATGAAGGGCCTCATTCCTTATATAGTCTCTTTCACAGCATTTCCATCCTACATTTGTTAAGCATCTGAGTCCTCACTTGAGTGCCTATCCCATCAGACACATTCTCTGCTCTTATACGTCTTGGGGTAACCAATTTTCCACTGTTCAGGGGTCTTCTCCACATTAATGCTGCCAGAAAAGTAGTTGCAGAACATTTAATGTGATGGTGACAGCTTCGTTGATATCTTAGGATTTCCTTTGGTTCAATATCCATTCAATGACTATTTATACCGACAGAACTTCCTGAGAGGTTCTTCTGCATTAGTAAACTATTTCTTCTGACCTCGGCTCTAGTATGCCGAGGATATATTACCCTCGGCCAATAACACCTGGAGCCTCAGTAATCACAACTAACTTTTTCCTTTCTAACATAGTCCTCTGTTGTGGGAACTATTTCTATCCTCGGCTTGGGCTATGGGCCCGTTATAATAAACTTACATTAATTTTTGGGCCTAACATCCCTACAATAGAAATAAATTAACTGCTATTAGAATAAAATTAATAAATTAATAAGAACTAAAATGATATTTTTACCCGTATAAATTAGAAAAAGCACAAGTCAAAACTTCACAATAATTTCTCTTGAAACCTTGAAGGCCTGAGTTTGAAGGTTTGGACTCTATGGCCCATAAATCCTTTCCCGCCAAAGCCCACCAACCATTTTTCCATGTTCTTTCTCGCTCTTCATCTCTCTCATTCTGCCACCTTTCAAAAAAGTAGTACTGTAACGGACTAGACCTCTCTCTCTGCTAAGGTACGGATCCAATTTTTTTCTAAAGTTCTTTGCTCTTTTGATTGAATTTTTTGGATGCTTATGATTTTTATCATACTGGGTGTTTTACTTGCAGTGCTGTGCTGGGTCACTAAGATTTTTGGGTATTGGGACATCAATGGCGGAAGAGAAGGACGCTTTTTATGTTGTACGGAAAGGGGATATCGTTGCCATTTACAACAGTTTGAGTGATTGCCAAGCTCAATCCGGGTCTTCTGTAATCTTTTTCAACCTAAAACTTAAAGATTCTGACTTTATCTTTGTTTGAAAGTTACATGTAAAAGTTAATTCCTTTGTGGGTTTGTCTAATCATTTAGTCAAGTTTTTACATACCCAGTTGGATTTTCTCTTCTGGGTCTTCTTTAGTTGGATCAATTTAGTGTTTGTTTCTATGGATTCCCTAAAATTTTTAGGGAAGTGAAAAGGAATCTTTTTTTTTTTGTCTGCATTGTGTTTAAGACAGAGGCTTTCTTGCATGTTCAATTGGCAGTGTGTAACCTAGGTTTCTTTTCCAAAAGGGTTAAATTAAGGTGAATTTGGATGGTTTTAAAGTCCATCTGTGGCTCTTTATGCTTTCAAGTTCAAGCATGCGTTTATGTTAGAAAGCAATGTAATCTCTCTGAATTTCTGTCTTCAATAAAACTTAGTTGAACTCCTGGCTATGTTGTATTAGTATAAGGTGGTTCTCACTTCTGAGCTTTGAGACTTTTGAGTTGTACCCATAGTCTGAAGAATGATTTAAGTTCAGTCTGTGTTAAATGTCATGGTTTTACCTAGTTTGTTGGTACCTAGTATGATCTTTCCTTCTTGTCACGGGCTAAATTATTAACGAATTCATTCATAAAAAAAAAACTAAAAACGGACGGAAATAAGGTTTCTTTTCCTTTATAGGTGTGGAATCCTTCCATAAGTGTGTACAAAGGATATTGCTTGTCTAAGGATGCTGAGGAGCACCTTGCCTCGCATGGGCTTAAGAATGCTACTTATTCTGTTGGCGCTGCTGATGTGACAGATGATCTGTTTGGCAAACTTGTTGCTTGCCCCTTTCAGGTTTGTTAATGAAGCACCCCACTAATAGATATTTTTCTCCTCTCATTTATTTTCTACATGGACATCAAGGGCTTGATATTGTTAAAGCACATCATTATTATGAAAGTTTTGAACTGTTCTTCTACATTTTGATGTATAGTATCTCTGAACCATTTAGAAGCCTTATACTGTCTTTGGACTTAAAAAGAAGCTTGATTGCTGTTCCTTTGCTTTTCTTTTCAGTTCAATTTTTACTGTTGATCATTTTATTGTTGTTCTAAAAAAAAAGTCCGCTATCGGGTGGAAAAAAGACATTGAATCCATTGTGGTGTCTATATTTCATGTTATCAAGACTCTTTTGATAGCACCTTTCTTCTATGGTGTAGAACATATTAGTTAACAACATCATTTTGATACAATAAATTTTTACTTGAATTATTGACTTTATGATTGGGGATATCATTTTTTTTTCAGCAACCAGCTTCTTCTGGAGTAAAAGCAGCTGACAAGGATTTTCACACAAAGAGATTACAAGGAGTGCTTGATTCAGACAGTGTTGTAAGTTGAAATGCATAACATATGCTTCATTAGAAATTTGTGTCTGAAGGCATAGTCTCCATGGAATGTTGGAATCCATTGAAGGATATAGATTTTGAGAAAAAATTGTGGCAGTTTCCAATGCAGACATTAATTTGAGAATCCAGTTCACAGTTTGTCAAAGACAAGTTTTGATGAGTTCATTAGAGACATTTTTTAAACTAAAAAAAAAATGAAGAGGCAGGGCAGGGGGCACAGGATTATAGAATAACCCAGAATGAATAGCATTTTTCCAAGCTGTTATTTGTGAACATCTTGAGAATAGAAAAGGTGGATTGATATTGATGTAGTGGTGAGTAATCACTTTGTCTGGTTCTTGTACCACAGAATCTGTCTGGATCAACTTCATTTTCAACAAATCCTCAGAAGAAACAGTTCAAGTCAGACTATGGCATTCAAGCTCAAGCAATTTCTTCTTTCGGTGTAAGCGGCTGACCTGATATTTACCATTCATGTACTACCACCAGAACTAATACTATATGTATTTCTATACATGCATATATGATTATGTATATAATTTTAAAAATATTGATGTCCATGGATCTACTTGCATGCATATAATATGGTATTTTAATTTTGTATACATTATGTTCCACTGATTACAAATATGTAATGTAACTATGGATGTAAAAGGTTTAGTTCTCTATATATAATGGACAAGTTTTGATGAGTTCATTAGAGACATTTTTGAAACTAAAAAAAAATGAATAGGTGTGGGCAGGGGTGGGGGCGTTTTGAGGGGCAGGGTCACAGGATTATAGAATACCCCAAGCTGTCATTTGTGAACATCTTGAGAATAGAAAAGGTGGATTGATATTGATGTAGTGGTGAGTAATCACTTTCTCTGGTTCTTGTACTGCAGGAGGTGTCTGGATCAACTTCATTTTCAACAAATCCTCAGAAGAAACAGTTCAAGTCAGACTATAGCAATCAAGCTCAAGCAATTTCTTCTTTTGGTGTAAGCTGCTGACCCGATATCTACTATTCATGTACTACTGCCAGAACTAACACTATATGTATTTCTATACATGCATATATGATTATGTATTTAATTTTAAAACTATTGATGTCCATGGATCTACTTGCATGCATATAATATGGTATTCTAATTTTGTGTACATCTTGTTCCACTAGTTACAAATATGTAATGGAACTATGGATGTAAAAGGTTTAGTTCTCTATAACAGTGGAACTTGCCTGAATGCTTGGAAAGCCAAATTTGTCTACGTCTAGTCTTTTGTGCTGGGGCTCTTAATATCTTAATCTGGATTCTTATTTTGGATATTTATTTATCTATGAATGTAACTCTCCAAATTTTAAACAGTGATGTGGCTGTATATTGGTTTTGTATATAATGTATATGCTTTATTGAAGAAATATGTTCTTGTATTTGCAAGTGAAAATCACAAGTCTTGTTATATGCAAAAATTTTTGGCATCAACAAAGTGTAACATAACCAAGCAATTGCAATGTCACTGGTCCAGCCTCTGGACCATGCATGTTAATAAAGGACCTGATCTTCGTGTTCTGCATAATGTTGAAGTATATGAAAGTCGTCCAAGTTGCCCAGCCTTCCTGTATTCTTCTGTTTGATGGTGCTTCGAAAGGAAATCCTGGACAAGCTGGTGCAGGAGCTGTGCTGCGTGCTGAAGATGGAAGTATGGTATGCAGTTAACTGAAGAATATCCAGTGCTTTTAGGTTTCTGATCTGTATTTTTTAATGTAGCTCTTTCTAACTCTGAGCTTGGTTAGGTCTGCCGATTGCGTGAAGGGGTGGGCATTGCAACAAATAATGTTGCTGAATATCGAGCTGTACTTTTAGGTTTGAAACATGCTCTTAAGAAAGGGTATAAACACATTCGCGTCCAAGGAGACTCTAAACTTGTCTGTATGCAGGTTTGTTGTTCTATTCTGTAACTTTGATTTTTTTTATGATCTCTCTCTCTCTCTCTCCCCTTTTCTTTTTCATCTATGTATCTTAAATAAACACTTAGAAACTTTTTTTTTTTTTTTTTTTGTGGGGGGGCTGTGAAAATGAAAACAAGAAATCACTACACCCAAATTTACAACTTACAGGTGCCTCTAGACACCTTAACTATACTATATAATTGATTTTTTTTTCTTTTTCCGTTTAAATTGTCCTCATAGGTCCATCTTTTTCAAATTGGGCTTGAACATAACTACAGCCTGTATAAATATATGTTCAATTCCCTTATGATGCAATTAATATGGTGTTGATGGTATAATAAAGATAAGGAAGACACGTATTGATCATATTTTTGGATGCTACCTTGATATCAAGTTTATTGTCATTCCCTTATTTTGTTCTTCTGGCATGTTACATATTTTACTTTGTTGCTCTACCTTTCACCAAGTGGCTTTCATTACCTTTTGAGTTTATGCCCCTTAGGATATATGGTTTGTTTAATATTAATTCTTATGAGGCTTCTTAATGATACAGATTCAGGGTCTTTGGAAAACCAAAAATCAGAATATGGCTGATTTGTGTAAAGAGGCGAAGGAGCTTAAGGATAAATTTGTGTCATTCCAAATCAATCATGTCCTTAGGGTACATGCAAATGGTTACTCGTTTCTTCTGCACTATCTATATGATATTATTTTCTGATATATAATTTAATTTCTTTTACTCTTTAACTCATGCATCCTGCAGAATTAGACCTCTTGCCTACCACTCCTTTAAGGGGTTGGAAGTGCCATTTAAGCTCAAGAACATGGGCATTTGTAAAACATTACGCAGATATTTTTAATTATATATTGATTCTTGACAAACCCCTTGTTCCTTATGGATTTTTTAATCCATGGCTGTCATCTGTAAGTTAGGGTTCATTTTTAGTTTTCCTGTCAATTATACCATAAGTGGTGTAGCTGTCCACTCTTGAATCCTGACAAAACCAAAATGCTGTTAGAACTGATAAAGCAACCACATGAGAAAGTTGTATGCTACTAGAATTGAAAGTGTTGCATTCATCTTGTCCATAGTTAATGAAATCATAAGTAATAAAAATTGAAAGCCATCACGCCCTCATTAGTTGAAAGAGAGTTGTTAAAGAACCAGCATTTGCTCTATCTAATTTAGAGTTCTTGGCTTCGTGCCTGCTGATTTCCAATCCTGTTATTTCCCCACTCTATTTATCTTAATCAGGACAAGAAATCATCACTCTATCTGGCATGCTACCCTTGTGCTATGTGGCCTCTGATGATAGTGCTTTCCAGAGCTTGTTATCAATAAAGTGAATGTAATGTATCATGCCATATCTTGTCTCAACATTGATCATGCATACCAAACTTTGAGATAAAACATACTATAATGCTTTATTTTCATGAATTTTGCCACCTGCATTATGTGTTTGTTCAGTACCTGAGGACATATCAGACACTAGTTGGTGGGCCATTAGTTTGTTGTTATTCCTGATACTGGACGTATCCTACGTAACAAGAGGTGGCAAGCTATATTCATGCTAGTATTAACCTTCTTTATAGAATGTGATCGATGGATATGCTAGTATTTAGATAGTAGTGCTATGCTTATTATTTTTCTACTTTTTTTGTAAACAATATTCTTGTTTTCTGCCACACGTTCTCTGAATGCAAAATAATACATTTTTATCATTTTCAAGGAATTTAACTCTGAAGCAGATGCTCAAGCAAACCAAGCTGTAAATCTCAAGGGTGAGTGCATTTTGAGCTCCGTTCATTTTCTATTGTTTTACTATTTTGTTTTTTTTTTGTATCTTTGTTTCGGCAGAAGTTAGTGAATCTTTTGCTTATGCAGATGGGCAGGTTGAAGAGGATTGTAGGAAGATGTAGTAAGAAGCTACATCTGCTTTTTGAACGGCAGAAATGCTGTTGCCTGACTTTTTTGGACTTGTTATCCTTCAGGCCAGAATCTGTGATACCTTCTGCAGGTGAAGTAAATTTAAGTATGCTTAGTTTACTAGAATCTGCTAGATAAATTGGGGCAGATTGTCTTTTGATGATTAATGGGATACTATTTAATATGTATTATATACAAGCTTTTGCTTCAGCTGTTGTCCTCTAGCCCGTGAAGATTAGAGATTTTTAGTGTTGATTGGCAATTTAGAAATCTGTGAACACTCAGAATATTTGTGTAATATTTATATCACCCCCCCCCCACCCACACACCCCCGCTTCCCTTAAAGGTGTTGAATTGTCCATCACAACATTAAGGTTTTGATACAACAGACCATAACTCAAGTGACCTGATCAGCATATTTAGATCATAGATTTTTAGATATTAAAAGTAGGTGGTTGCTATAGTGAGAACCTGAATAGGGAAGTGTTAACTCAAATGTCCATCTTGCAGTGTGCTGTTTGCATGTTTGGGAGTTCCTAAAAGAATGGAAAGTTAAAATAAAGAGGGGATGGAAAATGAATTCGTAGAATTCTTAAATTCTGCCCTTTGTTGTTTGGAATTTGTGATAAAAGGAAAGCAATTAGTGTATCTTCTTAAGAGCATAATTATAATGAAAATTATGAAATTATTACTTTTTTAATAGTGTGTTTGTTCTGTTATGAGAACAGAGAGGCAAAAAAAAATTCTTTCATATAATAAAAAACTGAGGTATTGAGTCTAGTTTGTTGAATTCTCTCATGTATTTGGTATCAAATAATACCACGTCAGCGATATCAAAATTCAATAAACAAAAAAAATGTATACAAAAAATAACTTATCCACTAACAAATAAAAGATATATGTTAGTGGTTAGTTATTATTACACGTTTTTAGTTTATGAGATTTTGATATAGATAACATAGCATTATTTGATACAAAATACTTTTTCCAATCCCTCACCATTCCTTTTTCTCGGTTCCCTCCATCCAAAAAAAGGCTTTACGGATGATCAATTATTCAAGATACAAATGATGAGATGAAATTTGAATTACTTATTTATTAATGAATAATTAAAGATTTTATGAAGGATTTAGCTTATAGACTCTAAAAAGTTATGTACTTTTGTTAAATAATGTTTTTTGATCTCTTTAATTTTTGGGTTGTTATTTTGACCATAAGAGTCTTATAGTTCAACGGGAATCTCTTTAAAAAATTGTTGATTCTAAATTCTTCCCTCAACTATTGCACTATCAAAAAGTGTTGTTATTTTGATTTCTCAAGCATACAAATTTGCAATAGCACATGAAAATCACCAATCAATGTCGTAATTTTTATTTAGACCTGTCAACTATAAATCATTAAACACTCCAAATGTGATATTGTTTCTCCTGACCTCACCCCTACTATACCCTATTTTGTAAAGATAAAATGTAGTTTTGAGATATTTAATTGCTAACTATCAATGTATACTCTTAACCCTCAAAATCAAACAGAATAGTAAAAAAATATTCAAGATTACACGTTTGGACCCTTATAGTTTGTCTTTAGGCAAAAATGCAAAACTGATCTTCTAAATTTTATCACTTTTCATTTTAGTCCTTTAAGTTTGCATTTGGTCATTTCAGTCCTCTAAGTTTGAAAATTCCTCAATTCAGTCCTCATGTTAAAAAGCCATCCATTTTTGTCGTTAATATCTCCAAAATAACGTCATTTTGAATTAATTTTAATTTTAATTATTTATTTCTTATTTATAAAACGTTAATTAAAAAAACCAGAAATATTAAATAAATAAAAAAACGTCCCTCCCAACTATCATCAATGGCTTCCACACCCAATAAGTCAACAATGAAATCCCAACAAAACTATACAAATCTCAATACCATGAACACCATTACCATTGCAATCATCTCAATCTGACATTTTTCTTTTATATACTCACTCATCACTCTGCATTTTCACTCTTATACTCTCAGAACCCAAAACCTAGAATTCCTTTTTCCTCTTCACCGCCATGGCTATGAACATTTTAGACCACGAAGTGAACCAAGACACCCATGACCTCTTCTAAGTCACACTTAGACTCCGACCAATTCCAAACTGTCGTCAGCCACACTCCCCACACATGGTTGGCCTCATCGTTGGCCTCCAATCCCCGATTCACCAAAGCTACTTTGTTTCACAATAGTCCTCTCTCCTTCCCATGCTTTCTTGGTCATCATCTCCTTCTCTCCCTTCAGCGAGGGACAACTTCGATTGGGGTTTGATTTTTTTTTTTTTTTTAATTTCTGGGTTTTTTTAATTAACATATTTTGAATTTAAGAAATAAGTAATCAAATAGAAAATTAAAATTTAAAATCAGTCCAAAATGGCATCGTTTTGGGGTGTTAACGGCAGAAATGGATGGCTTTTTAACAGAGTACTGAATTGAGGATTTTTTTTTTTAGATGGGGAATTGAGGAATTTTGAAACTTAAAGGACTGAAATGACCAAATGCAGGGACGGAGCCAGGACTTAGAGTTAGGGGGGGGGGGCAGAAGTATAAACAAAAAAAAAAAATTGAAACTCCAAATAAACATTCATTTAATAAACCATCAACAAAGAAAAATACACAAAATTATTGTATAATTAATAATCTACAATCATTACACACAATAGACAAATACTATGCACACAAACATTCAACAATTAACTAATAAAATTTAAAGTTACAAATAATCTCTTTGGAGCCAGGACTTAGAGTTAGGGGGGGGGGGGCAGAAGTATAAACAAAAAAAAAAAAAATTGAAACTCCAAATAAACATTCATTTAATAAACCATCAACAAAGAAAAATACACAAAATTATTGTATAATTAATAATCTACAATCATTACACACAATAGACAAATACTATGCACACAAACATTCAACAATTAACTAATAAAGTTTAAAGTTACAAATAATCTCTTTAATTATTTATCCAACTTTAATGTTTTAAAAGACACTAACTAATAGATAAAAACACTAAAGACAAAACTACAAAAAAAAAAAAAAAAAAAAAAAAAAATCACAAAACACAGGCCATTCAGTATTCACTATTTTTTTTTTTTTGGATGGGATTCAATATTCACTATTGCTAAAGAGTAAAGATAAAACTACAACAAAAAAAATTACAAAATATCAATGGCTTGTTGACTGTTGTGTGTGTAGTTGTGTTTGTTAGATCAGAAGCAACTTTTTCATTTATAAAAGAATGCTAAAGACAAAAAGATGGGTCTTGGTTCAGTTTTTACCTCTCTTTTAACTCTCTCTCTCTAGTATAATATGTCTTTGAGTCTCAGGTCTCTCCGTCCTAGCCCCTAGGCTCCCAAGCCCTAGCCGCCCAGCGTCCCTTTTCTTCTCCTCTGTGTTCAGCTGTAAATTAGGTTTTTTTTTTTGAATGGCTTAGAAATCCCTTTCTTTTTTCCCTTTTATTATATGTGTGAGGTAGGTTGGGTGTTTCCTACTCCTAGGCTACGTAGATATCTAATTAGAACCGGCTTTGTTTTGTTTTGTTTTGTTTTTTTTTTGGTGTTGTTTGAGCTTAATTTTTACTGTTGGGCTAATATTTTTTTTTATAGCATTTAAAAATATCAATAATATTGTTAAGAGAGGCAAAATGTAATTTTATTGAAACAAATTGCTAAAAATAATATATTATATATATATACTAATTTTTTTTTTTTAAAATCTAGGGGGGACTGCCCCCAGGTCCAAGAAGAATAACTCCGTCTCTGACTAAATGCAAACTTAAAGGACTGAAATGAAAAGTGGTAAAACTTAGAGAGTCAGTTTTACATTTTGGTCTTATTTTTACTTTTCATTTTGGTCCTTAAAGTTTAAGATTTTTATTTTAATCCTCCAAATTCAATTTTGTTCATGCTTGTGATTAAAATGATGAAAACCAAAAGAAACACATTATTCTGTTATTACATAAAAAATTATATCAATCACATAGATGGGTAAAAGAACTATTTTGAAAAATAAACTTGATGAATTAAAATGAAAAATCTCAAAGTAAAAAAAAAAAAAAAAAAAAAAAAAAACTAAAATTTTTAGGGTCAAAAGTGTAAATGAGGGACTTTTTTGGCCCACGGATTAGGATAGGGAGCGAAGAAGCACAAAAACAGTCGCTGAAAGCTAAAAAGCAAAGCAGAGTGAACCAAAATGGCAACCAATGTACTCTCAATCTCAGCAACATTCTCAGTTTCTGCTTCCGCTTATCCTGTAAAACCACTCCGTACGACTCCCAATAACAGCCCTTTTCTGAGGTTGCCTTTTCGAAACCATGTCGTTTCGAATTCTTTCCAACAACGTTTCACAATTAAAGAGAAAAACACCAAGAAGCAGAAGCAGCTGCTGAGAATAGTGAGGTCTGTGGAAGAAGAAACCCAAATAATTCCAGAGGAACAACAACTAGGTGAAGAAGAAGTAGAAACGTCGTCGTCTTCGCCAGACCAACCTGCCGTTTCGGTACCCGTTTCTCCTTCTGACATCCTTACCATGTTCTTTCAGGTACTTTTTTTTTTTTAACCAAAAAAAAAAATTTAATTTGATTTTTCTTTAATTATGTAATTATAATGTGGAAATTATTTGTGCCAATTCTCGTTACTTTTATTTTTATTTTTTAATGATTTAATAAAAACAAGAAGAAGAGTAATGACACAATTTTTCACAATTGATAATGGTAGTTTGTTGTAATTATTGCCTAAGGTCTTTGGCTTGGGTCTAGTGTCTCCAATGCACTGGACCCGTTGCAATGGGTGCATGCTAAAAATAAATACGTGTCATCATCTCAACTCGTCCAAGGACCTTATCTTTGCCTTGGCGTAATTGAAATGGTGTCAGTGTTGGGTCATGTGAGATTGATGTTGTGCAAATCAAAAATTGTCAATGTGGCAAACTTGTGAAAAAAATTGTCCCTTTGTATTTTTCTTATAAAAATTATACTCTACCAATTCGAGTAAAACAGCTTAGTGTAATTATTGCTGACTTGACAAAATCCTAATCGCCTCCATTACACTTTACCCAAGGTACATTGAAATGAAATGTGAAACTAGAGTTCTGACGTGGGATCCTCTAGAAGTTTGAGTAACTTTACTATAGTATTCTTAACATCTTAACCATTCACTACTCTACTAAAGAATTGCAATTGAGCGGCTTACATTTTGTTAGTATTTGAAGTTTTGAACAACATTGATTGAGTATATCTATTTTGACATTTATTTAACCTATTGCTGATGTGACCAAATCTTTATAACAAATTGTTAGAATTTTAGAAACTTTATGGTGGAGTTACATTAAAGGCTCTACCTTGAGTTATCTAAGAGCTTTATAGGATCTCACCTATGGATTATAATTGCTTAGTATATCACTAAAAGTCTACATTTGTATGTTTGAAGGCAGAGGGAGTCATGAATGAAGCAACTATTCCTACTGTCACCAAAGCTTTAGAGGTATATTGATATATATCCCAACTCTTTTAGATTCCCTTTTATTATTTCTTCTTACTAAAAGCAATTTTTTCCATGTCGAGCCTTGAAACTCAGTAGTATGGCCTACTCTCAGAGTTCAAATCCCCCTTCTCCATTGTTGTAACTATCAAATTTAAAAGAATAAGTAACTCCTTCCTATATGAATGGATGCAAAAGCATATTTGTTTCCTCGCTCTAGTGTTACAATGGTACTTTGAGTTCCATGATTGAGATTATATTTCTGTATACGATGATGGAAGAATAAAGCCCTATATTCTCTCAGTTCCATTTTAACATTTATACTGTTCTTGTTCATTAAGATTATTTGCTTGGAGATGAGAGAAAAGTGTTGAAGAGAGGGGGAGGGGGAGGTGGGAAGGTGCTGGTTCCAATTTTGTGTGTCTTGTTCAATTGCAGTCTTAGCAGATCTTGTGATTGGGCCTTTGAGATGCCTTTGTGGCGCCTTGCCTCGCCTGAGCACTTGGCACGCCTTTGACTACCCAGTCTGGAACTTAACCGAAACCTTTTGCATTAAATTTTTAGTTTTACTTGATTGTGAGAAGATTTTAAAGTTTTTGTTGTTAGTTTTTAATTCAACATAGTCTAGTCAAATTTGGTAGCTGAGAGTTCAACCCAAAATATTGATATTATAAGTGGGGAAATCAGAGCTAGTATCTTATGTAAATGGAGAGATTAGGGTGAAAGGGTGAAAGGAAAGGGGAAGGTATGAGGTAGAGAACTGTATGGTCAAGATACATCCTGATTGTTGAAATTTCAAGCTAGTGTCAGTTATATATATACACAACCGTAATTCAAAAAAGAAAGTCAACTGCTCACTGCTGCCTAAACACATTCCCTAGACACGCACACTGCTCACTGCTCACTGAGAACAAAAGTAAATGTCTAGTTCATGAATTGCTTATTAATAAATTGTTATCTTGTAGCATGTTGATTCGCACTATTGCTTATTCATCTTTTCTTTTGTAGGAAACAGAGGGCATTACTAATTTGAAGGTTAAAGTTGTTGAGGGAATTGCAAGTGTTGAGGTGTGTATGCACTAGGTTTTGGATTACCAATTGTAAAGAAGTGACAACTACTTCAATTGAAACTGTAGCTGGTGTAAAAATTTGGGATCATGCTCACATAAAATTTTCCAGAATTGTCAAAAAATTTATTTAATCCCTTAAGATCAGTTGCCTGCCTATAAGTTCTGGTGGGCTGCACAGAAGTCGGGGGTTCGCTTATTGAGAATGGTTTATTATATCTGTTGTACATATCATTTGTTTTTTCTTTCAATGTTCAAGATCAAAATTTATTTTCATTCTTCAGCAAGAGACATCAAGACATTGACTTTTTTTTTTTTTCCCCTACTCTTTTTAGTTGACAAAACAGACAACAGTACAAGCTACAGGAGTGGCTTCTAGTTTGGTTGAGACCATACAAGGTTCAGGCTTCAAGCTGCAAACTTTGAATTTGAGTTTTGAAGATGAAGAGGATTCCGTTGCCTAGAACTTATGAAACTCAGAAAAAAATAATATATCCTTAAGCTCTATTTCCTTAGAATCTTGGTATGTAGGCATATGATTAGACATACTGCACTGATTAGGTAATTCTTATAAGGTGGTGGTGGTGGTGAAATACTGAAATCATTGCAATGCTCAAGAAATGTAAAATGATACTGCCTTACCAAGATCATTTTTAAACTTCGAGTTGGCAAATGTTGTTATGCAGTGATTGTGATGTTTGCTAGGTAAAAAGATGTTTCAAGCAAGTTTTCGGGTTTGGTTCTGCCCATCATATCAATGGGACTTTTTCAGGGTTCCATTTTCACTGCAGTCAGGTTTGTGCATGCTAAGTGAGACCGTGATTTACAAGTATGGTAAAATTGTGCTAAATAAAGGGAAAAAGACGTTGGCTTTAACATGTAGTATGAGGATGAAGTGCTTCTGTGTAACGTAGAGACTAGAGAGGGGAGAAGGGAAACAAATGAAAACAGAGACAATTTGGTTATCTGAGGCCCTGTATTTCTTAATCTTGAATTCACTAAAGTTTTAAATGAAAGATGAAAAGAACAATGAGTATCCCGTAAAGCTACTACTCTTGCAATTAAAAGACAGAGAGAGACTTAAAATAAAAATTCCCTTAGTCAAATGCAATTTGACAAGCCCGGGAGCTCCTCGAGAACTTCATTAACTCCTTGCGAATACAAAGCTTTGCCTTCGAGCTTAGATGATGGCTCCTCCAAGTAACTGTTAAGTACGAGACTACCAAACATAGGGTGGTTTATTGATTCAAAGGCAAGTGTTTGTAGCTTTGGAACACAACAAAGCAAGAGACGTACTGCATCCCAGGCATAGCACTCACGCCAAAGCAAACCATAAAACTTCAAGGAAGACAAATTATGAAACATGGGAATATCATCATTGGCAGCAGCATTATCTGCACGACAATACAACAATCACAAATTTCAGAGTCATAACTCACTCACAATGATATTATTTAGTACTTAGCAATGTAATTATAAAGTAATTTAATAAAAGGGTCAGAGCATTAAGCATGTAGCATGCCCTTACCAGTTTGGTTTTTGTGCTCAATTCCATGGATATATACATCATGGATTTTACTAATGTGCCCAAGGGCACACAATAATTAATCATTTTTGAAAATATTTTCTCGAGAATTAAAAAAGTATTGATAGTTTTTTCAATTTTCGAAAAAATGTTTCTAAAAATTGATGGTTTAATGTGTTTTAGGGCACACATTAACCGGACCCATACATCGTTACAGAGTTGTCCAATGAAGTCTTAGGACCTCGGTACGTACTTTTCACTCGTCCAACTACATTCCCCAACTTGGACTGATTCAACAGAGTTGGGAATGTTTTCCAACACAATTTACTTGCCCAAAAAACCTCCGATGTGTTATGATAATTAACCGAACTCAATGAACCAAAGAGGTGTCGTGGTGTAGTTGGTTATCACGTCAGTCTAACACACTGAAGGTCTCCGGTTCGAACCCGGGCGACGCCATTGTCATCACATGTCATTTCCATAAATGTATGCGTCGTTTTTGGCTTCAAAATTGCGTTTAGACCTTTCTTCTCCTACTCTACTTTTGAGCTCAGAAAAAAGTGGATTGGGCCTGTAACCAAGTTTTATGAGCTAACTCCTTTATTTTTGTTTTAGAACTTTGTGGAATGGGTTACATTTATTCCCGTCTTTTCTTCTCCCATTTTTCTTAAACATTACCTTTTTTTTTAATAAATTTTTTTCTATGCTAAGCATTAATTTTTACGTCAGATACCCACAAACCACAAAATATTGTACTTACAGTTTACAGACTTAAGTCTTTTGTAATATGATTCTCAAAAAAAAAAAAAAAAAAAAAAATTGTTTTGATTGAATTAATGAGGTAAAGTGATTTGTATCTTTGCTTATATATTTGTATGGTTGGTAAATATGTGTAAGAGAATCTTAACCTATCAAATAATGAAAATCACAACAAATATTAACCTATCATAGTTGATCTCTCTCAACAAAAAAAAAAAAAAAAATTAGAATAAAAAGAACAATATATGAATAATTTTTTGAGTAGAACAATATATGAATTAGATAGCCCACATCAAAACTTCACAATAATTTATCTTGAAACCTTGTGGGCCTGAGTTTGAAGTTTTGGACTCTATGGCCCATAAACCCTTTCCCGCCAAAGCCCACCAACCATTTTTCCAATATTCATTGATTCTTTCTCGCTCTTCATCTCTCTCATTCTGCCACTCTTTCAAAAAGTAGTAGTAGCTGTGTAATTGACATAAGATCTCCAATTTTCCTTCGGACATTAGAGATCTTATTATGAGTTGTATTTCTACGGTGTCCACATCTATTTTGGTTAATGGTGAAGCTTTAGATCCGATCCTTCCTTCTAGGGGAATAAGGCAAGGAGATCCTCTTTCCCCTTACCTTTTCATCCTATGCATGGATTTCCTTGGTCAGCTCATTGAAGAGAAATGTAATGCAAAACTTTGGTGTCCTGTTAAGGCTTCCCAAAGGGGCCCGGCTTTCTCCCATTTGATGTTTGCAGATGATATAATGCTTTTTGCAAAAGCGAATGGTGTTAATTGTTCAGCCATAAGAGATGTGTTAGATGAATTTTGTGTTGTTTCGGGTCAAACAGTAAGTGATTCCAAATCGAGAGTCTACTTCTCTCCTAATGTGGATAGAGACACTAGGGAGTCTTTGTGTGATGTTCTGGGCTTTGCCTCCACCCCTACTCTTGGGAAGTATCTTGGGTTCCCCTTGAAACATCCTGGCTCTTCTTCTCAAGAGTATAATTTTATTCTTGATAGAGTAAAGCAGAAACTTTCGGGATGGAAAGCCAACATGTTATCATTGGCTGGTCGGTCTGTGCTCATTCAAGCCTCGTCTGCTGCTATTCCTTCCTATATCATACAATGTGTTCAGCTGCCAAGCAGAATTTTGGAGGGTTTGGATAGAGTGAATCGCAATTTTTTGTGGGGATCTACGGATACAGCCAAAAAAATTCATTGGGTTGGTTGGGATAAGATAACAAAAGCAAGAGATGAAGGAGGCCTTGGTTTACAATCAGCTAAGGGGAGGAACTCTGCCCTCCTGGCAAAGCTGAACTGGAGGTTCCATACTGAAGGAGAAGCTCCTTGGAACCAAGTCTTAAAGATGAAGTACCATAGTCAAAGAAGGAGGGCTGCTGCTAATCCAAATAAACTCCCCTGCTCATCAGTATGGGCAGCAATGAAGAGAGGAATGGATACTTTTCAAAAGGGCTGTAGGTGGACAGTGGGAAGGAATAGTAGTTTGAAATTTTGGTTTGATCATTGGACAACTAGAGGCCCGCTTAGACAACTTATTCAAGGTCCTCTTACCCAAGAAGCTAGCCTTTTGGAAGTTAAAGACATATTGGTGGACACAGGGTGGGATTGGGGGAAAATTCCTTTCGAGTTTCCAGTTGAGATCAAACGGATGATTCAAGCCACTCCTACTGCACTTGTGTCGAGAGGAGTTGACAAGTTGGTGTGGGCTGATTCTCCGAAAGGTACATTTGTGGTAAGTAGTGCTTATAGGATTGCTATTGGTATGGAAAACAATTGCCTTTCTCCTGTGCGGTGGATTTGGAAGGCTGATATGCTGCCAAGAATTAAAACTTTCCTGTGGTTGTGTGCCCATAATAGCATTGTTGTTAAGGTTTGCCTTGAAAAAAGAGGTGTTATTCATGAGACTCTATGTCCCATTTGCCAGGGAGGTTCGGAGACTATCTTGCATGCTCTCCGGGATTGCACTCATATTAAACACGTTTGGAATCAGCTGGGTGTCACGGCTACTAACCAAGCCTTCTGGAGAAGTAACTTGCAGGTTTGGCTTGCATCTAATGGTACAAAGAGTGGTAGTTTAATTGCTACAAATCCCCCTTGGAAAATTGTTTTTCCCTTTGCTGTGTGGAACATTTGGAAGAGTAGGAATAGGCTTGTTTTCAGCAGGAAGAATAGAAGCCCGAATTTAGCAGCTGAGATAGTGAACCAGGCTTGTGAATTTCTGCATTGTGTAGTCTCCCCAAGGGTGCAGGTCGGCAAGGTGGTCAAGAGGATGTGTTGGGAGAGACCGCCTTTGGGTTGGAAGAAACTTAATACAGATGGAGCCTTAAATGGTGATACTAGGTTGGCTGGTTGTGGAGGCATTGTTCGAGATGAGAGGGGCCGGTGGGTTAATGGCTTTAGCAAACGAATTGGGCTAACTAACAGTTTTGAGGCTGAATTGTGGGGGCTTAGGGAGGGACTGTTGTTATGCTGTAATCTTAATATATCCCATCTTGTGATTGAATTAGATGCTAAGGCTATTGTGGATGTTTTAGGCAACCCTTCTTATGTTAACCATGTCATTTCACCTATCTTGGATGATTGTAGGGTGTTGTTGTCTGGCTTCCATCAGATCCGGATAAAGCATTGCTACTAGAGAAGTGAATAGATGTGCTGATAGTCTTGCTAGGCTGAGCTTCACTCAAGATGTTGATTTTTCTTCTTTTCTTAGTCCGCCTGTGGACATTTTTGATGTTTTTGAGGATGACCTCAATGGGTTGTATTTTGACAGGTTGTGTCCTGACTACTCAGCTCTCTGTGCTAAGCTACGGAAATTTTTTTTTTTCCAAAGTTGAAAGTTCATTGCTTTATCATACTTGGTGCTTTACTTGCAGTGCAGTGCAGTGCTGTGCTGGGTCACTAGGATTTTTGGGTATTGGGACATCAATGGCGGAACAGAAGGACACTTTTTATGTTGTACGGAAAAGGGATATCGTTGGCATTTTACAAGAGTTTGAGTGATTGCCAAGCTCAATCCGGGTCTTCTGTAATCTTTTTCAACCTAAAACTTAAAGTTTCTGACTTTATCTTTGTTTGAAACTTATATGTAAAAGTTAATTCCTTTGTGGGTTTGTCTAATCTTTTAGTCAAGTTTTTACATACCCATTTGGATTTTCTCTTCTGGGTCTTCTTTATTTGGATAAATTTAGTGTTTGTTTCTATGGATTCCCTAAAATTTATTGCGGAAGTGAAAAGGAATCGTTTTTTTTTTTTTAATCTTATTTATTTATTTTTTTTGTCTGCATTGTGTTTAAGACTGAGGCTTTCTTGCATGTGTTTGTTACATTGTTCAATTGGCAGTGTGTAACCTAGGTTTCTTGTCCAAAAGGGTTAAATTAAGGTGAATTTGGATGGTTTTAAAGTCCATCTGTTGCTCTTTATGCTTTCAAGTTCAAGCATGCGTTTATGTTAGAAAGTAATGTAATCTCTCTGAATTTCTGTCTTCAATAAAACCTAGTTGAGCTTTGACTGCATGATTGGGGATATCATTTTTCTTTCAGCAACCAGCTTCTTCCGGAGTAAAAGCATCTGACAAGGATTTTCCCACAAAGAGATTACAAGGAGTGCTTGATTCAGACAGTGTTGTAAGTTAAAATGGATAACATGTGCTTCATTAGAAATTTGTGCCTGAAGATAGAATGTTGGAATCAATTGAAGGATATAGATTTTGAAAAAAAATTTGTGGCAGTTTCCAATGCAGACATTAATTTGAGAATCCAGTCCACAGTTTGTCAAAGACAAGTTTTGATGAGTTCATTATAGAATACCCCAGAATGAATAGCATTTTTCCAAGCTGTTATTTGTGAACATCTTGAGAATAGAGAAGGTGGATTGATATTGATGTAGTGGTGAGTAATCACTTTGTCTGGTTCTTGTACCGCAGGAGGGGTCTGGATCAACTTCATTTGCAACAAATCCTCAGAAGAAACAGTTCAAGTCAGACTATAGCAATCAAGCTGAAGTAATTTATTCTCTCAGTGTAAGCCGCTGACCTGATATCTACCATTCATGTACTACCACCAGAACTAAAACTATATGTATTTCTATACATGCATATATTATTATGTATATAATTTTAAAACTATTGATGTCCATGGATCTACTTGCATGCATATAATATGGTATTTTAATTTTGTATACATCTTGTTCCACTGGTTACAAATATGTAATGGAACTATGGATGTAAAAGGTTTAGTTCTCTATAACAGTGGAACTTGCCTGAATGCTTGGAAAGCCAGATTTTTCTAAGTCTGGTCTTTTGTGTTGGGGCTCTTTATATCTTAATCTGGATTCTTATTTTGGATATTCATTTATCTATGAATGTAACTCCCCAAATTTTAAACATGTGATGTGGCTGTATAATGGTTTTGTATATATTTATATGCTTTATGGAAGAAATATGCTCTTTGTATTTGCAAGTGAAAATCACGAGTCCTGTTATATGCAAAGTTTTTGTGGCATTTGGCATCAACAAAGTATAACATAACCAAGCAATTGCAATGTCACTGGTCCAGCCTCTGGACCTTGCCCATTAATAAAGGATCTGATCTTCGTGTTCTGCATGATGTTGAAGTATATGAAAGTCATCCAAGTTGCCCAGCCTTCCTGTATTCTTCTGTTTGATGGTGCTTCGAAAGGAAATCCTGGACAAGCTGGTGCAGGAGCTGTGCTGTGTGCTGAAGATGGAAGTGTGGTGTGCAGTTAAGTGAAAAATATCCAGTGAGAAGCACTATCCAAGCCCTCTTCCTGCGGGAGAGGACAACCTGAGAGTGAAGGATGAGGTCTCTGAAATGGGTTGGAATTGGTCTAAATTTCTATGGATCTCCCCCCCAATGTGAAACTGGAAATCCAAGCAACTTCGTATGCCTTTACAACTGCAAGTAGTGATAAACTGGCCTGGGCTGAAAATTTGCGAGGAGTATCTGATCTATAGAGTGCTTATGACCTTGCTACGGTTAACGAGCACATTCCATTCGAGGGAGAATGGCTCTGGAAAATTCAAACTCTGCCCAAAATCCAATTCTTTCTCTGGAAGTGCCTTCACAATTGCATTGGAGTGAAATCCTGTCTCGCTGCAGGGGGAGTTAACTTAGATCCTCTGTGCCCCTTATGCAACGATTAAACAGAAACAATCATTCACATTCTTTGTGATTGTAGGGTGGTCAGACCGGTATGGCAAAATCTGGGCATTGCTACTCATGATAATGTGTTCTCGGGTGATGTTGCTAATTGGCTAGCCAGAAATGCTAAAGAAAAAGCTGAGAAGGGGCAGAACCAAACATCCTGGAGCACCACCTTTCTCTTTGCCATCTGGATCATATGGATTAAAAGGAATGCCACTGTGTTTCACAACAAACCTTTCCCTCAAAATATCCATCTTGAAGTCACCCAAAAAGCCCTGGAATTCAATCACTGTGTTATTAATGGGAAAGCCTCTGTCTGACACATTCTCAAATCAATCAAATGGGAAAAACCTCCTAGGGGGTGGATCAAACTCAACACGGATGGGTCATCCTTGGGTAACCTGGTAATAGCAGGAGGTGGGGGAATTCTTCGTGATGAAACTGGAGCTTGGTTACTTGGATTTTCCAGATGCATTGGCATAACTTCTAGTTTCATGGCGGAATTATGGGCTGTGCGAGATGGTCTCTCCCTTTGTATTCTTAGGAATAGCCAAGCTGTAGAAATAGAGATGGATGCTAAAGCCATCCTTGATGTTCTTGCGAATCCCAACCAAACTAATACTATCATTTCCTCCGTTGTTGATGATTGCAGGCTGCTGATCACTCGGATCCCTCAAGTCCGGTTTAAGCACTGTTATAGAGAAGCAAACAGGTGCGCTGATGGTCTGGCCAGAATGGGAGGACAACAAGATTCTGATCTTATAGTTTATGACTGTCCACCTGTGGAAATCCAGTCTTTTATTGATTTTGATTTGTCAGGATTGTATTCTAACAGGCGTTGCCCTGAGACCATTATTAATCTTTAGTTTTAATTGAATTCTCTATTTTACCAAAGAACAAAGAATGTAATGTATTAACCTAGGAGGTTGGCCGAGTTGGTTGGGCTCTTGGTCTCAAGGTGCTTGTACTGGGCTTGACGGGGTGTGCTCCCTAGTTCAAGTCCTGCCAGCTGCACTTTGAAAAGAATTTCCTGGGCCAGTGCTTTACCTTTTTGTGGGCCCACCCGGCATGAACAATGATTAGTCTCTGATTGAAAACTTTGAAAAAACACTGTGGGAAACCAAAAAAAAAAAAAAAAAAAAAAAGAATGTAATGTATCACTCCAAATCTTGTCTCAACATTTATAATGCATCCCAAACTTTGAGGTAAAACATACTATAATGCTTTATTTTCATGACTTTTGCCACTTGCATTATGTGTTTGTTCGGTACCTGAGGACATATCAGATTCTAGTTGGTGGACCATTAGTTTGTTGTTATTCCTGATACTAATGCTACGTAACAAAAGATGGCAAGCTATATTTGTGGTAGTATTAACCTTCTTAATAAAACGTGATCAATGGTTTTTTTTGTAAACATTATTCTTGTTTTCTGCCACACGTTCTCTGAATGCAAAATAACACATTATTATCATTTTCAAGGAATTTAACTCTGAAGCTGATGCTCAAGCAAACCTAGCTGTAAATCTCAAGGGTGAGTGCATTTTGAGCTCTGTTCATTTTCTATTGCTTTACTATTTTGTGCTTTTTCATATCTTTGTTTTGGCAGAAGTTAGTGAATCTTTTGGTTGTGCAGATGGACAGGTTGAAGAGGATTGTAGGAAGATGTAGTAAGAAACTGCATCTGTTTTTTGATTGGCAGAAATACTGTTGCCTGACTTTTTTGGACTTGTTATCCTTCAGGCCAGAATCTGTGATACCTTCTGCAGGTGCAGTAAATATGCTTAGTTTACTAAATTCTGCTAGATAAATTGGGGCAGATTGTCTTTTGATGATTAATGGGATACTATTTATTATGTATTATATTCAAGCTTTTTCTTCAGCTGTTGCCCTCTAGTCCGTGCTAAGATTAGAGATGTTTCAGAATTCAGAGTTAATTAGGGCCGTAAACAAGCCGAGCTTTGTCGAGTAGTGCATGTTTAAGCTTGGCTCGTCAAGAAAAATCAAAAGCTTAAGCTTGGCTTGAGTTTGTGACAAGCCTAAAAATAGTATTTGAACTTGAGCTTGTGGGAAAACCAAAAAGCTTGAGCTTGGCTTGACTGATTTAATAATCAAGCCAAACTCAATCTTAATATCAAGCTTAAACTCAAGCTCAGTTCAAGTTTTTGAACTTGAGATCTAAAAAAATTACATTATTAAATGCTTAAATCTCAAAAATTAAGAAAAAAGAAAAAGAAAATAGTATACTCATTTTATCATGCATCTAGTCTTATTTATGATTAACAATTATTCAAATTAATAATTTACATAATTAAATTCATTCATTCATCATTCATTGTCTATATCTTCAGCAATTGTTAAAAATACAATTTTTACATTCACGTTAGATGGTTAAAGACTAGAAAAATACATGTTTGTAACTATTATGAATAAGAAAATACTAATATTTTTTATAACTTTATTTTAGATGATTGATAGGGAAAGATCATATGTGGCCTACTTAATTATTTATTTATTTTTAAATGTAACTATACTCTAAAGTGGTTCTTGATCAGTTTAAAAGGAATGAAAAAAATTAAGGTAATATAGGTAGTGGTCTCATTTTGGCCATGTCATTATTAAGATATGTGTAATGAGTATATTTAGCTAACACATATAAACTTATAAATGAGTCTATGCTTGAATTGTTGTGCATTAAGCCTAATAGCTCACGAGCTTGGTCGTGAACAAATATTTCTACTTGGGCTCGGCTTGTTTATTAAACGAGCTTAAAACTAAGGTTCAAGTTTGACTTATTTATAAACAAACAAATATGAACAAGCTTTTTATCGAGCCAAGCTCAAGTTGTTCACGATCGGCTTAGTTCATTCACAGCCCTAGAGTTAATTGCCAACTTAGAAATCTGTGAATACATGTGCAATACATCCCCCCCCCCCCCCCCCCCCTTCCCTTAAAGGTGTGGAATTGTCCATCACAACATTAAGGTTTTGATACGACAGACCATAACTCAAGTGTCCTAATCTGCATATTTAGACCATTAGGGGTAGTGTTAACTCAAATGTCCATCTTGCAGTGTGTTGTTTGCATGTGTGGGAGTTCGTAAAAGAATGGAAAGTTAAAATAAAGAGGGAATGGAAACGATTTCATAGAATTCTTAAATTCCTCTCTTGGTTGTTTGGAATCTATATCTATATATATCTAAAAGCTGAAACATAGCATTTATCCAACTCATTATTAACAATCTTACACATTCTTTAACTCATTAAATCCAAATCACCATTAATTCAACCATCTTTCAATTCTCAACTCTTCATTTTTCCCTTCAAAACCGATTGGCTCTTTTGAAGTTCAAACCCTTCAATTGCCACTCTTGCAATTAACTAAGTTATTTTTAACACTATAAATTTCCAATTGCTCGTTCTCCACCTCCACAAAAGTTGCTAGAGTGGCATTAGATTTTTAAAGCCTCTTTGAGGCGTGTTCTTTCCCTCCTTATTTTTTCTTTTTCCCCAACTTCAAATATTCCATTGGATTTTTAAAGTTTGTGGCTGATATGATTTTTTGTGAGTTGCCGACAATGTGATCACTCTACAACTATGGGTGGCTAGGATTTGGTTTAGAAGGGTTTTTAAAGATTAGAAATCTCTACAAGAACTTCTTACTTCATATTCATGTTGTAAAATTTTTATTTTATATTTGTGTTTTACTTGTTCACTTTGTTTATCTTTGACATTTTAGTTTTCTTACATCTGACATTTATTTAACTCTATGTAATCAAAAGAAGAAAAGAAAACCAAAGTTTGATGTATTTACCTTTGATAGTTTTGAAACAATAATAGAGTATACTCCAACTACTATTTTCATATTTTTTAACTCAATGGTTCTTTTTTGATGTGGGAACTTTCTCAATTTTTGTTTGGTTTCAACAATCATAAATACTATGTTTAGCACACTGTTTCTTATTATGCGCAGCACATAATAATTTGATCTTGCAGTCCAATAAACAATAATTTGATCTTGTAGTCCAATAAACAACAATAGATTTGCCTCAAAAGTTTGATGGGTTTGTGTGTCACAAGGAAATATAAAATCTCAAAACATGATTGGCGATTTAATTTTTATCTAATTTTGGTAATGCTAAATGTGGAATTTGGTTCTTGTAGGGTTTGGGAATATTGATCCAAATACATGGAAGTTTGACAATGAAGGTTTCTTAAGTGGCCAGAGACATTTCTAAGACATAGTTTAGGAAAGCTCAAAGAGCAGTAATAAACTACAAGTGCATACCTTCAATAAATGGATTAGCGGCTAAAAGAGACTAAAAAAACCAAGCAACAAATGATGTCCTTAGCTAGAGCAATGCAAAACCTAGCAAATGAGTCCAATACATTATTGTTTGTGGTTTTTGAAACAGCAAGACAAACAAATTGAGTTCACCATCATTATTTTAATATTGGTTAATGTACAAGTGATTCAAATATTTGATTCACACTTATTCTTCTTTTATAATTTAGAATTAGCACAAAACAAATGTTACACCCTGAGATGCTATTCCCAAAATATGGCAAATAGCAATCATCACTTTATCGATCTAATTTTTTTTTCAATAGTTATAATGGGAAGGGAGGATTTGAATCTTGGATGTCATGGATACACCAAGAGATGCCAACCATTTGAGTTGCAATACTCTTGGCTAAATGCTATCTAACTAGATAAAATTAGATTGATATAACTTAATTATAATTAAAAAAACTTTTGACTCCTAACTGCTATATTAGTAACAGAACCTAAACTGGCAACCATTTAGACCATGCAAATTGAAACCTACCAAATAATCACTTCATAATCTCTCATCACTTCAATTAGATTTTAGAACTAGGTCTTAATGATTTTAACAATCTATTCTTTTGTCTTGACTACTCCGCCAAAAAGCCTACTCTTTCTTTGAATTCAAAAGTGGCAAATTGTTGCCCATAATGCCACTTTGCAAAGAGAAGTTCTAAACCACTTCAGGCTTGCACGGTGGGTTTCTTTCACTTCACATGCCTATACACCTTTCTTTAAAAATTAAAAAAAAAATAATAATAATAATAATTGAGAAGCCTATGCGCCTATTTGTTTGATTGCAAGAAAATGAAGTAAATTTGAAATAAATATAGCAAGTCTTGAGTCTTTTTGTTGGTAGCTTATATTGTTGTTCTATAGTTGCTTCTCTGGTTCGATGATTTTATGTTATAATATACTTTGGTTTTAATATGTTTAGTTACTAATTTTAATCAAGGTGAAACTTTCATTTTTTGTTCAATTGCTAAGAAAAATGTGATTCTTTTCTCTCTCTCTCTCTCTCTCTCTCTCTCGCCCCTTTAGGTTGATGAATTTTTGTTTTGTTTTTTGTTTTTTTGTATCTCTACTTTTGGTTGAGATGGTGTGTTTTTTTAGTTTCCCATCACATGTACACTCTCTCCCTCTTGTAATTTTATTAGTTGAGTTAATTCTTAGATATTTTGGAAGTGAAAATTTGAGTTTATATCAAAATACAATCTACATGGCTATGTATTTGAATGTGCCTATCAATTATTTTAATAATATCAATTGTATATTTGTGATGAGGTTTGATTATCATGATAATCTTCTTAAGAGAATGAGAAATTTGAATAATTAATTTGAAACTTAAAAATGTTTAGTTGTATCAAAAGAAAAGGAAAACATAAAACACTATAACAAAAGTTTGAAGAATATAGATCACTTCAAAAAAACAATAATTTCAATTAAGCACCCCCCAAGTTTCTTTAATAATAATAAAAAAAAAAAAACCAAATAATAGAACGGAAATAGATAATACTTTTTGTGGGTGCCCGGGGACCGAGGATGAAGTTGAAGGGTTGTAGCATTGGTGTGAGAATGCTACGGGCCATGGGCTCGAGGAAGAGAACCGCCCGAGGAGAGGAAGAAATGAATCAAGGTACTCTATAGTATTCTAAGTGGGAGCTAGAATCTGAATAGGGAGGAAGTCAGTGGACATTAGGGAAGCTTCTGGTCTGGTGTAGCCTATTGCATCCGCATTAAATGGTAGGCAATAGCTTTGTCAGCCCCATTGATGAGGAAGTAACTTGAACAGTGTAAGTCATAGCTAAGCAGATTCCTTCCACCATCTTCTTCAGATGTTAAAAGTAACAAGTGTCATGAAAGGAGGAAGTTAGGTGAGAATGGATGGTTAAGATATGAGAGAGGTAGGAGTATATAAGGAAAAGAAGGAGCACTGAGAAAAAGATCGAGACACAAGTGTCAAAAAGAGAGAAGCACAAAAGAGAAGGAGAGAGAGAAAGGAGAGTGAATAGTGTAACTATTTGTACAAACTTAGCCTCCTCGGGCGAGCTTGTAGAGGGAGATATACCCCTTTATTTTGTAAGATTAACCTTGTCTTCTCTATCTTGATCCTTGGGTAGAGTACCCTCTTGTTGTTCGTTTCTCTCTCTTACAAATTCTATTGATTTGGGCCAAAATTTAACTGTGTAACTCACTGTTCTAAGTGGGCTTGGGCTGCTAGATTTTTTGGTCATTACACTTTTAAAAATAGTTCAATTTTTAAGGAGAACAAATTATCTTCAATAAGTTTTAGAGAATAAATTATACATTACATCATATTACAAAATAATTATATATTCTCACGCATCGCATGGGTCTGTGACTAGTTTGTAATAAAAAGAAAGCAATTAGTGTATCTTCTTAAGAGCATAATTATAATGAAAATTATGAAATTACTACTTTTTTAATAGTGTGTTTGTTTTGTTACGAGAACAAAGAGGCAAAGAAGTTCTTTCATATAATAAAAATCAGAGGTATCGAGTCTAGTCTGTTTAATACCTCAAGTATACCCAATGAAGGAACCATCAGTCTTTCAAGAAGGTATTTGGTATTTTTCATTTCGAGGAAAACTTAAAAAAAAAAAAAAAAAAAAATTTATCTCTCTAATGTTTGGGTTGTTATCGTATCTGTTGTACATTTCGTTTGATTTTTCTTCACAATGTTCATGTACAAATTCTTTCCATTCTTCAGCAAGCAACATCAAGATAATGACTTTTTACCCCCTCTTCTATTTAATATCTAAAAGTTCTAAATGTTAAAGACTAATTTTTAATGTTGTTATGCACCTATTGAGTGAAATCAACAGCCACATCACTATTGTTTTTGTTGTTAATTTGTTTCTCTAATATTTTTTTGATAATGTTAAATATATTAAACTATTCAAGATATTCTTAGAAAAAAAAATCATCCAAGATGAATGTGTAAAGTCAATCGGTTAATATATTTAATATTATAAAAAATTAGAATAACATTAATCAAAAAAAAAAAAAAAAGGTAATGTGGCCAATGATTTAGTCCACTTTGGTCCATTCTGTCCAGTTGGTCCATCTCAGTCTATTTGGTCCACTTTGTTCCATTTAGTTCACTTTCGTCTAATTGGTCCATATCGGTCCATATCGGTCTACTTTGGTCCATTTTGATCCAATTTAGTCCTCTTCAGTCTATTCGGTCCACCTCTGTTTATCTGGACTAATTCGACCCACTTTGGTCCATTTCAATTCAATTCAGTCCAACTTAGTATGATTTGGTCCAATTCGGTCCGTTTTGGTTCACTTTGGTCCATGTCGGTCTATTTTGGTCATTTTCGGTCTGCTTCGGTCTATTACACTCCACTTCGATCCATTCGGTCCACTTCGGTGCACTTACTTAAGAATATAAAAAGATTGGTTTGGGTTGAAAGTACCTATTCTAAATCCGAATTATTTAAAATATAGATGATAAAAAGTAATATTATTATTTTTAATAGTTTAATTTTATGATTTGTGGTATTATCTTTCTTTATGTTGTTTTTTCCCCTTATTTGATATTAGTATTTTAATTTTTGAGTGAATTACATAATTTTAGTATTTTGATATGATATAATTTGAATTTGAAGACCAATTTCTAAGTTAGACATAAATTAGGAGATTGTTATTGTTAGGATATGTGTCCTTTAAATCCTAATGTATGATGCTATGTATGACAATATGTTGTGATTATTAAAGTTGTTTTATTATTATCTAAAATAATGGTAACATGAATATTTGGACATTATTATATAGTCCATAAGATGCATAGTATGTGATTTAGTCACAAAAGATATAAGTCACAAGTTTTTTGTAAACTCGGAATTTTAGTTCGTAGTCGATGATGAAATTGAGCATTTCTTCTGCGAAGACTATAATATATCAACTAAGATGATTTTTCTTGATCATGGAAGTGGAGACTTCTAATTGATATGTTGATATGCTTTAAGTGTTAAGACATATTAAGGGAACATATATTCTCAAGATGAAATTCATAATCTCTTAACAGAGTTATAAAATATTCACTTGAGATAAATTTAATAGGTTTGGTTTTTCAGAGTGTTTGGTCTAACCATTTTAGTAAGGAGCTACTAATGTATATATTTATGAAATTGGATTTGATAAATATATAATGAATAACTTAAAGGATTAAACTGGGTATTCAAGAATTAAGATGTAGTGATCTTCAAAGTGGCAGTCAACATTCATGACTTTGTATTACTACAAATATTTTAATGAAGAGGTTGTATGTATAATAAAGTCTTGAGATATAATTTATTAATAATGCCTAAAGTGCAATTATATTTATATAGTGGTATTAAATATAATTAATTGTAATCTTGGGCTTGTCAAGAGCTGATAGAAGAGCCTAAAACCCATTGGAGCTAGTGTCTTATTTGTTCCTTTTTGGTCTGACTTCTAATCTTTTGTTTTGAATTTTTTCGCATCAAGGTACACTTTCTTGTTCTTATATTTTGAAATTTACATAATAAATGTTATTAATTGCAAATGAAGTAGATCTGTTAATTTTTTGCTGCGTATGTTTTGTATACGATACAAACATGTGTTTTTCCAACCGTTATAACTATGATTCTCTTAAGCTTTTAAGGATTTACATGAGCATATGAAAATTTTATTTTATTTTATTTTTCTATTGACAGGTTAAACTCATTTTGTAATGTGTAAGTTATTCAACGTACCATTACAAAAATTCCCTTATAAATAAATATATTGTCCTTTTCATTATTTAACAAGAATAATTATATATATTTTCATAAAAGCACTTAAAAATAATTAATATTACAAAATAAGGCCGAAATAAGCCATTTATGTTTAATGACTCTATTATGTGGTCAGAGTAAGTACCAAACTTTTTTCTAAAAATAATAATAATAATAATAATCAACACAAAAAACTGTAATTGTCCCAATATGCCTGGGCCTGCATGCAACTAATTTGTTTAGTTTACAAAACAGACGACAGTACAAGCTAAAGGAGTGGCCAGATCTAGTTTGGCTGTGACCATACAGGGTTCAGGCTTCAAGCTGCAAACTTTGAATTTGAGTTTTGAAGATGAAGAGGACTCCTTTTCCTAGAACTTATATTGATTTTGAGTGGGAAATAAAGGAAAGAAAAGAAAAGAAAAGAAAATCACGAAACTTAAAAAAAAAAAAAAAAAAAAATTTATCCTTCAGCAAATCTCCTTAGAATCTTGATATATAGGTAGGCATATGATTGAACTTACTGAACTGATTAGGTCGTAATTCTTAGATGGTTTTGGTGAAATCATTGTATATTGGTCAAAAGATGTTAAATGCTACCGCTACACCAAGATCGATCATTTTCAAAGTTTGAGTTGGCAAATGTTGTTATGCCGATGTTTGCTAGGTATAGAAAGATGTATCGAGCAAGTTTTTATCTAATTTGGTTCTGCCTACCATATCAAGCACGTTTTCAGGGTTCCATTTTCACTACAGTCAGGCATGTGTATAAGGATGAAGTTTTTCTATGTAATGTAGAGAGGGGGGAAGGGAAACACACAAAAACAGAAACAAAAGTGGTCATTTTTAATTTGGCCCTGGTGGTTTTTATTTGAAGACATGTTCTTGAAAGATTAACCATGAAAACCTGCATTAATTGGTTCTCGAACTCTAAAACCCCCCGTCTAAATTCTAAAATGCACACCTTGAATGATCGAAAAGATGTATTACTATTTTGAGACGCTGCGTTGGACCAAAATGACCCTTAAATAAGATTTGAAACTTCTTTTAGTAATTCATAAAATTTTGTTGAGTTGAAATGAATTGACCCCTTGCAATTAATTAATTAATTATCCAAGTTAATTAATTAGATTAAATTTCATGCAATAACGTGGTAGCACAAACAAATCATCAAATTATCTAAATGCAGCGGAAAATAAATTTGATATATGTGATTTGTTTACGAATGGGAAAAACCACTGAGACAAAACTCCACTGGGTGATTTTAAGGTCACCATTCCCAAGAATTCACTATTATCAATCACAAACGGTTACAAGTATAAAGAATCTTACCAAACCCTTTGGCCTATCCCGAAATACCAACCTACAGTTAAACCTTTACCCCAATACCCAATTGGACTTATATTGTAGTGGCAATCTTCTAGTTTAATGCACAAATTTCAGTATGTGACTAACCAATGATGCACGGATCCCAGGACATGACTAACACCAGCAACTTGAAGAAGATGTTAGCTGTTAAGTTCTTCAGTTCATCAACGATGAAGATCAGGTTGCTCCTTGGTTATAAAACCCAATGGTGTAAAGACACAGTAACTTCTTCAGAGAGAATAATGAATTAGGGCACTTTCTGCATGTGTTCTCCATATATAACGGACTTTAAAATAAGCTCTATATATGTCTAAGGTTGTGAGAAAAGAAATCCTATACATACATGTCAGCTAGGGCTAAAAATCAAATTTGGAAATTCTGATTTCGTAGATTTTGATAGATTAAGCTTCTGTCGAGCTTCAACTTTAAATCTCGATAGAAGCCTTCTTGTCGAGATTGCTATCGAGCTTTGATAAACAGCTCTTCTTCACTTGTTTCTTGTTCAGATCTTTATGGTTTTAACACTTGGTTTGAACAACACATTTCTTGAAGTCTTAAACTCATCCTAGATCTACCCAATTATAAGTAAAGTGCATTTTGTCAAAGGATTAGCCAATTACATAAAATATGTCTCTAACAAATTTGTCCATTTGAAGATGCCCTTCTTTGTGAATCTGAGTCTTAGTTTTAATCAATAATACACCAAGCTGAATCCTGCATCTTGCTAACTGCAGAAAAATAAATTTGTATAACAACCTGAATTGGATTACTAGTTTAAAACTGGCCTACGAATCATCCCTAGCTAATTGGATATAAAGCTATTATATAAGCACATAACTACATGTTTATATCAAATTGTAACTCAATGTTACTCACGAGAAACCTTAACAAATTGAATGAAAATGAAAGGTTATATCTCGAAAGGTGATGGTTACATAAAAAATCCTGCACATGCAGTTGATACCTCCATATCTAAGTTATGATTATAGGCCAGAACTAAGGGGTCCTTGCGGGCCAGTTGTCAAGTCTTAAAGGCTATATTTTGATGTAATGGCATATGATAAGAGCAAGTTTAGGAGCAATTTTATAGTCAAAGAGTTAATGGGATTGAAATTTAAATGTTTGCGTATACTAGCTTGAGCTTCTACCCAATCAAGAATTAATGGATTTTGTTATATGTATGACATTAACCAATTAACATTTGAGCTTACATTTCACATATACGCGGATACACTTCTATGATAGGTTATTTACTCATACACCTGGATCAATTATAGTAATTGATTACGCGAAGTTCGCAAACGTATTAAAAGTTGCACACATTTTCAAGATCCGAAATGAAGTGAAGATCACATGCAACATGAGAGTTAGGACCCAGCCAAGTCCAAGCTGAGATTTATTAGATTAGATTATTTGCTGCTTGCGGTGTTTAACTTAAAAACAAAAACACGTCGGTGACACCGTGAAACTAATTTCTTTTAGCAATTGGTCCCTTCTAGCAATTTGATAATTCAAATGCAGATATCTGAAAAGCACGTGTGATGTGGGATGCGAAAGAGACAAAAAAGCACACATAATGATTTCTTTGATGAAAGATAAACTAAACTGTTAGCTTCTGAAAAATAACCTCGAATCTACGAGGATTCCTTGAATCCACGAGGGTTCTTGAATTCATAAGAAAAATGGTTTGGAATCCACCAGAAAATAGAGAGACAAAAGTCTGAATTTTATTTATTGAATAATTTTATTTATTGATTGAATAATTTGGAAGCCTATTTAAGGGTTTTGTGTAACTTGACAAACAAATAAATATATTCTAAAATAAGTTCTAATTAATACCTAACTATAATAGGAACTAAAATTGACCAAAAAAACATTTAAAGCACCTAAAAATAAGGAAATAAATACTCTAAATCTAAAATAATGAAAATGACATAAATTATTAAATTACAAAAATTAAATAGTAAATTATATACTACATTAGACCCCTCCACTTGAAACAGACTTGTTCTCGAGTTCAATTTTGAAATTTGAAATCTTCCATGCCAAGCAAAAAACGTATTTGGAATTCTTGAGTCCCTTGATCTTCTTTCCATACTTGCAACTCATCAATGGAATAAACAAATCAACTTGAATTCCTTTTTCCTTGGTCTTTATGAAATTGTAGAGATTTACCAAATAAGAACAGGCAATTGAATCAAATCTATCAACCCCAATGAAATCATTGCCGGTTACAACAAAAAATAAATAATCTTGTTTTGTATATAACAAAAGTTCATCACAATCCAAAGGATAAAATTTAATAGCAAACATCTTTTTTATCCTAAGCCATAAAGAATTTTGTCTTTACCTTATCGGATTCTATCAAATTGTGTATTCATTCCCACCAATGTAAGACATACTCACTAAGTTTATACAAAGCAAGTTTAACTTTTCTCTCACCATAAATATTCTCATAGTCAAATAAATCCTCCAGATCAAGTAACCAATCAAGAAAATCTTCTTTATAAAAATAAATATTAAAATTTGCAATTTTTTTATGAGGCCTATATGAAATTTGCTCATCAATAGGTTGCCCATGAGTTACGTCTCCACGGCCGTCATCCTTATTATTTCCAACGTTAGCCTCTAGACATCGTGTGTGCATCAAGAAAGCACACACGATGTTCTCTTTGATGAAAGTGAAATTAAATTGTTAGCTTCTGAAAAATAACCTTGAATCCATTAGGGTGCCTTTAATTCACAAGAGTCCTTGAATCCACAAGGAGAAAATGGTTTGGAATCCACCAGAAAATAGAAAGACAAAAGTATGTGTGGGGCCTGACAATCTGGCGACCCCGGCCCATCTTATATCCGGCCCAAGGCCCATGCCGAGGAAGAAGCACAATCCGAGGAAGGAGTGTGAAGGCCTTAATGGCTAGGAACCTTGCCGAGGACGATCCTGCCGAGACCGACATGTCAGCCGTAGCAGCACGGCGGGGGAACACGCCCAGGATAAGTTGTCACCTCCACACTAAATGCGCTCACCTAACCCCCCAGCCGCATTAATGGAGATGTGACTTCTGGACAGGGTTGCCTTAGTTGCCGCAACTCACAGGGGTGCTGGGAAAGTGGCTGATGGGACGGGCAGTCAGAAGGAGGAAGCATGGATGATCAACAGGTGGAAGATAGAGGTTAAAGGAGAGGACTATATATAAGAAGGGAAAAGATCAGAAAGGGGGGGGGGGGAATCCCCGGGAGAAAGGCCATCGCAAAGCTCCTCGGACAGGTGCCGAGGATAGACTTCGGAGCATAATCTTGGTGGGCCGGCCTCCGGCGCCTCCAAACGGAACGACTGAATGTTGCCTGCTTGTTAGGGCCTAGTTCTTTAACCCGCTCTCTATAAATTCATTGTAATGGGCTAACTGGGCTTGAGTTCACTCTCTTAATAGCAGAAGTGCTCAAACCCGGACCCTACAGTATGAATTTTATTTATTGAATAATTATTATAAAAAAAAATTATAGACTTGGAGACCTATTTAAGGGTTCCGTAAACTTGACAGAAAAGAAAATATATTCTAAAATAAGTTCAAATTAATACCTAACCATAATAAAAACCAAATTTGACTTAAAAAGTATTAAAAATACCTAAAAACAAGGAAATAAATACCCTTAATCTAAATTATCAAAAATTAATAAATTACAAAAATTAAATAATAAATTCTTAAACACATTGCATTAATTTCTTCAAAATTACCGAATTTGTCCTATTTTTAGCATATTGGGACTTTATATTTTGTGATGTTATACTTATGCATGCATGCTACCATATATCCAAGTATCCAACAAAGTCAAGATCACAAAGTAATAATGGATCTTTCTAGTTTGAGTGAACCTAACCCATATAGTACTGGACTGATCACTAATTAATGCTCAATTAATCGCATGGCATGTGGCATCACTGCCAAGGAATACAAGAAATTAAGAAGCCCAATTGGCCCTGGCATTGAAAACATGTTGGTGATGAGGACTCTTGGCCAGTGGTAATCCTAGTTTTTCTAATGCCTAAATACACGTAAGAGTGCTTATCTACAATAATTGAATGGCACTTTCGTGCCTAGTGACCTTAGTTAAAAAAAGTTTAGGAGCTCATGTTACTCTATGGCCTATGGCTATGCATCTTGGTAGACTTAAGAGATGGTGCAATATCTCATATTTTATGATCCTTCTCTGATCCCAAAGTCAAAACTTTGATTCACATTGTGCTTCAATGAGGGTAGTCCTCCACCACATCTTTTAAAACTCGTAATTAATTCTAATCAAAGCTGGTTACATGTTTATTTTTGGGACAACCATTTAGAAACATTATTATTTATTACCAACTGGCTATTTGCACCTTCTCAAAAAAAAAAAAAAAAAAAAAAAAACTGGCTATTTGCAATTTCGGTGCTAATACCAAAAGACTCTCGTTTAATTAACTTGACCGCCAAGGTTCACCCACATGGCCTCCTCGATAGGGGTCAAGGTAATCATTTATGTTGCCATAATGAAATTGGGGAGTTCCTAGCAAAACTAAAAGATTTTTTTTTTTTTTTGAAAATGTTGAGTGTAACCTTAACTCAATTGTTTAAATCGAGCTAGCACTTAGGCCATGTCTTCTACCTAAAAATAAGGAGGGAAAAATAAAATTTTCTGGACATCAAGTCATAACTTGTGCCTAATGATGATCTGGGGAAGGTATCATGCACAGTTTCGGTGGAGTAAAAGGCCAGCTTTAGATATTTTTCTCTCTCCAAGCTGGAGACCTAGTATTTATACCACAGGCCACAGATGATGTTGCATACCTTAAGTCAACATATATAGTGACTTATCTTGGACCAACTCTTCGCTTATTTCTGGTTTTTTTCTATGATGGCTTTCAAAGCTACGCTCTTTTTGCTCACCACTTTTCTTGTGGTTACTTCAATAGTATGTTTCTCTCTCTCCGTGCTTCCTTTTGTTGGTTGTCTTCTTAATTGTAGAAATTCTTGTCTTTTTTTTGTAGTTTTCATCTAATGACCAAGTAATATTTGTTAAGCCGATTTTTACACTTAAAAAAAAAAAAAAAAAAAAAAAAGAATAGCTTTTTATTAGTTCGGTTAAATGGGTGCAAACTTATATGTTTGGTTTGGGTACCCTAGATTTACATTCCTACTTGGTTTCTTGTAGTCCTACACTATATTTGGTTAGATTGAAAAGGTAAGACTATAAGAGGATGGAAAATGGAGAACAAAAAATGAGAGAGAAAAATGTAATTTTTCAAAGTTTGATTAAAGTGAAAAATGAGAAAAAAAAAAATGGAGTGAATAAAAGTTTTTTACTGGGCCTACCATATTTTTTCCCTCTTCAAATTGAAGAGAAAAAAAGAGAGGAAATGAGATTGTGAGGAAAAATACATAACTGTAGGGACCGCATTTTTGGTGCCCCGGGCCCAACGGATCTGGGTCAAGGGCCCAACGAACCCCGAACAATGAATTTGTAGAGAGTGGATCGAAGGTCTAGGCGCCGGCCGGCGTTCACGGGGCGTGGGCTCCGTTCTCTTTTTATTTAATGAATGGCTTAGAGCGATTTACAGTTGGGGGATGCTCCTCGGACCGTGGCCGAGGAGGCTTTTCTCCCCTTTGGCCTCCATCTTTTCCTTCCCTCCCCTTTTTCCAGAGGATCCCCCTTTTCTGAGGGATTCCCTTACATTATATATCCCCTACCCAACTAATCCTAGCCCTACACTTGTTGAGCGATCAGGACATTTGCTCAGGTACTTGTCCCATCAGCCGCCTTCTCAGTCTCCTTGAGAGTCGCGGCAACCAAGGCGACGCTAGTGTGAAGTCCTCTCCTCATCAATGCGGCTAGGGCGGTTGTCAGGCACACTTAATGTGGAGGTGACCGCTCGTTATGAGCTTGTCCCTCAAGTTCTCGGACGCCCGACGATGGGGTCGTCCTTGGCCCGTTCTGTTTGTGCCTGGGCTTCTTCTTTTCCTCCTCGGATTTCAGGTGCCTCTTTGGCTTGGGCATTTGGCCCAGGAACGAAGTGGGCTGGGTTGTAGGATTTCTTGGCCCCACAATAGCCCCTCAAAATCATGCTATCCGCATCCTCGGGCGGAAAGGAGGATTTTGATGTCCTCGGGCCTGCCACGCGCCCCATTAAGTCTGATCCCCTGTCAGTTCCGGAGCCCTTTCATCTGCCCCAGATGCGTTACTGACGCTTCGAAGGGCGTGACGTTCCCTTCATTAAATCCAGGCGGCTCTGTGCCCCCCACGTTCAACGGGAGGATGACGATCCAACGGTGGGGATTCGCCTGGCAGTTGGGGATGGAAAAACCCGCACGACCCCTTGATTGGTGGGTATAAATGCCCATTTGAAAAGCTGGTTCCTCTGTTCATTCGCACACAAGAGTCTACATCTCCAGCATATAAAGTTGGTCTGAGGAGCTCCTACGCATTTCTGTAAGTCATCCTCCCTCTCTTTGAACTTCCTCTTTTTCATTTGCTCTCTCTTAGCTTGCTTAGGCATCGTTTGGGATGGGTATATTTAAGAAGTATGTCTTCACTGAGGAGGCGATGGAGAAATTCATCGCCGATTATAAGATACCTGCCAACGTGGGCTTGAGGTATTGCGCGGAGGGCGAGTGGCGCCTTCGGAGGCAGGAGGGCGAGGTGGTGATACCCATCGTTGCCTTCGTTGAGGGTGGCATGAGAATACCCATGGGGCCGGTGATGAGGGGCTATCTAACGCACTTCCGGCTAGCCCCCACCTAGTGTGCCATCAACGTCTTTAGGATTCTGGGCTGTGTGGATGCCCTAAACGAGAAAATGGGATTGAGGTTGACCCACCATGACGTCAACTGGTGTTATAACCTCCAGTGCTTGAAGGGTGAAACTTACTATCTGAAGACCAGGGATGACAGGGTCCGGCTCATTCAGTGCCTCCCTGAGTCCAGCAAGGGGTTGAACAAGGACTTCCTCATCGTATCCGGAGAGTGGCACGATGGCCTTCACTGCCTGACGACGGAGGGGACCCCAGGTGGGGCAATGGGAAGATGGGGAGAGGGTTCTCGGACCCTGATCAGTTCCATTTTTTACTTCGTCCATTTCTTTTTGTACCGTTTGGCTTTTAATGTGAATGTGATTCCTCTTGCAGATCCACACGCCTTCACACGCCACTTCAGCCTGATCAATCGGGAAGACTTGCAAAAGGCGCTGAGGGCTGAGGTTTTCGTGAACGAGGCTGACAATCAGGTTAGGGCCGCTCACCAGATCTTGAAATACGACCCGGCTCACAAGTCATTTGCGGCGCCGAAGTACGTGATCAGAGCAAAGGATCCTCGGCTTCGAAAAATAACCGTGACCGAGGACGGGTTTCGGTTCCCCGAGGTGCCCTCTACATCAGAAGGCGTAACACCTGCGGGTCCTTCCTCTTTCTCCCTTAGACTCTCGGAGCCCGCCGACGTAGGCTTAGAGAGGGAAGAGGAGGTTGCTGACTTTGGCCTTGCCGAGGACGAGTTTGACGTGTTCGAACAAGTCCAACAGTCCGAGGACCCTCCCGGAGATTTGGGTGACCCTTGTCTAACTGAAGCAGACTTCTCAGTGTCCAAGTCCTCTTCTCGGCACGAAATGGGTTACAAGAAGAGGCCCCAACCTAGCCTGTCGGAACTGATTGAAGGCCAGTCGGGGAAATCAAAGCCAGAGCTTCCTCCTCCTAAAACCCGTTCTGCTCAGGGCAGGTCGGCCTCTACCCAGTCGAGGCTTCCTCAATCTCCGTCCAAGACAAGTCTGCCTTCTAGGCATGAGCCCTCTGATCCCAAGCAGAAGAAGGATAAGGGCAAAAGGTCAGCTGAGGAGAGGTCCGAGTCTCCGCGGGAGGGGGATGACACTTGGCGGCAACCCAAACAACTGAAGACAGGCTCCCGAGGTCAGGAAAAGCAGGCTGACGCCCAGCCCGAGCCGCAGGCCTGGCTTCCTTCCCTAACGCTCCATGGGGAGCCGCTGAGGGAAGACTCCTCCCTCAGGGATTTCAGAGAGGGTGAAGGCGCGTACGTGGCCGACGCGCTGGAAAGGTGTCTGTTACTCCCAGCTGACATGGCGGAGCTGGGGACTATGAGGAGCCGAGAGGTCTTCCTATGCCTCAAGAGGTACTTGGGAATGGTAAATGCCTCAACACTTATGACTATCCCAGTTTTAGTTCTTTCACTCCCTTTTCTGAACTTGGCTAACCGTGTGCTCGTCTTGTTGGGCAGGCCATTCAGGCCACTTATAGGTTGGAGGACGTGGCCCATGACCAGGGGAAGGCCATGGACGTGGAGCGTGTGAAACTCCTGGAGGCCACACAGGTCCTTAAAAACTCTAAGGCCGATCTTGCCAAGGCCCGGGAGGAGCTGAGTGCGATGACCAGTGCTTGGGATACCGCCTTGTCAGGCCTCGCCGGCTTCCAGAAGCAGGCCGAAGATCATTTAAAGCGCCTGGGCGAGGCGGAGGAGCAGCTGAAAATGGCGAAGGAGCTGCTTGCTAATCTGCCAAAGAAGGTGGCTGCTGCAGAAGAAGCCAAGAGGGTGGCAGAGGAGGCCAGAGACGAGGCCGTTAGGGCCAAGTTTGAGGCTGTCCAAGGCAAAGAAGACGCCCTGGCCGCTAAGCAGGAAGCCGAGGAGAAGGCTTATGATGCTGGGATGGCAGAGACAGAGGCAGCCTTTAAAGATCAAGTCCCCGGGTTGTGCAGGCGCTACTCTGCTGAGGTTTGGAGGGAGGCTCTCAGACAGGCCGGGGTTGAGGCCTCGTCTGATTTGTGGAAGGAGGAAAGCGTGTACTACCCTCCTGCCATCCGTGAGGCGACTCCAGGTAGCGCTGAGGCCGGAGAGGCCGCGGAGGAAGCCAGTGTTGCTGCGGGTGAGGACACCTCAATTGCTGAACCCTCGGGCGAGCCTGCCCAAGGAAGTGACCTTCCCAAGGTAGCTGAATCAGGTACGGGCCCTGTTGAGGAGGCGCCCCAAGGGGTTGCTAAGTCCACCTCTGAGGCTGAGGCTCCCGCCGCTGAGGAGGCAGCCGTTCCTGCCGCGCCTTCACAGGCTGTCCCTCCTGGCCAAGGATCAGGAGGCCTTGGAGCTGCCATGGTCCAGCCCCTTGCCGAGGGAGGAAAATAAGTGGGCAGGACAGGCCCCTCGAACCTGTCGCCTCTCTTGTCTTTTGCATCTTTTTCTTTTAGATTGTAATGTGGTGTTCACCATGTAATCTTTATGAACTTGATGAAATACGCGTTTTATTTCTTTTTCTGTTTGTTGTGCCTGTTGACCTACTTGCACGCCATTCGCCTTTTCTTTACTTGTGTGATTTTGACTTCGGTTGTATCTCGGCCAATCGCGGCGTCAACTATTATAATGAGAGGGCATGTATGTTCTGATGCACCTTTCGTTTCCTAAGGGCCAGATAGAATTTCTTCAAGTAGACACTTGGGATTTCTTCAATGTAGTCAGTTTCCACATAGGCCTGAGTCCGAGGACCATGCAGAGCCTTGGTCTTGTTGCTACCTTCAGTATGAGTGGTTAGCTCCCCATAGGCTTGAGTCCGAGGACCATGCAAGACCTAGGCACAGCTGCTAAATTGTTAGCTCCCCGTAGGCTTAAGTCCGAAGACCATGCAAGACCTAGGTACAGTTGCTAAGTGGTTAGCTCCCCGTAGGCTTGAGTCCGAAGACCATGCAAGACCTAGGTACAGTTGCTAAGTTGTTAGCTCCCCGTAGGCTTGAGTCCGAAGACCATGCAAGACCTAGGTACAGTTGCTGAGTGGCTAGCTCCCCGTAGGCTTGAGTCCGAAGACCATGCAAGACCTAGGTACAGTTGCTAAGTGGTTAGCTCCCCGTAGGCTTGAGTCCGAAGACCATGCAAGACCTAGGTACAGTTGCTAAGTTGTTAGCTCCCCGTAGGCTTGAGTCCGAAGACCATGCAAGACCTAGGTACAGTTGCTGAGTGGCTAGCTCCCCGTAGGCTTGAGTCCGAAGACCATGCAAGACCTAGGTACAGTTGCTGAGTGGTTAGCTCCCCGTAGGCTTGAGTCCGAAGACCATGCAAGACCTAGGTACAGTTGCTAAGTTGTTAGCTCCCCGTAGGCTTGAGTCCGAAGACCATGCAAGACCTAGGTACAGTTGCTAAGTTGTTAGCTCCCCGTAGGCTTGAGTCCGAAGACCATGCAAGGCCTAGGTACAGTTGCTAAGTGGTTAGCTCCCCGTAGGCTTGAGTCCGAAGACCATGCAAGGCCTAGGTACAGTTGCTAAGTTGTTAGCTCCCCGTAGGCTTGAGTCCGAAGACCATGCAAGGCCTAGGTACAGTTGCTAAGTGGTTAGCTCCCCGCAGGCTTGAGTCCGAAGACCATGCAAGACCTAGGTACAGTTGCTGAGTGGTTAGCTCCCCGTAGGCTTGAGTCCGAAGACCATGCAAGACCTAGGTACAGTTGCTAAGTTGTTAGCTCCCCGTAGGCTTGAGTCCGAAGACCATGCAAGACCTAGGTACAGTTGCTAAGTTGTTAGCTCCCCGTAGGCTTGAGTCCGAAGACCATGCAAGGCCTAGGTACAGTTGCTAAGTGGTTAGCTCCCCGTAGGCTTGAGTCCGAAGACCATGCAAGGCCTAGGTACAGTTGCTAAGTTGTTAGCTCCCCGTAGGCTTGAGTCCGAAGACCATGCAAGGCCTAGGTACAGTTGCTAAGTGGTTAGCTCCCCGTAGGCTTGAGTCCGAAGACCATGCAAGGCCTAGGTACAGTTGCTAAGTGGTTAGCTCCCCGTAGGCTTGAGTCCGTGGACCATGCGGTGCTTTTGGTTCTGTCTAACACTTAGAATCCTCTGAAGGAGTTAGTTTCCCCATAGGTCTGAGTCCTGGGACCATGCAGTGCTTTTGGTTCTGTCTAACACTTAGAATCCTCTGAAGGAGTTAGTTTCCCCATAGGTCTGAGTCTAGTTTCCCCATAGGTCTGAGTCCTGGGACCATGCAGTGCTTTTGGTTCTGTCTAACACTTAGAATCCTCTGAAGGAGTTAGTTTCCCCATAGGTCTGAGTCCTGGGACCATGCAGTGCTTTTGGTTCTGTCTAACACTTAGAATCCTCTGAAGGAGTTAGTTTCCCCATAGGTCTGAGTCCTGGGACCATGCAGTGCTTTGGTTCTGTCTACCACCTAGAATCCTCTGAAGGAGTTAGTTTCCCCATAGGCCTGAGTCCTGGGACCATGCAGTGCCTCGGTTCTGTCTAACGCTTAGGATCATCTGAGGTGGTTAGTTTCCCCGTGAGCCTGAGTCCAATGACCATACAGAGCCTTGGTTCTGTCTAACGCTTAGGATCATCCGCGGTGGTTAGTTTCCCCATAGGCCTGAGTCCGAGGACTATGCAGAGCCTTGGTTCTGTCTAATACTTGTCCTTCTGAAGTAGTTAGTTTCCCCATAGGCCTGAGTCCGAGGACCATGCAGAGCCTTGGTTCTGTCTAATACTTGTCCTTCTGAAGTAGTTAGTTTCCCCATAGGCCTGAGTCCGAGGACTATGCAGAGCCTTGGTTCTGTCTAATACTTGTCCTTCTGAAGTAGTTAGTTTCCCCATAGGCCTAAGTCCGAGGACCATGCAGAGCCTTGGTTCTGTCTAACACTTGTCCTTCTGAAGTAGTTAGTTTCCCCATAGGCCTGAGTCCGAGGACTATGCAGATCCTTGGTTCTGTCTAATACTTGTCCTTCTGAAGTAGTTAGTTTCCCCATAGGCCTGAGTCCGAGGACCATGCAGAGCCTTGGTTCTGTCTAACACTTGTCCTTCTGAAGTAGTTAGTTTCCCCATAGGCCTGAGTCCGAGGACCATGCAGAGCCTTGGTTCTGTCTAATACTTTCATTTCTCCGTGACTAGGGGTTTGCCCTCGGACTGTTTTACTGGGGACGATTCCTCCTTCAGTTGGGTGATGATCTTACACGTGGCGTTGATCTCGCCTCCAGCTCGAGCCCCATCTTTTATCTTACACGAAGCGTCTCTTGGCTGTTCGTGTTCCGCGCCTGACGCTTCGGTGCACGAGACGCGCCTTCATTAATGGCCTCGTGAATTGACAGAAGCCCAACGGCCTGCGGCCCCCTTGGGATTTGATGGCTTCATTATTACCCAACGCTTCGGTAACTCCCTTTTCGAATTCTGCGTGAATTAATTCTCACCAACCCTCCTCCTCTATATAAAGCCTTCTGGGGGGATGGTTTCCTCATACTCCATGAGCCTCTCAACACAAACAGAAAAAAGCACCACCTTTCAGCTCCCCATGCCCCTTTAATAACCCTGCCGGAATTGTGACCGGAGTTAGGAGATATGGGGCGGCTTTGGACGGGTGTGAGGACATCCGTGCCAAAAGCCATTGTGGCCGCAGCCCCGACTGGGCTTCCGGTGCGGCAGAGTCTAGGCGTGACACCGATGGCGCCATGCACGGTGGCCCGGAGGGATGTCGTTGAAGTACCTAACGTCCCTCCTTGGAGCGCACCCCCGACGGAGGAGACATGCGAACTCACATCATGGGCGGTGCCCGAGTGTTGCCGTCTCCAACGGCCGTCGCTCGTGGGGGTCGGAGAAAATCAAGGGAACATCATGGGGGAGGGCGTCCCGGAGCCCCTGCATCTGCTCCTCACTTTGTTCAAGCTCAGCCGCTCCGAGAAAGGAGCTGTGGGTGACCTTGGAACAAGCCAGCCTCACCCCCCTTCCGTCCGCTTACTGTCAAGCTCCCCCATTCTCTTGATGCCAGTAAGGGCACGGGTTGACACTTCCCTCTAGCTAGTTTTAGGACGGGTCCGCCTGGGCCTCTGATTGTAGGACTAGCTGGTAGGAACAGTTGTAAAACAAGCCTGTCTGAGCCTCTGATTGTAATTTGTAGATTTTCCTTTTATGAAATAATATCAAGTTTTTCTTTTTGTTATTGAATCTTCTGTCTCGAGCTTTTATCTTTTTGCGATGTTTCTTTGGCAGTTTCTTTTTTTTTTTTTTTGCATCACCACCGATCTCTTGTAGAATATCTGTTTAGAACAGTCGCCCGTTGCGCCGGCTGGCGCACTAATCCTTCCCACAGACGGCGCCAATTGTAGGGACCGCATTTTTGGTGCCCCGGGCCCAACGGATCTGGGTCAAGGGCCCAACGAACCCCGAACAATGAATTTGTAGAGAGTGGATCGAAGGTCTAGGCGCCGGCCGGCGTTCACGGGGCGTGGGCTCCGTTCTCTTTTTATTTAATGAATGGCTTAGAGCGATTTACAGTTGGGGGATGCTCCTCGGACCGTGGCCGAGGAGGCTTTTCTCCCCTTTGGCCTCCATCTTTTCCTTCCCTCCCCTTTTTCCAGAGGACCCCCCTTTTCTGAGGGATTCCCTTACATTATATATCCTCTACCCAACTAATCCTAGCCCTACACTTGTTGAGCGATCAGGACATTTGCTCAGGTACTTGTCCCATCAGCCGCCTTCTCAGTCTCCTTGAGAGTCGCGGCAACCAAGGCGACGCTGGTGTGAAGTCCTCTCCTCATCAATGCGGCCAGGGCGGTTGTCAGGCACACTTAATGTGGAGGTGACCGCTCGTTACGAGCTTGTCCCTCAAGTTCTCGGACGCCCGACGATGGGGTCGTCCTTGGCCCGTTCTGTTTGTGCCTGGGCTTCTTCTTTTCCTCCTCGGATTTCAGGTGCCTCTTTGGCTTGGGCCTTCGGCCCAGGAACGAAGTGGGCTGGGTTGTAGGATTTCTTGGCCCCACAATAACTATCTCTATTTTTTCATTTTTCTACTTTTAATAATAAGAATATAATACTAATTTACTCCTTATCATTTCCTTTCTACCAAACACACATAATAATAAATAAATAAACACACGTATTTTGATTTTCTATCATCCAATTTTGGTATTATCTCAACAGTTCCTATCCTTCCCCTTTTCTAACTACTATATATTGATTTACTAGTTAGTTTGGTTGAGTAGGAGTTCCAAATGTACAAGCTGGTTCCCGCAATAAATAAATAAAAACAACTAATGAATGGACTTTCCAATTGATATAGGCTGCTTATGTCGAAGTCCCAGCACATGCTCCTGCTAAGGTTCCGGCTCATTCACCAGCTTATCCACCGCCTGTGAAGGCACCAACTCATGCTCCTCCAGCAAAGCCACCTACTTATTATCACGCACCTCCGCCAAAGGCACACGCCCCCGTGCCCTCACCATCTCATGCACCACCTCATCATGCTCCTCCAGCAAAGGCACCAGTTCATGCACCAAAGCCACCCACTTATTATCATGCACCTCCACCAAAGGCACACGCTCCCTTGCCATCAGTTCATGAGCCACCCACTTATGCACCATCGCCCTCAGTGAAGTCAAAAGAGGGTGCATATCATATATCCCTTTCTTGTTAGAATAATGGTTATTGGTTGAATACAACAATTCCTCTTAGTTTAAACTTTTACAACAAGTGATTATTTATCATAGTAAAAATAACAGGTGTTTTAAGCTCAATTCTACGACTTAAACTTTTGGAATAAGCAATAATTTATCATTTCCCGATTATACAAAAACTGAACATATATAAGACTTTTGTTATTTATATACTTGTTTTTGATGGTGTTCTTCTGCTAACCACGTTATTGTTGATTTGGTGGACAGATTGCACCCCCCTATGTTTTCAGAGATGCCGCTTAGCCAAAAGTAAGAGGTTGTGCATGAGAGCATGCACGGCATGTTGTGCCCGCTGCAAGTGTGTTCCTCCAGGAACCTATGGTAACAGGGAAAAGTGTGGCGAGTGCTACAATGAGACGACCGCTCACGGCAAAAGATACAAGTGCCCTTAAAATTAACAGCCTATTAGCCTATATCACTTGCTAGTTATATTAATATTGTCTGTATCGCAAAGGTGTGAAAATAATTTGTTTTCCAATGTTCTTTCAATCTTTTTACTACTTCCTGAAGAAATAAATTTGTGCTTATAGTGTTAGGCCAAGACTTGTATGCTTGGTGCCTACTAAATAATAGTAAAACATGCATTCCCATTTACTATTTTTTCCTTATAAATTGTTTTCCAATGTCCTTTCCTCTGCTTCCTGAAGCAATTAACTGTGCAAATATGATATATATGCCAAAATATACTGTGATGCAGAGGCCCTTTTTATTTAGTCTCTAAACTTTACACTATATGTCAGTTTAGTCTTTAATTTTTTTATTGCATCAATTTAGTCCATAACATTTTGGTATTGTGTAAAAATAATGATTGTCCTTAAGTGATGGATAACATATGCTGATGTGATTAAAGAAAAAATAAAGATAAAAATCATACCACGCCATATGATGCTTGTACTGCCACATGGAATAAAAAATGAAAAGAAAAATGATAGGGCAAAAACGAATTGACTCCTTGTAATAAATTAACCAATTAATTTAGCCAAGTGAATTAATTAAGTTAATTAACATGCAAACGCGTGGTAGCACAAACAAATCACCAATAAACTAATTATGCAGCGAAAAATAAATAACAAGGTGATTCATTTACGAATGGAAAAAACCTGACGGCAAAAATCCCACCGGGTGATTTTTAGGTCACCACTCCCGAAATTCCACTATTATCACAACAAGCGGTTACAAGTAAAGGAATCCCAAGTACCTTACCAACCTACAGTTGAACCCTTACCCCAATACCCAATTTGACTTGTTCTATAGTGACAATTTCCCCTTTTGATGCACGGCTCTCAAGTACGTGACTAACCAATGTGCGAATCCTAGTACGCGACTTCAATCACCAACTAGAAAGAGTTGTTGGCTGTAAAGTTCTTCAGTTCATCCACGATGAAGATCAAGAAGATGCTTGGTCACAAAACCCAAAGGTGCACATACACAGCAACTTCTTCAGAAGAGATGAACTAGGTCAAAATTTTGTCTCCGGTCACAATTTGCTTGAACAGAGTTTGCTCAATGCTTGTGCAACTTGTGAAACCTTTGACGGCTCTTAAAACAATCATTTTATATGTCTAGGGTTAGGAGAAAAGAAGGCCTAAAGACACATCCACGAATCCCAAGAAATCAGATCAGAAATTCTGATTTTGTAAACCTCGACAGATAGAAGCTATCGAGCATCTGTCGAGATAGCTGTCGAGTCACGGGCATAACAGCTTCCTTAAACCTCGACACATGCTAGCTGTTGAGATTTAGTAACTTTGCACTTTCAGCTTGTTTTCTTGAACAGACTTGAAGACTTCAACACTTGATCTTGAAACATGGTTTCTTGAAGTATTTCAACACATCCTAGATCTACCCAAATACAAGTAAAGTGCGTTTTGTCAAAGGATTAGCCAATTACAACAAAAGAATGACATATGTTCTTAACAAGTGAATTACATATGTCCTAACAATCTCCCCTTTTGGCAATCCGTGACAAAACCACAACAAACAAATGAGATATGAGAGAAGTCATAAATCACTCAACTCATATTCACTTGTTGAATACAATAAAATCTATCCTAACACAAACTCCTGAAAAACTTTGCAAGAAGAGAGTTTATGGCAAGTAGACTTTGACAACCTGTATTTCTGAAACACTTTAAACAAAACTCATCAAGGCATCTTTGTGTGAAACAGAAATAATATTTTGCATACAAGTATAAGAAGCATGTGTATAAAGAGAGAGAAGAAACAACACATGTAAGGTAGGTGAAAGAAACATACATCAACATATAAGGAAGATAAGTACAATGTATGTAAAAATGATCACAAGACCTAATTTACAAGAACAATGTATCTATAATAGAAAGAAAAGAAAAGATACATCATATCCTCACTACATCCCTCAAGAATCAACTCTCCCCCTAACAAAAAGTCCTATACTAACTCTCTCCCTAAGATGACTATTCTCATATCCCAAAATTACTCCCCATTTTTGTCACGAGTGACAAAGGGTAGAGTGACAAGTAGACATCTTATCAGTAGAGCTAGCATCTCCATCATCATCATCCTAAGCATCATTGTCATCACCATCACCATCCTAAGCATCATCGTCATCACCATCACCATCATCATCATCCTCAGCATCAGAATTAGAAGCCATTGGAGGAGGTGGTGAAGGAGTAGCCTTAGAAGCATAGCCACCCATAACCGCCTGCCGTCGAGCAATACGACCGACACGAACGTTCACCTGATACAACTTCGTAGAGAGTGTATCAAGGCGAGCATCCATGCGCTGCAGCTATGTCATGATGTCTCCAAGAGATACATCGCCCATGGAAGAGGAGGGAGCAGATGTTGATGGAGTAGACCGAGAGGGTGCCAAACGAGATGGAGTCGAGCCGGAGGGAGGAGCTGCTGACTCCTGTGGTGACCTAAACTTAGCCTCACTACATTTTACAGTAGCGGCGTCTATGGCACACATGACAGAAAAGTGATCAGAAGAGGGAAAATGAATAGAAAAATGGCGTAGAATCCGCGTGATAGCTAAAGGGAAAATGAGCTTATCACTGGTAGTCGTATCCCTAAACACATCTATGATGGAAAGAATAAAATGTGAAGGAAAATCTATAGTGAGGTACTCTAACAAAGAAAGCAAAAATCAAGCACGAGGCTCTATGATAGAGTTATAGTGAGAAAGTGGGTACAAAACAAAAGTCATCACCATGTTCATGAATCTAGGACCTTTAGCAAAAGGCCGACATGGTGTAAACTGACGCCCACCCCAAACAGATGGGTGCTCACAGAAAGCAGACATCATCTCGTCTTTGGAAACAGTCCTCAGACGCTCACAACCGGGATAGTTAGGATGCTCTACCCTCGAACTCGAAGCACATCCGCAACATGCTGCAGTGTGACAGCAAAGCGCGTACCTCAAACGCGAGTGTGAAAGAGAGGTACTGAAGAATCAATCCCGTGCATGTCGGAGTAAAACTCCTGAATAAGCACGAGAGGACAAGTGACCGGGACGTCACACAGTGACTCCCATCCCCGACTGTGAATGACATCGAGAAGGTCAGTGTCGGCGAAGTTCGCCAAAATGACTCGGCGTTTCGAATGAACACCTCTTCAAGAAAAGTTCTCCGAGTATTCCTTTCGGGCATCCTCATCACGGAACCGAATGTTATAAGGAGTAGGATCAAAAGAAGATGATGCCTCGGAACGAAGAGGGTTCCGAGACGGAGCAGACTACGTTTAGGTGCCATAGACACGACTAACGTAAACAAAGAGAGAGAGGGAGAGAAGGAGGCAATCAGAAAAGTCCCAAAACATTTCAAATATATCAAAATATATTGAAAAGAGAGTACGTATGCATGGGAAATGCATGAACATGTGACATGCAAAAGAAAAAAAACATCATGGGCTCAGCCCAATCCAATCCTATCGGACACAAACATATTGCACAATCTAAATGCATGAAAATACTGTTATAATGCTAATATGATGCAACGCATGAGATTTTAAACACATGTAAATGAAACCCCATCCCAAAATTACAATAAACACTCATCAATTTTGAAAAACCCCAAAAATTTATCAAAAACCCCAAAACCTAGGTTTTAAATCATGAAATGCATAAAAAATGAATAGATAAGAGAGCATACCAAGTGATTTGGAACAAGGAAGAGCCAAAAATCACGTGGATTGAAGGTTTTGAGTGAGAAAAGAGTGTTTGGGAGAGAAAAGAGAAATTGTCGAGAGAGAGATCGAGAAAAGTGAGAACCGGATCGCGCTGAACAAATATATAGGAGTTCAGTAAATCTTGATAAATGAAGGTATCGAGAGGTGTCGAGACAGCTATCGAGGGAGGTGTCGAGAAAATGAACGTCGACAGCTGAAGGTGTCGAGGAGGTATCGAGGGATACAACACCAGATTGAGGACATAAGCTCGATCGATCGACAAGGTGTCGAGAAGCTATCAAGGAGGCAGAAGATTTCTCGATCGATCCACCAGGTGTCGGGATTACAATAAGAAAAAAGCTTGAGAAGCTCGACAGATAGCTAGGTATCGAGAAGGTGTCGAGCTTGCTTTTAAAAACAGTTTTTCGAGAAGAGAAAAACATAGACATGAATGCAATCAGACATGCAACTCAACCAATGATCCAATCAACATATTAAGCTCTCAAAATCATCTCCCAACAGTAATTTTAAGCACATGGATCCCCAAAAACACACACATACTAAACAAGTCTAACAAATTTTATATTTCAAAAACAAGTCAAGACAGTTTAGTGAGCATACATTAGCACATGTAAAATCTTGTGATGGCCAAATCACATTGTACCTGCACATGTATCAAGAGTAGCAAGGAATATTGCGTGTTGTGTGTGAAAATCATCGCAAAATTGCATATGTGTATACATGTTATGACGATTTAAGATATGAGAAAATCACTTTAACTCACACACAATCATAACTGTTTGATGGGGATTATCACCTTTGAGGTACATCCTATAACTCCCACATCTCATAGAATACACGCTTGCAATCATATTTAAAAGCATTTTTTTTTATCTTTTTGCTTTTTATTTTCTTTGCATATTTTTCTTTTATTTAGCATATCTTGCATGGGTATATAAGAGAGAGAAAAGAAATACCCAATGATATTTGACATTCCAATTTTGCTATGCCGAAGCATACTAGTGTCTTTCATGATTGGCGGGCAACAGTGGTGAAATTGTTATTTATACATTTCTTTTAGGATTTTTTAGTCCTACCCGTCAAAAAGAATGATACGAGTGTTAAGTTCAAGAGATAACTTAATCTTACTCATCACAAACAAGAGCCACAAAGCTCACTTGCTTAGTTGTGCATAGAGATGCTCATCTAAGCTACAAAAGATACAAAGTTTAGAAAACTTTGTTTCAATGGCCATCCAAGGTACACAAGTACCAAAGTGCACAGAACACACACTGTTTTTGTATTTTTCAATTTTCCAAATTTTTTTTATATTTTATATCAAAAACAAAACAAGCAAAAACTGAAAACAAACAAACAAAAACATGTTAAACAAAGCAAAACATAAAACTAGACTGACTAAAAAAAACAAAACACACAAGTAATGCAACAACAGACAAAAGCAAGAAGATAGAAGAAGGTGATAAAATCACATAGAGTCCTTTTTCTTCCACACCTTAGAAGAGTCTTTCCTTTAATTAAATCCTTGAACCGGCGGTGATGGGGAAGAATTGAAATCGTTCAAGTTCGAAAGGAACATGAGGGCTTTGAGAAGATCACCAAGAGGAGCAAGAGAGGATTGAAGCTAATTTTGGCTTCCAGATGCGATCACGCCGTTGCTCTGTTGAGTGGCTAATCACTTATAGCAATTTAGTCGAGTATGATCGGCAGCTCCACAATGATGACAGAGATGCTGCTTCTTCTGTTTGGGCTTTTGAGAGTTAGCCTTCTTAGCCCTAGAGTTCTTAACATCTTTCTTATCCTGCTTAGGGGGTGCTCCTAAAATAGATTTTGTAAGGTTGAATTTAATCAACCATCTTGTTGGCTTTATTCCGTGCCAATTTGCTTGTATTTTAAGCACTTAGTAACCCTGTATTTAGGTGGGATTTATGTAAGGGTAGTGTGTGAGAAGATGTGAAGAAAAGCTCAAGTATGTGCAAAGAAGCAGAGTTTCGCGGCTAGAACTAGCGGGTGGCTCGCAGCTGTAAGTCGCCAACTTCAGGCACGTGAGAAGCACACGGGGGAGGTGAAGGGTCGCGCCAGCTGTCGCACTACAGGACAAAAGTCCCAGGCTGGCCAGGCCGTTACCTTGCAACTTAATCTCGCGACTCAGACCAGTTGCGAGGCCAAGCCGCCAATTCACCCTGTTTGGCAAAAACTGTCTCTTCGTATTCCTTTCTCACCCCACTATATATAGACCCTTATACCCACGATATTGAGAGAGCTTCCAGAGAGAATTTTGTGAGAGAAACCCTAGAGAAATACAAGATTGATTCATCCACAATCTTTACCTTAGAGACTCTACAAATTCCTCTACTCTCTTCCTCTCCATTGTCATACCCTTGAGAGGTTATTGACCAAATCCTTTTCTCACCACACCTACGTCTGTGAGAAGGTTCATTTGGTGCTAAGGGAAGCAGTTTGGAAAGGAACCAATGGTGATTGGTTGATGCTATGGGCTATAGCGGAATCCGGTAAGTTAGAAAAGAAAAAGGTTCGGCGCAATCTCGTTGGAGCAGGAAGCTTGGAGGGCTTAGGTACCTGGGTAGATTAGGCTTGGAGGGTCTATTGCTGTTCATGTATCCCAACTACATTTTCTAGTGGATTATTGACCGCTTGGAGGGCGGCGGAGAGGTTTTACGCCGAGGGCTTCGATTTTCTCTTCAATAACACATCGCGTGTTGTCTTTGTGTTTGCATCTCTCTTCCCTTTATCTTTACCATTTAATTACTGCTGTGATTGTGATTATTTTTGGTTTAGATTGTTTATCAATTCTGTTATAAGCTTGTTATCATTTTCCGCACATACATTGTTTGATATAAAGCTTGAATTGGTAATTTTGTAATTGGGGGTCTAAACGTTCAAAGGTGTTTCATACCCTTTTTGAACATTCAGATTTACCCTTGTCTAAGTTCTTACTAGCAAATTCAGTTTTAACATCAGTGTTCTCAATTTCAGTATTATTAGCAGGAGGAACAAACATAGTAGCACTAGTAGAAGCAATATTAGAGGAAGAAAGACCATACCCTAAACCTGTTCGATCCGAAGCAGATTTTTGAATGCTGAGCATCTCATCAAGCTTTGCACTTGAAGTCCTCTCCAATTGAGCTCTGACTTGAAACAGCTCCACTTCAAGCTTCTTGGTCTTCTCAACCAAGAAATTGTTCTCAAACCTCAGTGCACCAATTGTTTGATTTGCTTCATCAAACTTTGTGGAAAGCTCTTCACGATCAAGTTCTACATCACTAAACTTCTTGGTGGCCAACCTATATAGTTTCTCACGCTTCTCAGAGAGCTTGTAAAGTTTCTCATAGGCTGTATGGATATCATCTTGATCATCCATTTTCTCACACTTAGAATCCACCAATTTTTCTTCTTCTTCCACGTCTTCAACAATCCCTTCAATAGGATTAACTGTGGCAGTGAAGGCATTCAAGATTCAGTCATCCTCATCGTCAAAATCATCCTCAAGCTCAGTGTCACTCAAGGTTGCAGCAAGTGCCTTACTATTCCCAATGCTCTTGAGATATGTGGGGCGTTCTTGCTTCATGTGACCAAATCCATGACACCCAAAACACTTTGGTCCTGCAGGAACAATGTACTGACCGCCATCCTTAGCATCATTTTTCCCTTTGTCTTGGCCCTTAGACTGAGAATAACTGGATTGTTTGCAGTCCTTGTCGAAGTTCCTCCTATTGGCATTCTTCATAAACTTCTTAAACTGCCTTGTAATGTAGGGCTTCATCTTGGAATCTTCATCATCGAAAGACTCATCTATGTCACTGCTCTTTGCCTTCAAGGCCATGCTCTTGCCTTTACCCGACTTGCCAATCCGTGATAGTCCTAGCTCGTAGGTCTGCAGATTACCGACCAGCTCTGTCAAAGGAATCTTGTCAATATCCTTCAATTCTTCTCTTGCTGTAATCTTGGCATGGAATCTCTCGGGTAGAGATTTGAGCACCTTCCTTACAATCTTGGGTTCAGGAATGGTTTCTCCAAGATTGAAGGCTGAGTTCACTATGTCCTTGAGCTTGGTATAGAACTCATCGAATGACTCATTCTCCTCCATCTTTATTTCTTCAAAGCTTGTAATGAGCCTTTGAAACTTTGAATCCTTGACAGCCTTTGTACCCTCATAGGTTGTCTGGAGGATGATTCATGCTTCCTTAGCAGTTTCTGTGGAGGATATCTTTTTAAACTCCTCATTGGTGATTGCACTGAATAAGACATTCAATGCTCTACTTTTGAAGTTTGCTGCCTTGATCTTGGCTTCATCTTAATCAGCTGGTGCTTCCTTTGGCTTGGTCCAGCCAATTTCCACAGCTTGCCACACCTTTTCTTCTAAAGACTGCAAGAAAGCTCTCATACGTACTTTCTAGTATGCATAGTTAGTGCCATCAAATAAAGGAGGTATGATTAATGACTATCCTCTATCCATGACAAACAGGGATCAATGGATCAACACAGCAAAGATTAAACCTAATCAGAGTGTGTTTGCTTTGATACCACTTGATAGGCCAAAAACGAATTGACCCATTGTGATAAATTAACCAATTAATTTAGCCAAGTGAATTAATTAAGTTAATTAACATGCAAACGCGTGGTAGCACAAACAAATCACCAATAAACTAATTATGCAGCGGAAAATAAATAACAATGTGATTTGTTTACGAATGGGGAAAACCTGACGACAAAAACCCCACTGGGTGATTTTCAGGTCACCACTCCCGAAATTCTACTATTATCACAACAATCGGTTACAAGTAAAGGAATCCCAAGTACCTTACCAACCTACAGTTGAACCCTTACCCCAATACCCAATTGGACTTGTTCTGTAGTGACAATTTCCCCTTTTGATGCACGGCTCTCAAGTACGTGACTAACCAATGCGCGAATCCTAGTACGCGACTTCAATCACCAACTAGAAAGAGTTGTTGGCTGCAAAGTTCTTCAGTTCATCCACGATGAAGATCAAGAAGATGGTTGGTCACAAAACCCAAATGTGCACATACACAGCAACTTCTTCAGAAGAGATGAACTAGGTCAAAACTTTGTCTCCAGTCACAATTTGCTTAAACAGAGTTTGCTCAATGATTGTACAACTTGTGAACCCTTTGACGGCCCTTAAAACAATCTTTTTATATGTCTAGGGTTAGGAGAAAAGAAGGCCCAAAGACACATCCACAGATCCCAAGAAATCAGATCAGAAATTCTGATTTTGTAAACCTTGACAGATAGAAGCTGTCGAGCATCTGTCGAGATAGCTGTCGAGTCACGGGCATAACAGCTTCCTTAAACCTCGACACATGCTAGCTGTCGAGATTTAGTAACTTTGCACTTTCAGCTTGTTTTCTTGAACAGACTTGAAGGCTTCAACACTTGATCTTGAAACATGGTTTCTTAAAGTATTTCAACACATCCTAGATCTACCCAAATACAAGTAAAATGCGTTTTGTCAAAGGATTAGCCAATTACAACAAAAGAATGACATATGTTCTTAACAAGTGAACCACATATGTCCTAACAAAAAAGAAAACCAATTTATGTTAAAAAAAATTATTTAAAAATAAAATAGGGAGACAAATTTTTTTTTTTTTTGGTGTATAGAAAAATAGAAAAGTTTGAAAAGATCATTCTATTTTGGGTGATTGTGTGTTGCAATTGCAATTGTACTTGGTAGCTTGATGAGAGCTTGAAAGGAGAGGCAATAGATCTCGTGGAGACTGAGAAGTTCATAGAAGTGAGCAAACAATATGGTGCCCTTCTCAAGTTCATTCTCACTCAATGGTGATGCTGTTCTTGAATTTAGAATCCTTCTTCTTCTTCTTTTCTGCTTTAATTTTACCTTTGATATGATAATAATAAATTATATAATTGGGATCACGTTTGTGGAAATGAGAAAATAAAGCTAACTGGTACCGAGGATCAAGGTGTATCATGTATGGTGGTTCTTTGGATAATGTCAAGCTCCTCTACTGTACTATTTGAATCCGAATTAATTTACATAAATTTCAATTTCTGATGAAACGATTATATCTAATGCGATTTGTGATAAAAAAAATAAATAAATAAAAATCTCCTTTTTTAAACATAAACTGATTTTATTTTTTTATTCGATAGTACAAATGTCATGTGGCATAGAAAATAATGTTTTATTTTGACTGTTAAGTACTCCGTCAACATTTTCTATTCGTTATTTAATGACAAGCTATTTTGACATAATACTATTATGGATTAAATTGACACACTAGATCAAGAATACCAACCATCATTGTTCTAATGTTTTGTGGAGAGCTCTCAGAAATCATTAGTGGGGATATAGTAGTGGCTATTCTTGAGACAATTCCAACTAAGACCCGACTCAACACTAACACCAACACCAGTTGAATCAATCAACTAAAGCAATGACTATCCAATTTCATTGTAATCACATTCTTAAATTTAGCTATAGTTTCACTTTATCATAATTATAAATACTGATATGCCTCTGTAAAAAATATTCAAATTTTAAAATTAAAATTCAATTAAAAATATAAACTCGAAAAAATCAAACCCTTTGAGTGCAACTGTCACGTCCTTTGATGTATAAGAAGGCTAGATGTTTAATTTTTATTGTTATTGTAATTGTTACGGTTATTGTTATTATCATCACAGTTCTCAGAACCGGACCGGACCGAGAGGTCGGACTGTGAAAACCGTGAACCGTGATGAAAACCGGTTTTTTAAGCATAAAGAACCGGGCATATGTGGCAATTCCGTGAACTCCTAAAACCGGGGTTGGACCGTATGAACCGGTCAAGAACCGTGCGGTCCAACCCCTTAGCAAATTTTTTTTTTTTTTTTTTTTTTTTTATAAAAACAACTTAACACAATTTTATTCTACTTAATTAAATTATCCATCTCTTACAAGGAATAAAAAAAATTATAATTAAAATCCTTCAAAGATATTCAACTTTACTTCAAAAATTAATCATAAATTTTAATGTTCTCATGGTTATTATTTTATTTTATTAACTTTCTTATTTAATTATTAAATATATGCTTGAAAATCATTAAATTTCCCTCACATATATAAATATATTAGTCAATTTTACTAGTTTTATAAATTTAATATCTATATTTAGGCTTTAATTAATTATTAAATTAATTATGACGTTATCACGGTTCGACCCCGGTTCAACCTCGGTTCGACCTCAAAAACCTTGAACCTCTCCCTTTTACGGTTCAATGAACGGTTCGGGTCTGAAAACCTTGATTATCATGGTTATTGTTATTATACACACTTAATTACTTCTAAATTGAATCAATATTATTATAGTTCTACGTTAGATTATATGTCAAATTACAATAGCAATAAAGATAATTAGACGTCTCTTACTATCAAAATTACAAACTCATGCACCATGGGCACCTCACAAGGAATATGTTTCTACCGAGGCCAGAAACAAATACTAATTAAAGTAGATGTTGCGCCTCAATCAAATGTTCAAAAGAACCATTTGGATCAAATTCAAACAAACCCCTGGCATTGGTATGCATCTCTAGGAAAACACCACATGATTAATCAAATTATTGTTTACGTAATTTGGTGATAGAGGATTAAACTTAAAACATTTATAGTTGCAAGAATATATCATGGTCAGGGTCACCGAAAATGTTATGCAAGACCATAATATGAATAATTTAAACGCCCTTTACTCAAAGACTTGGTAGATAGTACTAAGAAGTCAAAAATAAGAGATTACCCTGTAATGTTCCTAATAAAAGTACGACATAGCCTCTATTCAATATCAATACTAAATCTCTGCTCAATACCAACACCGACTAAGCCTCTGCTCAATCGAATCAATCAACTAAACCAATGATTATCCAAGTTTTGTCATAATTCCATCCTTAAATTTAGCTACAGTTTCACTTTAAGGAAAAGCAAATTAATGCCCTAAGGGCATTAGTTTAAGAAATATCTTTAAAATCTTTTTATTGGAAAAGAAAAAATTAATAAATTTTTTTGAAATTTTTTTATATTTCTCATAAAAATATTGTCAAAATTTTCATAAAATGATCAATTGACAAATATTCTAAGAACATCCGTGGACTGCACAACCTTATTATAATATAACTGCTAACACATCATTTAACAAATATTAAAATTTTAAAATTAAAATTCAAGTAAAAAAAAAAAAAGAAGTCAAAGCTTTTGAGTGCAACTAACACACAAAACACGTGTAATAAGAAAGGTAGATGTTATTGTTAGTGTTATTGTTATTTTACACAACTTAAATTCTTCTGGTTGACTTAATACAATGATAGTTCCACATTAGATGACATGTTCATTATACTAAATATATATGTCAAATTTAATGTTAATTAGACGTTGTTCATTATTAACACCATAAAGTCATGTACCATGGGCAATTCACAAACAATATGTTTTTTTGAGGCCAAAATGTTGTATTAAAAAAAGTAGATGATGCACCTCACTCAAATGTGCAAAAAAAAAAAAAAAAAAAAATTGTTTCTCAAAAAAAAAAAAATGTGCAAAAATTGTGCCATGTTCTCTCAAAACAAATATTCTAGGCGAAACTATATTATTAGTCCCTGAAGTTTACTTTATAAGCTTAATTATTTTCTCAAGTTTTAAGTGAATGCTATTGGTCTCTCAAATTTAAAAAATCCGTGTTATTAGTCTTCTATTTTTGTTTTAGTTTTAGTTTTTGCCTATATATATATCTAACAGAACAATGATGTGATATGTTTTATATTACTAAAAAATTACACATGACCACCATTTCACAGTCCAAGTTGTCAAAAAAGTTTTAAAAGATTAGACTTATCCCAATCCCCAATCAACTCAAATCCCTTTCACCAAAATCTCAATGTCAGCCGCCATTGCAATACCAACAACCAAGGCACAATTGCCATTGATCTTATAACGAATTAATCAAAACCTCACGCTGGTCTCCATAAGGACAACACATATTGACAAATCAACCAGTTCAAGAAGAAAATTCTATATAGTTGTTGACTCCAAATCTCAAATGTGTCAAGAAGAAAATTACTTTGCTTATTTTATTTATTTTTTCTTGCTATTTGTAAAGATCTAGACGCTAGACTCTTTCGATTATGCATGCCTATGGAATCTTGAAATGTTTTTCTTTTATTATATACACTTGGTTCAAATCAAATGTTAAAATAGGAAAAAGAATGGTTTCTTTTATATAGATTTGGATCTTTTATGCTAGGAAGCACGGGTGCGTTTCGGGACTCGGGTGCGGGTGCGGGAGCGGGTGCGGGACTCGGCAATTTTTGAAAAAGGTGGGTGCGGGTGCGGCTGGACTCAGCGATTAAAAAATTATTAAAAATATTTTTATTTATATTTTTAATATATTGCTAAGTATACTTTTTCACATTATATAAACATATACCAAATTTAAGAGCAATAGTAGATAATAATTAAAACATGATGTTCAATACTTGAATTATTGACAGAGGTATTAAAATAGGTAGAACTTCCTATAAATTAAAAAAAAAAGAAAAAAAGAAAAAGCCTTAGTGGCTGTGGCTCACGTGTTTGGTGAGAGCACAAGAACTTTCCATAAATTAAAAAAAAAAAAAGAAAAAAAAAAAAAGAAAAAGAAGAAGAAAGCCTTAGTGGCTGTGGCTCACGTGTTTGGTGAGAGCACAAAAACCAAAAATAAAGCTTTACCTTCTGTACAGAAAGTAAAGCCTTTTAAGTGAAAGGAATTTACCAAACTTATCAACAAAAAAAAAAAGGGAACCGCTGGGCTCTGGCGAAAAGAATGGAAGAAGAAGACGAAGAAGCAATGAAGAAGAAGAAGAGAAGAAGAAGAAAGGGGTTAAGGCCGGTGCGTTTTTTCTTTTTCTTTTTTCTTTTTTTTTTTTAATTTCGGCCTGAACTGGCCATATCACCCGAATCGGCCCGAGTCCGCCCGATTTGAGCTGCGTCGGAGCGAGTCGGCTTCGCCACGTGGCAGGACGCGGCCCGACGCGGCACGGACACGCGGTCAGCGGTGTCCGACGCACGTCGCCGCGTCGGGCCGCGTCCGACGCGGGTGCGGCGCCTCTGGCGCCGCACCCGTGCTTTCCAGCTTTTATGTAATACCGGGGCTTTTTTAAGCTGATCCATTCTTTTATATAGATATGAATCTTTTATGTTGCTGATAATTTTGTTAAAATTCCCACCACTTTTCAAAAGTGAATAAAATTCTCTCCATGGCATTAGTGACAACCTATTAACGACTACATTAATGTCATTGCTAATATGTACTAATTATTAATAATGACCATATATTATCGTCGCAAATAAATGCCTAATAGTAACGACTCTTTGGTTGTCACTAAAAATTTGGTCGCAAAAGGCCAAAATTCTTGTAGTACAGTTGCAGAAACAAATGTTCTCCACTTAGATTTGTCAGTTATAATTAGAGCAAGTTCATAGAATCATTATGATAATAGATGTGTTGAACGCCCAATTTTCAAAAGGTTTATTAGCATGGAATCTGTTGTCGTTAATAGGTTGTCACTAATGCCATGGAGAAAATTTTATTCACTTTTGAAAAGTGGTGGGAATTTTAACAAAATAAAAGATGGTCTTTGGAAGTGAAGAACCTTTCAAGTCCATGACAACATGGTCTTTGGAAGTGAAGAGTTACCCTTCCCCACATTCAACTTCTTGACCGGGGAGGAGCTCATGTATTCGATGGAAACCCAACACAACAAATTGGTCATAACCCACCTATCAGACCAACACCGAGTTGTGGCCGTCAACATCATATCGTGCTTAGGAAGGGTGGTATTGCCACCGCAATACAAGATTTATTTGGACACTTTGACTGTGTTGTAGCCATCGCCATTGCCCTCTACACAAGGGAGGATGTATCCATCCACCTCTCAGACCTCACATTCGAGCTGACTTCATCCTCCTCCGTCACCTTTCATGAAGATTGCAACCTGGAATGTTAGAGGAGTGGGGAATGCCCACTTTCGCTTAAATGTGCAGGACTTGATCAATGCCTATGGTCCGGACATACTCGTTATTCTTGAGCCACGTATTATTGTCAACCATGCAGAGAATGTGATTAGTTAGGTGGGCCTTCCTAGGCATTTCCAAGTGGATCTGATAGGTCTTTCTAGTGGGATATAGGTGTTGTGGGACGACCGCAAATGCAATGTGGATGTCGTCCGAGCTACTGAGCAGAGTGTGGCCATGATTATCAGGGTACCCTCTTCTTCCCAATATACACCCTGGTTATTTTCTGCTATTTATGCTTCTCTTATACTTCATAAACGCGTGCATTTATGGACACATCTTAAGCATGTTGCGTTTGAATATAATATGCCTTGGTTAGTTATGGGTGACTTTAATGAACTTTTAGATGCTACAGACAAAATAGGAGGACGGCCACTTATAGCATCACATGTGCATGCCTTTCAAGAATGTTTAAACTAGTGTGGTCTTTTTGATCTCGCCACTAGTGGACCTAATTGCACTTGGACAAATAAGAATTGGGATTGGTGGTGGCACATTAGGGAAAAATTAGATAGGTCTTTTATAAATGCTGATTGGCAAGTGTTATTTCCAAAAGGTCATTGTCTTACTTTACCTAGGTTTCATTTTGATCATCATTCTATTATTATGTCCACCGAGGGGTGGGAGCGGCATTCCCCTATAAAACAGTTTATTTTTCAACCTATGTGGCAGACCCACCCTCTTTTCCATCAACTGGTCACCACATGTTGGTTCTCATATGAATCCCAGGTTATGGGATTGGATAACTTCACGATTAATTTCTAAAAAAAAAACTCACCACCTTCAAGGTTGTTTAGCTGATTGGAATACTAACGTTTTTGGTCAAGTTGCCCAAAATAAAAAAACGCATGCGTGCTTGGCTCTTAGGTACCCAACGAGCCTTATGCCGCCAACCTTCCCACTTTTTACTACAACTAGAACAACACTTAATTGCTCAGTATAATGCTATTTTATACCAAGAATTCCTGCTTTGGCAAATGAAATCTAGAATTCTATGGTTGTCCTATGGGGACGACAACACCCACTTTTTTCATGTCCAAGCTAAAATTAAACGCGCATGTCAACATATCGCCACCTTAAAATATGAGTCCGAGGAATGGCTCCGGGGCTCTGATCTTCATAACCATGTCACCACTCACTTTCAGTGTCTTTTCCAATCCGGGTTGTCGGGTGCATTGTTACCTCCCCCACAAATGTTATTCTCTTCCTCAAACTTCGATCTTCAGGCTCTGTGCGACACTCTCATCCGTTTTCCGGATAAGGAAGAAATTTGTGCCACTCTCTTCACTATGCACCCTTTAAAATCTCTGGGACCAGATGGTTTCCATGCCTATTTTTATCAACGCAATTGGCAGATTGTGGGTGAGGATATTGTAAAATTCATCAAACACTATTTCTTACAGCACGTATCCTGGAGGACTTAACTCAGATAAAGTTAGTGCTCATCCCAAAAGTTCCTAATCCCGAATCTGTGACTAAGTTAAGGCCTATTAGTTTGTGTAATACGTTGTACAAACTACTAACTAAACTTTTAGTAAATAGGCTTAAACCTTTTCTTCCAACCATGATTCATCCGGCCTAATCTGGGTTTGTCCCAGGTAGACGAGCAACGAATAACTACATCCTTGCGCAAGAACTTCTTCACTTTATTCACCACCAGTGAGGGAAAACTAATCTCTTAGCAGCCAAAATTGACCTGGAGAAAGCTTATGATAAATTGGAATGGTCCTTCATTAAGTATTCCCCACTCCTATTATAGACTTAATCATGGCGTGTATCTCGTCCTCCTCAGTTTCTATTTTATGGAATTGGGTGGCGAGTGCGCCTTTTGGTCCATCCCGTGGCATTAGGCAGGGAGATCTGTTATTTCCGTATCTTTTCATTCTTTGCTTGAATCACTTGTTGTTATCATTAGACCAGGCAATTCATACTAAACAACTTTCTCCTATTCAGGTTGGTCGTTGCCCTATTGGGTTTAACCATATCCTGCTTGCGGATGATATTTTCCTTTTTGCCAAGGCAAATATTCAGGATTGCACGACCCTCTTTAATCTTTTTTTGCACTTTTGTGAGGTGTCGGGTCAAATTTGCAATGCTACTAAATCTAAGCTATTCTTCTCACGGAACACTCCTTCGGATACCCAGCGTAGCATTTCTTCTCTCACCAACATGCCCATTATCCAAGATCTTATTTAGGCATGCCTTTTCTTACTAAACAAAAATTGACACCGACTTTCCAACCCTTACTAAACAAAATTCACACGCATACGCGCATGGCAATCTAAGCTTCTCTCACAGGCAGGTAGGTTAACATTAATTAAATCCATCCTTTCCCCCCTCACATATTATCAAATGCAAACAACTGTCCTTCCTAGGAGTACTACGAGTAGTATAGACAGGTCCACAAGGGATTTATTATGGGGCAACACACCAACACAACGGCATGTGTACCTCATTAATTGGGACACGCTCACCAAGCCTAAGGTCTATGATGGGTTGGGTATTAGGGAATCCAAAACTACCAATGATGCCTTTCTTATGAATCAGGCGTGGCGAATTTGGAGGAACCCGCATTCTCTATTAGCCAAGTTTCTTTCTCAAAAACATTACCGAACAACTGATTTCTTGCAAACCACTTCACATACTGGATCTCACTCGTGGAAGGCTCTATTGTAGGGGCGGGACCTCTTGCAAGGTGGATTGAGGTGGATTATTCGTAATGGCCGTAACATAAATTTTTGGACGGATCATTGGATTCCCCCGAGACCAATCCGAGGTCTCATTCACAGCCCATTTCTTCCTCACGAATATGAGTTCAAGGTGGCTAGAATGATCATTGACACTTACCAATGGGATCTCACACCTCTTAGTATGGTATTGCCATCGACAATAACCTGATTTATTTATGCTCAACCACTACCTATTCCTGGTTCTCCTTCTACTCTTACTGGTGACCGTGTCTGGGACCATCACGCGGGTATTTGCTCAGTAAAATCTGCTTACCATTCTCTTATACCTAAATCCAACGGGGCAACAGGGAGGACATCAGTAACATGGTCTTGGATTTGGAAGTTGAAAATACCTCCTAAAATTCAACTTTTTGTTTGGAAATGTGCACACCATCGCATCCCTACCAAATCTGTCATTTTCCCTCATGCTGCCTTGAGAGACCAAATGTGTCCCCATTGCAATGAGATTGAAATGCCAATTCATGTTCTACGTGATTGCCACTTTGCACGTCATATTTGGTCCTCCTTTCCAGTGCATTTACTTATTTCTGATTTTTTCAGGCTTGAGCTCCATGATTGGTGTAAACTTAATTCCAAACTTACTTCCCCTTCATGTTATATCCCATGGAACATTATATTCGCTTTTACCATGTGGGCGATCTGGTTGGGTCAAAATTCTTTGATATTTACAGGAAAATTCATTCCTTATCATATTTTAAAACAAAAGGCTATATCTCATGCCACAGAGTTTTTCTTCCTCAGCACTGTTCCGTCGGGGCACTCATCCCTGTCGTCCCTCAAATATATTAGGTGGAGCTCGGCTCCTTTCCCTTATGTAACTCTTAACACAGATGGAAGCTCGTTAGGTAACCCCGGAGAGTCCAGTGCGGGTGGTGTGGCACGCTCAGCCAATGGAGAATGGCTGTGGGTTTTCTCCCTGCACTTGGGAGTCACCAATAATACTATGGCTAAACTGTAGGGTATTAGAGAGGTGTTGGTTCGAGCATGGGCCAATGGTCATCACCGAGTTTGTCTTCAAACAGATTCTCTTCTTGCTTACAAATGGTTGAATACTAATGAGGATTATCCTATGGAATTTTCTAACTTTATTTTGGATTGCAGGTGGCTCCTCAACAGGGACTGGGAGGTGCACGTTGAGCATATATGGAGAGAGGCTAATAGTTGTGCGAACTTATTGGCAAAGAGGGGTGCTTCTCAATCGAAACGGGAAGTGTTGTATGATACATGCCCCACCTTTTTGTGGCAATGTCTATATTGGGACTCCATGGGATTTGTCTCATCCCGAAGTCGCCATGGTTAATAAGGACCTAGTAGTGTTTTGGTTTGGTTTCAGCTATTCCTCTCTTCGGTTTGGTGTTATTCGGATTGTGTTTATCTTGTTTTAGTTTAGTTTGTGTGTTGATGTGGTTCCTTGCACTGTAGTCCTGTTGGAATATTTCTGTTTGTAAGACTTCTGTTTATCTAATATATTTCCCGTTTATGCAAAAAAAAAAAAAAAAAAAAAAAAAAAAAAAAAAAAAAAAAAAAAAAAACTTAAATATTTCATAGCTTCATAAATGTTTCAAGAGATAAAATAATTATAGACAAAAGTTGTTCTATAAAATGGTAAAGAATAGGAGAAGGAAGTCACATAATCTTCTAATGGTGGAAACAACAAAAAAGAAAAAGAAATCATGGGTTAGTTCCTAATATATATCATATGCTGGAACCCATTAGAGCACTTAGTAAAACCCCTTTCAATTTTTCCTCTAAGAAAAAAAGTTATAAACTTTTTCTTTATCTTTACTAAAAAGTTATCAAATTTTAAATATAGGGGGAAAAAAACAATAACAACATTAATTTCTACCACAGCTAGCAGAGGACAAACATAATGAAAATTTCCCAAAAGCTTAAGAGGTTTTGGAAGATTACCTTCCACAGCCATTGCTGCACTTGCAGCCAGATCCACAGTCATAGTTTCCTCCACAACACGACAAATTTCAAAAGCTAATGACTAATGGAAAACGATGAAATATTTGAGAGAGCTAGACAAATCAAACTGTGTAATAAGCTCGTTAAAGAGCGAGTTGTGGACATGAAGAGTAACAGAGCTGTTCGTCAATGGGGTTTCGGTCTAGAATCGGCAAGAGATCATATGTGAGTCATGTGGGACTAAAAGAGGCTGAGAGCTGACATGAAGGAGCACTTAACACATGTAGAATGGCTGGTTAATATTTTAAGGATAAAGTTTAGTTACAAAATTAGTTGTAGTTTTAGGCTACAACTTTACTCAATAAAATAAACATTACTACATATTTTAAAATTTTAACCTTTGAAATGCGTGTTCTTTATATTCTTAATATACATGTTAACTTTTGTGTCAATCGGATATTATTTACTATATGATCTATAAGCTTATATTTTATGTATATTCTTAAACTATAAAAACTGACAATTTAAACAATTTATTGATAACACAGCTATTGATCTTTAATTTTCTAAAAATTTTACAAGCTTGAAGTATATAAGAAGAAGATGTAATCCAATGATGGATTTATCAAAATTATCTTCCAATAAAAAGATATTGAATAAGGTTGTAGCCTAAAGCTACAACCAATTTTGTAGCAAAATTTTGTTCATATTTTAATTTAATTTGTGCAACGTTGTGTATTCCATCTGTCATATAAGCAAATTCTGTTAGTTTTCTAACAATAGGGACTAAATTGATTGTGACTTGAAAATAATATGGGCTAAATTGACTGCTCTCAAAATGTAGGAACCAAATTAATCGTGACCTCAAAATGTAGGGACCAAAATAATATTTTTGCCAACATTTTATTGGGAGGATGATAAAAAAATAAATGTTGTGACAACTTTTTATATTTTCCATGAAAGTAGTGTCAAAACTTTCATATTATTATTTATTAACAATTGCCCTAAGGGCATCCGTTAACATGACCCATTATATTAATGTATTTCTTTTTAGTGTAGTTGGAACTAAATCGATTCCAAATGGACCACATCCCTTATTTAATGATAAAAAGTAAAAACTTTACAAACTGAGTTAATTGGAGAATCTCATTCTCTACCCTTTGTTAAATTAACTTTTAAAATTATTGTAAATGGCATAAATGCATGTTTAAAACTCACATTTATTGCTAGCTATAACCCATTAACCCTTGTTAGATAATGGGAAATATAAAAGGCTATAATTGAACTGAGCTATTTACGAGCAGTTTGAGCTCAACTAGGAAAAAATAATTGTTTATTTTTATTTGTTTAGCAAAGAATAAGCCAAGTTCTAACCAAGGTTTGGCTCGATTATTAAATGAGCTAAGCTCAAACTTAATAATGTAATAATATGTTTGTGAACAAGTTTGTGAACATGAATCCAGTTTAAGTATATCCAATATTATATATAACACCTTTACCATTTTCATGCAAGTTACCCAGCAAATTTATGTGGCTGAGGAGTGAGCCAGGAATACCCGTGATGAGGTTAACGCTGAGGCCCAGTCCTGCCTTGAGGTTGAGAAGGCTCTCGGAGCCCTTAAAGTCGAACATGCAGAACTGGCCAATAAGCTAACCATCTCGAAGAGGGAACGATCAAGCGCCCTGGTTGGTCTGAAGACTGTTGAAGCCCAAGTCGAGGATCAATGGAAACTGCTCTATATAACAGAGCTGAACTTGGCCACCGAGAAACAGCTAGTTCTGGATCTCAAGGCCAAGTTGCAGAAGGCTAAGGAGGCAGCTCAGCTGGCCAAGGAGGCATTAGCAGCTGAGAAGCAAGTAGCCTATACCCTCGACGTGGAGGAGACGCAGACCAGGCTCACTGAGGAGTTAGCTGAGGCATGCAGGGATTACTGTGATGTAACATAGGCTGAATGCCTCAACATTGCAGGAGTCCCTGCAGACTCGGAGTGGAGGCAACTGGGAAGGACATATTATCATCTTGACATCCACAAAATCCCAGGTGCTCTCCCATCTCCCTCTGCCTAAGCTCTTGAGTCTTCAAAGCAACCTCTGACTATCCAAGCTGCTCTTCCTCTCCCTGAGGCTCAAAAGGGATCCAGCCAAGCTGGTGGCCAAGGCTAGAGGGCTGAGGGGACCGAAGACAAGGGTAAGGGCAAGGAGAAAAAGCCCTCCTCAGTAGCCAAAAACGCAGCCAAGGACAAGGAAAATGCAGCTAGGGCAAAGGAGGCAGAGGCCAAGACAAAAGAAGTTGTCCCTAAGGCCAAGGACGCTCCTGCCTTATAGCCGAGCCAACAGGAAGATCCCTCCAAGGCCAAGTAGTACTTAGGATTTAATTTGTAATTTCTTTTGTAGTAGTTTTATTTTTTATTTTTTAATGACATTCTATCAATGTGTATAATGTATTCCCCCCTTTCTTTCTTTTTTAAATTAATGAATGGATTTTCCTTTCTATCTCTTGTGTCTTTACTTTACATGATTTCTAGCTTACTGTCATTGCAAATAAACTTGATCTGTTGCCACTTTAGTTTTAATAAAAGCTAACAATAATACCCTGCCACCAGTGTAAGTAATTTGACTAAGTACCAACAATGAAGAGATTTACCCTATATCTGCACTGCGAATTGCTCTTTTAGTAATGAGGGCTGAATCTAATAAAAACAAGTAATAAACTTACACTTGGATAAATAAATAAGGATTTTAACTTACTTAGAGCTACCAATTTGAGGAGTTGGCTATAATTTTAGATCTGTCTTGACACTTAGCGAGAAACAAATAGATATCATGGAGTGTTAATTCCCCCCAAGTGTGTGGTCCGAAGAGGCATACACAATTAAGGTTCTGTTTAAACACTTATAAAAGATGTCATAGTATGTTAATTTTCCCAAAACATCTGTTCCGAGGACTTCAGGCACGGCTAAGGTTCTGTGTAAACACTTATAAAAAATGTCATAGTGTGTTAATTTTCCCAAAGCATTTGGTCCGAGAACTTCAGGCATGTCTAAGGTTCTGTTTAAACACTTTTAAAAGATGTCATAGTGTGTTAATTTCCCCAAAGCATCTGGTCCGAGGACTTCAGGCATGACTAAAGTTCTGTTTAAACACTTTTAAAAGATGTCATAGTGTGTTAATTTCCCCAAAGCATCTGGTCCGAGGACTTCAGGCATGACTAAGGTTCTGTTTAAACACTTTTAAAAGATGTCATAGTGTGTTAATTTCCCCAAAGCATCTGGTCCGAGAACTTCAGGTATAACTAAGGTTCTGTTTAAACACTTTTAAAAGATGTCATATTGTGTTAATTTCCCCAAAGCATTTGGTCTGAGGACTTCAGGCATGACTAAGGTTCTGTTTAAACACTTCTAAAAGATGTCATATTGTATTAATTTCCTTAAAGCATCTGGTCCAAGGACTTCAGGCATGACTAAGGTTCTGTTTAAACACTTTTAAAAGATGTCATAGTGGGAAGCGTGATGTATTTATGCAAAAAATAAGCATATGACAAAGGAAACTTTCATTAATAATAATACATTTTCAGGTTGTTTACATTCCATGGACGGGGTATTACATGCTCATCTAGGTCCTCAAGGAAATATGCTTCTATACCAGCCACCGAGGTGATGCGATAAGGCCCATCCCAATTGGGTCCTAGCTTCCCCCATGCTGGATTCTTTACAGTACCTAGAACCTTTCTCAATACCAAGTCACCAGGCACTAATGGCCTCTGCTTTACATTGGCATCATAACCTTGTTTGAGCTTGTGTTGGTAGTATGCCAGTTGGATCATTGCATTTTCTCTCCTCTCTTCAATCAGATCTAGGCTTTTTCCAGCAATCCGTCGTTATTAATCGGATTAAAAGTACTTGTCCTCAGCGTTGGGAAGCCAGTCTCTAAAGGGATAACAGCTTCGGCTCCATATGTCATTGAGAAAGGAGTCTCCCCGGTCGACCTACGAGGTGTGGTTCAGTATGTCCACAGGACATGTAGCAGTTCTTCCACCCACTTTCCCTTTGCATCATCCAACCTTTTCTTGAATCCATTCATTATGACCTTGTTAACAGCCTCAGCTTGTCCATTCCCTTAGGGATAAGCTGGGGTAGAGTATCTATTCGTAATTCCCAAGTCACAACAGTATCTCCTAAAAGACTTGCTATCAAACTGAAGGCCGTTGTCCGAGATGAGGGTATGGGGGATTCCGAATCATGTGACAATGTTTTTCCAAACAAACCTCTTGGCATCCACGACTCTAATGTTTGCTAAGGGCTCAGCTTCGACCCACTTAGTGAAGTAGTCAGTGCCGACCAACAGATATCTCTTGTTTCCTGCTGCCTTGGGGAAATGGCCGACAATGTTTAAGCCCCATTGAGCAAATGGCCAAGGGTTGGTTAGAGAATTAAGGACTCCTCCTGGTTGGTGTATGTTTGGTGCAAACCTTTGACATTGATCATATTTTTTCACATACTCTTGGGCCTCTTTTTGCATGTTCGGCCACCAATAGCCTTGAGTGATGGCTCTATGCGCCAAGGATCTGCCTCTAGTGTGGCTTCCACAAATCCCTTCATGTACCTCCTCAAGGAGTAGCTTTGTTGCTTCAGGGTGTATGCATAGCAAGTATGGCCTAAAAAATGAGCGTTTATACAATTTCTGATCCTTGGACAGCCAAAACCGAGGAGCCTTCCTTCGTATTTTGTCAGCTTCTGATCTCTCCTCGGGTAGGATATCCTCCCTCAGGAATAGTACTATAGGGTCCATCCAACTAGGCCCCACTTTAACATGGTGAACATGAACCACCTCTATGTTCACCTCTGTGGGCTGGCGCAAGTCTTCCAAAAGGATGACCCGGGGTAGCTTTGTGCTGAGGAGGTTGCAAGTGTGGCTAGGGACTCAACATGTGTGTTTTCGCTTCTAGGGACATGCAACAGGTTGAAAGATTCAAAGCTGGACTACAGACGTCTAACCTGACTTAAATACCCTTGCATTCTTTCATCGCTCGCCTCAAATTCTCCTTTCACTTGGCTAAAGACAAATCTTGAGTCCGAGAACATCTCTACTGCCTTTCCGCCCATTTTTTGAACCATGGTCATTCCCATCAGCAGAGCCTCATATTTGGCTTCGTTATTTGTGGCCGAAAATGCCAACCTTAATGATTTCTCAATGGTGATTTTCTCGGGTGAGACCAAAACTAGCCCCATTCCAGACCCCTTCTAATTTGCTGCACCATCGACATATACCTTCTAGAATGGAGGGTCTTGTAGGGAGATTATGCCAACTGATTTTCCATCCATGTTCTGTGTCACTGCTACTTATTCTAATGGGGGTTCGGCGAACTTGACCACCAAGTCCATGAGGACCTGGCCCTTGACAGAGGTACGAGGCATGTACTTGATGTCAAAAGCCCCTAGAACTATCCCCCATTTAGCAATCATTCCTGTGTAATCAGCACTTCGAAGTATGGCTCTAAGTGGAAGCTGAGTGAGGATGACGACTATATGTGCCTGGAACTAATGGGGCAACTTTCGTGTACCATGCACTACCGCCAAGATGGCTTTCTCCAGTGGTAGATAACGGATCTCGGCCTCATGTAGTGACTTGCTCATGTAGTAAACTGGTCGTTGTACGCCACGATCAACTCGTATCAACACCAAACTTATAGCATGAGGGGCCATAGCAATGTAGGCAAACAGGACCTCATCCACTTTAGGGCTGGACATGATAGGTGGCTGAGATAGATATTCTTTAAGTTGCTGGAAAGTCAAGGCACACTCCTCGGTCCACTCAAACCCCTTCCAATTGTTCATCAGCAGGAAGAAGGGCCTATACCTATCCGCTGACCGAGAGATAAACCGGTTCAAGGCAGTGGTTATTCCAGTCAATTTCTGGACTTCCTTTGGATTCCGAGGTGGTTGTAAATTGTTAATGGCCTTGATTTGATCGAGATTGACCTTAATTCCCCCTTGGGTTACCATATAGCCCAAGAACTTGTCTGACCCCACACCAAACGAGCACTTGGAAGCGTTTAGGCACAACTTATGTTTCCTAAGAAGAGTCCTTAGGAAAGGAGGATCTATCTCTTTAAAGGAAGGGAATCGGTTTCTTTATAGTATAAGTTGCCAACGATAGAGGTAATAATTTAATACTCTATTAGGGGATACACTTTATATGTTTTAAACTCTAAGCTAATGGAACAAGTTAGTAAAGTAGTTAAGCTCTTCCAGGGGGAGATTCTAATACAAGGAGTACTTGCACCATATGTATTTCATCTTATCCCCCCACGTAAATTTCAATGTAATTATATGATACTTGAACAGGCCATCAGCTTACATTGATTTGATTGCAATTCATTCATGAACTTTGGAACTGGTTTAGCTAGCTCCTTCACCCCGGAAAGAAAGAAAGAGATCGAAGAGATGAACTCCTCCTACATCAGATAGATTGAAGAGGCCTTTTAACTATCGAAAAGAGGCCTTATAGCCCGAGTCTTGAACCACTGGAATGGACAGACCGCAAGCCAACAAGCAAGAGATCGTTTCCAATTTACAGATGCAATAGTTGCGACCGATTAAAGCGAGAAATTTGAGATAGAGGCCTATAGAGGCTTACTATTAAAGGGACCAATTGGAACGATTGACAGAAGAAAGAAAAGCAGAAGGGCATCTAAAGATGTTTCAGAGGTCTCCCATATGCTTAGACACCACCTTACTCTTCACCACCATATCGTCTATATAGACTTCAATATTCTTACCCAACTGTGGTTCGAACATCCTCGTTATCATCCTTTGATAGGTAGACCTAGCATTTTTCAAACCGAATGGCATCACTTTGTAGTGGTAGTTTCCAACGGGGGTGACAAAAACAGTCTTTTCCTGATCATCCGGGGCCAGCGGTATTTGGTGGTACCCTTGAAAGGCGTCTAAGAAGCTCATCTGAGGATGGCCTATAGTTGCATCCACCAGCTGGTCTATTCTAAGTATAGGGAAGGGGTCTTTTGGGCAAGCCTTGTTTAGATTTGTGAAATCTACGCACACTCGCCATTTCCTACTCTTTTTTTTCACCACCACAGTATTGGCCAGCCATTCAAGGTAGAACACCTCATTAATAGCCCCCACCTGCTTTAATTTCATCACCTCGTCTTTGACAGCATCAGAATGATCCTTGGACGAGCGCTAAGGTGGTTGCTTTTTGGGGGTGACGGAGGGATTAACGTTTAAATGATGACAGATGAGCTCGGATCCACCCCTGGGGCCTCGTAAGCATTCCATGCAAACACGTCAACATTTTTTCTAAGAAACTCTACCAGCTCTTCCTTCTCTGGAGGAGGTAGCTAAGCCTCGATCTGAAAGACTTTCTCCAGATCATCACCAACAACGACCGTTTCCAAATCCTCACATTTCGCCTTCTCGGCTGACCCATCGACAGGCAACGCCGGAGCTTTTAATTGCTATAAGCCACCTTCAATAGAGGCCGAGGACTCAACTTCGGGCTGGTGTAAGATGTCAGCCACCAAGCACTACCTAGCCGTGGATTGACTTCCCAGGATCTCCTTAACTTGGCACTCGAACGGATATTTCACCTTCTGATGCAGAGTAGAAGAAACGGCTCTTAGGGTATGAAGCCAAGGTCTAGCCACAATGGCTGTGTAAGGTGAATAAGCATCCACCACGATGAAATCCACCTCCACCACTTCTAAACCAGTTTGTACAGGTAGTCTAATCTGTCCCTTTGGAATGACAACCTTCACATCAAAGTTTACCAGGGGTGAATTATAGGCTATTAGGTCCTTGGGTTTCAAATTTAGCCCCTTGTACAGGTCGAGGTATATAATCTCAGCACCGCTACCCTAGTCCACCAACACCTTCTTCACATCATACGCCTCAATCCTGAGTGTGACCACCAAAGCATCATCATGGGGTTTGGTGGTTCCGATCTTATCCTCGTCTGAGAAGCCCAGAACCGGTTGGATTTCTATTCTAGCCTTTTTTGGTTCTAGATTAGCGCCCTCGGCGGATAGCCGAGCCACAAACATCACCCTGGAAGGGCAGGAACCAGTCCTCCTTGGAGCAGCGAAGATGACATTTATTGTTCCCAATGGGGGTCTTAAAGAATCATCTTTCCGGGATTCTGAGTTTATTTGGCTCCCTTGGCCGCTGGAATGGTACAAGAGTTGCTTTAATTTTCCTTCACGGACGAGCTGGTCCAGGTGGTCCCACAGACTTCTACAATCTTCCGTGGTGTGTCCATGGTCTTGGTGGTGTTGGCAATAGAGGTTTTGATTGCGCCTTGTGGGGTTTCCTACCATTTTATTTGGCCATTTAAAGAATGGTTCATTCCTAATCTTCTCCAGAACTTGATGCACTAGCTCTTGGAACACAGCGTTGACTGCTTGAGGATTGGCAAATCCTGACTGTCCCGCAAAATCTCTCCGTGGTCGGATGTTATTGTACCGGTCCGACCTAAAATCCCTCAACCCTTTCCTTTCCTTTGATGCTGATCTTCCTCAACCCTTTTATACTTGTCAATCTGGTCCATGAGTTGGCGCACACTGGTGACAGGTTTACCAGTTAGAGATTTCCTCAAACCGTGCTCGGTCGGGAGGCCGATCTTAAAAGTGCTGATGGCTACATTATCAAAGTCACCATCTATCTTGTTGTACATCTCCCAGTATCTGTCCGAGTACGTTTTCAGGGTCTCTCTCTCTCGCATGCTTAAGGACAGCAGGGAAGCCAAGGGTTGAGGGACCCTACTACAGGTGACAAACCGGGAACCAAACGCCTGGGTGAGCTCTTTAAAAGAAATCATGGAATCTACCCTCAGGCTGTCAAACCATCTCATCGCAACGGGTCCCAGACTGGATGGGAAAACCTTGCACATCAAAGTTTCGTCCTTGGAATTGACAGCCATTCTCTGATTGAAGTGGCTCACATGTTCCACGGGGTCTGTTCTACCATTGTACATGGTGAAGGCGGGCTAATTGAATCGTCGAGGAAGTTTAGCCCCCTTGATTTTGCGCGTGAAAGGTGACTTGGAGATTTGGTTCAAGGCCCTGCTCATATCGTCGTTTCCCACGCCTTTACGTGGCGGGCTTCTTACCCTCTGTTCCTGACAGTGTTCTTCCTCGTAGGAGAAAGATTCGCTAGGCAGGGTTCGAGACATTCGCCTGTAACTGACGTCCCTTTCGTCATCAGAAGAAGCATCTGAGTTAGAAGGGGTTCTCCTTTGCCGTGCATGGCGCAACTCTCTCTTCAATTGGTCAATCTCCAGTTGCATGCCCTTGTTACTCTTTGCATGGGAGATATGGCTTCCACCTCGAGGCTAACTCCTATCAGTATGTGTGGTATGCACACTTCCTTCACGATCACCTCTTCGCTCAAGGTTGACAAAGGGGTCGCTATGCTAGGATCCCATAGATTCTGCTTGGTGTGGACCTGATCCTACCATAGTTAACCGCTGCACTCATTATCGCACAAGTTCTTCCCACAGACGACACCAATTGTAAAGACACGGTTTACAGCCCAAACCCAAGATTTGTGGGATATTGGCCTAGTGAGCCTAGTACAATAAATTTGTAGAGAGTGGGTCAAAGAACTAGGTCCTAATGAATTTAACAACGGCTAGTATGGATTTAAAAGATGATCAAGTAAGAACAAGGTACATAGGACTGAATGAATTCACTGTCCGAGGAGACAAATTTTGGTATAAATCAGTAGAACTGATTACAAATGCAACTTTGATTGCTACAGTATTCTTTCTCTATTTTTCTGATCCCTCTCTCATGGAGGGTCTCTCACATTATATAGCTCCCTTTAGACCATCTTGATCCTATACTTGTTGATCATCTGAACCCTCACTTGAGTGTCTGTCCCATCAGACACCCTCTTTGGCTTTCTGTGAGTCGTGGTAACCAAGACAGCACTATTCAGGAGTCTTCTTCACATAAATGCGGCCATAAAAGTAGCTGCAGTGCATTTAATGCGATGGTAGCAGCTTTTCCTTAGATATTTCTGAGTTCCTATCACTCTTATACGTGTGTGATGCATGTCTTTATCGCTTGAGCCTCCTGGAAGGTCACCTTGATTGTTGGGATACATATTTGAGCTGCATTCATCATATCCGAGGAGGAGTTCCTCCTCGAACCACCCTTCATTCGTTCTTTATATATGAGACTTTAAAATTGGAACCCCTCATAACTATTTGTCCCTTCTCGGACCATTTAATGTCTCCGGACCAAGTCCAAGACCCAATATATGATTCTGGGCCCTTATCCCTACAATAATAATGTTCTTTTTTAATATTTTTCCATTAAAATTATTTATTTTTTCAAAATTTGTTTTTTCTTTTAAAGGTTTTGAACCTTTAATAGACATTGATAAACTGTACATGATTTTTTTTTTTTTTTTTTTTAACAAATTACGTTTGTATGTCAAAGAATAATAGTCCATTAGTCAATATATAAATGAAAAAATATATATATATTTAAAATCCAATCCTTGAAAAGAAGAAGAAAATAATACCCAAAAAAATTCAAGATGATAAAAACAGGGAGGGGGCGGGCAAATTGATTAAAAAAACAGATGACCTTAATTAGTCACTCTGCGAGTAATTTCATGTGCCATCAGAGCCTCTCACGTGCTAGCAACCCCAGATCTGCTTGTCATATCTTGCCTGTGCAATATTGTTAGTCCTAGACATGCCTGCGTGTGATGCCAGCATTGTGCCACATCAACACTAAGTCAACACTACCACATCATCAACCAAGTTGTCTACCATACCTATAAATTTGGGTAATTATTAAAAGAATTAGTCATATTTGAGCATTTTGGGATCCATACTTTATAGTTGAGTGGTTAAATTCATAATTTTCTAGTAGTTTAAATTTTTGTGAATCTAACGTGTTAGGTCACACTTATTAAGAAGGAATTTTCTAATTGTTTGTTTCTAAAAATGCAATAGTTTTCCTAATCTGCAATAGGAAAAAAAAAAAAAAAAACGATTCAAATATTAAAATCACTTATGTATGATGGAGGGCTTTGTAATATATAATTTTAAGTTAGCTTTGAATTTGAATTTCTTTATCATTGTGTTCCTATGATGTTTACTGTTGCTCAAATATTTTTTATTAGGGCAGTAGTCCTCCCCCAGTCCCATACATCCTTTTATCTGGTAAATTTTATTCAGGCCGGTTAGTCTTTATTAATTAGTACAACCATGCAGAAACATTACCAAAAGGGTATTGCAACTTTGGGCTAACATTTTTATGGAGGGCATATACTATAATATCAAAAGAGCTTTTCAAGTAACCTGACCGCCAATAAGGTTTTGCTAACATGGCCTCCATATTGGTCAAGTTGAAAGCTACAATTGTTTATAATTAATGTAACCAAAATGAAAGCCATGCAGACAAAAAACCTAGGAGGGAAGGTCAGCTGGGACGTAAGCCATGTTTTCCGCTAAAAAAAAAAAAAAAAAACAAGAGATTCTGGACATCAAGTCAACTTGTGCTTAGTTAGTGATCATCTGGTGAAGCTAGCATATATGCACAATTTTGATTAATGAGTCAACTTAAGGCCAGCTGTAGATATATCTCTAATATCGATAGTCCATGTATGCACGAGCTCTATATATACCACAGTCCATAGATGATTCTTCATTCCTCAAGTCAATTCCAATTGTCTTATAGCTTATTTCTGATCCTTTTTCTAAAATGGCTTTCAAAGCTGTGCTCTTTTTGTTCACCACTCTTCTTGTGGTCACCACAAGAGTATGCATCTCTCTCTCTCTCTCATAACTAGGATTTTTGTTTATAAAGAAAAAAAGCCAAATTTTATCTTTTTGTTACCCAGTTGACAATTAAACTACCAAAAAATACGTCTTTAATCTGTTTCATATTTAGCAAATAAACTACTGAAAACGATGTGATACGATACTTATTTCCTACTTATGGATGGTTATCCTCATTCATGTTAATGTTTGTCCTTTTTTGTAGGTTTCATGTGACAAGGAACGCTCAGATGCACCTACTCATGCGCCTTCGCCAAAGGCACACCCACATCCACCACCACATCAACATCATCGTGAGATTGCACCATCTCATGCTCCTCATCATGCAAAGCCACCCACTCATGCACATCCACCAAAGGCACACCCTCATCTACCACATCAACATCATCGTGAGAATGCACCATCTCATGCTCCTCATCATGCAAAGCCACCCACTCATGCACATCCACCAAAGGCACACCCTCATCGACCACATCAACATCATCATGAGAAAGCACCATCTCAAGCTCCTCATCATGCACATCCATCCACTCATGCACATCCACCAAAGGCATACGCTCATCCACCACACCAACATCATCATGTGAATGCACCATCTCAAGCTCCTCATCATGCACATCCACCCACTCATGCACATCCACCAAAGGCTTGAAAGTTTGTAATAAGTATCATAAAGGTGTGAAAATAATTTGTTTTCCAGTGTACTTTCCACTATTTAATTTTCCTCAGGCAATAAATTTGTGGTGATAGGCCAAGAGTTGTATAACATGGTGCTGAGCCTACTAGATATTCCCATTTACTATTTCAGATAATAATATATTTACCAGATTTTCTTTATAAATGAATTTCCAGAGTCCTTTCAAGTTTCGCATATATATGCCAATATATTGTGACTTGACCACAAATTGTGATCCGCCTTCTCTTTCTTCCGAATATTTTTATTTTGATAAATACAATTGGAGGTGTTTGCTTCAGAAATTTTTTCTAATTAGTAATATTTTTTCTTATACCATTGCAACAAGAAATAAACGCTAACAAGTTACAGATTCAAGCAATTAACAAAACACTTGGTATATCTTGCCAGGTACAAGGCATTTGAATATTACATTTTTTTTTTTCAGTACTATTTAGCCAAATTATATTAATGTATTTCCTTTTAGTGTAGGTAGAACTGAATCGATTCCACATCCCTTATTTAATGATAAAACTTTACCAACTGAGTTAATTGAAGAATCACATTTTCTATACTTTTACTTTAAATTAACTTTTAAAACTATTGTAGATGGCATAAATACATGTTTAAAACTCACATTAATTGCTAGTTGTAACCCATTAACCCTTGTTAGATAAAGGAGAATAGGGGTGTTTGCGGTGCGGTTTTGGGCCATTTTTAGCACCACACTTTGCGGTGCGGTTTAGCTAAAACTATAACTACACCGCACCTTGTTTTTGTGGTCACATATGCGGTGTGATGCGGTTTAGAGTTTAGCCAAAACCATAACCGCACCACACCTGATTTTTGCAGTCACATGTGCGATACTATGTATAGGATGCGGTTTGAAGTCGGTATATTTTTCAAATTTTGGACTTTTCCTACTCAGCCCAAAACTAATTTTTCCCTTTTTTTGGGCCAAGTTTTTAATTATTGAGCTAGTTTTTCTTTATTTTGGGTTGGCTTTTCTAGTCAACACTTGCTAGGGTTATTAAACTTTTTTTTTTTTTGAAAACTAGGGTTATTAAACTATTAATAATATATTTAATATTAAAAATAAATAAATATATTAATATATAGAGAAGGTGTGGTTTGTGTGGTTTTCTTATTATAAAACCGCAAACCGCACTGCACCATGCGGTGTGGTGCGGTGCGGTTATGCCATTTTGCGGGCGGTTTTAGTGCGGTTTGTGCAGTTTGGTGAACACCCCTAAAGGGAAATATAAAAGACTATAATTGAACCGAGCTATTTATGAGCAATTAGAGCTCAACTAGGAAAAAATACTTGTTTATTTTTGTTTGTTTACCAAAGAATAATCCATGTTCTAGCCAAGGTTTGGCTCGATTATTAAATGAGCTAAGCTCAAATATAATAATGTATTTATGAACATTTATAAATAGGGAAAAGTTAACGGATGCTTTAAGGGTATTAGTTTAAGAAATATGAAACTTTACTAATTGAATTAATTGGAGAATCACGTTCTCTATCCTTTTACTTTAAATTAACTTTTAAAATTATTGTGGATGGCATAAATGCATGTTTAAAACTCACATTAATTGCTAGTTGTGACCCATTAACCCTTGTTAGATAATGGGAAATATAAAAGACTATAATTGAACCGAGCTATTTATGAGCAGTTTGAGCTCAACTAGGAAAGAATACTTGTTTATTTTTGTTTGTTTAGCAAAGAATAGGCCAAGTTCTAGCCAAGGTTTGGCTCAATTATTAAATAAGCTAAGCTCAAACTCAATAACGTGTTTGTGAACAAGTTTATGAACATGAATTCAATTTAAATATATCAAATATCATATATTTATAAATAGGGAAAAGTTAACAGATGTTTTAAGGGCATTAGTTTAAGATATATTTTTAAAAAAAATTATTGGAAAAAAACAAGTAATTAATTTTTTTTTTAAAATTTATATTTCCAATAAAAATGGTATCAAAATCTTCCTAAAATTGGTCACTAACAAATGCCCTAAGGGCATCTGTTAACCAAACTCTTATAAATATATTTGTCTAAAAATATAATTATACGGTCTTGAAATTAGATTTTGTAAGTTTGCAAATAAATTCATACGATATCAAATTGTTAATTATAATTGTTTAATAATATAAACAATCAATTTTTAGTAAATTATATATAATTTTTAACAAAATAAGTTTGGAGAGTCTTATTTGTATAAATTCATTAATAAAAATGATTTTATCTAATTAACTCAAATAATATAATTTCACAACTAGCAATTAATGTGAGTTTTAAACATGCACAAATCAATAATCAAGCTGTTACAAGTATGAAAAATTTTACCACTACTCTGGCTTATCCCAAAATACCAACATATAGTTGAACCTTCACTCTAATACCCAATTGGACTTAATCTTGTAGTAGCGTTCTTTCCTTTGATGCACAAATCTCCAATTTATGATTAACCCTTTGCACGGATCTCAGTACGTGACTAACTCCAGCAACTTGAATGATTGTTCTTGGCTGCAAAGTTCTTCACTTCATGAACGATGAAGATCAGGAAGCACTTGGTTACAATACCCTAAGGCGTACAAATGCAGTAGCTTCTCACAAAGAAAAATAAACTCTTGGTCTCTGTATCCATGTGTGACGACTCTTAACAATAAGCCTTATATATGTCTAGGGTTGTGAGAAAAAAAACCCTAAACAAATACATCAACATGGGCTGAAATTTAGATCTGAAAATTCTGAATTCATAAAACTCGATAGATCTAGTGTCGAGCTTGCCCAGTAAATCTCGATAGATGCCTTTTGTTGAGCTATCTGTCGAGTTTCAGTAAAATAGTTTTTCTTCACTTGTTTCTTGGATCAATCTTCATGTCCTTAATACAACCACTTGATATGTATCAAATCCAACTTAAATCTACCCAATTTACAAGTGAAGTGCGTTTTGTCAAAAGATTAGTCAATTACATAGAAAATATGACCTAACAAACAACCCTCACTCTTCTTTTCTAGCGGAAACAAACACCACTTCATTTAATATTGTTTCATATCTTTATTTTTATTTTTTTTATAAGGTTTCATGTCTTGTTAATATTATATTAACAAAATTGCACTTTTATCGACTTACAAATGCTTACGTTGTAAGAAAATTATTCATGTTATGAAAGAGCTTGGTGCATGTCGAATGCCTTGTGTAGGCGAATATCCAAAATGACGTAACTGATTTAAGTGTCAATGTTGCTAGTATATCATATTTGTGTATATCTTGAGTTTATTATTTGTATATTTTGATTTTAGCTAGGAGGGTAGGTCTGCTAGGACGTAAGCCATGTTCTGGACATCGAGTCATAACTTGTGCATAGTGATCTGGTGAAGCTAGCATATACGCACAATTTTGATTATTGAGTCAAATTAAGGCCAGCTGTACATCGATATATCGCTAATATTGATAATCCATGCATGCTTGAGCTGTATATATATACGACAGTCCACAGATGATTCTTCATTCCTCAAGTCAACACAGAGCGATTACCTTTCCAATTGTCTTATAGCTTTTTTTCTGATTCTTTTCTAAAATGGCTTTCAAAGCTATGCTCTTTTTGTTCACCACTCTTCTTGTGGTCACCACAAAAGTATGTATCTCTCACTCATGGTTTTGAAATCCTGACTGTTCATTAAACTGTAAAAGAGAGAGGTTCAAGGTTTTTAAGGTCGAACCGAAGTTGAACCGGGATCGAACCGTGATGACATCATAATTAATTTAATAATTATTTTAAATATATATAAAAATATTAAATTAATAAAAATTGAAAAATTAACTAAAATAGTCAAATTAAAATAAAAATCCAAATTTCAAATATATTTTTCATATCATAATTTTTACAAAATAAATAAAAAAAATATCAAATCTTAACGGATAAATTACCAAAAACTACATTTTTTTTTTGGTCTCATATTTAACAAATAAACTACTGAAAACGAAACTGATACTTATTTGCTCCATATGGCATGTTATCTTAATTCATGGTAATGTTTGTCCTTTTTGTAGGTTTCATGTCATGACGACGAACTCTCAGAGGCACCCACTCATCCACCACATCGACATCATCCATCTCATGGTCCTCATCATGCACATCCACCCGCCACATATGCACATCCACCAAAGGCACACGCTCATCCACCACATCATGAACATCATCATGAGATTGCACCATCTCAAGCTCCTCATCATGCACATCCACCAAAGGCACACCCTCCTCATCATCATCATGTGCCCCCGGTTGCTGCACCCACTTTTGCACCACTGCCCCCACTGAAGTCAGCACATAGTAAGTGTTAAATACATGTCTTTCCTCATTATACAAAAATTGCAAATCAACTTTTTTTTTTTTTCATGATATATTTATAAAGTAATTGTGTATGTTTTGTGGTTGATTTGGTGAACAGATTGCACACCTGTGTGTTTTGAGAGATGCAACCCAGGTAAAGGGAAGAAAGAGTGCGAGAGAGCATGCACGAGATGTTGTAAACAATGCTTGTGTGTTCCACCAGGACCACGCGGTACTAACTTGGAAAAATGTGGCAAGTGCTACTCCGAGGTGACCCATCACGGCCAAATATACAAGTGCCCTTGAAGCAGCCTATAATATATCATCACTTGCTGGTTATATTGATAAGTCTGCAATAAGTATTAATTTCAGCAATAAAGTTTGTAATAAGTATCATAAAGGTGTGAAAATAATTTGTTTTTAAGTGTACTTTCTACTATTTAATTTCCTCCAGCAATAAATTTGTCCATATAGTGTTAGGCCAAGACTCTTGTATACCATGGTGCGGTGCCTACCATATATTCCCATATACAATTTCAGATATTAATATATTTACCAGATTTTCCTTATATATAAATGAATTTCCAGCACTACAAAAAACGCTGGTTTGAGCCGCGTTTTTGAGCTGCGTTTTTCAAAAACGCAGCTCCAGGTAAGACTTCCAGCCGTGTTTTTGAGCCACGCGGCTTCAGACCTGTCTATAGCCGCGTTTTCTGAAGCTGGAGCTGCGTTTACCTCCTAGGACTGAAGCCGCGTTTAAAAAACGCAGCCTAAGCCTACCTAGAGCTGTGTTTTCTATATAAATGCGGCTACAACTATATACCTAAGCCGCGTTTTACATAAACGCAGCTTAAAGCATGTCTGTAGCTGCGTTTGTTTAAACACGGCTATAGGTTTGGCATAAATTAAAAAAAAAAAAAAAAAAACCCTAAACTACTCTTTGATCTCTAACCCGATCTCTCATCTTCTCTCTCACCCTCTCCCTTTGACTCCCAAACCCTCACCTTCAACCCACCCCTCTCTGATCTCATTTTTGAGCTATGGAAAATTTTGTGATCCATAGCTCAACCGTACCCTTCCTACTCTCTTTCACCACCAATCCTTGTGCCTCTTGCGCTGCTGATCAAGCTCGATGTACCGCCACCGACAAAGCCTGTCCTGCCACCGATCTACTAACTATTCAAGGTATATCTCTCTCAATGTTTCCTTCTCTTCTCTCTCACTCTGGTCGGTGGTTTTGGGGTGGTCTGTGATGGTGGGGTTGATCTGGGTTTGTGACGGTTTGGTGTGGATTGATCTAGGTTGTGTGGTGGTCTTTGATGTGGTTTGGCGGTGTGGGTGTGGGGTTTTGATTTGTGTGGGAGTGGGTTTTGGGTTGGTGGGTTGCGGCGGGTCTGGGTTGTGGTGGGTTGTGGTGGCATGGGGGTTTTGGTTGTGGAGGTGCAGTGATGGCATGGGGCCGTAGTTGTGGCTAGGTTCTGATGGGTTTGGGTTGGATTTTTGGAATGGGTTTGATTTTGGGTGGGTTCTGATGGTGTTGCCGTGGTGGTGGGGTGGGTTGTTGCCGTGATGGTGTCTAGTGGTTGCGAGATCGGCGTGGGTCTGGTAGTTGCTGATTTGGCGTGATTCTGGCTGTGAGATCGGTGCTGGGTTTTGGTGGCTGTGTCTGGTGGTTCTCTTTATAGTATAATCTTTAAAGCATTTTTGTTATGTGATTTGTTAAAGATTGGTTTTTTTAACCATTGTGTTCTTCGCAGAATTGAAATGATCTCTACTAATTTTATTTTTTTAAATAATGATAAATGGTTTTAAACTCTGCAGTAATTTGGTGATTCTAGTGACATGTTTTTTGTTATACTGTTAGCATACGAAATACGATAGTTTTGTAAAAGACAATGGACTTGTTTGGGTTTGATCGGACCTTTAGTATTGTTATTGTAAATGAGAAATACTCGAATAACTGACAATCCCAAAGAGGGCTTGAATTGTGTGCTGTGTCATCTACAGTCAGCATTGCCTGGTATGGGATTTCATGATGCAATAATACTTAATTGATGGGATCATGGTTAGGAGTATAATGGGTTGTTTTGGTTTGTCAAGTCGTTGGGCAAAGTGTTGTTGGTTGTGACACTGCGCCTGTTTTTTCCTTTATTTATAATTTTTTGTTTAGTTTTTGCATAAAACGAAAAGTTAACGAATGATTTGTCATAAATTTTCAGGGTCAATCTGCCATTTCTGTTGATGATACGTTAAAAGTTATAACCTGCAGGTAATTTGATTCTAGCCATTTGTCACATTCGACAAATTATGATCTCAAGCTCATAGTGGGATTCTTTTTTATTTTCTAGGGAGCAACAAAAGAAGTTGCCCGCCTCCATAATACTATTTTTGCAGTTTGCTTTCTGTGGAAACAGCTGATTGCCCGGGGTTATTGGTGGATCTTTTAAAGATCATAACTGACATCAATATTGCCGTTCAATCAGGAGAATTTGACACTGAGGTGGTTATTTCTCATTGATCTCTGCAAGTTTTAATTATTATTTTTTTAATTGGACATTGAGTGACATTATTCTTGTACACCAATGACAATGAAAATAGGCCCACCAATGATTTCATCATTCTTGTACGTTAAACCATTTACTAAATTAAAGTCAATGATAAATAGTTGGTGTTTTAGAGCTTTAACAATTCTTTCACATAAAGATATCTAACTCTTAAAGGGTCAATAGATCTGAAATGTAGTTTTATAATTTTCAGTTTTTCTAATAGAGTTGAATCACTTGTTAATAGCTGAAGTTGGCAGTTGGCTGATTTGTTCATAGGAAATAGGAATACAAACTAGGGGTAGTTATTAATATTCCAATTCTAAGTTTTCTTTGAAGGAATTTTTTTTTACATCTAAAAGACATTTTGAATTACATATGGAGGTGCATATTTATATGTCCATGTGGTACTGGCATGTCCCAGTGTATGGATTGAGTGCTTGTAGCACTAGTTCTTCCCTGTTTATTAGGAAGTCAATAAGCATAAAATGATGATTGCTTACACCAATATAGAATGCGTGGTTTTGAGAAAATTATAAAAGTCCTTGACAAACTTATAGTCCTTAACGAGAAGAGTGAAGGTATTCTACTTTCTAACTTTTATAGTGGGGATCTGAACTAGAATCTATTTAACTAGATTTTTTTTAGTAAAAAAAAAAAAAAAACAGTCAACTAGTTGATTACCTATATTCCTGTTTCTTTGTTCCATGCATGTCTATGTATGTCTATATGTGTTGATTTTCCCGCTGGCAAATTTTCATTTAACCAATTCCTCTTTCTTCATAAATTTAACTCTCTGTGTTTCTTCAGGGAGGTGGCTGAGCCTATTATTAAGATCTGTTAAAAACTTTAAAGCCTAGCTTGTTATTATTGTTAAATTTTTTATTTTTTGTACTTGTAGCAAATTTCTGCATAATCCAATGCAGTACAATGGTGGTTTTTTATTTTTATGGGGTTAATGACAAGACAAGAACTTAAATTCTACACTAAAGCATGAAAAGAATCTCAAAGGTATCGGTATGCTCCATAGTCCCTACTAAAACAGATCTTTCTTGTCAACCTTTGTTTTATGCTAAACTGTGTTCTCCATTTGTATTGTTCTTATGAGCCAGGTTCACTCAAACACAAGACACCGACTGGTCTGGAGCATGCTGAGAAAGCTGCAATTGTTGACGAAGATAAGCAGTTAAGTCTCTGAATTTTTTTCTTTTCCTTCTTTAAAAAGTTGGTTTCCCCTATTTCTAGATTGTATTTAATTTGGACAGTTTATTTGAGGGTGTTGACAAGTGTTTACTGGGTCATTTTGTAATATGACTTCTTTGTAGCAACTGATTTTTCTTCTTATGGTGTCTTGAATCATCTTATGTACTTCCATTACAAAAAAAATCATGTATAAGCATTCATTGCATATCTTTTTTGCTGTTACGCATGAAGTTAGAGGTACCTTACTGGCAAAAAAAATTCCTCTATGGAATGTGAATGCTAAGCACTGAATTGATTTGATGCATAAAATCAGTCAAGGATCTTTCTTTGTGTGTATTTTAAGGCCTCAAAAAATAAATTAGAATACAAGGAAAAGCAACGTTTGTGTGTTGTGCTCTTAAGTCTTTAAGAATGAAGTTAGAGCTCTTTTACCTCATATAAAGGCCATAATGTGTTAAATTCATTAAGGTCACTGCCATACTTGTGTCATGAGAGTGGGTGGGGGGTGGGGGGTCAATATGCAACTATGTATACTACTCAAGGCTCAAGCGAACATGTAACAACCCCCCTCCTCCCTTCCCACCAACAAATAAAAAAAATCCCAACTGTCCTATTTTTCAAAACAGAGCATACACAATAATGTTTCATAGTAATCTCCCTTGGTGTAACCTAATTAAATCAAGGCTAATGGTTTTCATTTGGTAGACTGAAAAAAACTACATACATTTTTTTTTTTTTTAATTGTTGTCAATATCCATAGCTTTTATAAGTAGAGACATGACAAGTTTTCCATTATTAATGACAATGAAAATGTGAATTTTTGCAGCAATATGAGCCAGGATACACAGCACCTTCTAAGAAGTCTCAGTCGTTGGTTGATGAAGCAGTAACCATTAGGTACTTTTTCCAATCCATTATTTATTATTACACAACTTAGAAAGTAAGGGCGCATGAGCATGACAAGTGGCTCGTTTTTAAATTCTAGCAAGATTCTTATCTTTTGGAACTTATCTTTACAAAATTATAAATTTCATTTCTATGAACTAGTAGTTAAAAAATTTGTGGGATTTCATCAGTGTTGGCTTGTTCGTTTTTTTTTTTTTTTTTTCCTGAGAAGACAGTGAAGTAGTTGATTGTATAGCTAAGTGAACAATGATATATCTTAGTTAGATGCTGGGAACTTGTATATCAGGAAGCTGTGATGTTGTTAGGGGGGGAGGGAAAAAAAAAAAAAAAAAACCCTATAGCCGCGGTTTCAAAACGCGGCTATAGGCTGTTCAAATGTAGCTGAAAAAGCCACGGTTCCTGTAGAAACGCAGCTACAGGTATAAAATGGCCGCGGCTGAAAACGCGGCTCACGCTCGATCCGGACCTAACCGCGGCTATAGGTCCAGCTGTAGCCGCGTTTGTAAACGCGGCTCAATCCGGACCTATGGCTGCGTTTTTTGAAAAACGCGGCCATAGGCCTAGAGGGCCGAATGCATCTTAAAAGGGCAAAACGCGGCTATAGGTCCGACCTATGGCCGCGTTTTACAAAAACGCGGCTATAGACCTGTTGCTGCGGTATTTAGGCCGCGTTTGGAAACGCGGCTAAGGAAACGTGGCTCTAATCCTATAGCCGCGTTTTGGGGTCTATAGCCGCGTTAATTTCGCATATATATATATATATATATATATTGTGATATTGAGGCACTCGTTTTGGTGACAAATTGTGACCCGCCTTCTCTTTCTTCTGGATATTTTTATTTTGATAGATACAATTAGAAGTGATTGCTTCATAATTTTTTTTTATTATTATTAATTAGCAGTTTAGTACTATTTTTTCATATATACCATTGTAATAAGAAAGAAACGTTAACAAGTTACAGATTCTGGCAATTAACAAAACATATTGCGGCATATCTTGCCAGGTATTCGAAACATTTTATATATTTTTTAATACTATTAAGCCAAATTATATTAGGAAAATGTTAACTAATGACCTAATGCATTGTTTTAGAAACATTTTATTGGGAGGATGATAAAAAAAAAATGTTGTTGACAACTTTTCATATTTACCATAAAAGTGGTATCAAAACTCTCATATTATTGTTTATTAACAATTGCCCTAAGGGCATCCGTTAACATGACCCATTATATTAATGTATTTCTTTTTAGTGTAGGTGGAACTGAATCGATTCCAAATGGACCACATCCCTTATTTAATGATAAAATGTAAAAACTTTACCAACTGAGTTAATTGCCGAATATCATTATCTACCCTTTGTTAAATTAACTTTTAAAATTATTGTAAATGGCATAAATGCATGTTTAAAACTCACAGTAATTGCTAGTTGTAACCCATTAACCCTTGTTAGATAATGGGAAATATAAAAGACTATAATTGAACCGAGCTATTTATGAGCAGTTTAAGCTCAACTAGGAAAAAATACTTGTTTATTTTTATTTGTTTAGCAAAGAATAATCCAAGTTCTAGCCAAGGTTTGGCTCAATTATTAAATGAGCTAAACTCAAACTTAATAACGTGTTTGTAAACAAGCTTGTGAACATGAATCAATTTAAGTACATCCAATATTATATATTTATAAATATGGAAAAGTTAATGGATGCTTTAAGGACTTTATAACACTTCAGGAGCTTGGGTAGTGTACCACTACTCACGCGTGAGTAGTGGTACACTAGCCTAAGCTCCAGAAGCATATAAGGGCTAGTGGGAGCGCTCTTCTATCCGATGTGGGATTACAAGTCCAAGCTAGGCGCTTGCTTGGTCCTGCACTCGGGGCGAAGGCAAAAACCGCATCGCGCCTGGCACCGCGGACGGACAACAATTAGACGGGGCGGAGGCAAGCTAAGGCTCATCCGAACCCCAAAAAGCGCTTTTTGTAGGTGAAGAATTTCACACAACATCTGATTGTATCCTACCCGCGGTGCCTGGCGCGGTGCGGTTTTGTCCCTCGTCCCCGAGTATGGCCCTAGCATGCAAGCGCTTAGCTTGGACAAGTGGAATCCCACATCGGTTAGAGAGAGCGCCCCACTACCCTTTATAACACTTCAGGAGCTTGGGTAGTGTACCACTACTCACGCGTGAGTAGTGGTACACTACCCAAGCTCCTGAAGTGTTATAAAGTAGTTTAGGATATATTTTTAAAAACTTTTATTGGGGAAAAAAAAAAAAAAAGTAACTAATTGTGTGCGCCAAAAATGAGGCTAATGGGCTGGTCTTCCGCTTGGGCTTAAAATCTATTTGTAATGTGGGTTTTGGATTTCTTACTATGGGTAGTTCTTAACTTAGAGACCCAACAACTCGACCTAATCCTACAAACTTTTCTCCTTTCTCTCATATTGCTCTCCTTATGCCTTCAGCTCTCTCTTCCCTCTAGTATTTTTTCCGACCCCCTCTTACTCATTCTCATCTCTTATTTATAGCTCAAGATTGGTGGAGGGGTTATGATTACTTTAAGTTATTAGTGGGTAAGGGGGTCCAATTCCAATGCTTCTAAGTGGGCGTTTAATTGGGAATGGTAGTAGTGGCTTTGGAACTAGTTCCCACCTCAAGAGGGATGCTCGGCAGCGATATTCCCCAGGGTAATACTGAGCAGTTGAGATATAGTATCCCCGAGTAATCATGTTCCCGTCCGAGATGCAGTTGACCGGGCAAGCCTTGGATTATTAATCATGATGTGTATAGATCAAGATTACGTGTCCAATGGGACTTGGGTCAAGCATAGTGGTATGAGGCTTGGGCTCATGGCCTTAGTCGACCTAGGGCCCAGTTTCAGATGAAGAGGTTGGGGTCATGGGCCACACTGTAGGGTTGAAGTTCAAGGCCCAAGTGGGCCTGGGGACGCCGTGCCATACACTAATTTTTAATTTTTTAATTTTTTTTATATATATTTCCAATCAAAATTGTATCAAAATCTTCCTAAAATTGGTCATTAACAAATGCCCTAAGGACATCCGTTAACCAGACTCTTATAAATATACTTGTCTAAAAATATAATTAATTATATAGTCTTTAAATTAGATTTTGCAAGTTTGTAAATAAATTCATAAGATATCAAATTATTAATTATAATTTTTTAATAATATAAACAATAAATTTTTAGTAAATTATATATAATTTTTAACAAAATAAGGTTGGAGAGTCTTATTTGTAAAAATTCATAAATAAAAATGATTTTATCTAATTAACTCAAATAATATAATTTCACATAAAATTAACTTTTAGTATAGATTTGTGAAGGGGTAGAAATTGTTAGTTATAGTTTTACCATAAATGAGAAAAGAATAAGTTGTATAAATGAGAAAATAAGAAGTTGATTAAGTGTGTTGTGAACAAGTTCAAGCTTATTCAATTAAAAAATAAACCAAGCTTAAACCTTTTTTTTTTTCTTTTGAGAAAAAACCAAGCTTAAACATGTAAACTTGTAATGAACTCAAACTCTGTTCATATTTAATATAAAATTAAATAAACAATCCTAAACCTTTAATAGTTGCTTAAATTGACTTGTTTACAGCTCTAAATAATCCGCCTGACATGTGTCAAATAGGACTTCATTTTTCTGGAGTAAACAACCCTCACTTTCCTTTTCTAGCAGAAACAAACACCATTTCATTTAATATTGTTTCATGTCTTTATTTATTTATTTATTTTGATAAGGTTTCATGTCTTGTTTTTATTAAACTATCAAAATTGCACTTTTACCGACTTACAAATGCTTTCGTTGTAAGAAAATTATTTATGTTATGAAAAATTTTGGTGCATGTTTTTTTTTTTTTTTGGGACATCAAAGCTTGGTGCATGTTGATTGCCTTGTGTAGGCAAATATCCAGAATGACGTAACTGATTTAAGTGTCAATGTTGCTAGTATGCTATATTTGTATATCTTGAGTTTACCTATTGTATATTCTGATTTTAGCTTACTTATCCTAATTCATCAAATTAAAATCAAGAATAATCGATATATATGTCCTTGATTTTAGTCTCATCAAGGAATTCATTGTTATTCTTTAGTAAACTCCTCTGACCTATACATTTAGATATGCATCGATTTTATATATATTTATTTATTTATAGCTTTCATACAACTCTGCGGGTGTGCATGTTTTCAATATATAGTGGCCTTCAATAGTGCACATAAGTTCTTGAGACTAATTTGAATAATAAAAATCCATTCATATAAATAATAAGCAATATTTTATTAAAAAAATTCATAAAAAATAACATATTTTTTATATATGTTTATTTATTTGGTGTTTGCCTGAATAAGTCATTTTATGATTTTCTTTGTAGAAATCAAAATTCTACTTATAATTCGCATAAAAAGAATATTAATAGTTAGGCAAACCTTAAGCACAGCTTATATGAATTATGATATTTTAGTTAATGTAAACCAATATGATTATGATCAAATTGTAATATTTTTAAAACTATATTGTGAACTTATTTGCACTTGAAATTCAACATTTTATCTCGAAAACTATATTAGACTTTGTCATCCATTATGTGATTATCCTTATATTTTATTACTTATATACAAATGTTCCAAACGAATAATAAATATTACATGATAAATTTACTCTTCCTTTATCATTTTTTATCACTTCAAAGATATATAATAATAATAATGTTCTTTTTTAATCTTTTTATTAAAATTATTTATTTTTTCAACATTTTTTTTTCTTTTATAGGTTTTGAACCTTTAATAGACATTGATAAAATATAAATGGGTTTTTTTTTTTTTTTAATTACGTTTGTATGTAAAAGAACAAATATATATATATATATATCTTGCCTGTGCAACCCCAGATCTGCTTGTCATATCTTGCCTGTGCAATATTGTTAGTCCTAGACATGCCAGCGTGTGAAGCCAGCATTGTGCCACATCAATGCCAAGTCAACACCACTACATCATCAACCATGTCGTTTGTCATACTAACAAATTAAAAATGCTAGTGCTACAAAATAATTCATAACTTTTGCCACAACTCGCCACGTGGCAAGTTGTAAATGGTGGAAATAATATAATGGGTCCATGTGAGTCTACATTTTCACCACTCATAACTCGTTACATAGGTGAATTATGACAAAAGTTGTGAATTATTCTGTGGCACTAGCATTTCTCTTAAAATTTGAATAATTATTAAAAGAATTAGTCATATTTGAGCATTTTGGGATCCATACTTTATAGATGCATGTAACCATATATCTATTATGTTAGAATATTGGTTGAGTGGTTAAATTCACAATTTTCTAATAATTTAATCTTTTGCAATTATCTAATATGTTTGATCTCACTTATTAAGAAGGAGTTTGAACCCACACGTAATGAAATTATTAGAATATTGGTTGAACAATTAAATTCATTAATTTTTAACATTTTAATCTTTTGAAATAATTGGTAATTTAGCATTCAAAGTATCTAACAAAGTCAAGAACGACTAGTACTAAAGGATCTTTCTAGGTCCATCTTTGAGTAAACCTAACAGGAGTATTGGACTGATCATTTTGATTAATGCAAATGGCTTGGAATGTAATGAGGCATCACATGCAAAGAGTACGAGAAATTAAGAAGCCCACATGGCACTGGCACTCATGGAAAACGTCTTGGTGATGACTCTTAGCCAGTTGTGATCCTAGGTTTTCTAAATATGTTAATTCAGATTTTGATAAATTTCTTCTTGACTCGCGGGAAACAACTTGACAGAATTTTATATAAGTCTTAGATATGCCTAAATCCACGTAAAGAGTTTATCTGCGATACACTACTATTGATCTTTAATTTGGTCTAGGTTGGATAACACTTTCCTACGTAGAAACCTTTTTAGTCAGCAAGATTTATAGGCTCTATCTCAAAAAATAATAAAAAATAAAGATTTAGAAGATCATGTTACCATGGCGCATCTCATCGTTTATGATTTTCTTTCATTGACCCCAGAATCAAAGGTCTATTGCACAATTAGGGTAGCCCTCATCAAGGCCGGTTACTCATTGGTACAACCATGCAGAAACATTACCAAAAGGGTATTGCATTAATTCACCTTTTTTTTTATATTCATTTTTTGTGTTAAAATGTGTACTAGTTTTATTTATGTATTAATTGTGGATATGTATGCGAAATAAAAGATGTGAATAAGTGTGAAAGAATATTTAATCAAAATTTTTATTGTGGCATATTCTGATCATCACAAGTATCCTGTTTAAGAAATGTGACCGGCCGCTGAGGTTCACTGACATGGCCTCGTATTATCGTATATTAATTAAGTTGAAAGCTAGAATTGCTCATAATCATGTGACGAAAATGATAACGTGGAGTCTAACCTTAAATCTCAGTTATTCAAGGCAGACAAACAACCCTAGAAGGGAAGGTCAGCTAGCACGTAAGCCATGTTTTCTGCCAAAAAAGGGGGGAAATTTTTTTCTGGAAATCAAGTCATAACTTGTTCTTAATGATCTGGGGAAGCTAGCATGCACAGTTTTCATTGAGTCAAAGTCCATCTGTGTAGATATATCACTCTATCCATGCATGCTTGAGCTCTATTTATACCACAGTCTACTGATGGTTCTTCATGCCTTAAGTCAACATCGAGATCCAGTGACTAGCTAGCCTTCCAATTCTCTTCTCTTTTTTCAGATCTTTTTCTAAGATGATTTTCAAAGCTATGCTCATTTTGTTCGCTACTCTTCTTGTGGTTACTACAAGAGTATGGCTCTTTTTTACACACTTTAAAATACTAATTCTTTTTGTATCACTTTTTGTGTTCCATTAATTGTTGTATTTTTTTTCTTTGTAAAAATACTCATTCTACCTATTTACTTCCTATATATGATTGGTTATCTTAATTTATAGTAATCTTTGTCCACTTTCTGTAGGTTTCATCATATGCGGAGGAACACCGTGCACCCGCGCCATCGCCAAAGCCACACGCTCCCGTGCCCCCAGTTGGGCCACCCACTTATGCACCACTGCCCCCATTGACGTCTACAAATGGTAAATGTTAAACACACGTCTTTCCTAATTATACAAAAATTGCACATCCACTTTCTTTTCTGTTTTTTCTCATGATATATTTATGTAGTAATTGTATGTTTTGTGGTCGATTTTGGTGCACAGGTTGCACACCTACATGTTATGAGAGATGCAACACAGGTAAAGGAAAGAGAGAGTGCCAGAGAGCATGCACGAGATGTTGTAAGCTGTTAGGTTCTAAAGATTTAGGATTTTATGTATTTAGAACTCTAATGTGTAATATTGGCAAACCATGATCAAAACAATATGTTTAGTCTTGTTTAGGCTTGCTCAAAGTTGATTAAATATTGTAAAGTTGGAATCGAGTGGCTGCAGATGTACTGGAGCATTTCGGCCTGTCTCGATCGATCGAAACTTAGGCTCGATCGATCGAATCTCGGGTCAGATGCGTTTTCTGCAGAGTTCCAGCTCAGCCCAAACTCTATTTAAACGTCTTGGGGATCAAGTAAAACACTCCTATATATAAGGAAAACCCTAGAACGTTTTTGGGACTTTTGAGAGAGAGATTAGAGTGCCTCTTGTGCCTCCTTTTATTTTTAGGGTTTTGTACCCAAACCTCTCTAAGTCTTTGTTGCTCATATTTGCTGTTTGTGTGAATCTCTTGTGAGATCTTTGAGGAGCTTTCCTTCACATAAACTTAGGGTTGTCAATATCTTGATGATCAACATAGTTGCAACCATTGGAACTTAAAAGAAAAGCAAGCGGGGAGCTTGTAGCTGATTGAGGAATTCAAGAAAGAAGTAGTCCGTGGATTCGGAGCCTGCGCGTGGTCGTGTCAGGAAGTTCTACTGGTGGGTAGCATTAGGAAGTCGAGCGGGGAGCTTGTAGTCCTTTTGTAAGAACTTCAATTCTTTCATAGTGAATTCTGTTATGCCTTGAGGATCGGTGGGTCAAATCCTCCCCAGGTTTTTACCGTGTGGTTTCCTGGGTGATCATATCTTGTGTTATTTATTTTCCGCTGCTTTATATTCTTGATATGATTGTTTGGATTGTTTTAACCTAGAATTGCTTAATTTGACTAAGTAACAACTTGGCTAATTAATCTAGGCTACGCAATTTGGTTGTTTAAGGGGTCTAAATTTCTATCAAGTGGTATCAGAGCGGGTAGCTCTTCTGTTTTAGATCTTTTGATCTAAGAGCTGATCCTTGACCCCTGTTGTTATGGATAATTTGAAGTGTCTTTCTGATCATGTTTCTGCTCATGTTTCTGCTAATTTTATTGATGCTTGTGATGTTTTGAATAAAAAGGACACTATTGTTTCTGTTGATTTTTTTGATGCCTTTGAAACTCTTCGTAAGGAATTATCTAAATCTTTGAAAATTGCTAAGAAATTTAAAGAAGAGTTAAAATTGACTAATCTTGAAAAAGAGGAATTGCTTGTTAGATTAGATGAGTCTAATAAAAAGAATGATTTTTTGAGAAATCAAATTTCCTCTCAAGGTGAGAAGATGAAAAGTTTGGAACAAAAGTTAGCTGAGGCTGAAGCTAAATTAGAAAATTTGTCTAATACCAAAATTGCTGATGATAACAGAAGTGTTTCTGTTTCTCTTAAGCCTAAAACTGAGAAAGTTTATATCCCTCCTTTTAAGAGGAATAATAAAGAAAAGGCTTATTGTGCCAGGTTAGACAAAGGTAAAAGTTCTGATGTAGACGCTGAAGTTTCTAAACTTAAGTCTAAACCTACTGTTAGAGAGCATAATAAATCTGTTTTTGTGCCTACCTGTCACCTTTGTGGTGTTGTTGGTCATATTAGACCAAATTGTTCTTTGTTGAGGCAAAAACTGAAATCTGAGACTAGACTTGCTGTTAGGAATACTGATGTTTCTAAATTTGTTCCTGTTTGTCACTTTTGTGGTGTCCGTGGCCACATTCGTCCTAATTGTCATAAATTGAAATTTAAGCATTCTGTATGTCAATCTAGGATATGTGATGATATTTCTCCTGCCATAAGTCCATATAAATTGTTTCATATTCTTTTGAAAAATTTGAGCTTGTTGGCTTGTGAAAGGAATTTGCAGGATTTTAGTCTCTCTCAGAAAATTGGTGTTATCTCTCAAATACACTCCAGTTCTCATGGATTTTCACCTACAAAGCCGAAGAATCGTGCTATATGGGTGAGAAAAGATTCTCCAATGTGAGTGTTGCTAACTTGTCCTTGATTTAATTCTTTCAATTAATTGTGGACATGTTTTGTTTTTGTTTTTGGTTGTTTTGTTTTTTAGGTTGTTTTTTTTTAAATAAAAAAAAATCCAAAAACATTGAAAAATTTCAAAAAGACAAAAATATTTTATTTTGTGTCTTGTTTTTTTCTTGAGGATTACATGAGTTATGATATCTCTCTCTTGATTTAGAACATGCTTGACATTGTGGAGAAACTTGAATAGTTTGTGCTAAGCTATTTCTGATTTTGTGTGAGTATGTACTAGTTTGTACATGTTCTTAAGGGTTAATTAAGAAATTGATATTTCTTGTTTGTGTACCCTCTATAGCTTAGTTTTGCACTATCATGCATTGCTTTTGCATTGTTCATTTAGCATAATATGTGCTTTTTGTTTTGGTCATAAAGTTTGTTAAAACCAAAGAGATTTTTGTGTTTTGTATTATAGATCTTGGATTTATAATCAAGGTTGGCCACCTTATCTTTACATAACTAATTTATGTACCTTGTTTAGCTTGGATGAGCTTACTTTATTGCACTTTACTAGTTAAAGTTTTGTAGTGCATGTTGTGTGGGAAAGATGTTTGTGGTTATTAATCACTTTGTCTTGATCTTGAAGTCACATGTTTTTTGACTGTCGGACTTGATCCTTTTGAGAAAGGCATAAATAACCATCTCACCACTGTTCACTAGCCAATCATGAACACCTTAGTGCATATCATAAGATTTTGTGCTCGAGAAAGTGTAGCACATGCACAAAAAGAACATAAGGTGTAGCCTCTTTAATTGCTTAATGCTTAAAATTGGTGTGTACTATTAGGCTTGATGCCAATTCACATAATTAAAACTGGTGTGTACTATTAGGCTTGATGCCAAATTTCACCTAATAATGGGGCAAAATTCAAGAAACTTACATGATTGCAAGCTTATGTTCTAGGAGATGTGGGAGTTATAGAATGTAACTCTTTAGGTGATAGTCTCTTTCAATTCTATGTGATGAATTTTGTAGACTTTGTGATTGATTGCTATTCACATATCACCTCACATGTATCTCAAGCTTTTGCTAGTTGCACACACTACACAAGTTACTCTTTGTTAAACTTGGTACATTATATTGTGTGTGATTTTGTTGTGGCCATCCAAGATTAAAAGTTCCTTGATTTTAATGCAAAATGTGTATAATGTTTGCGCTTTGAGGACAAATTGATTGAAAATCTTAATTTGGAAGATCTGGGTTAAATTCAAGTGTTTTTGAAAAACTTTTCGTCTCATACTCATGCATTTTTTTTTAAACAATGTGCTTTGAGGAGTTTCTGCATTAAAATACTATGTTTTTCGAAAAACTGATTTTTCCAAACTTTCGATCGATCGACCTTGTTTTTCGATCAATCGAAATTGCGATTAAAATTTTTGGTTTGAGTCTGCCTGACTCGATTGATGTTCGATCGATTCTCGATCGATCGAAACTGAAAAATTATCAGTTTATATGTTTTTGACCAAAATTTTTTATGCATCATTTGTGTTTAGGATTCACATGCATTACATTGATTTTGGTATCCATCTTGCAGTTTTGCAGTCATATCTCTCATTGTTTTCACACAAAACATGCATACACTTTGCTACATTGGGTACTCAATTTGATTTAAAAATTGATTGATTAATTTTTGAGTTTTGTACATTCTAGTATATGCTATTTCTTATGTGTGAACTGTAGAAAATATTTTTCTTAAGAGATATGATGGATAATCAATGTGCAAATATTTTCTCTACTCATGCAACTGTTTATGGGTCACATAATGCCATGTTTGCATTTTATTGAAAGAGAGAATATTTTTTCTTCATGTGTATCCTCACCTTAGTTTTTAACTTTGGTTTGTGTGTTTTTAACTTTGGTCCTGTTGGTGAGGATGTTCCTGATCCTGTTGGTGATGCTGCTGCTGCTGCTGATTCTCCCACCCCCTTTATTTTTCCCCAAACTATTTTTCCCAAAACTTGTTTTGTTTTTCCTATTTTTATAGGGGGAGAAAAGTTTTTTTTAACCTGTGTTGTTCATAGGGGGAGCTGTCTCTATTTTCTATAGAGTTGAATTGTTCTGTATCCCCTTGATTCTCTATTTTCTCTTATCCTTTATTGCGTATGTTGACTGTTTACTCTTTGTATGAGTTGTCTTTGTCAATACGTGACAAAAAGGGGGAGAAATTATTGATTTATGGGAATCATGTTGATATGTGTGGAAAATACAAAGATATTCATGTTAGGGGGAGTAACATTGATTGATATACATGTTATTTTTATTGATTCTTGTTGCTTTGTGATTCACTGCGTATTGATTTATATTTATGAGTTAATCATTCTTATATGTCTTTATTTTGTGTTGTGTGAATCTTACAAGAATGTTATACCTGTTGTTTTACTCTTTTCTGTCGCACATGCGTTTATGCGTTTGTTTAGTGTTTCAGGAAATATACAGGTTGATTCAATTGAGCTGCTGTCTACACTTGCAACTGATGGATAGTAGTTAGGTTGGATTTGTTGTTATGAGCATTATTTTTGTAATGGGCTGTTTACTTGTAAACTTTGAGCTTTTATTTTGTGTTTTGTCACGGATTGCCAAAGGGGGAGTTTGTTAGGTTCTAAAGATTTAGGATTTTATGTATTTAGAACTCTAATGTGTAATATTGGCAAACCATGATCAAAACAATATGTTTAGTCTTGTTTAGGCTTGCTCAAAGTTGATTAAATATTGTAAAGTTGGAATCGAGTGGCTGCAGATGTACTGGAGCATTTCGGCCTGGCTCGATCGATCGAAACTTAGGCTCGATCGATCGAATCTCGGGTCAGATGCGTTTTCTGCAGAGTTCCAGCTCAGCCCAAACTCTATTTAAACGTCTTGGGGATCAAGTAAAACACTCCTATATATAAGGAAAACCCTAGAACGTTTTTGGGACTTTTGAGAGAGAGATTAGAGTGCCTCTTGTGCCTCCTTTTATTTTTAGGGTTTTGTACCCAAACCTCTCTAAGTCTTTGTTGCTCATATTTGCTGTTTGTGTGAATCTCTTGTGAGATCTTTGAGGAGCTTTCCTTCACATAAACTTAGGGTTGTCAATATCTTGATGATCAACATAGTTGCAACCATTGGAACTTAAAAGAAAAGCAAGCGGGGAGCTTGTAGCTGATTGAGGAATTCAAGAAAGAAGTAGTCCGTAGATTCGGAGCCTGTGCGTGGTCGTGTCAGAAAGTTCTACTGGTGGGTAGCATTAGGAAGTCGAGCGGGGAGCTTGTAGTCCTTTTGTAAGAACTTCAATTCTTTCATAGTGAATTCTGTTATGCCTTGAGAATCGGTAGGTCAAATCCTCCCCAGGTTTTTACCGTGTGGTTTCCTGGGTAATCATATCTTGTGTTATTTATTTTCCGCTGCTTTATATTCTTGATATGATTGTTTGGATTGTTTTAACCTAGAATTGCTTAATTTGACTAAGTAACAACTTGGCTAATTAATCTAGGCTACGCAATCTGGTTGTTTAAGGGGTCTAAATTCCTAACATAAGCAATGCTCGTGTGTTCCACCAGGTCCACGCGGTACTAACTTGGAAAAGTGTGGCAAATGCTACTCCGAGGTGACCTATCACGGCCAAATCTACAAGTGCCCTTGAAACGGCCTATTATTTCTTATAATTGCTGGTTCTATTAATTAACTAAGTCTGTAATGACTAGGTCAAATGGGTGAAAAATAAGGAAGCATTATCTCCATTTGAGAAAAGAATCCATTTCATTTCATTGTTTTTTTTAGTGTCAGCAATAAATGTGTATGTAGTGCTATAGGCCAAGACTTGTACCGTGCTGTCTACTAAATATTCCTATTAATTTGCCGTTTCAGACATTGATATTTCTACTTGTTTTCTTCATATATTATATATTTGTAGTAGTTTTCCTTCTAAATGTGTTTTCCTGTATCCATTCTTGTACTTCTTGAAGCAATTAATTGAAATACAAATATTTATTTATGCCAATATTTTGCAATGTTATCTGAATCTATTATGTATTTATGTTCTGGTGACTGTTATTCTTTGAAAGATACCAATATGGCCAATGACCCTATTGGTCTGCCCTTCCCTAGCCCTAGGTATTAGTAAGGCCTGAAGGGTAGAGGAGGGGTTCGTGTACTAAGGGTCCGTTTGGATTGAACTTATTGTTGCTGAAACTGAAAACTGAAAACTGAAAACTGAAAACACTGTAGCAAAATAATTTTTAAATGTGTAAATAGTACCGTGGGACCCATTTTTAATATTTTTTATTACATAAATAGTGCATAAACAGTGCGTGAACAGTGCACGCACTGTTCATGCACCGATTTTTTTGCCTCCAAAGTCAAACAAACCGGCTACCAAAAAAAAAAAAAAAAAAAAAAGAGAAGGAAAACGCAGCCTCCAGACGCAGACGTTGAGGCCAAACTGCACCTAAGTATAGGTGATTTCTAACTATTTCACCAAAAATTAAAAAGAAAGAAACATATTTTTAATGTAAACAACGTTTGATTCCGTGTCCTTTATTTAATAATAAAAGACTTTATCTAGCTCAAATCAATATTCTTGACACTTATTGGTGATAATTTTTTTTAATCTAATGACATTATGATAGACTTAGGAGTAGGGAAGGAGCTACGTACACGCATTATGGGTAGGGGAAGCATGCCCCCCCCCCCCCCCCCCCTTAAATTTTGAAAAAAATGAATTTTTCCTTTAGAAAATTTATATTCTTAGCTTTCCCCATCCTAAAATTTTAGGAGTTTGTATTAAATTTTCCAAATCTAATATTCAAGAAATCCAACTTTTAAGAAAATAAATGTGATATTATAAATGAGAATAAAACTATACTTATATCATACAGACAATATAAATGTATAATATACATTAGGCATATGTGTGGTTATATTATGTATATAATTAATTGTATTTCACATATTAAAATCTATCCACCGATTAACAAGTCCTAGATCCATTCCCCACTAATACAAGGAGTAAATTGCACTCACTTTCAGCAAGACTGGATATTGATAGAATATCAATTTTAATTATCGCTATAAGTTTAAAAGATCAAACTTAAGTAAACCAAGTTACAATTTATAACACCTTCACTATCAATTTCTTTTTTTCTTTTTTCTTTTTCTTTTCTTTTCTTTTTTTTTTTTTTTTTTTTTTTTTTTGCCTTCAATGAACTAAAATCCTGACTATACTCTTGGTTTTATTTGAAGACATGTCCTTGATGGCAAGTTTTAATTAGCTCTGTCGTCAAGTTGATTTCAGACCAAAACTGCAGAATATGTTAAGAGATTTGAAGCCCTATCCTGACAAATGTTTCTCTTGTAATCAGGTGAATCTTTTGATAAGGTTTTTTTTTATTATAAGAAAATCAGGTGAAGTTTTCACAATGTTCATCAGTAGAATTTTATAAAGATAGCCCTATAAAGAATTCCAGGGTCCCAAACAGTACTGGGCGTGTCCTAATTGAAATGGGCCATATGCTAAAAAGATAAACATTTTGCCCATATCTTTGTATAGATAACCATGAAAACAAGCAAGCGTTGGTTCTGTTACACTAAAACCAACATACTGATGCCGCTAAAAACGTATTACGGGTAACATACCCGTTAAATGAGAAAAGTTAACCAAAGTTTTAAAGACATTAGTTTATGAAATATTTTTTTATAAGAAAAGAAAAAAGTGACTAATTTTTTTACAACTTTTTATATTTTCTAAAAAGTGGTATATTAAAACTTTTTAAAAATGATCCATTAACAAATGTCATAAAGTAAAAGTACACTTATTAACCGGATTTTTAATTATTTTGAGACAATATTTTTGAGTTAAATATAAATATGAACTAAGACCTTCAAGTAAAAATTGAAAATGCATGCTATTTTGTAATTGATAAATATGTCCATCTGGTGAAGCTATTCTTTGTAAGAGATACCCTTGCAAAATTGCAATCCTACCGGGCTGTCTGTAAATTTTATTGGATTATTTTATGCAAAATCTTATTCTTTTTAAATTAAAGTCTAAGCTCTACTCATTAATATACACCAAGTTGAATCCTGCATCCTGCAAACCAAAGAAAATAAAATTGTATAATTAATTAATTAATGACCTAAACTAGATTACAACTGGCCTACAATCGTCCCTCAGTTGTGGCGCATAGATATAAGGGAATCATATACGCATGGAACTAAGTGGTTTCTCAAATTGTAACTCATTGTACGTGAAAACTCACTTAGTGTGTAAAATATTTGTAAATATTTAGATCCCTAAATACAAATTATCCAATACAAGCTTATATTCAAACAATGTATGTGCGGAATATGAAATATAAGCAATACTCAAATATAAAAACTACTTTGAGCCATATTTTAATCACAACTCAGCAGTAATTAAAAGCAAAGAGTAAGAGATAGAGAAAAGCAAATACAAGATAACACCAGCACGTGTTATCGAAGAGGGAACTCGGTGAAAAATCTTTCCGCCGCCCTTCAAGCGATAAAATGATTCACTAGAAAATTAGTTGGGATACATGAATAGTAAAAGACCCTCCAAGCCTAATCTATCCGATGCACCTAAGCCCTCCAAGCTTCTTGCTCCAACAAGGTTACGCCTAACCGTATCTTCTCTAGCTTACCATATCCTACAATTAACCCATTGCATCAATCAATATGAATTGGTTCTCTTTTGAACTGCTTCCCAAACACTAAGAACCTTCTTACTACTCTAAATTTGGTGAGGTTAGGATTTGGCTTAAGATCCTCTCATGGGTATGACAATGGAGAGGGTGAGAGTAGAAGAATTTGGAGAATTAAATTATAAGATTGTGGATAAATCAATCTTGTTGTTCTCTAGGGTTTTTCTCTCAAAATTTTCTCTGGAAACTCTCTACATTTCATGGGTATGAGGGTATTCATAGTAGGGTATGAGATGGAATGTGAAAAGTCAGTTTTCAGCAAAACAGGGTGCATTAGCGACTCACTTTGCAACTGGGATCAGTTGCGAGTTCTACTCGCTAGTTACAAGACTATACTTTTTTTCCTGTAGTGATCCAACTGTCCTGACCCTTCAACTTCCTGCATGCTTTACACGTGTGCTATATTTTGACAAGTCGCCACTCGCGAGTCACTTCTTGTTGCACACTTTTGATCAAATGTTCACACTCTCTCACACTCAACTCTTACATTATTCCCACCTAAATATAGGGTTTCTAAATGCTGAATTATAAGCAAATTTGGCATGGAATAAAAGCCAACACATAGTTGAATAAATGCAATTTTACAGTACGTAACTTATGAAAAACTTAATGAATGAAAATGGTAGGATATATCTTTGACAGGCAATGGCAATGGCGATGGTTAAGTGATTAGATTCATTATATTTTTTAATACAAAAAACCTTTATGAGCACTCACAGCAATGGTGCTAAATAGTTATATTGCTAAAAATATAGCTATTTAGCACCACTGATCACAAAAGTAGAGCTGCAGCAGTGGAGGCAAAGCTAAAAAATTTAGCTTCTCAGCTACAATGCACATCTAAAGATAGATGTGCACTGTAGCTCAAAGGCAAAAAAAAAAAAAAATATATATATATATATATATATATTGATTGGTTTCTCTCTCTTCTTTTATTAAATTAAGCTTTTCTCTCTCCTTCTTTCTCTTTTCTTTCTTTTTCACATTTACTCTTTCTTCTTCACTGAACCAAACCCAGCACTTCTCCCTTTCAAAAATAATTTTTTTTGTTCCTTCCTCCAGCCATTTTTTCTCTATTTTTTCTTTCTACTTCACCTTTCTTCTTCACTGAACCCAGCCCTTCTCTTCTCCACCTTCATTTTTTTATTTCTTTTTTCCTCCAACTCCTCACCACTCCTTAGCCACTGCCCGCCAAGCCGCCAGCAACCCAAGTCCTAAGCCGTTGCCGACACAAGTCTCAAGCCGCCGGCGACCCAAGCTTGGTGGTGGTGGTGGGTTGTTGATTGGGTTGTGTTCATAGGTCGTGTTTGTGGTCTATGTTCGTGGTGGTGGTGGGTTGTCCCAAGCCATTACTATGGGCGATTGTTGTTGGCTGTGGCGGGGTGTGGGTTTTTTTTATTGGTTGTCCCAGCGTTTTTTTCCCAGCGTTTTTTCAAAACGCCATAATAGATAAGCCTGTACCAGCGCTCAAAACCGGCGCTTCACAAAGCGCTGCAATAGGAGGCCTATAGCGGCGTTTTTAAAAAACGCTGGGATAGGGTTACTGATTTCCCTTATGGGAAAGACCTATCCCAGCGCTTTTAGAAACGCTGGGATAGGTCATTCTCCATAAGGGAATGAGAATGACCTGTCCCAGCGTTTTTAGAAACGCTGGGACAAGTCCCTCTACCCTTACGGAGAGAGGTCTGTCCCAGCGCTTTCAAAAGCGCCGGGACAGGCCTTTTCCCATAAAGGAATGACGGACCTGTCCCAGCGGTTTTTAAAGCGCTGGTACAGGCCATTCTCATTCCCGTATGGGAAAAGGCCTGTCCCGGCGCTTTTGAAAACGCTGGGACAGCCCTCTCCATGGACGGACCTATCCCAGCGATTTTCAAAGCGCTAGGACAGGCCATTCTAACTCCCTTATGGGAAAAGGCATGTCCCGGCGCTTTTGAAAGCGCTGGGACAGCCCTCTCCATGGAGGGACTTGTCCCAGCGCTTTCGAAAGCTCTGGGACAGGCCATTCTCATTCCCGTATGGGAAAAGGCCTGTCCCGGCGCTTTCGAAAGCACTGGGACAGGCCATTCTGACTCCCGTATGGGAAAAGGCCTGTCCCGGCGCTTTTTAAAGCGCTGGGACAGCCCTCTTCATGGAGGGACCTGTGCCAGCGCTTTCAAAAGCGCCAGGACAGGTCTTTTCCCATAAGGGAATGAGAATGACCTGTCCCAGCGCTTTTTGAAACGCTGGAATAGGGTCAACCTATTCCAGTGCTCCAAAAGTGCTGGGATAGGTCACCTAAAGCGCTGGAATAGATCACCTATGAAATGACCAAAATACCCCTGAAACCTAAAAATTACAAAAATACCCTTAAAGCCCAAAAATTGACCAAAATATCCCCAAAACCCCAAAAATGACTAAAATACCATTGAAACCCAAAAAAAAAAAAGACCAAAATCCCCCCAAAACCTAAAAATGACCAAAATACCCCGGAAACCTAAAAAATGACCAAAATACCCCCCGAAACCTAAAAATTACCAAAATACCCCTGAAATCTAAAAAATGACCAAAATACCTCTAAACCTATAACGACCAAAATACTTGTAAACCTATAAAACAACCAAAATACCCTTCAAAATATCTAAAATGACCAACATACCACTAATCCTATAAGATGAACAAAATACACCCGAAGCCTCTAAAATTACCAAAATAAGGGTTAAGGGGGCATTTTGGTCATTTGTTATGTTTAGGTTGAGGGTGTATTTTTATCGACTTACAGGTTTAAGGGACATTCTCGTCATTTTATAGGTTTTAGAGTATTTTGGTCATTTTTTAGGGTTTCGAGGATACTTTGGTCATTTTAAGGTTTAGGGGTTATTTCAGTCATATATAGGTTTCAGGGGTACTTTTGTCATTTTGTAGGTTTTTTTTGGGTATTTTGGTAATTTTGAAGGTCAAGAGGGTATTCAAGTAGTTTTAGAAATTTATATATAAACGGGTCATAAATGGATAAATGGGTATACTACACACCCAATCCATTTATGACCCAACCCGCCCATTTGCCACCCCTACCTATGGGGTGTTTGGTTCATTTTCAGCTGTCAGGGGTATTTTGGTATCTCAGCCATTTTTTCAGTTTATATTTAGTCTTAGGTATATTTCAGTCATTTTCAAATGAATATTGAATTATATTTCTTCCAAATTTGGTTTTTTCTCATGATTCAAGGGTATTGTAATGGATATTTTATAGGCTTCAATGGTATTTCAGTTATTTTTCTTGTTTCGGGGGTATTTTAGTCATTTGTTGGGTGGTAGGGGTGTCTCAGTCATTTGTTGAGTTTGTGGGGTACGTTGGCCTTCTTTTAGGTACTGGGGTATTATGGTCGTTTTCATTGAATAATACATTATATTTCCTTCACTTTTGGTGTTTTCTTAGGATTCAAGGGTATTGTTGTCTTTTTTTAGGCTTCAAAGGTATTTTAGCTATTTTTCTTGCTTTGGGGGTGTTTCAGCCATTTTTTGGGTGGTAGGGGTGTTTCGGTAATTTTCTACAGTTATGCAGGTAAGTTGGCATTCTTTTAGTTTTAGGGGTATTTTAGTCATTCCAAAGTAATATTAAATTATATTTAAATTTTTTGGTCCTCTTGTCTCATGTTACATTTTTTTTCTAGTTATTACATCATATTTTAGTAATTTGTAGCAAAGAATTATATTTTATTAATTTGAAGTATTAAATTAAAATATATTAAATTAGTTTGAAGTATAAATTCAAATAAATTTTGTTTAGTTGAATTATGAAAATATATTTCTATTAATTAATATATTTCATTTTATTAATTTGTAGTGTTAAATTATATTTTATTAATTTGAAGTATTATATTAAATCTTATTAATTATTAAATTATACTCAAATAATTTGTAGTATTAAAATATATTTACATAATTGGAAGTATTAATTATGTTGTTATTAATTAGTAAATTATATGTTATTGACAATTGTAGTATTAAATTGCATTTTAGTAATTTGAAGTATTAAATTATATATTTGTTAATTTTTAGGATTAAATTAAATTTCTTTAATTATTAAATTGAATTTTATTAATTTGAAGTATTAAATATTATTTTATTAAAAAAATCCATAAAGAGCTATTAAGGCGGACTTAATTATCGCCACAACAAGTTATATTCCCGTCATAATAAACCTTAGCCTACTCTTTCTTTATTGCAGCAACTTTAAAATTCTGAATGTTGTCACAATAGGTCAAAATGTTGTCACAATAAAAATTCTGAATTCCCTCTAAAAACTCTTCCGTTCCCACCAAAACACTTAGTAAAAATTTGGGTCTCTTTACTCTCTCACTCAAATCAAACCATCGTACTGCCCACCCAAAAACTCTCTACCTCATTCTCCCTCACTCTCATCTCCGAACCCTCACCGCTCGGACTGCTAAGCCACCACTGTCCTCCCCGCCGCCGGTCCAACAGTCCTCCGACAACATCATTATCCCTCACTCCCTTTCTCACTCTCCCTCACACTCCGTCGGCCTTGCCTTCTGCCGCCGACACCACCACCGCCAACAACACAGCCACCGCGGCCATCCCCGGACTCCTTCCCTCCCTCATCATTGTCTTTTCATTCAGTTGGTACAGTTCCTTTTTTTTTTTTGTTTTTGTGATTTCTTTTTCATAAAATTAATTTACTTTTGTTTGTTTTTTAATCTGAAATTTCAAACTTTTTTGGAAATAACGTTTGCGGGTTTTTTTTTTTTTTTTTTTTTTTTTAATTTTTTTTGCCCTTTATAAATTTGAATTGGTTTGGTTCTGATGAATAATCGTTTTCTGGGTTCTGTAGATTTGAATCTCTCTTTCAGTGTTAGGCTTAAAATTTTGAACTTTGACAGTGTAAGTCATTCTTTCTTTCTAATGCCTCTTTCCAATTATTTGTTAATTTTCTCACCTGGGTATACTTTGTTATATACTAAATTTGATTCAATTGTTGTTGGTCTTTCTAGGTAAATGTGGGAATTGGAATGTGTTTGAATCTAATTTCTCTGTGTCTGTGATAGTGATAGTGATAGAGGAATGATTGTTTTGATCCAAAGAGACATATCGTCATTTAATTTTGATATTGCTTTAAGCTGAATGTTCTATGAGATATGAAAGGGTTCAAACATTTCAGTCCTTGAATTTGAAAGAGGCCATTTCATTTCTCCCATTCCTCTGGTTTGACATCTTTTCATCGGTTTATTTGAAATACAAAGTCATAAAGCATAAGTAATGATGCATTGCAACTTTTTGTTCAGTGAGATTTCATTCTAAGACGTACCCCACCTCCAAAAATCCCTTTTATATCAAAGATTGAAGATAGTTCTATTTTCTTTCAAGAATATTCTGTAGCATTTTACTGAAACTGTATCAATGGTTGTGAGTTGATTGGTTCTGCAAAATAAACTGCATCAATGGTCACGAATTGAATTTTTGTGACAAACTTGATTGTTTTATAATTACATGCTCATTGTCACTGATAAGCAGGTTCATTTAGATTTTTAATTTCAAATTTTATTGTCTTTATGGTTTGTGGACCATTTCACTTATTCTTTTATAGAATGTTCTGAATGTTTAATTCTTAATTTTTGTCAAACGTGCTTGGTTCTTACTATCATTGTAACTGAAGATCCAAACTCACCTCAAAATGCAAAGTGGTTCTCTTCTAAATAACTCTTTCAAAAACTTTAAAGTGATGTGAAAGCTCTACTATCAATTAACTTGTAACACATGCCCCACTTCTCATGTGCATGGAGTACATCTCATTAGAATTTTTTTTCTTGAATATTATAACATGTAGAAATAATTCTTTATCAAATTTATAAAAAATGAATTTATAGAGTGTACGTGTGTCGCGTGGGACATTGGCTAGAATATTAATAATTAAGTTTGAATTTCTCATTTAAATCCCAAATATGATTACTTCATTTCCTTTCAAGAGGGAGTTCAATATTTAATTTTTTTTTTTTTATATATGTTTCATTCTTCATAAACTTCCAAGGGTTAAGAGTCTTGAGACTCCACTCATGATCAAGTGCATGTACTCTGCTGCGATGATGTGGATCTTAATTTTATCTTAATTGTATAAAATAGTGACCTCATGTTTATGCACTGTTGACTGCCTTCAGAAATAGTTTGCATTTTTAGATTCCACCCTTCCAGTCGTGTGGGATAATGGTTTATGGATCACGATGCAGGTAAGTATACTTGCATGTTTAGTAGCTTATCGTTTATTGTTTATATTTCTTTTATTGCAGTCTTAAACTGCCAATATTCCCAGCTGCCGCTTTTATTGTGGAAAAGTTAGTCCAACAGAAGTATATCTCTGAACCTGTAAGTTATTCAAGTTTAATTATTGTAGATCAACAGTTTTTCTTTACAATGAAAATGAATTGTAGCCCCAAAATTTTTCTTGACATTTGGGTACTTGGGTTGTCTTTACACATTAAGTTTTAGATTTGACACGCCGGACTCTTCAAAAGTTAACTTCTACTTTAATATTACAGGTTGTCGTTTTACTTCATATAATCATTACCACAGCTTCAATTTATATTCCAGTTTTTGTATCTAGTTCGTTAAGAGTTAAAAGTATACTTTGAAGGGGATATCATATAGTTATGTTTGAAGAGATACAAATAAATTATACTATATAAATCTTAACAATTAATATTAATCTCAATTGATAAATCTTAGCAGGTAGAGTTTGTTTTGTTGTCGAGTTAAAAACTTGTGTTCAACTACATCAAAAAGAAACTTGTCAGTGCAGTCATGAATATCGGATGATAAAGAATAGCCATTGTGAGAAGAGTCTATCTAAGTTCATTCCCTATGAATGTAAGAGGGGGAAAAAAATTCCTCAACAAGGCATTTGCTAGGACACTAACATGCAGGAAAGAACACAATACTTGTTAATAGGTGGTGCATTAATTTACCTTCACATGGCCTATGTAATGAAACTTGACAAGATACGGAATTGGAAACTTAAAATGAAGGCATTTTCTTATGGCAGTATTAGGATGATTTTTGAACTCCATGAATTAATTTTATTAATTTATTAGTTTTTAAGAGACAAAAAGACATGCAATGAAGAGGAAATTCGATTGTACTTAAAAGTTTTACTCTTATCATTGACTTTGCAAAACTTCTGTTCATACTTTTTTTTTTTTTTTTTGAAACTAACTTCTGTTCATACTTTATACTATAATATAGCCAATGAAGCATACGAACTCTTATTTCAATAGTGCATTATGATCCTTGTTCAAGTGTCAAATTGTCTGGGAAATATGGATGGTCCAAATTTTCCCCTACAATTTATGTGATTCCATTTTTTTAATAACAAATCTCTGAAAAGTATAATTATGTCCAAAAAAATAGATAAGTAATGTGTAATTGTCTCACATTACAATTGGACAAAGTATAATTATGTCCAAAAAAAATTTTAATAATAAATAATTGGGGAGGAGGAATTTGAAACCTAAACGTTTTCGTTGGAAATACTAAAAAGTGTATGTTAAGTTACAAGACTTTTGACACTGGATAAAATTTGACACCAAACCCATAACAAGCTATCTTTTCCTACCTATTACGTGACAAATTATAAGACTATCTATATGTATTATTAAAAAAAAATCACATAACGCATTAAAAAATTCATGTGACTAAACTTACATGAAGATTGTCTCTTCAATTACCACATAATAGCTTCAAAGCCAATCTTTTCCTTTTAACTATTATCCCTTAAATTTCGAAAAAAAAATAGTTCACTGATTGTTTTATTTTTTCAACCTTTGCTTAAATGATTGTAATATTAATCTTAGTGAGATGGTAATACAAGTTACGAATATATACCTAATCCAAGGAAAAGTGTCCCATTTAGAAAGGGAGGGGTGGCAAAATGAAATTGTCACCAAGATCTCCAACATGCATGTGATTAAATAAACAAGTGAGATAAACCGGGTTCGATCGGCGGTGGAGGATTAGACAATTAATAAAGATAGGGACCAACTTTGAGATACAGAGATTTTCCACTATCTCAGCTCATTAATATTTAATACTTCAAATTAAAAAAATATAATTTAATAATTAAAAAAATATAATTTAATCCTACAAAATAACAAATATATAATTTATTACTTCAAATTACTAAAATTAAATTTAATACTACAATTGTCAATAAAATATAATTTACTAATGAATAACAATATAATTAATACCCAACAATTATGTAAATATATTTTAATAGTACAAATTAATTGACTATAATTTAATAATTAATAAGATTGAATATAATACTTCAAATTTATAAAATATAATTTAATAGTACAAATTAATAAAAATATTTTTTAATAATTCAATTTAACAAAATTTAATTTAATTTAATACTTCAAACTAATTTAATATATTTTAATTTAATACTTGAAATTAATAATATATAATTCCTCACTAAAAATTAGTAAAATATAATGTAACAGCTAAAAAAATGTAAGATGAGACTCGAGGACCAACAATATTAAAATATAATTTAATATTTTAATTGGGTTGGGTATATAAAACCCATTTACCCATTAAAACCCATATATGGTTAGAGATTATATGCATATATATATATATATATATATATATGTTTATATATAGACATATGTATATGTAACATTATGTTTTTTATAACTAACAAGCTTGCATTGTTTAGGTACTGCACACAAGAATGGGAAGGAAGCGGCAACTTGAGTTCATTGAGCCTGGTGAGAGCTCCTCACATGTGGGGTCGAATGAAGTACCATCACGCCAACAAGCTCCTCTAGCTGATGATGATAGACGACAGTCCCAGGGGAGTGATGATGAGACACAACCACCAGGTTGGTGTATTTCTAAATTTGTACTCAATAGCACGATTATTAAATTTCATTCTTTATATTTTTTTCATATTTGTTTTTTTAATAATTATTTCTATATCTGCTGCAAATTTGTTTTGTTTTTAATAAATAAAATCCAATTTAAGTAATTTGTAAGATAATCAAAAGTTCATAGGTTCACTATTAATGTGTTAATAAATATGTTTCTAGGATAGTGCTCTATGCCGAGACATTTTGTTATGGCCATAACAATGAAGGCTTCACATATTTGAAGTTTCTCCCACCATAATAAACAATAGCATTTCCAATAATTGATCCCATGTCTATTACTGACTTCTGTGCATTGAAATTCATTTCAAAAGTGCAATTCTTTATAAGGCAGTAGAGTATGTGTTGTCCACTATAATTTACATAATATACTCAATTGATTTGTCCAGATCTGAAAATTCTGTAGTAATATATGTTCAAATTTCATATCTTCTAGCCATATTTTATTAGCCTTTTTCTAATTCATTTCAACTGAAAATCATAGATCTCGCGTGATTGGCAAGAAACCATTTGGCAAAAACAATCAACTCTGTGGCTATATAGGTTGAAACTAAAATAGGTGGTCTACACTCCCTTGTTTACTCTAGCTATGCATTTTTGCGCTCTTGCCATGCATTTTGGACTTTTATATCTGTCGATCTCTAATCAGAATCATCTATGGTGAGCATGTTGGTCAAGAAAAGAACAAAAATCCAAAAGAGGGTTTGTTAAAATATGGCTCTGATAAAAATTTTTACAGGTAAAAGAATATTAGAATATGTTATACCTTGAGTTATTTTTTTATATTACCATGTTAATAAGAAAAATACCCTCATTAACAAGCTAATATAAAAAATAATTCAAAGTAACTCTAAGAGTTTAGTTTTACACCAATGTAAATGGCTAGTTTGTTGACATTTCATTCTTTTGTGTTTCATTGTAATTTGATGCAACTTGGTGTTTTAATAGATACTGAGGACATACCCATACCCGCAGCTGGAGCGGTTGTTGTGCCCAATAAACTTGGGCCTAACCGATTCGATGATATATGGAATATGCCACCGGGCAAAAAATTATTCTTGGAAATAAATAAAGCGGGCCAGCCAATTGGGGAGAATGCTGGACCTTGGGCAAAGTGGCTGGGAATAGTGGCAAGAAAGCCTGATATGTGCCCAATTAATTACCACTCATGGCACAAGATGCCACTACAATACAAGAATCGGTGTTGGGAAGCGATTCAGGTATTAGGCAAAAAGCAATGGTAAAAGAAATGGCCATGAATTTCCTTTAAATATACATCAATTGCTTCAATAGTCATGATTTTCTTCTTCTTCTTTTTTTCTTTTATCTTTTGGTTCAAAATAAAATTCAATCTTTCTAAATAAAATTATATGAGGTTATGCAAACTACAAGAATAGGTTATATTTCTCTGTCAATGGCAGGACTTTATTTAAAGTTTGAAGTTAATTATGTTTAATTTGGAAACCCCTATTTGTTCATTTGGCTAGTAAGGACTATTGATAATCTGTTTTGTTGAGTTTGCAGGTCGTTTAATATAGGAGACATGTCCTAACTGAGGAGATTTTGGCAAGCCCTAAAAATGATATTTGTTAATGTATCTTCAAGTTACGAATGTCATTGCTTGTGGAAAAATTGTGTGACTTATGGCTTGATAATGGTGTATTGGATCTTTGATAGAACCAGAGTACCAAGTCCATTTGTATATATGTATTTGTATATATGTCTTATAATATTTTCTTTTGCAAACTACAAGAATAGGTTCTATCTCTCTTTCAAAACTACACCATTTTGGTATCAAATTCTCTCTCTTTCAAATTCTTCACTCTTTATTACTTGTTTGAAGCTTTATGTCAGTTGGCTATTATGTTAAAAATGTGACATTTTAAAGTTAATTCAACATTACACATGGTAGGCACGATGGGTAATTCCTACAGCCCGCATCCCACTTGCTGAGCAAAGGAAATGGGTACTCTCACGGATTGGGAAGTTGTGGAGGAGCCACAAATCAGAGTTGAAGGAGAAGCACTACAACACAAACACAACTAAGGAAGATTTACTTCAGCTATCACTGCCGGAGGTTGATGACACTCAATTTCATGGCTTGGTGGAGTACTGGTTCTCTGACGATTTTAAGGTAGTAATAGTTACAATAGTATAGATGTTTTGCTTTTATAGGGTCCATGCTTAAGAGTATTATATACTACCTTGTTATTGTAATTGGTAGTGATTTTCTTGAAATGTTTGTAGGAGCTGTTGAAACATAACAAAAAGCGGCGTGGGAAGCAGACCGAGGTGCACACGCTCGGATCCAGAAGCCTGGCCCGAACGACGGATATCATTGTAAGAACAATATTATATATATTAATAACATGCTTAAAATAACAAAGCTTATATTATTTTGTGTTCTAAAGTAGGAATAAATGTGATTCGACGCCATCGAATCAACACCCTCGCTTTAATATGCCGAATGTATTGACCATGTTGTAGGCAAAAGAGAAAGGCAGGCAACTAGAGAGAGGTGAGATGTATGAAGTGGCGTATTCTCATCGTGATGGTGCTGCTGTGAATGCCATTGCGGGAGCGAACATTGTAAGTTTGTAACAAATTATATTAGTAATTTGAATGTATTGTATTTTGAGTTGGAAAGAAGTTCTTTGATTAACGTCACATGGTAGGGACTTCAATTAAAGGGGAGATTGGTTTCTCATTGCCCAATCTTGTCCTTGATTAGGTTGTTGGCATTATTAGATTAGATTAGATTAGGGTCATACAATGTTAGGAAACTTTTGTTTATAACATTATTATTTTTATTTATTAAAAGATCCTTTACTCTTTTATGATTAAGCTTGCAAAGAGGGTCATAGGTTTGAATACTTTACCTAACTTTATTCTTTTATGATTAAGATTGCAGGTTTTCATTTTCATGGTGAATATTTCTTGACTTAGTCCCCAATGTTTGAATAGTTTTATGGTGCAACTATATTATTTCTTTAGGATTGGAAATGTAGTTTGTCCTGCAATTTTGACTTAAAGTTTAATGATTACAGTAAGCAATCTTGAAGACTGGAGGCAATAATTTAATGTTGTTGGATTTGGGAAGTGCCTTACTAAGCTTAACAAGTCTAGAGTCACATGTTTAACTTTGTTGCAACTTATAATATGATGCCTTGATACTTCATTATTTCTAGATATTATGGTGAAAGGGGCTTTGAGGTTGATAATGAGTTTCATTTCTACAATAATTACTACAATTTTTAAATTTTCCTGTCTATTAATCCCCCTTTATAACTATTGCTGCTTGTTTGAATTTGCTTGGTTGTGTTGGATAAAGTGTTCCCAGTCATAAGTTGCTTTATTATTTTTAGTTCTTTCTCAATGATTACTTAAGTGCAAGTAAAAGCAACAAGTGCAAGTAAAAGCATATTACTCGTTGCTAATATGTTGTTTTGTTTATTTGTGATTACTAGGCAAAGATGAAAGAGCTTATGACAAAGGGTTCACAGTTGCGGGGAAATGACATTGAGGCTGGCATACTTTGGTAGCCGGACGATGCATTTGGACAGGTCATCGATGCAGAGAGAGGTGGCCGTGTCAGAGGGGTAGGCTTTGGTCCAACCCCCTCTCGCAATCGTGTGAGGTCAATGGATGACAGTATGCCACCTCCAACATCTACTGCAACTGACCAAAGGGTTATCGAGTTGTCCACTCAAGTAGAAGAAATGAAGGAGAAATGCAATCGTTATGAAGCTGAAATGAGGTTAATGCGGAAGGTGTTGACTTCACTGTTCCCATCGTATCCCAGTATGTCTATGGTAAGAAGTTTGAATACAAAGTATGTGCATTTTTGTTTATGTTTGTATGGTGATTGGTGAGTTGTCATGAAGTTTCTGTGATGCAAAATAATCAGATGAAATTTTGTTTGGAAATAGTTTATGGGTAATTTATGAAGTTAATGGGTTATTGGATAGTATATGATTTTTTTTTTTTTTTTGTGTGTCTGTGTGTGTAGGTGATTGATGAGTTTTGATTTGATGAATTTTGCTGTGAAATGGGTTAATTAGTTGGCCATGTCTTTGGAGAACTTTTTCAGTTTCCTAAATATTGTTGGTCACCTGCTCTATCCAAATAAAGATTCTTTTTAGTTATTTTACCAAAAAATAATAGTAATAAAGATTCGTTTTGTTTATCATTTATAATTACTTATAAAAATGTCTTAATTTAGATTGTATTAGTGTTTATTTATTTATTAGTGGGAGGGTGTCATGTTAGGTCAGGTCTATTTTGCTTGATGTGTTATGACTTTGTGGACTGATTAGTAGTGTGATTGAAGATGAGAATCAAGAGTTGTAATGAGGCGTAGGAATATAACAAGGTTGTAAGTAAATGAGTGATCAGAGAGAGGACAATATGCCCAAGTAGTGGCCCAGAATTTGACAAGAACTTGTAAAGAGAAAATATCTATGTAGCAGACAGGAACAACCAAGTTATCCATTGAGTTAATCTAGTAATTTTCAGGTTCATATGATCTAATGTCCTGAGTTTAAGTCTTTTAACCGACACTTTAAATCATGCCAAAACAAAACTTTCTTGTAATTACCCCATGTTTATAAGTATAAAAAAAAAAAAAAAGGTTTAATAGCCAAGTAATCAATTGATCATTCAGGCGGTCTTATAGCGCTTGATTATTACAACCACCTTAAATAGAGGAAAAACAAAATTATTTGTCCTTGAATTATTGCAAGCAACAAAGTGAGGTAAACTCATTCATTCCAAAAATGAAATTAAGCTTGTTTAGAGTTTAGACTCAGGCTTATTAATACAATAAGGTAAATTTATGGGTTTTTAGAAGTTATCTTGAATTTAAAGTCACCCCATAAATATTTTTTTTTAAATAATTTTTTTTGTTTATTAAATCCTCATTTTAACTTATTTTAGTTATTACTTGTATTATGGTTTTGTGACTGGGAGCTTTGAAAACATTTCCTTTTCTTTGTATTGATGGTTGTTTCGAGGTTATTTGTAAATAATCACTTATTGAATCTTTTGCATAAATTGCTTATTAATCACTTTTTGAGAAATTTATTGAGACTAATACCCAATTGATATGCTTAACTGAAATTAGTCATTTTTAGTGTGTTTTAATTGCTAATGTGGCACTTGGTAGTAATACTAGTGATATTGTCTCATTTAGCTACTAACTCTGTTGTTTAATACACTAATCTATTGTGTGTTTCTTAATTCGTAGGATGGTGATGATGATTCTGCAGTAGATATCCAGTCTCTTGGTGCTGAGCACTTATCATTTGATGATACGCAGTAGGCGATACTTTGGACACCTATTTTGGAGTAGTTACTATGACATTTTGATATTTATAATAAAGTTTCAAACTTTGATATATATGTACACATCATAGTTGGAAACTTTATTATAACATTCTAGACAATTAGAATGTATTCTTTTGTGCAGGACATTCTATATAGTTAGAATGTATTCTTTTGTGTAGGACATTCTATATAGTTGTTTAGAATGTATTATTTTGTTCATAACATTCCAGACACTTAGGATGTATTATTTTGTGTATAAAATTCTAGACATTTGGGATGTAATTATTGATATGGTGTAATTAAATATATTTAGTTTCTTGGTTTAATATGGTATGGTATTTGCTATTGGAAAATATTAATTGTAGTTCATTACAGTTGCTATAAAATAGGTATTGGAAAATATGTATTTTAGGTTACAGGTGCTAAAAAAAAAAAAAAAAAAAAAAAAGGACCTATGCCAGCGCTTTTGTAAGCGTTGGCATAGGTCCTTTTAAATTATATTGATTCAAGACCTATACCAGCGCTTTTAAGAGCGCTGGAATAGGTACTACCTATGTCAGCGTTTTCAAATGCGCTGGCATAGGTTTTTTAAATTTTATTCGTTTAAGGCCTCTACCAGCACTTTTAATAGCGCTGGAATAGGTACCGTTTGTGCCAGCTCTTTCAAAAGCGCTGGCACAGGTAGTAAAAGCGTTGGCATAGGTTATATTCACATTTTCATAAAGACTGTCCCGACACAAGTAAAAACGCTAGAATAGGGTCTGAAAGCGCCGGGACCTATCCCAGCGCTTTTGAAAAGCGCTGGTACAGGTCCGCACGACCCTATCCCGACATTCCAAAACCAGCGGTTTGAAGCGCCGGGATAGGAATTTTGACCCTATCCCAGTGATTTTTGGGGCTACCCCCAGCGGTTTTGAAAACGCTGGGATAGCCCCGTTTTTTTGTAGTGGTGGTTTTTTTTTTTTTTTTTTTTTTTTTTTTTTTTTTTTTTTGTAGTGGGGTATATTATTTTATTGTGTTAAAAGGTAAAATAGATCCACTACTACGGAATGTTTTGTAAAATGAGTAGGTAAAATAGATAAAGTAATTTTTTAGGGTGTCAAATAACTAAAAAAATAGCTTCACTGCTTTGGACGCTCAACTAGTAATAATATTATGATATCAGAATAGATAGTACTAAATTTCTTGTCCTAAATTTAAGAAAGAAGCAAAATTTTCCGTATGTATTACATGTCAAGTGAAATTATACACACTATTTTTTATTATCAATTCATGTTTTGTTCGATTTTCAAACTGATTGATATGTTTATCTTTGCGTGGATCAACTAAAAGCAAAATGTGCCATATATGACATATCTTTGTAAGATAATTATATATGAAAAACCAGAAGTGGTTCTGGGAATGGTACTTTAAGATTGATAAAAGATGCAATATATTTTTTTTTTTTTGAGACAATGTGTGAATCGAATAAGTGCCACCTATGAAGCGTAAAATATGTCCATCTAGGCCTAGGGAAGCTCTCACATCGATATGTATGCTAATACAGCAACATTAATACCAACTTGATTAGCTTTAAGCGGACAATCCAAGCATATAAAAAAACTAAAAAAGCTAAAAATTCCATTCTATTAAATTATCTCTCCTGTTTCCCAAATCCTGAAATTGCAATTAAATATATATTACAGTTCAAAGCTGTATCTTGGTTCAAAGTTTTGGCGGTTCGTAGAAGATGGCAGTCACCTCTGAACTGTATCTATTTTTATGGAAGCCATTCATCAAAAAATAATACTCTTCTTCCTATAATAGATGATCATTTGTCATTTTTTCTTTCCCAAGATAATGGAACTTTCTAACCATAAAAGTTCAATTTTCTATGTTACCTTATCAAAAAAAAAAATTCAATTTTCTATGTTATCTTTATTTTTCTTTTAAAAACTTAAACTAGATTCTTATAAAAGAGGTTTATACAAAGTAAATAATGTTTTACGAAATTTTTATTTTTATTTTTATTTTTATCAATAGTCATTTTATTTGATTCTAAAGAAAAAATAGTCATTTTATTAATATAAAAAAATTTAATTGTGAAGTGGAAAATGTAATTAACATATATATATATATATATATATATTGTTGGGTAAATAAACATCTTAGAGAGACTCCTTGAATAATTAATATAACATATAAAGACACTTTAACTCAAAAAGCATAAGCCTTAATGGGTATGTCCTCAATTATGTTATATTAACTACTCATTCTTCTCATCTTTATTCAATGTGGGATTTCACTCACAAGTGTATACCCAACAGTTTCCCCCTCACATGTGAGTCTCTGCTTTTCTTTGCACTTCAAGACCGCACTGTGGGTCATGAACAAATCTTACTCGCTCTCCCTTGCCTAATGAGTTTCTTACTCGCTCCTCCTTACCTAATGAGTTTTTTTCTTTTTTTTTTCTTTTTTCTTCCATGGGAACCTTGCACCTCACCGTTATCTAGCACCATTGACAATAATACTCCTTTGTTGGTCCTTTTCTAAGATCGTTTGGGTAGGCTTTATGGGCTTGCTTTGTGCAATATATCGTCCCCGCTTCAACTGCAAAAGGGACTCGTCCCTGCTCCATTTACAAAAGGGCTCCAAGTATACACACCCCATTCCTACTCTAACTATGAAAGGAACTTCAATAACCTTGCCACTTTTACCCCACACAACCATGGGCTCTGACATTACTTGTCGGGGAGATAAACACCTTGGAGAGACTCCTTGACAAAGGATATTACCATCGAGAAGTCGGAGTTGTGTGTAGCTTTAGTTGGTCTTCTAGCTTGAGAACAGGAGGATGAGTTGCAATGATGAGGGATTGTGTTTAGAGGTATGCGGCTGATGTTAGTGATTGAATTTGAGATTTTTTTTTCTTATAACAAGTTGAATGTTCAATATGTGTGTAAAACACCCTTGAACGTTTAGACCCCAAATTACAAATTATCAATTCAAGCTTATTATCAAACAATTAATGTGCGGAACATGAACATAAGCCAAACACAGAATTGATAAACAATCTAAGCCAATTATAATCACATCCACAACAGAAAATAAATGGCAGAGATAAAGGAAGAGAGATGCAAACACAAGGACAACATGCGATGTGTTATCGAAGAGGAAACCGAAGTCCTCGACGTAAAACCTCTCCGCCGCCCTCCAAGCGGTCAATAATCCACTAGAAAATGTAGTTGGGATACATGAATAGCAATAAACCCTCCAAGCCTAATCTACTCAGGTACCTAAGCCCTCCAAGCTTCTTGCTCCAACGAGGTTGCACCGAACCTTTTTCTTTTCTAGCTTACCGGATTCCACTATAACCCATAGCATCAACCAATAACCATTGGTCCCTTCCAAATTGCTTCCCTTAGCACCAAAATGCCTTCTCATAGACGTGGGTGTGATGAGAAAAGGATTTGGTCAATGACCTCTCAAGGATGTATCAATGGAGAGGAAGAGAGTAGAGGAATTTGAAGAGTCTCTTAGTGAAGATTGGGGATGAGGCAATCTTGTTTTTCTCTAGGGTTTCTTTCACAAAATTCTCTCTTGAAGCTCTCTACATTTCGTGGGTATAAGGGTCTATATATAGTGGTGTGTGTTTGGAATACGAAGAGTCAGTTTTTCCCAAACAGGGCTTGTTGGCGGCTTGGCCTCGCGACTGGTCTAAGTCGCGAGTTCAAGTCGCGAGATAACGGCCTAGCCAGCCTGGGACTTTTGTCCTGTAGTGTGACAGCTGGCGTGACCCTTCACCTCCCCGCATGCTTCTCATGTGTGCAGTAGTTGGCGGCTTGCAAGCCGTGAGTTAGTCACGAGTCCTAACCGCGAGTCCCTGCTTCTTTGCACAAAGATAAGCAATTCTTCACACTCTCTTCACACACTACCCTTACATGAATCCCACCTAAATACAGGGTTACTAAGTGCTAAATTACAAGCAAATTGGCACGGAATAAAGCCAACAAGATGGTTGATAAATTTCAACCTTACAATCTCCCCCTTTGGCTATTCTGTGACAAAACCCTATAACAAACTCTAGACTTAACGCGTGAGTTGGGAACAGTTGGAAAACTCACTCACACCTAACTCTAGAATCTGTGAAGCTTTTGAACCATAAGAACAAGCATCTCCTGAAACACAACAACACAATAAGTTCATTGTATGCAGAAAACTTGTAATGCATATGGAGCAAGCACAATGCGATCACGTACAATGGAATAAAGCAATAAACCATGGCAAGACCTAAACAAGCAATCACTATAAACAAGTGATCACAATGCTCATTCACACTTGGAATGAACAGCCGGACATTCAAGCTGACAAACACAAGACAAATCACTTGAATGACCAACACTTAATTAATGCACAGTACATGAAGTATATGCATCTAGGAATAAAATCCTACAAGGGCACAAGAGTGACAGTACTTAAAAGGAAATACATAACATTTAGTTAGAAGTACTGATTTAACAAAGCACAAAAGCTGCATAAAGCAAGGTACAAACCATAAAGCCTACAAAGTGCATAGAAACAACCCTAAAAGCTTACAAAAGCAATATGGGTACAAAACATAAACAGAAACCTTAAAAACCTACAAAGGTACTAGGTACAAACCAAAACAAAAAGTAAGATATGCTAAATAACATCATATTATATACTGAATAACTTCCACCAAAGATTCAAAACTATCCAAGAGATATGAGTTTTAGCCAAAAATAACCAACACCAGTGTATCAAACCAATAAAAACAGCAGTTAACCAAAACACAGTATCAAAGCTATAAACATAACAGCATATGATAAAGAAAGCTCCCCCTTAAAACAATCACTCCCCCTCAAGTGTAACCCAAAAAATCTCTCCATCTTTGACCGGAATGGCCAAAGGGTCACTGCTCCTGGTTAGTGTGGATGCTGTCAAACTTAGCTGAAAGTACATCAAGCTGATCCTGCATTGCTGTCATCCTTTCAGTATGCTGATTTTGAACCTCTCTGAGTTCATCAAGCCTCTCCAGGATGATCTGAAATGCATCAAAAGGTACAGCTGATGAAGTAGAAGCTCTACCCCTCTTGCTTCTGCTCTTTGGTGTGGATGTCTGTCCTGCAGCCTTAGCTTTAGTCTCCATTGGATCACCTTCTTCTTGGACATCCTCCTCTTCTTCACCTAGAAGACGACTTTGTATCATTGTGAGAGTAAATTTGTTTATGGCCGATAGAGGAGTCATGGGACTGATATCTTGAGGGATTGCAACTCCTTTTGCTTTGAAAATTCTCATGAGAAGACTAGGAAATATCAGCTTGGGCCTTGAGGTGGTTCTAGTCTCATCCACAATTGTGTCATATATGTGAGAACTTATATCAATGAAGGTTTTCTCCTTGAGCTCCATGAGGAAGATAGCTCTGGCATTCGTAAGAGTAGTCATCTTTCTTATAGGATACAAGTTAAACATCATGATAGTGGTCAGACACCTCAATTCAGCAGAAAAGTCAGTAGTGTTGAGACATCTCTTTTCTTTAACACCACCAAGCCGAAACTGGACAACGTCCAAACATAGCATCCTGTCTTTGTAGTTGGTGAACTCATAATCCTCTAGTCCCTCAAGCCCCAAAACCTCATCAATATCATGAGCATTTATGGTGAACTCATGTCCTCTAATCCAACAGTTCAACTCATCCTCCTTTATAACAGCATTTGCATAGAATTCCCGTATTAAGGGTTCACACACAAGGGGTAGGTCACCCAGCAACTTCTCCCATCCTCTGCCTTCAAAGCATTCTGGAATGAAGGTATCTTTCAATTCATTTAGATCCACAAACCTCTCCTGAATAATTGTTCCCTTTATGAAGAAATCTCTGTATCTCTCAAAGTGCTGAACAGACCTAAACAAGTTGTGGTCCATTTTCAGTCTTTTGTCAGCCTTCTTAGCGGGAGTCTTCTTCTTTGAAGGTGTAGGAAGCATCTGTAAACAAGCAGAAGAAGCCACAATAAGAGCAAAACACAATATGTGGAAGTGCACACATATTAGTAACAATTTAGTTACATAGATAGTAACAAAGTGTCAAGTCAGCCCACAGACCAAGCACAGTTGATAACCAAAAGATGGATAGAACAAATCAGAACATCATCAAATCAAAAAAGTTTATTCTGTATAGAACATACAGGAGCAAGCAATAAATAACAAGAAATGGACAGTGTAAATCACATTTAGACAGATAAGAGCAAATGTCAATGAAACATGTCATAATGAATATGAAATGTGCAAGAAAAACCCCAAAGCAGCAGCACACACATGATATGGTGATATAAAATCAAAACAATGCTTGCCACACACTCCAAAACTCATTTATCCTGATAAACCCAAAACCACATTCAGAGTGAAATACAGAAAAACCCCAAAGCCATAAGCTCAAGGAGTACAAACACAATAAAAAAACAATGCTCAGAACACAGACAAGCAAACAGATGCAAAAACATGACACAAACTATACTCAGCAACAAGAGAAATCAACCCCAACCAAACCAACCCAACATTTTAGACAAACCCATGTTCGAACAAATTATTTCGCAGAACACAATTACATCTCACAAAACAAGAAAATAAAGATCAAATCAGTAAGTAAGAAGTGAAATAGAGAAAACCCATACCTTTTTCTTGAAGATTAGAGTAGAAATGATGCAGAAATGGAGGATTTTCAGAGAGACACGGAGTGTTTGAGAGAGAGAAATGGGGAAGATAATGAACAGTCGCTGAAATTCGAGGGAAAACTAAAAATTTTTTTTAAAAACTGTCTTTAAAACGCAAAACACACATTTTTGGCGACTGGATTAAGTCGCCAGTCAATCGTCAGGGTAAGCAGTGAAACACTGTGAAATCAAGATTTTCAAAAAATCTTCTAAGTGTTTTTCGCGACTGGAAGGTCTACCCGCGAGATAGTCGCGAGATGAGCCGCGAAAATCTCTGAGTACCCCTCGCGACCGGACCTTCTACCCGCGAACAAGTCGCCACACTGAGCCGCGAAAATCATAAAAACTCAAATTTTGAAAAATTTTCTAAGTATTTTTCGCGACTGAGACCTTGACTCGCCAGTGAGCTGTGAAAAATCTCGGAGTGAGCACGCGACTGGACCTACCCGCGACTGAGTTGCCAAAACAAGGCAACACTGTTTTTGAAATTTTTGACATTTTTGTAAGAACAAAATACTTTCCAAAAACAAACTAAAACACTCAAAAATCTTTTTGTGTTTGATAAACAAAGTTTGAGCTTGTGAAAACACATTTAAACAAGCACAATCACACAAATGAATATGGCATTTATTGAACATAGACTTGTGTGTTGTGTGTGGGTATCAAAAATGAGATAGTCCTTAGTCTAATGTGAAGCTTCAATGATCAATTCAATCAAGGTATACACAACTAGCACTAGATAATGTGACCCATCTCAATTATAGAAGTATACATATATGACCTCCCACATAAACTTGAGTACATTTCTTTGAAGCTGTTCATTTGGCTCCATTTTCAACATAACATTTGATCTTTTTGAATAAACATATTTCATTGTGAGATCGATGCCTAAAATTTTTAATATTTCAATTTGATGGTTAGCCTTTGGCTTTTTGGGTATCATACAATTTATTTTGGTCGCTTTCCCTTTTTCCTAGTCAAATACTAGTATGTGCAATAGGCTTTTGCAGCTCATTATCTCTTTTCATTTGGAGATTTACATTTGGTGAGCTCTTTGAGTAAAGCAATAAAATAAAAGTGGGAAGATATATAGGCACAAGTCTATGTATGTCTCAAGATCAACAAAACCATTCACTAATCATTCATGACAAGGTTGAAGATCTATTTACAACAGTCACATAGATTTCAGAATTTCTTCCACAATGATATGAGTGCATAAGAGACAAGCTAAGCTCGTTAAATGCACAAAGCCATTAATACAAAGGTACAAGGCAAAACATGTTTTGAGACAAAACTCAACAAAGCCAATCAAACTTTTTAGGATTTTCTACTTTTTATGTGTTTTTGGATTTTTGACACAAAAGCAGTAAAAGATTTAACAAAATCAACTTAAATAACAATGTAGAAACATTTGAACCAAAGACAAACACACAAACAATATAACAACCTAAAAACTAGCAAGAAGCACACAACCAAGCATATTCACAAACATGGGAAGTATTAATGCATGGACATGTTGTAATGCTTATGCATGAGTACCTTTCGTCACCCACACGTCACGTGCGTTTGGGGTGATATCCTTGACAGATTGAGTACAAGAGTTAGGACTTTCAAACCTTCTTGTGAAGCTTTCTAAGCAATTGGTGAAGGCACCGATCATCTTCATCACGTCCATCATTCCTGGATCACAATTCTGACTTCTTGGTTGCTCACCACCCCAAGACCTCTCGTCATTTCTCCTTCCTCTTGATCGAGGAGCACTTGCATTGTTCAATGCTCTCAGCTTGTGACAGTTTGGTCTAGTATGTCCTTGCAATCCGCAATAGTGACAAAGATAGTTCGTTCTAGGACCCTGTAGTGATCTTGGAAGTGATCTTCCTCTAGCTCCAAACCTGACTTCTGATTGATTATGGGACTTATTAAACATCCGTTGATCAGCCACATTCTTCTTCCTCTCAACCTTAACTTTCTCAGGAATAGGCTTATCCACAGCCGTCTCTTTGGCTTTCACAAACTTCACTTCTTTGGTAACATTGGCTAATGAGCTACTCCCTCCGGTATATCCCAACCCGGACTTGTCTGAGGCATGTTTTTGAGATGAAATAACATCATCTAGCTTCTTGGAGGAGACCCTATCTATCTTGGCATGAGTTTGCACTACCTCTTACTCAAGAAATCTTACTTTTGTGTAAGCTTCTGATAGCTCACCATTAAGTGCTTCAATCTCACACTTTGCCTCCTTGTATCATACCAGCAGACTTTTGTAATCTTCCTCAGCTCTCTTCATCTTCTTCACAGCCGCCTTTGCCGCCTTTGCATACTCACCCGATTTTTCAAGAAGTAAGGCGTAATTCTCTTAAAGACCAAATGTATCTTCATCTTTTTCAGCCTCCGATTCTTCAACAACCCCAATAGACTCTAAATCAGAATGCTCGCCAAGCTCTTTCACAAGTGAACCCAAATCATCCGAGGATTCCACATGTGCAATGGTCATGAATGCGGAGTAATTTCCTTCTCCGTCACAGCTATCTTCAGAGTCAGAGTTTGATGAATCAGTATCACTCAAGGTAGTAGCATAGACCTTTCCTTTTGACTTCAAATAGTTGGGACATTCCTTTTTGAAGTGTCCATGTCCATTACACTCGAAACAAGTAATTCCTTGAGAAGATTGGGAATCTTTACTATCTTTCCTTCGGAATTCTTTCTTCTCCTTCCCGGAACTCTGAAATTTTCCTTTGTCACCAAATTTTCCACCGTTCTTAAGCTTTAAGAATTTCTGGAAGTTCTTTACAAGGTATGCCACATCTTTATCTACTGCATCCTCTTCTGAAGAGTCATGAGATACCACTCTCTCATCAATTGTTTTAAGAGCAAGAGATTTGCTCTTCTTCTGTGTGGGCAGTGACAATTCATACGTCTGCAATGAACCGACCAGCTCTTGAACTTGAATGTCGTCAAGATCTTTGCTCTCTTCAATAGCTGTTACTTTAGCACGAAAACTTTCCAGCAGTGACCGAAGGATCTTCCTTACAATTTTAGAATCCTCCGTCTTTTCTCCCAAGTTAAATTTACCGACGACCACCTCGTTCAGCTTATTGTAAAAAGAGTCAAAAGACTCATCCTCACTCATCTTTAGCTCCTCAAAGCGAGTGGTCAACATCTGGAGTTTGGTGTCCTTCACCTTCTTAGTCCCCTCATAAGTTGTCTCCAGAATTTCCCATGCTTCCTTAGCAATGGTGATATGTGAAATCCTGTGAAATTCTTCTAGAGAGACACCACAAAAAATAGCATTCAAGGCTTTACTGTTAGCATTAGCTGCCGTAAGAGCTGCCCTATCCTAAGTGGATTTGGCAGCCTCCAGCCTAGTCCAACCAACTTCAACAGCATCCCACACAGCATCATCAATAGAATACAAAAACGCCCTCATACCGACTTTCCAAAATGCATAATTATTACCATAAAAAAATGGTGGCACATTTAGGGATTGAGACCTATTCATCTCAAAATGGGGTCAAGGATCGCACTAAGGTATTTAAACCGCAACAAGTGCACCCGTTCTAATACCAATTAAATGTTCAATATGTGTGTAAAACACCCTTGAATGTTTAGACCCCAAATTACAAATTATCAATTCAAGCTTATTATCAAACAATTAATGTGCGGAACATGAACATAAGCCAAACACAAAATTGATAAACAATCTAAGTCAATTATAATCACATCCACAACAGAAAATAAATGGCAGAGATAAAGGAAGAGAGATGCAAACACAAGGTCAACACGCGATGTGTTATCGAAGAGGAAACCGAAACCCTCAGCGTAAAACCTCTCCGCCGCCCTCCAAGCGATCAATAATCCACTAGAAAATGTAATTGGGATACATGAACAACAATAGACCCTCCAAGCCTAATCTACCCAGGTACCTAAGCCCTCCAAGCTTCTTGCTCCAATGAGATTGCGCCGAACCTTTTTCTTTTCTAGCTTACCGGATTCCGCTATAACCCATAGCATCAACCAATAACCATTGGTCCCTTCCAAACTGCTTCCCTTAGCACCAAAATGCCTTCTCACAAACGTGGGTGTGATGAGAAAAGGATTTGGTCAATGACCTCTCAAGGATGTATCAATGGAGAGGAAGAGAGTAGAGGAATTTGAAGAGTCTCTTAGTGAAGATTGGGGATGAGGCAATCTTGTTTTTCTCTAGGGTTTCTCTCACAAAATTCTCTCTAGAAGCTCTCTACATTTTGTGGGTATAAGGGTCTATATATAGTATTGTGTGTTTGGAATACGAAGAATCAGTTTTTCCCAAACAGGACTGGTTGGCGGCTTGGCCTCGCGACTGGTCTAAGTCGCGAGATAACGGCCTGGCTAGCCTGGAACTTTTGTCCTGTAGTGCGACAACTGGCGTGACCCTTCACCTCCCCGCATGCTTCTCACGTGTGCAGCAGTTGGCGGCTTGCAAGCCGCGAGTCAGTCACGAGTCCTAGCCGCGAGTCCCTGCTTCTTTGCACAAAGATGAACAATTCTTCACACTCTCTTCACACACTACCCTTACATGATGCCCCCCTAAATACAGGGTTACTAAGTGCTAAATTACAAGCAAATTGGCACGGAATAAAGCCAACAAGATAATTGATAAATTTCAACCTTACACAAGTGAGAGAGGAGTTTGAACTCAAGCTCTTCTCATAGAAGAAGCCAAATAATGCTGTGGATTAGTTAATACTGTTAGGTTCTAAAGACTTAGGAATTTATGTATTTAAAACTCTAATTTGTATTGTTGGCAAACCATGATCAAAACAGGTTGTTTAGTCTTGTTTAGGCTTGCTCAAATTTGTGCGTTTATGTAAAGTTAGAATCGAGTGGCTGCAGAAAGCATTAGTGACTTTTGGCCTGGCTCGATCGATCGAAGCTTAGGCTCTCGATTGATCAAATCTCGGGCAGAATGTTTTTTTCTGCAGATTTCCAACTCAGCCCTAGCCTATTTTAAAACATTTTAGGGTTTTATGTTTTGCCAAGGTATATAAGGCAAACCCTAGCCATGTTTTAGATGTCGCTCATGTTGCTCATATTACTGTTTTGTGTAAATCTCTTGTGAGATCTAGAGGAGCTTTCCTTTACACAAAGTTTAGGATTTTCAAGGAAGAGATGTTATCTACAACTTGATAATCAACTCAGTTGCTGCCATTGAAGTTTAAAGAAACACAAGCAGGTGTGCTTGTATCTGGTGGTGAATCCAAGAAAGAAGGAGTCTGTTGATTCGGAGTTTGCACGTGGTCGTGTCAGTTAGTTCTACTGGTGGGTAGCAATAAGAAGTCGAGCGTGGGGGCTTGTAAGTCTTATTGTATGAACTACGATTCTTTCATATAGTGGATTCAAGTTTACCTTGAGGATAGCTAGGTCAAATCCTCCCCATGTTTTTACCGGTGTGGTTTCCTGGGTCATCATATCATTGTGTTATTTACTTTTCTGCTGTTTTATACTTGATATGATTGTTTGATTGTGATAACCTAGATTTGCATAATTTGACTAAGTTAATCACTTGGCTAATTAACTATGTTAATCTGTTTGGGTGAAGGGATCTAAAAACCTTTCAAATACCACTTAGTCATATTGTAATAGGCTTACAAGACTCTTCGACTACTAAGGGTTTGTTTAAGATCCGTTTATTTTGCTAAAATCAAAAACTTTTTGCTGAAAGTACTGTAAATAGAGGTAAAAGTTAGTTGAAATAATGCAGTGAAGCCTATGAATAGTAGAAAAAATAAATTGAATAGTAAAATAAATTGGCAAAAAATAAACTATCCAAATGCAATCTAAGTATTTAAGAATATAGTCAAAGCAGATATGCACAAAGTTGTGGCACAATACTTCTAGAGACACAATTTTTGCCATAATTTTGTGCAAAATTTGCTGATCAAATAGTCAACTCTAAGTTGATTATTCAGAACTCACAGTTCACTTTAACAGGTCTTGCACAAAGTTATGGCAAGCACTCTTAATTAAGTGAGCTTACTAAACTGTACATATATGTAGTTGGCTAGCTGCCTCCAAATATTCCTTCCTGTCCTGTGATGCTTTTCATTAAGACCTGTAAGAGCATTCTTATTAAGAATGCCAAATGGTATAAATCCTAAATTTTAGCATCAAAAGATCAAAAAACATGATGCATCAAAGCTTTTAAATCCTATAAAATTTGCAATCCAGCTACAGTGGACTGCTATCTCTAGCAGCCCACTGTAGCAAGATTGTAAAAAAAAATATATTTGTTTAATAGTTTCACGCTTCCCTTTTTGCGCTTCCCTCTCACACGATTTCCTTTTCGCGCCTATCCCCTCTGGTTTTCCCTCAAATTTTTTTTTTGGTTCTCTCTTTCTCCCACGCTTATACGCCTCTGCCTCCTCTCATTTTTTTTGATTTTATTTTCTTCGTTCTCCCTCAACCCAAGCCGCTCTTCCCTTCCCTCAACCCACGCCGCCAAATCCATCTCTGCTTCACTACTCCCTCTGATTGAACCACCATCACAAACACAGCCTCTGCTCTTCTCTCCCTGACTGAACCCACCGAACCCACTCATCTCTCCCTAACCGAACCCACTCTTCTCTCCCTGACCAAACCCAAAAACCATTCTTGAAACCTATATTCTCATCTCAAAACCGAAGATTCAAGGGAGGGGATTAGGCTTCCATTTGGGTCAGACTGAAGCTCCATGGGTCAGGCTTCCATTTAGGTTTTGATTTGGGTTAGGGATTTTGTGGGTCTTGTATTGCTGTCACAAGTTCATCACCGATTGGGTCTTGTATTGCTGTCAGAAGTTTGTCACAAGTTCATCACCGATTGGGGCAAAACTTCTAGCCGATTCAACTCCAAACAGGTTAGTTATATCTGTCAATCTTTCTATGATTTTAGTCTGAATCTTTAATTGTTTCTTTTTGAAATGTTTTTGTGGAATTTATCATAATGATATATTGGAAATCATTCTTCTTCTTGTATTTTCAGAGTTGAAAGTGTCTCTGACTTCATTGATAGTTAGGAACACAAACACACTTAATTTCTGCTCAGTTTTCATTGACTGTTATCACATACTTATATACTCTAGATGTAATTATTTACTCTTTTTATTGGTTCTAATTGTATATTGAACTTCAGTTGACTGTACATTATCTACTTATGGACTCACAACAATACATGCCGATTTGGAGTGGTGTCATACAAGGGCAAATTGATGTTAACTCTCCTTTGTTGAGTGTTAACTCTCCTTTGTTGAGTGTATCCCAAAATAACCCAATTTCTCCCCCTGAAGTTGAGATCACCACCTCCAATAAACCGCCAAAACGGGGTACCAACTTTAGTGTAGAGGAGGATAATATCCTTGTTTCGGCATGGCTCAATACTAGTATTGATGCTGTGCATGGTAATGAGTTGAAACAAGAAAGATTTTGGGAAAAAATTTGGCAAAACTTCTGCCAATATAGCCCATCTGGCACCACACGTACTGCTGGCTCCATAAAAAGTCGATGGGGAATGATTAATAGGGAGACAAGTAGTTTTTGTGGGTTCATAGCTGCACTTGAAGCAACCCCTCATAGTGGTACAACCGAAGATGACAAGGTATAATTATATTGCAATAATTTCAAAATAGATATTCACCAATAGTTTGAAGATACTAATTATTTGTATTTTCTTTTAATTTTTTTAGATTAAAAATGCAAAGGCTATGTATAAAGAAAAAGCCAAAAAAGACTTTCCATTTGAACATTGTTGGCATGAGTTGAAGCACCAACCAAAATGGAGCATGCCTAAGGAATACTCGAGAGTAGTGCTACCTCCAACTCAAGATTCAATATCTATTGCCGATGGGGATGACATGTCCTTAGTTGATGACACAACCAACTTCGAGAGACCAATAGGTAGGAAGGCCGAAAAGGCCAATCGAAAGAAAAAGGCTAGTGGGAAAGATGTTGGAGAATACTTGGCAAAGAAAATGAAAGTTATTGAGGATGTACAAGAACAAGAAAAAGAGAGTCTCCGCATCAAAGCGGAAAGGGTTCGATTGGAAGAGTTGAGGGATAAAGAAAGAATTCGATTGGAAGAGTTGAGGGATAGGGATAGAGTTTGATTTGAGGAGAAAAGAATTCAAATGGAGGAGGAAAGACTTAGAATTGAAAGAGAAAAGCTTCGTATCAAAAGTATGATAGAGGATGAGAGGATTATGAGCTTGGACACAAGTGGCATGTCCGGAGCACTAAAACTTTTTTATGAACAACTTCAAGAGGGAATCCTTGCAAGACAAGCGTCAAGTAAATAGTTTGGTAGTTGAAAGTTGAAACATGTAAATGATGTCTTGGATGAATGTATTTTGGTAGTAGTTAGATCAACCTTGTTATGTTAGAAAAATGGTTGATTTATTTTGTAATAGTTAGATCAACCTTGTTATGTTAGAAAAATGGTTGATGTATTTTGTTGAAGCCTAGATCAACTTTGTTACGTTAGAAAATGGTTGATGTATTTTGTTATTTTATATTATATATAAAAAAGGAATGTATTAGATCATTGTGTTCTTTGATATTTACTTGCTTTGTGTAAAATAACAGTGTGAGAGCTATGTTATATGAATGTGAATATAAATTGAGATTTTGGTGCCATTTAAATAATAGGATCTGCTGGTTGTGTATGAGGGTGTGCATGTGTCTGAGCCCCTTTGCACTAACTTCATCAAATTGTAATTAAGGAAGTCAATCAGCTGTAGAAATTTTAATAAACTTGCTTTGAGAAGTTTTAAGATTTGTTAACACCCTGCATCAAGATTCCCATTTTGAGCATTATGCCTATGTGATATAGTTTTTCAATTGGTTGGTTATATGTTAGCATGTGTTGCTGCAATAAAGATCTATGCTAAGTTGCCAATTTCTCTTTGTAGGACTGCTCTGCTTTTGTCACTCTGTTTTGTCTTGGGGGAAGTGAATCAAAACTTCTTCTCCTTATAAAAGCTGTGTGTCTCTCTGGAAGCTTAGCTAAGTGTGTGAAGTGTTGGAGAAATGTATGCTGAGGCTGGTCTTTTGTTCCCTTACTTTCAGAATTTCTCTCAGGAAGTTCAACAACTTGAGGAGTACTGTAAAACCCAGTTTCTGCAGAATTTAATTGAGAAGATAAATATGGCCAGCTTTTCTAAATGTTTCTTTTTTATTTTTTTCTTTCTTGCTTTGGATGAATTTGCAACAGTGACTGTTTGTGCCTGACAATTTTGGAAGTTCCATTTTGGAAAACTCACTTGACTAAATATCAAGAGCACGCCATTTATTCCTAGCTCAGGTTGGTTTACAGGTGTTCAGAGAGATGGTTTTTGAGGTTGGCATTGAACCAGATGGTATAACTATGGTGGGTCTCCTTAAAGCATGTGCTAATTTAGGGGACTTGAATATAGGAAGAATGGTTCACGGGTTTGTGATCAGTAGAGGTTTTGGTTTTGAAGTGTATATGGGGAATTCTTTAATTGATATGTATTCTAAGCTATCAGGTTATTTGCTTGCATTGAGCATGTATGCATTGAGCAGTTGGAGCCTTTAAATTCATCAGGTTATTTGCATGCATTGAGCATGTATGCATCAGGTGGATCATTTGTTGATGCTGCAAGGATGAGAACGTTGGTGAAGGAGAGAGTTATGAGAGTTGTTGCTGGGTACAAAAAATATGGTAGTTAATGGTAGTTATTTGAAAACATAAAGAAAGAATAAAGAAAACATAAAGAAATAAAAAAAAAAAAATATTTAAATGAAATGGTAAAATAATAGAACTTTTGATGTTTGGTGGATTGTAAAGTGGTATGTTAAAATTGATAAAGTAAGATTTTAAAATGGTAAATGCTAAAATATTTAGCATTCTTGATAAGAATGCTCTAAGCAATGCAACCTCGATGACAACTAACCACAGCAAGGGTTCTAGCAATTGTGTAGCCGAGGAAGAATGAACCCTGTTCAACTGCAACAGTTTACATGAAGATTATTCTAGATTCAAATATGCGTCCACCCAGACAGATCATGGCCAATGGACGTAGACAATAATAATGTCAATAGTACTCTTTTGTTTGTAACATTGTATGTTTATTGCATAGGTGGGCCAAATTTGCCAGACCTCACGCATGCCCTACCTGCTGCTGCCCAGACATTATTTCTTCACTTTAAAGTTTGCCTCCGGGATCTGTGATTTAATGAATTATGATGTTTTGCTTCCCATTATGCTTTTTAATTTTTCTAATTTTTGGAATTTTAAGTGATGATCTTATTCTCTTGATTTTAGGTATTTTTTAAGATTTCACTAATAAAGTAAAGTTTCTGGCTTCTCAAAAAAAAAAAAAAAAAGTAAAGTTTCTATATATGCTACAATTTTTTATTTTTGGGGGCAGGCTATTATTGTTAACTGTAGTCTCTATTTAAGAATATTCTTAAATCTAAACTTTTTTTTTTGGGTCAAAAAACAAGTGTTCCATTCCATGTTTATCAAATTTTCTTTTTGAAAGTTTCCCTATTATTTTGGAGGGACTTCAAAACTAAATTCAGGGTTTAGTTTGGTTATTTACCTGCTCCACTGTCACATATGTCAATATATTTCTAAAGTCAACTCCCAGGAACCCACTTGGAGGGTTGTACCTCTTCTAAAGCTTCCGGGGGAGGACCCGGGGGAGTTGTCAAGGTTATATCTAATATTTTTAAGTGGATTGTTGCGCCTATAACATTTATATAACACTTTTACAAAAAATTATAGATGGTAATTTGTTATTAATTCTAATAAATAATAATAACTTGTCATTTAATATTTGTTGTAAAAGTATTATGAAAATATTATAAACATAGTATTTGATTTTCCTATTTGAAAAAAAAAAGAAAAAAAGAAAAGAAAAGAGAAGAGTATTCCTAGAGTAAAGTGAAATTTAAACCACTGCTATACCAATTCCAATTATGTGAATGAGAGTCAGACTAGTGGCTCTTAAGATTTCAAGCAATGATATAAATGCAAATTTGACAGCAATTTTAGACTCGAAGATTTAATGAGGAATATTGTTGTTTAACCGTCCCAGCAAGTATCTTCTACCTAGTCAAGAATAGATTTTGTTATATATATATATATATATATTGCATATGAACCAATTCAGTTGCATTAATTTAACATTTGACATACAGTTCATTGATAGTTAAATCACTGAGAATAACTTGCACTTAATTACTTCAAAAATCAAAATACAAATTTTCTTTGATGGGTACCTACACTTTTTTGCTGTCTTGAACCCACAACTTTTAACTTTTATTCAATTATTGCACTAAAAGAAAAAAACTTTCATTCAATTGTAGTAGGCGGAATCGTCATTTGAGATAGAACTAATTGCCAAAGTACAAATTGAATTCAAGAAGTTCACAAATGTATTCAGTTATGAACAGGAGGTAAGTAAAAACACTTTAGATGACCTGAAAAGAAGTGAAAAAAATCACATGCAACATGTCAGTCTAGGGCCCAAGTCTAAATTGAGATTATATTAGATTATTTGCTACTTGTGTATATAAAACCGACAATGCACCAGTGAAACTAATCTCTAATCTATTTCTGAAAGAGCCTGAACACATTGCATCTACTTCTCCTAAATGCTCGGGGTCAAATTTGACTTATTCTGGGCATTCAGGCATCTACATTTTGCCGTGTTATAAACACATTAGTGTAAGCTTTAAAAAAAAAAAACACACAAAGTAGTACTAGTGGATCTTTCTAGGCCCATCTCCGATTCGATCTAACTGGACTGATATCATTTTGACTAATGCCCAATGGCATAGCATGTGCCACCACATGAAAAGAGCAAGAGATAAGAAATATTGAAATACCACTTGCACTCATGGAAACATCTTAATGAGGACTCTTGGCCAGTTGTAATCTTAGGTTTTCAACCTAGGATACTCTATAAGTATTTGGATTCGTTTTTTCTTGACAGGAAACATCTGTATGGCTTATATAATATAAGCACATGCCCTAAATCCACATAAAGAGTGCTTATTAATTCTTCAATATTATATTGACCTTTTGTTCTAATGAGTTTGAATAGTACTTTTGTAGTAGTGACCACAATTTAAAAGATCAAAAAGTTCATGATACCCCATGTACTTTGGTAGGGTTAGAGATAGGTCATCTCAATGTTTTATGATCTTCTTTCATTGACACAAAAGTTTAAATTTTGATGCACAATGATTTTATCTAGTCCTCCACCACAACCATTATACTTGCAAATCTTAATTAATTAAGGTCAATCAATTAATTAATGGGTTTCAATGAATTTACCTAGATTAAGGGACTTGAAATCAAATCTTACCTGGATTAAAATGAAATTCATTAATATTTTGACCTAATAGTAAGAACAATTATAATGAAAATGGTACTATAAATTCAAATTATATTTAGTATCATCCAAATCTTATTATATATTTATATTAAAAAAAAGTCAGCTAGCTAGGTCTTGGGTACAACTCTATAGGAACATTACCCTTCAACTTTGAACTAAATTATTTTTTAAATATATACCAAAAGATTCCTGTTTAGGAAAGGTGACAATCAAGGTTCATCCACAGGTCTTCCATATTGGTCAAGTGGAAAACTCTTAGTTACAAACTAAAGATAAGGAGTCTAATTAACCTTGACCTCAATTATTTAAAGCACGTAAAAATTGGTAAACAACTGAAGAGGTAGCTGAGAACATTAGCCTTGTTATCAATGAGGCGTATCTTTGGTTCCGATTTTGAAAAGACACACCTCGTGTGCAGGCTAATAAATTATTGGTGTAACCCACTCTCTGATGAGTAATACATATACTACTTTAGCAGACACAGACATTGGGGCATGTGGGTCGGAGCTCTTAATTAAGTCACACTTGAGGACATCAATTTCTACCCAAAAAAAGAAAAAGGAAAAAAGAAAAACTGAGTTTCAGGACATGTAGCCATAACTCGTGTCTCAGTGATTTGGTGAAGCTCAAGCTGGCATGCACTGTTTGTTTGAATAAAAGGCCAGCTGTAGAGATTTCTCTCTCCATTTTTGAGCACTATTTATAGCACAGATAGTTCTGCCTTGAATCAATATCAAGTGACTAGTAGCTTTCACATTTTCTTCCCTTCTCTTTCTAAAGATGGCTTTGAAAGCTATGCTCTTTTTGTTCACCACTTTTCTTGTGTTTACTGCAACAGTATGGCTCTCTGTCTCTCTCTCCAACTTCATTTGAATCAATCTATTTGCTTCCTTTGACTGGTTTTCTTAATTTGTAGAAATCCTTATCTTTTTTTGTAGGTTTCATCTAAAGATGAGGAACTCAAGGAGGTATTATTATATAAGACAAATGTTTACATTTTTTTTTTTCTCTCTCTTCAGTTGTTTCCTTTAATGGGTTTCTATATTGTTATATTTGGGTACCCTAGATTTAGATTCCTGCTAGTTTTTTGTAAGTTGTAACCTTAAGCCTCTTATTTATTTATTTATTTTTATTGAGGATCAAGTTGTAACCTTAACTAAATATTTTTCTAAGCAAGAGGAGTTCTATACTTAACTTGGCTACTTGCTGATTCTTTTTTTTTTTTTTTTTTTTTCTTTTTTTTAAATACTAACTAAAAAAAATGGACTTTGTGATTTGGTATAGGTCACCTATGTCAAAGAGCCAGAACCAGCACAACCTCCTGCTAAGGTCCCAGTTTATGCACCACCTCCACCTGTGAAGACGCCACCATCTCAATCTCCTCCACCAAAGGCACCAGCTTATGCACCACCACCACCTGTGAACACACCACCATCTCAATCTCCTCCACCAAAGGCACCTGCCCCTGTGCCCCCAGTTCAGCCACCCACTTCTCCACCGCTGCCCCCAGTGAAGTCTAAACAAGGTAAGTTTCAACACAGTTTTACCAACAAGTCTGCCGAACACTATTTTTCACAAATGTCGAGATGACAAGTTGATAATTTTCCAGTTTATCATGTTGTGGGAAAAAAAAGTAGTTGTCTATAGCATTATGGAATTATTTTTTCCTCATGATATACTTGTTTTTTTAACTTTGTTTTGTGGTAAATGTGCTATTGTATTGTGCACAGATTGTATCCCCAGATGTGATCAGAGATGCCAATTACATAACCGGAAGAGAGTGTGCATGAGAGCCTGCATGACATGCTGTGACCGCTGCAAGTGTGTTCCACCAGGAACATTTGGTAACAGGGAAAAATGTGGCAAGTGCTACACCGAAATGACCACTCACGGCAACAAATACAAGTGTCCTTGAATGGCCTATACCACTTGGATGGTTGTATTGCCTAGATCTGTAATAAGTATTGAGAACAGGGTGAAAACATTTGGTTTTCCACGCAGTGTCCTTTCTACTAGCTAGCTACTTCCTGAAGCAATAAATTGTGCATATATTGCTAGGCCAAGAATTGTTTTGTGGTGTTTAATACATTTTCATTTTGCTATATTTCAGATATTACATTAAAAAAAAAGTATTATTTCTAAGTGGTTTTTCAATGTCCTTTCTACTTCTTGTATGCAAATATTTACTGTTTCTATAAGAAATATAAAACTTGTAATCCTGCTCGTTAAACAAGTATGTTGCTATCCGATTATCAAAAAAAAAAAAAAAAGTACGTTGCTATCCTTTTTAATTTCTTGTTTTTTGAGAGACAAGAATGTTGCTATCCAGTCGCCATATATGGCTTGCAAGAAATTGTGATGTACCAGAATACGAGACTTGGAGGGGGATAGAGTTAAATAAAAAATTAAAAAAGGAAAGGAAAATCAGTGCTCAACGCATTACCAAAGAGCACTTGAGTTAACAAACAACTGGTCAACTGGGTGATGTCCGTGGAAGCGTGAAAGGGTCACCACTACTGAGATTCTCCCCCCTAGCTAACATATCCTATAGTCCGGAGACATTTCAATTTTTACCACAGTTCCTTAAATCGGTGCATTCAAATAAATTGACCTTTTGCTTGTAAGTCAGATGTTCAAATAGTAGTCAAAGATCTGTGAGAGAGAGAGAGAGAGACTATACAACAACATTTCATCCAAAGTTTAGTCTATATGTTGTGGTCCAAGTATATTTCCCCCACTCCCTCCACACCATCTACCTATAAGATCATTTCATCCAAAGTTAAGTCTATATGTTGTGGTCCAAGTATATTTCCCCCACTCCCTCCACACCATCTACCTATAAGAAAAGAAATCATTAATTTTATATGTTGTATATGACTCTCATTCAAACATGTATACCTAAAACATGGTATTTGAGAAGGGTGTGATGTTTCTAGAGTGTTTTTGCAAAACATTCGTTAGGTAAGTTTTTGGGTACTATGTGATAGGTGTGATATTTATTTGGGGAATAAGGAGAAAGAATTAATTCGATAACCATTGAATTATTAAGTTATTAGGTGAGTACTTCGATAATTATATAAGTTATTAAATATTGTGTGTTTGTTTCTTAAAAAATTGGTAATATATTATTTAAAATAGTATGTTATGTATAGTATTATAGTATTACTTGTTCCACCCTATCTCTTAAAAGTTACCTTGACTTTTAAGTGGAGTTTGTTATGTGCTTGTTTTAGAATCTCATTCAAGAGAGTCAATACCGTACCGGAGGCTGTACCGGTTTGGCCAGTGGTACGATATATTTCAGATACCGGTCAATATTGGTGTACCATTTCGGGTTTACCGCTATTTTTTATATTTATAAATATATATATATATATATATATATATATATGTATATATGTATGTGTGTGTGTGTATATATATATATATTATAATAAATATAAAAGTTTACCATAAAACATTTCCTCAATTTAGAACTAATTATTCATGGTTTTAGACTTTAGTATTAATTAAAAAAAAAAAAAAACACAATATAAAAAATATAAAGCTTAAAAGTTACCATTGCATACTAAGAAAACAAATAATACTAATAAATTAATGCAAATAAGTTACCATTTTGCCCTAACAAAAATTCAAAAATTACAAAACTTAAAAAAATAAAATAAAATAAACTTTTTTCTATACCAGCCGGTACGCCTGGTATCGGCCGGTATTGCCCGAAATTGGCCGGTACATGGCCGGTACGGCCGGTATTTTTTCCGGTACGAAACATGGGGGTTATATGTACCGGTTTACTTACTGGTACGGTATATACCGGCCATACCGGCCGGTACGGTACAGAATCGACTCCCTTGATCTCATTTCCTCTCCCTTATGTGTGTTTGTATTTGGATCAATTTTTTGAACCTTTCAACTTTTTAGCTTTTCAACTTTCCTCTCATATTAAAGGTGCATTGCACCGTGCTACTATTACATTGAATCCAAATTCACATAAACCATAATTTCGTTAATACTCCCTCTCAAACTCAAGGTAGAATCTTAATAATGCCTTAAGTTTGAAATACAAGATCATGAAAATGCCTTAATAATGCTTTGAAGGTCGATGACCATAAATGACTGTATTGAATGGAAATTGGATTGGGTACAACGAAGGAGAAAGAATCATGAAAATTGCTAGTGATCACAATGAATAATGACAATAAATGAATGTTGAAAAATGACCATAAAGGCTTAAGAATGGTTGCATGAGTGACTAAGAAGGGGCTGTTATGGCCTAAGGACGGCTACACTGATGACTTGAGGAATATCTAAAAGGGAATATGTCATGATAAGACATGTGTGAGTGATGAGTTGGTGAATTTTGCATTGATTGGGCCAAAAAATAGGCTGATTTGTGTGACTTGGATGCCTCATATGAGAAAATTGACCTCTAAAATTGTAATCTATGCAAAAAACAGAAAGAATACATAATATTGGAAAAACGTCAACCCTATTATTGGTCAAAGTAGACAAAGTGAATAATCTGGTTCATAGGTGTGGATTTTTAATTTGATTCGATCTAATTCTATGATTTAGCCAAAGATCTAGTTTGAGGTTTTAACTCAGTCATGTAGACTCAAGCTAATGTTGACATGGCAGTGAAGTGATTAAGTGTTGACGTGGTGGCTAATATGGTTGACCTCGAATGCGACATGTGGTTGTGGCTCCTTGGCGGGTGAGACTATAAAATATTGTAGAGAAGTAGAAGTGAGGGAGAATGAGAGGATTATGTGGTTCAAATTGATTGCCTAAGTCTATGGGATAAAATCATTTACAACTACATCTTTACTATATGTTGAATTGTGTATTACAATACAAAATCTTAAATAAGATTATATAATCCTAATTGAGCCTGCAATACATTTACATTTATAATTAACAAGCACCACATATATTCCGTGAGAAACCATCAACAGAAGTGCCAATATTCAAACTTTGTTATTATCATCGGGCCAGCAATACTATATATTATATAGATGCATGGTTATTACGACTTTAGACAGCTCCCTCATGCCATTTGGTCTATATACATGCCCAAATATTGGAATCTAACACTTGGAAAATATCCCAAAGGACAGTAAAAGATTCATGGATCAATAATCAAGTTTGAGCAACATTTTTCACATTTCAAACACACTTACACATATTTCCACACACTTTTTCACCTACATGTATATCAAAAACACTCAAACAATATTACTCAAACTCCTCTACCAAACACCCCCTTAACCCCGGATAGCTAAAATAATTTTCTATCTCGTCAATGAAAACTACTGCTAAGGTTTTTCTGCCTATATAAAGGGACCAAAGAGAAACAATACCATCAATGAGCTTTGAGCATCAAAGCTACTTCAACAAAATATCACAAAACATGGCGATCCAAAGGCTTGCTTCTACTTTTGTCATATGGCTTGCTTGCTCCATATTGGCTGTTTCTGCACAGCATGTAGGCACTCCTGGTCTTTCACCAGTACTAGGCACTCCTGGCCTTGCACCAGTACTAGGTACTCCTGGCCTTGCACCTAGCCCTAACAACTCTAATGCACATTTTCCATCAATGCTGACTGGCTTTGTGGGTGTTGCCATTTCATTCTTTGTCCTCAAAGAAATCGCTTAGGGTCCTCCTGTCTCGCTCCTCACTCTTCAGATATCCTTGATGGTGTGTTGAGGTCACAAGATTGTATCAATATAATATTATGTTTGATTTCATGTCTGTATTATTGTAATATATATGTTTATCGCACTTGATTTAAAATTGTATTTTTTCACGTCACAGATGATTATGCTCTAAGCAAATATTCATTTTAAGAAGGAACTTGGTGCATGTACTAGAATGCCTTGTGCAGGACAATCCAAAACGAAATATTGTGAACTTGGAAAATAAAAGCTATATATATATATATATATATATATATATAACCATAGTTGTCAAAACGTGAATCATATCGTAAATTGATTTTTGGTTTTTTTCGTATTGTGTATCGTATCGTGTATCGTAAATTATACAAACACTTAATAAGATTTATAAAAAATGATAAATATACATATATAAATGGTATATTCTTTATAAATTTTAAATATATTCGACTAATGATTAATTTATTCATCACTTATAGAATAATATTTAACAAGCTAACTAAATAAATCAAATTAGCATGTGTTTATAACATACACATTCAAATTGCTTAAATTCAAAAGTGATAATATATTATAAATGGCCCAAAAATAATAATTTATTTTCATCATATTGCTTAATAAACCCCATCTAACTCAATGTTATTATCATGTTTATCATTTTGTAAATTTATTTATTCATTAAAATTTTCTTCATCGTCATTAACTTTTATTATCTTTTCTTGTTCTTTTTATTTTAATAATTAAAAAAAAATATTTCTTCTTGGCATTCTAGTTTCTTGGACTTATAACAATAATGACAAAAATTAAAAATAATTACATTGTCAATTAATATCTTATTTGTAGTATAGAAAATAAATTTGCAAATATTAAAGTGAAATGTAAGTGTGTACTGTATAATCCAAAGTTTATAGGAGAAAGAAAGAGAAAAAAACTTATGAATATGTTATTTTATTAGGCCAAACTAAGTAACCTAATAATTTTGTGTTAAAAACAAGTCTAACAAATTGTTAGATTCAAATAAATGTATAAATTTTAACAAAAAATATCATTTTAAAACATTTGTCTATGTATCGTACGTACGTATGATTTTACGATATGATACGATCCATACGATATACACACTGTATCATACAATTCATAAGCACTTACGATATGCCGATACGATGCAGAACTTTTTACACCCGATATGTATCATATATCGTATGATATTGACAATTATGCATATGGCTAGCTGTGATTGAACAGACCACAAATTAACTTTTGTGTGTATATATATATATATATATAGGAACTCATTCGGTTTTCAACAAATATCCTAATTAGGTCAATCATATGCTGTGAGATTGCTGTGAATGGGTATTTGATGACCCCTTGAACTTCATTTGGAACCGATCACAAAAAAACTCAGGCATGCATTTTTTTTTCTCTATTTTTAAAATAAGTTTGGTTGTCGAGATCTAGAATTCAAATTTCACGTACATAAAAAAATAATTAATATATTAGTCTGATGATAAGAGCAATCATCATAGCAATGGATGTCATAATTAAGTTTAAATTCTGTTGTATTTATATATAATAAAAAAATGTTTTGTTGACAAGTCATCATTTTATCACTTTTTTTTTTTACTATCCTATATTTAAATTTTTCACAGATCATATTTAAGATAAAAAAGTTTACTTCAAGTTTTTATATTAAATAGGTACCTTACATATTTATTAAATACCTTTGTTAGGACATATATGTTTTAACTTGTTTAAGAACATATGTCACTTAGTTATGTAAATTGGCTAATCCTTTGACAAAACGCACTCTGCTTGTAATTGGGTAGATCTAGGTGTTTTTAATACTTCAAGAAACAATGTTTCAAGGTCAAGTGTTGAAGTCATCAAGTCTGTCCAAGAAAAAGCAAGCTGAAGTGCAAAGTTTTTAAAGCTCGACACCTCTCGATAGCTACCTCAACACCTGCTATCTGTCGAGATTTAAAAAGTCAGAATTCCAATATGATTTTCTTGGGATCCGTGAATATGTTTTTAGGACTTCTTTTCTTTTAACCCTAAACATATAAAAAGATTATTTTTAAGAGCCGTTTTGGGTGACACAAGTTGCATTATTATTGAGCAATCTCTGTTTAAGCAAATTGTGATCAACAGACGAAGTTCTTGACCTAGTTCATCTTTCATCAAGAAGTTGCTGTGTATTTGCACCATAGGGTTTTGTAACCAAGCATCTTCCTGCTATTCATCAAGTGGATGAACTGAAGAACTTTGCAGCCAACCATTCTTCCTCAGTTGGTGTTCTGAAGTCACGTACTTGGATCCGCGCATTGGTTAGTCACGTACTTGGGAGCCGTGCATCAAAGGTGGAGACTGTCACTACAGATCAAGTCCAATTGGGTATTGGGGTAAAGGTTCAACTGTAGGTTGGTAAGGTACTTGAGATTCCTTTACTTGTAACCGCTTGATTTGATAATAGTGGAGTTTCGGGAGTGGTGACCTGAAAATCACCCGGTGGGGTTTTTGCCATTAGGGTTTTCCCCATTCGTAAACAAATCACCGTGTTATTTATTTTCCACTGCATATTTAGTTGATTGGTGATTTGTTTGTGCTTCCATAAAATTGCATGATTAATTGATTAATTAATTACTTGGCTAAATTAATTAATTAGGGTTAATCACAAGGGGTCATTCAGATTGTGACCTAACAAGTGGTATCAGAGCAGACACACTCTGATTAGGATTTAATCTTTGCTGTGTTGATCCATTGACCCCTGTTTGTCATGGATAGAGGACAATCTTTAATTATACCTCCTTTATTTGATGGCACTAACTATGCATACTGGAAAGTACGCATGAGAGCTTTCTTGCAGTCTTTAGATGAAAAAGTGTGGCAAGCTGTAGAGATTGGCTAGACTAAGCCAACAGAAGATCCGGCCGATTGGGATGATGCTAAGATCAAGGCGGCTAACTTCAACAGCAGAGCGTTAAATGCCCTATTTAGCGCAGTCACAAATGAGGAGTTCAAAAAGATATCCTCAACTGAAACTGCTAAGGAGGCCTGGACCATCCTCCAGACTACCTATGAAGGCACAAAGGCTGTCAAAGACTCAAAGCTTCAAAGGCTCACTACAAGCTTTGAAGAAATTAAGATGGAGGAGGATGAGTCATTTGACGAGTTCTATGCCAAGCTCAAGGACATAGTGAACTCAGCCTTCAATCTTGGGGAAACCATCCCTGAACCCAAGATTGTAAGGAAGGTGCTCAGATCTCTACCTGAGAGATTTCATGCCAAGATTACGGCAATTGAGGAATCAAAGGATATAGACAAAATTCCTTTGACTGAGCTGGTTGGAAACTTGCAGACCTATGAAATAGGATTATCTAGGATTGGCAAGTCCAATAAAGGCAAAAGCATGGCCTTGAAGGCGAAGAGCAGTGATACAGATGAGTCTTCTGATGATGAAGATTCCAAGATGAAGTCCTACATCACTCGGCAGTTCAAAAAGTTTATGAAGAATGCCAATGGAAGGAACTTCGACAAGGACCGCAGGCAGTTTAGTTCTTCTCAGTTTAAAAGCCAAGACAAAGGGAAGAGGGATGCTAAGGAGGGCGGTCAGTATACTGTTCCCGCAGGACCAAAGTGCTTTGGTTGTCATGGGTTCGGACACATGAAACATGAGTGAAGAGCATTGGGAAAAGCAAGGCCCTTGTTGTAACCCTAAGTGACACTGAGCCTGAAGATGATTCCGACAATGAGGATGACGGAATCCTAAATGCCTTCACTGCCACAGTCAATCCTACTGAAGGGATTGTTGAAGAAGTGGATGAAGAAGAAGAATTGGTGGAGTCCAAATTTGAGAAGATGGATGATCAAGATGATATCCATTTAGCCTATGAGAAGCTTTACAAGCTCTCTGAAAAACATGAAAAATTATATAGGCTGGCCACCAAGAAGCTCAGTGAAGTGGAACTCGATCGTGAAGAGCTGTCCACAAAGTTTGATGAGGCGAATCAAACTATTGGAGCACTGAGATTTGAGAACAACTTTTTGGCTGAGAAGACCAAGAAGCTTGAAGCGGAGCTGTTTCAAGTCAGAGCTCAACTGGAGAGGACCTCAAGTGCAAAGCTTGATGAGATGCTTAGCAATCAAAAACCTGCTTCGGATCGAACTGGTTTGGGGTATGGTATTTCTTTCTCTAATACTGCTTCTACTAGCAATACTGTTTTTGTTCCTTTTGCTAATAACACTGAAATTGAGAATGTTGATGTTAAAACTGAATTAGCTAGTGAGAACTTAGACAAGAATAAATCTATCTTAGGAGCACCCCCTGAGCAAGACAAGAAAGATGCTAAGAACCCTAGGGCTAAGAAGGCTAACTCTCAAAAGCCCAAACAAAAGAAGTAGCATCTATGTCATTATTGTGGAGCTGCCGGTCACACTCGACCAAATTGCTATAAGTGGCTAGCCACTCAACAGAGCAATGGCATGATAGCATCTGGAAGCCAATCTCAGCTTCAATCCTCTCTTGCTCCTCTTGGAGATCTTCTGAAAGCCCTCATGTTCCTTTCGAACTTGAACGGTTTCAATTCTTCCCCCTCACCGCCAGTTCAAGGATTCAATCAAAGGAAAGGTTCTTCCAAGATGTGGAAGAAAAAGGACTCTAAGTGATTTTATCACTTTCTTTTCCCTTCTTGTTTTTCTGTTTGTTGCATTGCTTGTGTGTTTTACTTTTCTGCTGAGTCAGTCTAGTTTTTGCTTTGCTTTGTTTAACATGTTTTTGTTTGTTTATTTTTCAGTTTTGTTCATTCTGTTTTTAATATAAAAAAAAAAAATTGAAAAAAAAATCAGAAAAATACAAAAACAGTGTGTGTTATGTGTACTTTGATATTTGTGTACCTTGGATGACCATTGAAACAAAGTTTCTAAACTTTGTATCTCTTGTAGCTTAGATGAGCATCTCTATGCACAACTAAGCAAGTGAGCTTTGTGGCTCTTGATTGTGATGAGTAAGATTAAGTTATCTCTTAAAACTTAACACTCATATCACTCTTTTTGACGGGTAGGACTAGAAAATCCTAAGAGAAAGGCATAAATAACCATCTCACCACTGTTACCCGTCAATCATAGTATGACACCTGTATGCTTCGGCATAGCAAAAGTGTAGTGTCATAGACACCTGTATGCTTCGGCATAGCAAAAGTGCAGTGTCAAAGACATTCGTATGCTTCGGCATAGCAAAAATGCGATGTCAAATGCTTAACATCTTGGGTATTTCTTTTCTCTCTTTTTATGCCCATGCATGATATGCTTAAAAGAAAATATGCAAAGAAAATATAAAGCAAAAAGATTAAAGATGCTTTAAATATGATTGCAAGCGTGTTTTCTAGGAGATGTGGGAGTTATAGGATGTACCTTGAAGGAGATAGTCCCCATCAAACAGTTATGATTGTGTGTGAGTTAAAGTTATTTTCTCATATCTCAAATCGTCATAACATGTATACACATATGCAATCTTGCGATGTTTTTCACACACAACACACAATATTCTTTGCTACTCTTGATACATGTGCAAGTACAATGTGATTTGGCCATCACAAGTGTTTACATATGCTAATGTATGCTCACTAAACTGTCTTGACTTGTTTTTGAAATATAAAATTGGTTAGACTTGTTTAGTGTGTGTGTGTGTTTCTGAGGATCCATGTGCTTTTAACTTCTTTTGAGAGATGTTTTTGAGAGCTGAATATGTTGTTTGGATCTATGGTTGAGGTGTAAGTTGAATTGCATTCGTGTCTGTGTTTTTCTCTTCTCGGAAAACTGCTTTTCACTGAAGGCTCGACACCTCCTCGACACCTTCTCGACACCTGGTCATCTGTCGAGCTTCTCAAGCTTTTCTTATCGCAATCTCGACTCTTCCCTCGACACTTGGTGGATCGATCGAGAAAGTCTCTATCCTCTCGATAGATTCTCGACACCTGTTGGATCGATCGAGATTCACTTGTGCTGTTTATGTCTTCTTTCTCGACACCTGCATCTGTCGAAGGCATTTTCCTCGATACCTTCCTCGACAGATTCCTCGATACCTCTCGACACCTCAGCTGTCGAGATTTACTGAGGTGCCTATTTAAGAGCAGATCGCGATTCTCTTCATTTCTCACTCGATCTCTCTCGATCTCTCTGTGTCTGTTCATCTCCTTTTCACTCTCCTTTCACTCAAATCCTCCAACCCTCTTGGATCTTGCTCATTCCTTGCTTCAATCACTTGGTAAGATCTCTTTTCTCTTCCTTTTTTCATGCATTTCATGTTTTGAAAACCTAGTTTTTGGGATTTTTCATAAAAATTTGGGGTTTTTCAAAATTGTTGAGTTTTTATTGAAATTTTGGGTTGGGTTTGGACTTAAATGATTTCAAAATGTCATACATTGCATTTCATGTGCATTATAATGATATTTTCATGCATTTAGATGTGAGTACTTTGTTTATATGCTGATTAGGATTGGATTGGGATGACCCATGATGATATTTCTGTTTTGCATGACACATGTTCATGCATTCTCATGCATACGTACTCTTTGTTCATATATCTGTCATATTTGAACTGATTTGGGACTTTTCTGTTTGTCTCCCTCTCTATCTCTTTCTCATTCTTTTACGTTAGTAGTGTCTATGGCACCCAAACGTAAATCTACTCCTGCTCGGAACCCTCTGCGTTCTAGAGCATCTTCATCTTCTGATTCTGCTCCTTTTAACATTCGGTTCCGTGATGGAGATGCCCAAAAGGCATTTACTGAGAACTTTTCTAGACGAGGTGTTCATTCGGAACACCAAGTCATTTTGGCGGACTTCGCCGACACTGACCTTCCCTCTGTCATTCACAGTAGGGGATGTGACATTCCGGTCACTTGCCCTCTCGTGCTGATACAGGAGTTCTACTCCAACATGCACGGGATTGATCTTTCAGTACCTCATTTTTCCACTCGCGTTCGAGGTATGGGCATTCCTGTCACACCGCAACTTGTTGCGGATGTGCTTAGGGTACCTAGGATAGAGTTTCCAGATTACCCCTCTTGTGAGCGTCTGAGGACTGTGTCCAAAGAAGAGCTCATCTCTGCCTTCTGTCAGCGTCCTGCTGATTGGGGTGAGCATCAGTTCACATCATGTAGGCCTTTTGCTAAAGGTCCTAGATTCATTAACATGGTGATGACTTTTGTTCTCCATCCTCTTTCTCACTATAACTCTATCACAGAGCCTCGTGCTCGATTTTTTCTTTCTCTACTTGAGCATCTTACCATAGACTTCCCTTCTCACTTCATCCGGTCTATCATAGAGGTTTATCTTGATTCAGCGTCCCGTGATAAGCTCATCTTTCCTTCTGCTATCACGCGGATTCTACGCCATTTTTCCGTTCCCTTTCCAGTGTCCGACCATTTCACACACATATTTGCCATAGATGCCGCTACTGTAAAACGTAGTGAGGCGCAGTTCAGGTCGAGACAGCCAAGTGCCACTCCTCCTTCCCGTTCAGCACCATCCAGATCAGCTCCATCTACATCTGCTCCTTCTTCCTCTTCGAGCGATGTATCCCTTGGTGATATCATGGCGCAGCTGCAGCGCATGGACACTCGTCTTGATACACTCTCTGCTGAGTTGTATTAGGTGAATGTTCGTGTGGGTCGTATTGCACGACGGCAGGCGACCATGGGTGGTTTTGCTCCAGAGGCTACTCCTTCACCACCTACTCCAGTAGCTTCAGATTCTGAGGATGAGGATGATGGAGATGCTAGCTCTGCCGATGAGATGTCTACATGACACTTTACCCTTTGTCACTCGTGACAAAAAGGGGGAGTAGTTTTGGGTTATGAGAGTAGTCATCTTAGGGGGAGAGTTAGTATAGGACATTTTTGATAGGGGGAGTGTTGATACTTTTGAGGGATGTAGACAGGTTTGATGTATCTTTTCTTTTCTATTCTTTATAGATGCATTGTTCTTGTATATGAGGTCCTTTGACCATTCTTACATACATTGTACTTATCTTATCTCTTATATATGTTGATGTATGTTTCTTTCACCTCTCTTTTCATGTGTTGTTTCTTTTCTATCTTTATACACATGTTCTTTATACTTGTATGCAATCTATTTATTTCTGTTTCACACAAGATGCCTTGATGAGTTTTGTTTAAAGTGTTTTAAAGCTCGACACCTTTCGATAGCTACCTCGACACCTGCTATCTGTCGAGATTTAAAAAGTCAGAATTCCAATCTGATTTTCTTGGGATCCGTGAATATGTTTTTGGGACTTCTTTTCTTCTAACCCTAAACATATAAAAGGATTATTTTAAGAGCCGTTTTGGGTGACACAAGTTGCATTATCATGAACAATCTCTGTTTAAGCAAATTGTGATCAACAGACGAAGTTCTTGACCTAGTTCATCCTTCATCAAGAAGTTGCTGTGTATTTGCACCATAGGGTTTTGTAACCAAGCATCTTCTTGCTATTCATCAAGTGGATGAACTGAAGAACTTTGCAGCCAACCATTCTTCCTCAGGTTGTGTTCTGAAGTCGTGTACTTGGATCCGCGCATTGGTTAGTCACGTACTTGGGAGCCGTGCATCAAAGGTGGAGACTGTCACTACAGATTAAGTCCAATTGGGTATTGGGGTAAGGGTTCAACTGGAGGTTGGTAAGGTACTTGGGATTCCTTTACTTGTAACCTCTTGATTTGATAATAGTGGAGTTTCGGGAGTGGTGACCTGAAAATCACCCGGTGGGGTTTTTGCCATTAGGGTTTTCCCCATTCGTAAACAAATCACCGTGTTATTTATTTTCCGTTGCATATTTAGTTGATTGGTGATTTGTTTGTGCTTCCATAAAATTGCATGATTAATTGATTAATTAATTACTTGGCTAAATTAATTAATTAGGGTTAATCACAAGGGGTCATTCAGATTGTGACCTAACAACCTTAATACAGTATATAAATTTGTTTTTAATTATGAAAGTTAAAACTATTAGATAATGTTATTGTTAACTTTTGCATTACAAGATACAATATAAAAAGTGCAAAACTTAAGTACACTTCTCTAAACGTAGTATATTAAGTTCTTTAATTAAATTCAAAGATATAATCACATCAAATTTACTTATCTTTGGAAAAGATAATATTGTTTATATTTTATTGGTCAATGAAACAATATATTTGAATTTAATTAGAGAATCTAATATCCAACACCCAAGTAATTTTTTCTAAGATTTATCCAATTAGTAAATTAATTAAAACTCACAAACTCATTTATAAATACCCAAAAAAAAAGGAAATTAAAAAGCTTCATTTATAACTAAAATATTCTATCTTGTACACAGGATGGAAAGCTAATCCAGTTGAATTTGATTCAGTGTTTAATCGAAGCCACCATACATTTGCTTTTGGGAGTCCTGACATTGTTCCAATATTCTGCGGTGCTGTGCCACACAGCACATGGAATACCTATCCTCATGAGTATGAAGACTTTGCAACTGGTACATCCTTTGAACATTTTTTTTTGATTGGTAAATGTTATAAGCTAACAAGTAAGCGCTCAAAGAGAAAAGAAGTTCAGATGAATTATGCTTATATTGTTAAACATTAATTGCTATCATCCTCAATTTCATTCAACGCTTTGTCAAATAACTATTGGTTATGCAGATGCAACCTTTTTGGATGAGTGGTCTTTTGATCAATTTCAGAGCCTTTTAAATAGGTCCAATGAAGACTCAAAGTTGAAGGAGTTACTTCTACAGGATAATCTTGTAATATTTCTGCACCTACTTGGTTGTGATTCAAATGGTCATGCACATAGGCCCTTTTCCTCCATCTATCTCAATAATGTAAAGGTTGTTGACTCTATAGCTGAAAGGGTTTATCATATGGTTGAAGATCATTTCAAGGACAAACGTACAGCATATATATTTACAGCTGATCATGGAATGAGTGACAAAGGTTGGAACTTTTAGAAACTTCCATTTCTTTTCTTGGGATTTTTTTTTTTTGCCTCACTGCATGCACTCAATGGTTATAATCTAGATTTAAGCAACTTGCATCTTCCATGACTTGCTCTAGGTTTACACTTCTTCAAAGACCTGCATAATTGGTTTGAATTCTGTAACGTTGGAAATATATCATAAGAATGGATTAATATGCCATTTTCCTCCCCACCCGAGCATTTCTTTTGAATTAATGTTTGGACCGGAAAATTCAAAGCATCTAGTAATTGGCCTTGAATTTGGATGCTATTAACAGCATCTGCTTTGACATCTGATGTTTTAGTGTTCATTTAATTAAGATGTTCTCTCTTTTTGTTTGCCTTGAATCAGGCTTTTAATTTTGTCCCTAAATCCCATTTTTCCCCTTACTACTTCAATTTGCTAGATATATTGAAATGAGATTCTGACAAATTTAAGGTTTCACTCACAGGAAGCCACGGAGATGGGCATCCTTCAAACACTGATACTCGCCTTGTTGCTTGGGGAGCTGGTGTTAAAAATCCCAAGCCAATATCAAGCACCAACCATTCTCATTGCAATTTTCGTTTTGTTGATGAACATATGCATGATGCACCGACACCCATAGAATGGGGCCTTAATGAAATTGAAAGGGTGGATGTCAATCAAGCTGGCATTGCACCACTCATGGTTGTACATTTTATTTTTCTTGAATTTTTCCGTCCCAGGCCTAAATCCTCAGGTCTGTCCTTCAGTTTTCTTAGTCTAATGTCCTCATTGGCTTTTCTGGCAGTCCACTCTTGTTGGTTTGCCATGCCCTGTTAATTCAGTTGGAAGTCTACCCCTTGATTACGTAAACATGATTGAGGTACGTTCAATTAGCTTTCATAGATAGATGACTTATTTTATCGTAATATAAAATGGGAAATGTGCCAATGGTCCCTGGACCAAATGGCATCCCCTCATAACATGATTGAGGTTTTTCTGCTGGAGGGCGAGGTCATAGGTTCAACCCTCTGCAGTGTGTGAGTGTTGTATTTACCTATAAAAGAATAAATAGTGGCAAATGCCTCTTCATATTATTGAGAATGGATTTGTCATGTTATTAATTGAATTGATCCTACTCATTATAAATGGGTGGAGAAATAGTGTTTTATATTCCACTATAATGTTCAAGCAAATGGAGTTTTGTTCTTTAATTTCAGTGATGATTTGAATCAATCCAAACTTTTGTTTTAATTGGTGGATAATTGATAGAGATTTTCTTTTATTTTTATGTGCAGATAGAAGAAGTGGAAGCCGTGGTATCAAATACAAAGCAAGTTCTCAACCAGTTTCTTCGCAAGTCGCGTATCCTCTTCTTATATTAGCTTTATATCTTAGTAGTATGGACTTTAATGGGCTTCACTTTCTTGAAGATTTTAACATTAATTCTTCAGTTTCTTTCAAATTATTATTTTTTTAATTGAAAAACAAAATATCTTTTCTTGAAGAGATTTGGTTTGTGCATGCTAAATTTCTTCCTTGATTAATTTATTATGTTCTACTTTGACCTTGTTGTTCCTTCAAAAAAAAGTTCTAAAATCTGCTTCATAATTTAGTCTTTTCTTTTCTTATGGAGATACGTAGAGGGAGGACGTAGGGAATGAGCTTTCTAATTTTGTATGAGTTTTCTTGACTAGCTTAGATGTAAAGCAGTCGAATTCACTTTATTTCAAGCCTTTCAAGCAACTGGCCAATTATTCTGCTGTACTGGATCAAATTGAGCGTCTAATATCGTTTAGAAACTATGAAGCTGCTATGAAGCTATCCGAAAATCTCAGAAGCTTGGCGCTTCAAGGACTTCATTATTTTCAAACTTATGACTGGCTGATGCTTATGACCATAATCACTCTTGGGTATATTGGTTGGATGATATATCTTTTTCTCCATGTGCTGCAATCTTATACTTCACTGCCAGGAAATATATCAAGAAAGGAGCAAGCAGCTCGTCAGAGAAGTTATACTGAAAAGGTAATGTCTCTGTAAGCTTAACCTCTTGTAAGCTGCATTTTGATCATTCAAAATGAAGCAAAATGGGAACCAAAATGAAGAGAAAACAAAAAGTATTAGGAGTAGGAAAAGAAACGAAGGAGCCGGGTATAAATTAAACCTCTTCATTTGCAGACATATCTCATACATCTCATTATTTTGACAGATAAACCTATGTGGATGTCTTTTCATGGGAGCACTTTCTATTCTACTTTCTCTGGAGCACTCTCCTCCCCTTTACCATGCATATACTACAATGACGGTATTCTTGTGGACCAGAATAATTAATGAATATTGGTCCATAAGAGCATTATGGATATACTTACGTGGAAGAAAATTCAACTATATCATTAAACTTGTGGCCACCAGTGCTGTGGCATTGTTCATTCTAGAACTTCTGGTAAGGATATCAAACATACTATTTATAGATGAAAGTTCAAAATGGGTATAAAACACCCTTGAACGTTTAGACCCCAAAATACAAAAATACCAATTCAAGCTTTATATCAAACAATTAATGTGCAGAATATGATAACAAGCTTATAACAGAATTGATACCACAATCTAAGCCAAATATAAATACATCCACAGCAGTAAATATAAGGCAAAGATAAAGGAAAGAAAGATGCAAACACACGGACAACACACGATGTGTTATCGAAGAGGAAACCGAAGTCCTCGGCGTAAAACCTCTCCGCCGCCCTCCAAGCGGTGATAAAATCTACTAAAGAATATAGTTGGGATACATGAACAACAATAGACCCTCCAAGCCTAATCTACCCAAGTACCTAAGCCCTCCAAGCTTCTTGCTCCAACGAGGTTACGCCGAACCTATTTCTTCTTTAGCTTCCCGGATTCTGCTACTTGACCATAGCATTAACCAATGTATATTGGTTCCTTCTAAACTGCTTCCCTCAGTACCAAATAAACCTTCTCACAGACTTGGATGTGGTGAGATAAGAATTTGGCTAAAGACCTCTCAAGGTTATGACAATGGAGAGGAAGAGAGTAGAGGAATTTGTAGAGTTTCTTAGATGAAGATTGGGGATGAGGCAATCTTGTTTTGCTCTAGGGTTTTCTCTCACAAAATTCTCTCTGGAAGCTATCTCAATATGATGGGTATAAGGGTGTATATATAGTAGGGTGAGAAGGGAATGCAAAACGTCAGTTTTTGCCAAACAGGGCAATTTGGCGACTTGGTCTCGCGGCTTGTCCAAGTCGCGAGTTCCAGTCGCGACGTAACGGCCTGGCCAGCCTGGGACTTTTGTCCTGTAGCGTGACAGCTGGCGCGACCTTTCAGCTCCCCCATGTGCCTCTCACGTGCCAGCTTTTGGCGGCTTGCCAGTCGCGATCCACCCGCGAGCCCTAGCCGCGAAGCTCTGTTTTCTTGCACACTCTTGAGCATTTCTTCACAACTTCTCACACACTACCCTTACAATTTTCCCACCTAAATACAGGGTTACTAAGTGCTAAATTACAAGCAAATTGGTCACGGAATAAAGCCAATTAGATGGTTGATTAAATTCAACCTTACAATCTCCCTCTTTGGCTATTCCGTGACAAAACCCTACAACAGACTCTAGACTTAACCGTGAGTTGGGAACAGTTGGAAAACTCACTCACACCTAACTCTAGATTCTGTAAAGCTCTTGAACATATGAATAAGTAACTCCTGAAACACAATAACATATCAATATCATTGTATGCAGAAAACTTAAAATGCATATGGAGCTAAATAAGCATGATCAAGCAAAAATGAACATAAGCATAAAAGCAATACTTCATGGCAAGATCAACAACAGTAGTCACTTAAGCAAAAGTGATTACTATGTTCATTCACAAGAAATGAACATCCGGACATGCAAAAATGATAAACTCAATTGAAGAGAATCATTTGCAAGTCCAACACTCAACCAATGCATACAAACATATATGCATCTAGGAACAATCCTACAAGGGCACAAGAGTGTTGTACTTAAGAAAATGCAAAGCATTAACAAGTACCAAAGCACAAAGCACAAAGCACAAAGCACAAAGCACAAAGGCTGCATATGCAAAGTTTTGCAAATACATGGCACAAACCATAAAAGCCTACAAACAGTGCATAAAAACAAAAACAACCCTTAAAGCTTACATAAGCAACATGGGTACAAACAAACAACATAAAGTGCTGAAACTGAATAACATCATACTATATAAAAGCTGAAATAAACAACTACCACCACAGTATTTTGAGTTATCAAAGTTTTATATACAGAAAAACAACTGAAAAAGAAATGATGAAGAAATCTCCCCCTCAAGAGCTGCCCCAAAAATTCTCCCCCTTTTTGACCGGAATGGCCAAAGGGTCACAGTTCCAGCTTTGTGAAAATGCCATCAACTTGAGCTGCTAACACATCAATTTGGTCCTGCATGACAACCAATCTCTCCGACTGCTCTTTCTGGCCATCTCTGAGGGTCTTTTCCATCTCCTCAAGACGCTTGTGAAGGTTATCAAAGAGCATTTGCAACTTGTCAGGCTGAGGAGCAGACTGTGGTTGTGTAGTGCCTGGTTGCTGAGACTCATGGATGGTATGAATAGGTGAAACTTGCTCAGGAGTCGATGAAGTAGCAGAAAATAGATGTGCACTCTTTGGATTTTTAGATGAATGACTCCTGCTGGCCTGTAGAGTGAATATAGAGATTGGTCGAGGACGAGCAATCATGTTCCCAATTGAGGGAGGAGTAACACCTTCACGAAGAACGAACTTCATAATAAGACTACAAAATGGAAGGCACCCTCGGGCAACTGTTCTGGTTGCTGTCTTTCTTATGATGTGATAAATATGGGCACAGATGTCAATGGTGGTGCCTGTGATGAGATCACATAGAAATTGAGCCCTTCCAAGATTTATATACACCGTGTTGGTCAACGGATAGAGGTTTGAAAACATGATCAGCTTCAATGTTGTCAAATCAGGTGAAAACTTGGTAGTACTAATTGATGTGCCGGTGCTTGAAATGATGTGGTCAGGACCAAGAATTTGGAGAATGTCCTGAATCTCTGGAGTACGATCATCATACGGAGTTAGGTCGGCATCCGCAGGTCGTGTGATGTGGAGAAGTTCAGCTATGGTGTCTGGATTAATGATGAACTCCGTTCCTCTTACCAGACAATGTAGTTCAGTCTCAAGATCAACTGTGTTGGCGTAACATTCCTTCACTAGTTCAATCATCGGATCAACAAAATTTCCGAATAATGCTGCCCAATCTTTTGCCTCGAAGATCCGAGGGACAAAAGTTGTGTCCAAAGTGTCAAATCTGACCACCCGTTCCACTATAGGAGTTCCCCGGTCAAAAATGCTGGAGTAGGCATCTAGGTGCTGCGGAGTTCTGAACAACTCAATATTGAGTTCAGTAGATGGCTGTGAGGAAGACCGTGTTCTTTTTGCAACAGGCACTGTTTCTTCTTCTGACATCACCTCTTTTCCTTTAGAGGATTGTCGAGACATCTGTAAGATAGCAAACACACAGCAAAGTACCAAATGCAATACCACAGGGAATCAAACATTAGATAACATAGTGTCGGTTAAATAGGGACAAGAGTTTCCACAAAATCACAACAACAAAATATTAACGACACTAATACCAACACGGAACACAAACAAAATGAGTACAAGTAACATCTCTGAGTAACAACTTACAAGATTACTCAAGACAAAATGCCAAATGCGTGATATGAAGGATGCAACACAATCTTGAACCACAACAAATAACACAGTCTCTCAATAAACAAACACTTGAAAACACATAAGAACCACAGCATAGACAAGATAAAATCATCAAAACCCATCCACATTAAACCCATTTTACACATGTTCAAACCCATTAAAACTCATCAAAACAGGGACATTTTTACACCAAAAAGATACTTGAAACAAGTACAATGAAGGGAGATAGAAAGAACCCATACCTTTTTCTTGCTGTTTGATGAAGACATGATGCAAAAATGAAAACTTTTACAGTGAGACACGGAGTGTTTGAGAGAGAAATGAGGAAGACAATGAACAGTTACAAAACTTCGAGGGAAAAACTAAAAAGCAATTTTAAAAACTGTCTTCAAAAAGCAAAACACGCGTTTTTCGCGACTGGATCAAGTCGCCAGTAAGTCGCCAGGTTAAGCCGCGAAACACTGTGAAGAAAAGAAACTTGAGAATTTCTCTAAGTGTTTTTCGCGACTGGAAGACCTACCCGTGAGATAGTCGCGATATGAGCCGCGAAAATCCCTGAGTACCCTCGCGACTGGACCTTCCACTCGCGAACCAATCGCCATACTGACCCGCGAAAAGTGCAAAACTCAAATTTTGAAAAAAATTTCTAAGTCTTTTTCGCGACTAGAGTACTGACTCGCCAGTAAGCCGCGAAAAAACTCTGAGTGAGCTCGCGACTGGGACATGCGACTGGGCCAACCCGCGACTTAGTCGCCAAAACAGGGCAACACTGTTTTTGAAATTTTTGACATTCTGTAAAAACAAAGTACTTTCCAAAAACAAAACAAAACACTCAAAAATCTTTTTGTGTTTGATCAACAAAGATAGAGCATGTGAAAACACATTTAATCAAGTACAATCACACAAATGAATATGACATTCATTGAACATAGACTTGTGTGTTGTGTGTGGATATCAAAAATGAGATAGTCCTTAGTCCAATGTGAAGCTTCAATGATCAATTCAATCAAGGCATACACAACTAGCACTAGATAATGTGACCTATCTCAATTATAGAAACATGCATATATGACCTCCCACAAGGACTTGATAACAATACTTTGAAGCTTTTCATTTGGCTCCATATTCAACATATCATTTGCAACTTTTGAGCAAAGAAAATCTCATTGTGAGATAGATGCCTGAAATTTTTGATATTTCATTTGATGAATTAGCCTTTGGCTTTTTGAGCATCACACATTTTATTTTGGTCGCTTTCCCTTTTTCCTAGTCAAATACTAGTATGTGCGACAGGCTTTTGCAGCTCTATATCTCTTTTCATTTGGAGATTTACATTTAGAGAGCTCTTTTAAAGCATAAAAATAAAAGGTGGGAAGATATATAGGCATGAGTCTATGCATGTCTCAAGATCAACAAAACCATTCACTAATCATTCATGACAAGGTTGAAGATCTATTTACAACAATCACATAGATTTCAGAATTTCTTCCACAAAGATATGAGTGCATGAGAGACAAGCTAAGCTCGTTAAATGCACAAAGCCATAAGTACAAAGGTACAAGGCAAAACATGCTTGGAGACAAAACTCAACAAAGTGATCAAACTTTTTGGATTTTCAACTTTTTATGTGTTTTTGGATTTTTGACACAAAAACAGTAGAAAAATGATTAAACAAAAATTAAACACAAACCAACCACAAATTAAACAAATGCTCAAAAACAAAAAAACAAATAACCAATCTTATCCACAATGCATAGGAAGAATTGATGCATGGACATGTTATAATGCTTATGCATGAGAACCCTTTGTCACCCACACGTCACGTGCGTTTGGGGTGATATCCTTGACGGATCGGGTACGAGAGTTAGGACTTTCAAACCTCCTGTTGAAGCTCTCCAAGCAAGTGGTGAAGGCGCCAATCATTTTCATCACGTCCGTCATTCCGGGATCACGGTTTTGGCTCTTTGATTGCTCACCACCCCAAGACCTCAAGTCATTTCTTCTTCCTCGTGACCGAGGTACACTCGCATTGTTGTCTGCTCTTAGCTTTTGACAGTTGGGTCTAGTGTGTCCTTGCAGTCCGCAATAGTGACAAGTGTAGTTTATTCTAGGACCCTGCTGCTGTCTTGGAAGAGATCTTCCTCTAGCTCCAAATCTGACTTCAGATTGATTTCGGGCCTTGTTAAACACCCGTTGATTAGCCACATTCTTTTTCTTCTCGACCTCAACTATTTCTGGAGTAGGCTTATCAACAGCCGTCTCTTTGGTTTTCACAAACTTTACTTCCTTGGTGACTTTGGCTGAAGAGCTGCTCCCTCCGGTATATCCCAACCCGGACTTGTCTGAGGCATGTTTTTGGGATGAAATAACATCATCTAGCTTCTTGGAGGAGATCCTATCTATCTTGGCTTGCGCTTGCACCACCTCTTGCTCAAGTAATCTTACTTTGGTATAAGCTTCCAATAACTCTCCATTTAGTGTCTCAATCTCACATTTAGCCTCTTTATATCTAGCCAGAAGACTTTTGTAGTCCTCTTCAGCCCTTTTCATCTTCTTCACAGCAGCCTTTGCAACCCTTGCATACTCACCTGATTTCTCAAGGAGTAAAGTGTAATTCTCTTGAAGACTCAAAGTACCTTCATCCTCTTCAGCTTCCGATTCTTCAACAACTCCAATAGACTCCAAATCAGAATGCTCACCAAGCTCCTTCACAAGTGTATCCAAGTCATCTGAGGATTCCACATGAGCAATGGTCATGAATGCGGAGAAATTTCCTTCTCCATCACAGCTCTCGTCAGAATCAGAATTTGAAGAATCCGAATCACTTAAAGTGGTGGCATAGGCCTTTCCCTTCGACTTTAAGTAATTTGGACATTCCTTTTTAAAATGCCCATGCCCATTACATTCAAAACATGTAATTCCTTGTGAGGATTGGGAATCTTTACCATCTCTTCTTCGGAACTCTTTCTTCTCTTTTCCGGCACTCTGGAAATTTCCTTTGTCACCAAATTTTCCACTATTCTTAAGCTTTAGAAATTTCCGGAAGTTCTTTACAAGATATGCCACATCTTTATCTACCGTATCCTCTTCCGAAGAGTCATGAGACACTATCCTGTCATCAATTGTCTTAAGAGCAAGGGATTTGCTCTTCTTTGCTGAAGGAAGGGACAGCTCATATGTCTGTAAAGAGCCAACCAGCTCTTGAACCTTGATTTCGTCAAGATCTTTGCTCTCTTCAATGGCTGTAACTTTGGGTCGGAAACTTTCTGGTAGAGATCGGAGGATCTTCCTTACAATCTTCGAGTCCTCCGTCTTTTCCCCCAAGTTAAATTTACCAACAACCACTTCGTTCAATTTGCTGTAAAACGAATCAAACGACTCTTCCTCACTCATCTTTAACTCCTCAAAGCGAGTGGTCAACATTTGAAGTTTTGTGTCCTTCACTTTCTTAGTTCCCTCATAGGTTGTCTCCAGAATCTCCCATGCTTCCTTAGCAACCGTAATATGTGAAATCCTGTGAAATTCTTCTGGAGAGATACCACAGAAAATGGCGTTCAATGCTTTACTGTTTGCATTAGCTGCCGCAAGAGCTGCCTTGTCCCAAGTGGATTTGGCATCCTCCGGCTTTGTCCAACCTATATCAACTGCATCCCACACAGCATCATCCATAGAACACAAAAATGCCCTCATTCGGACTTTCCAAAATGCATAATTATTACCATAAAAAAATGGTGGAACATTGAGAGATTGAGACCTATCCATCTCAACAAGGGGTCAAGGATCACACTCAGGTATTCAAACCACAACAAGTGTTCCCGCTCTGATACCAATTGAAAGTTCAAAATGGGTATAAAACACCCTTGAACGTTTAGACCCCAAAATACAAAAATACCAATTCAAGCTTTATATCAAACAATTAATGTGCAGAATATGATAACAAGCTTATAACAGAATTGATACCACAATCTAAGCCAAATATAAATACATCCACAGCAGTAAATACAAGGCAAAGATAAATGAAAGAAAGATGCAAACACACGGACAACACATGATGTGTTATCGAAGAGGAAACCAAAGTCCTCAGCGTAAAACCTCTCCGCCGCCCTCCAAGCGGTGATAAAATCCACTAAAGAATATAGTTGGGATACATGAACAGCAATAGACCCTCCAAGCCTAATCTACCCAAGCACCTAAGCCCTCCAAGCTTCTTGCTCCAACGAGGTTACGCCGAACCTATTTCTTCTTTAGCTTCCCGGATTCCGCTACTTGACCATAGCATCAACCAATGTATATTGGTTCCTTCCAAACTGCTTCCCTCAGTACCAAATAAACCTTCTCACAGACCTGGATGTGGTGAGATAAGAATTTGGCTAAAAACCTCTCAAGGGTATGACAATGGAGAGGAAGAGAGTAGAGGAATTTGTAGAGTTTCTTAGATGAAGATTGGGGATGAGGCAATCTTGTTTTACTCTAGGGTTTTCTCTCACAAAATTCTCTCTGGAAGCTCTCTCAATATGATGGGTATAAGGGTGTATATATAGTAGGGTGAGAAGGGAATGCAAAACGTCAGTTTTTGCCAAACAGGGCAATTTGGCGACTTGGTCTCGCGGCTTGTCCAAGTCGCGAGTTCCAGTCGCGACGTAACGGCCTGGCCAGCCTGGGACTTTTGTCCTGTAGCATGACAGCTGGCGCGACCCTTCAGCTCCCCCATGTGCCTCTCACGTGCCAGCTTTTGGCGGCTTGCCAGTCGCGATCCACCCGCGAGCCCTAGCCGCGAAGCTCTGTTTTCTTGCACACTCTTGAGCATTTCTTCACAACTTCTCACACACTACCCTTACAATTTTCCCACCTAAATACAGGGTTACTAAGTGCTAAATTACAAGCAAATTGGTCACGGAATAAAGCCAATTAGATGGTTGATTAAATTCAACCTTACAATAGACCTGTTCTAGCAATGATAAAGTTCTAAACTAGCATTCTGAGCAATGATATCCTTGTGCAGGTGAATAGCTTCACTGACAGGAAGCTCTACACTTGGTGCTTCCTGATCATGGGGGCCATAGCTTCTCTTTATCTTCTTAAGTCAATTCCATGGAGATCTGGAATACCAATATTTGTCTGCATTGCATGTTGGTTTTTGTCCATATTTACTTTGATGCCAGCACAAATTCCTGATAATAATCAATTAGTGTAAGTCGCTTTCATTGAGTTTGTCCTTTTTATAGTGTGCCTTTGTGGGAATGAGTGACTGTGTGTTTAAGTTTGTTGTAAACTGTTTTAAATTTATGAGAATGCTTCTCTGGCTTTTCAATTTTACTTAAAAAAAGAAGAAGAAAAATTAACCTATAATGATAATAGGAAAGGGACTGAAGAATAGTTAGCACAGGCTGAGTCAGTACAATGCATTTCATCAACTTAAATGGTTTATGTGGATAAGCTGGGTAGAGAAAGTAGTAATTTCTTAAGTCTCAATGTAAAGCTCTCTACTCCGTCAAATGTGCGGATACTCTGCTCCCAATAAATTAACCACATAATACAATCAGGAGTCTCAGCCCACATTACTGTTATGATGATTGGGTGGTGTCCTGTAACTCTAAGTTGATTTTATGGTGTTTTTTGAATTGTGAATGTTCATTCTAGTGAATCTTCCTTTTTAGAGCTTCTCTCTATTTTCTAATAAAACTTCATATTACTTATTAAAAAAAGCTGCAATTTCACCCTATTTATTTTTAGTTTATAACATCTATATTGTAACTAAAGGGAAGGGCTAACAAAGCTATTCCTTTCCTGTTTTCGTTTCAAAGGAAATAAAAAATGTTATGAATCCAAATGGCATTGCTAATTGTATGGAGTGTGAAGCCAAGTCAATCGGCCAGTACTTTTTTCACTGATATTAGGATAGAAAAGAAAATTCAAGCAGAAAAAATTTTATGAGATGATTTTTTGAAATCAAATACCCACATGCTTTCCTACAAATGCAAACAATGATGATTCTGCACTCTTAAAGTCAGACTTTTGAGTTAGGGCCAACAGAAAGTAACAATGTAGGTTGCAATTTTTTTTGGGTGTTACAAACTTAACAGAGATATTCAATTAAGAAGGTGTACTTAATACTCTATAAACTACCTGAGTTCATAGTTTTTTTTTGTCTATATCTGAGTGATCATGATTATGATATTTGTGTGGTAACAATAACTTATGCAGAATTGCAAGTGGAGCTATGATTATCTTGATAGGATTAGTTGCAAGGTGGCTAGATCTGCATGCTGAAGGAAATAAATTCTGGCTGAGCATCTCTAATCATGGAGTGAAGAGACCCAAGTTTCCCATGCTCTTTCATTTACAGGTGCATAGCATGTCTATACATTCCATTTGGACTAGAAGCTTAATGATTGATATAACTGTACTGATTTAATGATGAATACTTTTGATAAATGAAAACTAGGCACTTTTGGTTGGGTTATCTTCAGTTATGGTGTCTTTATCAACGTCTCACAGAACAGAAAAGCAAGAACTGCTTGCATTACACCAGTTGATAAATTGGTCTATAGCTGGTATACACTTGGACTCATCTTTCTTTGCTAATGTTTACTGCTTTTACTGAGCCTTTTCCATGCAGAAAACATCAAACTAATCTAACATAAAGTTTTGTCTTTAACTCTTATCCTTTCAAGTTCTGATGTTCTTCTACAAATCCCAATTGTTCTCTTGTCCTGTATATAACTCTGCTCATTTCATGCTTTATGACCTATTACTTTTACAAGCATGTCTCAAGCAAAGAGAAAGGAGGAGGGTTGTGGCAATGGATTCTTTGTTACCATAAGTAAAACGCTAGTGCTAGATCCTTTGCATGTAGTTTTGTGTGAAGTATATGCTTAAAAACAGTATGTATGTATATGGTTGAAACTCACGCGTTACAGATGTTTAAGAATGTAGGCAACATCAAAGGTAATACGAGAGTTCATGTTGGAAACAGCACAATTTTTGTTAAATCCAGTAATAGGAGATGAACTTTGTAATGTTAATCCATATATCTTGAAATGGTTTGTCTTTGAGATGTCACATCTGACTGATGATCCGTATTTACAGTTGACAGTCCATAGAACAATTAGGCTCACGGTTCTGCCACTGCATGATCATGCTCAACCCAGATCACACATTACCATTAGCTTTCCAATTTGGATACTTGAAACATATCTGCATTGTTCATTATCAATACTGTGTTATTGTATATTACAAAATCTAATTTGTTCTCTTATTCGATGATTGAAGCTCCTCATTTCTACATGTTTGCACCCCTTTTTTATTTCATATTTACTTGTTTCTGAGTTTCCACTGCTTGAGGCATATACTGCTGCACATTACATGTCTTTGTCTAAATTCACCTGTTAGTTTCTTTTTCTTTTTTAATTATCTTTTTTTATCATAGGTTTTTCGATGGTTCTCCCATTATTTTCAGCAAATGGCCTCTTGTCTCGGCTTACTTCTATATTTCTAGGTTTTGCACCTCCGTTCCTTCTTCTATCTATTGGGTATATCTCATTTATAAGTAACTGCAATGGTACTCCTTATTTAACAGCTATATGAAAAACAGAAATTCATTTTTCTCTTTTCATGTTTTTCATCTCGTGAAATTTGTGCAGATATGAAGCTGTCTTCTACGGTGCTCTTGCTCTTGTACTAATGGCATGGATACTATTTGAAAACACAGTTCTTTACCTAAGTAAGGTAAAAAAACCATCGTCTTCAATAAAAATTGTGGAGGATCATCTCACTCTTGATCATGATACTAGATGCTTGCAGCTATCTGATGTGAGGATTCCTTTAATATTTGTAAGTCACCCTTTTTTACTCATCACATTTCCCTTTCTTAGTCTTCATCAATTTTGACCATATTTATCTAGTAAGGATTAAGACTTGGTGTAATTGGGTTGAGTAGATGTTTTTTCAGCATTTTTTCTTTTCTAGGATAGGTACAGAGATAGTTGCATGAAGTATCCATTTTTTACATGTAATTTTTAAAATTTTTTTAAATTTAGTACTTTCCATGTAATAAATGGTCTAGAAATAATTTTGGAAGAATATAACCTGTCAGGTTTTACTTTTAGAATTTTCTTTAGGTGGCTATTTAATATTCATCCTTTCGTAACTGTGAAGTTTGATGGAGGATTTTCCAGAAATTGGCTCTATAAACTTCTTTTAGTGATAAGATACACAGGGATTGGTGTAAGTGGGATTTTAAACTAATAATAGGATTTGGGTTTGGGTCAGATTTTTCTTTTGGTTTGTCTCTCATTCAAACATCAAAATTTTTTTATTTACAAAGAATCTAGAGGCAGAGAGAGTGAGATGAAATCTTAGCAACTGTGCCTATGTTCCCTTGGCTGGCTTCTTTGTTGGACTGATAATTTAATTATTATCCTGGCATAAAATTCAGCACATGCTGATATTTGGGCTGAATATATCAATGCATGTTCTTTTATTCTTTTTCATGGTACAAATCTCCTGATTTTAAAGGAGTTGACAGTTTGGAGCGGTTTCTTAATTTAATTGGTCAAGATATTTTCATGCATGTCTCTAATGGTAATGGCTCTCATGTGTTTTCTTAGATGGTTTTATTCAATGTTGCCTTCTTTGGAACGGGAAATTTCGCAAGCATTGCTAGTTTTGAAATTTCATCTGTCTATCGGTTCATTACTGTCTTCAGCGTAAGTAAAGCTTGTACTTACTTCCTTACAACATGTATCACTTTCTCGTTAGAAATCTGTTACTGAGCTGATATGGTTTGCTTTCAAAATGCAGCCATTTCTGATGGCAGCCCTACTTGTATTCAAGCTATTTATACCATTCTTGCTTGTCATGTAAGTAAAGTTATAACTTTTTCCATATTAGCAAAATACAAACTTGATCACACCAATTCTTCTATTTGGTAACTTATTTCCAGTTCGCAATGGGATGTAAACATAAAGACAATGCCTCACTGGCATTATTGAGGATTTTTTTATCTTTACAGTAATAGTCATTGTACATGGTCTATTTAATTGGCAAGAACCATTTCATGGATTGTCTATCTAGATAGGCAAGAGTCTTAGTTTCTTTAGCTTATTGATCATACTGGTTTTTTTTTTTTTTTTCTGAGGAAGTTGCGCTTCCAAATCAATCTCTTAAAAGTTAGATTCTTATGTTGCTTGTTTTGAGCCAAAATACAGATGTGCTTTCAGTTCCATAACTAAACTACACCAAATTCCACGTTTGGGATGCTATTTTCTCGTTATATCATTTTCAGACGTAATGACCATTCACTTCTTTTTCCTGGTAAGAACTGTTTTCTTTATTTCACACTTTTTCTTTACCAAATGAAGCTCTGCTTACATTGGTCCTTATTTCTAAATGCATTACATATAAAATTAATTTGGTACCATGTTACTCATTTAGATAGATTACCTCATTTTGGCAATCAAGTTTGAAAAGTGTATCTTGTGTAATCATTATTTAAGCTTATCGTGTTTTTATCTTGCAAATCCATGTAATTAGTGGGTCTGGAAATTTCCCATCATCTAGCTTAGGAAAAACTTTCTATCAATTAATCAAGAGTATTGATAAAGTTTTGTAGTAAAATTGAATGGCGCTGACTGCTTAGCCTAGTTTATGTAAATGAAATGGCTGGCAAGACTTGCCCTACTTGTAATTTTAGATTATGCAGATATGCCTATGTTCTAATGAGTTCTAACTCAAATGGCACTTCCTCTCTTTATATATGTGTATGTGTGTGTGGCATATTGTTAGAATAATAGTTAAAAAGATTAAATTTATTATTTCCTAATAATTTAAGCTTTGGGGGCAAATGTCACTTCCTCCCTTTAAATGAGTTAGCTCAAATGGATCTCTCTCTCTCTCTCTCTCTCTCTCTCTCTCTCTCTCTCTCTCGTAAGTACAAATGGCACTTACCCTCCTTAAATGTTATGTCCACTAAAGAGTAAAAGATGAAAAATCTCACATATTGGACCCTGCTTACTAAGTGGGAGTCCAAGTCCATACACGAAGGGGGAGTATTAGAATAATAATTAAATTCACTATTCCTTAATAGTTTAGGCTAAAGTGGTAATTTACAATGTGTGGTGTCAGGTCAATCATGCATTTTTAAACCTAACAAACCCAAAGCTACCTAATTCCATTAATTTGTCTCACTAAAATTTCCAGTTTTCTAGCTTAGTAAGCTATTATGACTTTGTTGATCAATATTTGTTTGCAAGTTGATATGTATATATTTGGAAAGAAAGTGGCAGGTTACTAGTTGAAATATAAAATTAAGTTCCCATTATCACCATCATCACCTTATATTGAGAAATGGTTGTTGGGGTTTTAGGCTAAGACTTTGTACATTAAAATAGGCACCCTATTGACTATTGTGATATGTTATCATCAGGTCCGGAACACGGGAAGTTGGATGGAAATTGGTAATAGCATCAGTCACTTTGGAATAGTGAGTGCCCAAGTTGTATTTGTTCTGTTGCTGTTTGCCCTCACAAATGTATACACAAAAGATATCCAGTGCAATTCAGCACTCGAATCTTCTCAGAAAGCAATGTAAAAAGTCACATCAGATTAAGATATTTGGCACCAAAGTGAGCTTCCTACTTTCCTTCAAGGTGAGCTTTTTCATTCTTAAAGCGGCTTTTTTGGGATTTAAGAGTTGTTTCTCATTTGGCATCTTCGTCATTGCTTCCCATAAGTGCTTATTTTCTGTGTAAGGACTTCATAGTAATGGGATTTTCCAGATGTTCCCATTCATTGTGCAATAGTTTAGCATGTTTATAACAGGGCTTGCTTAGTTCATTGTATCTTCAAGTTATCATATCCGCAGACCATTTATCAATATTAATCGTATTAGTATACCATTAATGTGGTATAAATTGCAACCACATTTATTACATAAAGGAGAAGGTATGGCGGAAACTTCAAGGATGGGAAGCCAAATTACTTTCTCAAGCCGGAAGGGAAGTGCTCTTAAAGGCAGTTATACAAGCTATCCCAACTTATACCATGGGATGCTTCAAATTGCCGGTAGGTTTGTGTAATGAGATTGAGTCCCTAATTAAGAAGTTTTGGTGGGGGCAAAGGGGTGACCGTAGGAAAATCCATTGGGTTAAATGGGAGGAGATGACAAAATCCAAGACTATTGGAGGTATGGGTTTTAGAGATCTTGCTATGTTCAACGATGCTCTCCTAGCAAAGCAAGCATGGCGACTTTTGCATAATACATCCTCACTCTTCTATAAAGTTTTTAAAGCACATTTCTTTCCAAATTCTTCACTTATGGAGGCTGTCGATTCAAGGATGGGGTCTTATGCATGGAAGAGTATCATTAGAGGGAGAGACATTATTCAAAGGGGAGCAATATGGAGGATTGGAAGTGGAGAAAAGATTAACATTTGGCAGCAACGATGGCTGCCAAGAAAACACCCTCCATGGTTGCCAAATTGTCCTATAGAAAGTTATGAGAATCACACCGTGGATTCACTTATTGATCCGGTCACAAGAAGTTGGAATGAGGAGTTGGTAGATGGTTTATTTGGGGTTGAGGATGCAGAGATGATTAAGAAAATTCCCCTCAGTCGAAGTGTAGCGGAAGACATCCTTTATTGGCCTTTTTCCACCTCCGGCCACTACACGTGTAGGTCTGGTTATAGATTCCTTAAAGAGGAATCAGAGTTGCTAGCTCATCCGCATGCCCCACCAATTTGTGATAAGAAGGTTTGGAAAACGATATGGAAGATGCAAGTCCCACCGAAGATTAAAAATTTTATTTGGCGAGCTTGTCGAAATGTATTGCCGACCAAACAAGCTCTGATGAGGAGGAAGGTAGTTGCTGACCCAATTTGTGAAAGATGTAAGTTGGACGTGGAAGATGCAGAGCATGCTTTGTGGTCATGTCCAAAATTGGATGTGGTGTGGGTGAATCAGGTACCATGGAGTTTCAGGCATGACGTTGGTTTCTCAGGAGTGAAGGAGTTGCTGTCATGGATGGTTGAGAGAGGAATGCCCCTGGAGCTGTTTGCATTTACTGCTTGGAGTGTTTGGAGTCAGCGGAATAAAGCCCGTTTGAACCTTCAGTCCAGTCCGCTTCAGCAGGTGGCAGAACAAGCAAGAACCATGCTTGCGCAATACCAGGTGACCACACGGACTGCAGAATTGCAGATTGGGAGCAGTGGCATCAGAGGAACAAGGTGGAGACCTCCGCAAGTTGGTTTTGTCAAGATTAATTTCGATGGCGCTGTGTTCTGTAATTCAAACTCATCGGGTGTTGGAGCTGTAATACGGAACAATGATGGAGCTGTTATGGCCTCTTATGCAGAAAAATTAAACCAAGCTTACAAGGCAGAGGAGATAGAAGCATTGGCAGCACTCAAAGCAGCACAGTTTGCATACGACCTGGGCTTCCAAAAAGCCATACTCGAAGGGGATTCGCTTGGTCTCATTAAAGATCTGAAGGCAGAAGAACATAATCTATCCCCACTGGGTTTATTGGTAGAGGATGCCAAGTTGGTTGCAAATAATTTTCTAAGTTTATCGTATTCTCACATTAAGAGAAACGGAAATAGCGTAGCTCATAATCTGGCAAAACATGCAATACGCAGACCAGATTTTCAAGTTTGGATGGAAGATGTCCCATCACATGTTGTTTCGTTTTTACATTCAGATGTAGTTCATTTACCTTAATAAAATTACACAAGTTTCATTCTCAAAAAAAAAAAAAAACTATATAAAATTACAATTATTAAGATTGAAATTTTTTTTTTTGAGAAACTATTAAGATTGAAATTGAAGCAGAAAGAAAGAAACTGATGACCTCAGGTCCAACCCCTTATAAAATGCCTATTAAGTCCCAGTTGAAATGAAGCAGGTCCAACCCCATATGCGATGCTGTTTGCCGAAGAGAATCTTTAGTTGTACCAAATTTTCTTGAAATTTTGGAGAGTGAACCTATAAAATTGAGTTACTGGGATGCTTTTTTATTTTATTTTTAAAGAGCTATACTGTAGCTCTGTAAACAAAATTTTTGAGTATGTAGAGAACTTCGAATTTGAAACTGTGAAAAAGTTATGAGATGAAAGTGAAGGTTAATAGAGGATCTCGTGTTTTTTTTTTTTTTTTTTCCAAATTTGGAGGGGCGTTTTAGATTTTTTTTTTTTTTTCCCTCTCGGAATTATGAATTTTTCTTGAATTGCCGTAAGAAAGGGGAAATGATGTGAAAGCAAAGAATTTTAAGTTTGAATTGGAACCGACACACATATATACATACTTTCGACAAAATGCAGAGGTATATATTGTTATATAATTTAATTGGGTAGATTTTTCCAAGCTTCAATAATTTTTTCTCCAAATAAAATACTATTTAATGAGTAACATACATTATATTCATAATTTGGTAACTAGTGTGCTTCCACAAGTCTTGGTCAAGTTCTTATGGCTTACTTGAGTTACTTCTACACAACTTCCGCCAATTTCGGATTTTTCATTGATGTAATTATTTTGTCTTATCATATGACTATGGATATCGGTGTCAAAAAATGATATGTTTATAACATTTTTATAACATTTTTACAATGAATTTAAAGTAATAACTTATTATTGGTTATTATTTGTAAGCAAAAAAATAATTTTAGTGGTGACTTGTAAATTTAAATTAGAACTTATAATAATTTATCATCTAGAATTTTTTTGTAAAAATATTTTAAAAATATTGCGAATGTAGTACTTTTTAAAGAGATTTTCTACTCAAGACAAGGGTAATCCCTAAATAAAAAAGAAAAAAAAAAGCAAAAAAAAGAAAGAAAAGAAGATGAGCAATCAGACTTTCTAGACCCTTACCCAAAAAGAAGTCACCATTGACAGAGCTTGTGTACAGGGCAGAGGAAGGGTCCAGGAAAGATGTAAAAAAGAGACAGATTATTTATTTATTTTTTTCATTTGAAGTTTTTGGTAAGAGAGAGAGAGAAAGGTGAGAGGAACAACAAATATTAGTGCCAAATTCTTAATATATTATTATCTGAAATTTTTTTTTTGATAAATTGTAGGAGTAAAAACGTCAAGTTTACTTATACATATAATTTTCTCTCTATTTTTTCCTATCATGTTTCATTAATGGGGGAATGAAATTTGTGGTGTATCTTTGTATTAAAACCTTAATTCATATTCCTTGTATGTGGGTGTGTGTTTCTTTTTAAAAAATGAAGATAAAAAATAATGAAGGGCTCTAAGTTTCTAACAAAAGAAGGTTCATCATTTCTTCTTTTCTACACTATCAAAATTTGAAAAATTATAACCTATTTTCTATGCTTCTTTGGTTCTTCCACCCTAGTCTATGCTTCCATTTTATCCTATACGAAATGTTGACATTAAAGTTTGCAAAAAAAAAAAAAAAAAAGGTATATTGATTGGATAAAGAAAATTTGATGTACCCTAGTGAGGTTAATTTCAAGGCTTTGAGACAAGTAAATCAAGTTTTTTTTTTTTTTTTTTTGAAATAATATAGACAAAAGACATAGAGAATAGAAAAATAAAGAGTGCAAAGACAAGACTTACAATACTAGCATTTACAAAATAGCCTAATATTTATAAGTAATAACTAACAAGTAAATTAAGTTAATTAATAGAAACTGGCATTTTTAATTATCTAAAGGGAAGCTTTTTATTATTATTATTATTATAGAAAGCTTCTCTCAAAAAAAAATTTATAGAAAGCTTTATCTCATTAAAGTAGAATTTGTAACGACTGGTGGCCAGTGCATCACAGGCTTTTTTTTTTTTTTTTTTAATAATAAAAAGTACAAGAAAAATAAAAGAAAAAGTGCACCAACATAACAATTTAAGTAATAAGATGTAATTCTTTCTCAAAACAAAAAGAAAAGAAAAAGCAATAAGATGTAATTGATAGACAAAGATTGTAAAATGATAGTACTAATTACTTATTATATCCATCAATCATAACTCATGATGGTGTGACAAATTCCATCGTCAGAAAGGTTCCTAAAAAAGTAGTGGAAAGCATAAACAAATGCGATTATAGAAAATGAAAACATTCCCATTAAAAAGAAGAATATATAGAAAAATGACTTGAGTCATCGTACTTGTCGTCTTGTGATGCATCGATCTAATTTCCTAGGCAATTTCCTTCCTTGTTTCTGGGACCATATGATGAGCTTATATAGTTATAGTTGTAGTGCTCATGTTGCTCAACTTTGCTAAGCTGATCTAAAGCTAAAACACACAGAAGATGACCCAAACTCAGTAGTAAGTAACAAATAACCCAAATCATTTCTTTTTCTTTCCTTAGTTGTTTGTCTTTGTTTTTCTTCACTCTTTTTCTCTTCCTTTCAAGTTTGTTTCTTGACCAATTAATTCAATATTAAACATTGATGCATCATATATTATTTCTTAGCTCATTTTTCCTATGATTAATCCTTGATGGCAGTTTTAGCAGTGGGTTAGAGTTGGCAAATTTCGTGGTGGTCCCTGATATCCTACAGCAAGCATGGACTGCAATTAGTGAACTTTATAAAGAAACCAGTCAAAATGAAGGACCATCTTCCTCAGTGAAATTAAAAATTTATGAGCCACCAAACTGTACACTCATAGCTTTTTTCACTTGGCCTGCTAATAGCAAAGACTGTGTTCAGGGAAATGAAGGAGGAGATTTTGTTACATCATCAACTCTTAAGGGGTATTTTCCTCACCTCAATTTCCTGTGCACCAAAAGCAACCCAAAGTTCTCCGTTAACAAACCTGCGTTGGAGCTTTTTACCTCCATTTTTGATGTGCTCCCGAAATCTGTGGTACCTTCTATACTCTGAAAAATCCTCTTTTTTTTTTCTTTTTTTTTTTTCATTAATTTTTTATTTTCGTCATAGCACTTTTAAACTTGGCAAAAGTTAAGCAGTCAAGAAACTCAAGACTAGTTCAACTATAGGTCATAACAAATTGCCTGAACAATATATCATTGCCTAAAAATTTTCTATAAGTTTAAGCATGTTTGGTCACAAGTAGCTTTGAATAGGGATAAGAAGAGAAGAGACCAACGTGTGATTGGTAGTCCTCATTTGTCCAAGTATTATTTTTTTGGGGAAGGTTTTGCTACGTACTAGGTAATTGCTACATAATGGATTATGTGGTAGTAAAAAGAAATCAATATGTCTATGGGTCTATTTGTTCATATTTACTGCACATGACGTCGACCCTTGAATATATATATATATATATATATTTTCTGCGATATATCCCATTATGTAGCAATTGCTCGTATACAACAAATCCTTTCCTAAAACATTCTAGAAAATTGAAATAATTTCTAAATTGACCATTCTATTTCAATTCTATTAACTAGTAATTAATTAACAAGAATGTTTATGTGCTGTCCATGTATTATTTTAAAAAATCGATATCAATTGTCATCATCTATTCTTTCTCAAAAAAAAAAAAAAAAAAAAAAAAAAATCATTATCTATGCCAAGATATCACGAGATATAATGATACAATATTTTAAACTATTCCCCTCATTAAGTTGTCTATCCACTACCCAATTTTATAATATGTTCCAAAACAGTAATTTTTGACCTTTTGTTTTTTTATAATTTCAAGATTGTTTTATGTTTATAAATATAATTTTTTAATTATTATTAAATCATGATATTTGTGCTTAGGTGCTTTTAAATTGTAAGTTTTGTTCATTTTGATTGAAATGATCTTTTAGTCTTACTTTGAATTTTTTGTTTTTTGGCTAAGTAGTATTACTTTGATTTTTCGTTGTCTAATATGTTTCATTCATATATATCTCTCTCTCCTTCTCTCTTCCTTGTCGTGGTGTCACCGATTGATGATGACTAATTACTATATATTCTTGACTCTGTATACTCATGGCTTTTGACATATATAGTAAATCAACTCATCTCTCCCTTTCATGCTGGTGGTGTTAACTGTTAATTAAGATGACTAGTTATTATTATTATTTACAATCATATTACTAATCATTATTAATTGATTATATTCTATGACTTTACATACTCGTGACTTTTGAGATTATATAATTGCAAGATGCTCATTATCTCTTTTTATATTTGTATTATTCTGTCTTTAATCTAATAGATTCTATCATTTTATTTAATTGTGTAAGTTTTATTGATATGTTGGAAAAAATTTATTTGATTTTACAGTTTTACATATCCAAATTAGTTCAGTTGAAGAATTTGTTGAACTAGCTAGGTAATATGCAACAAATCAAATAAGGTAAAAAAGACATACCTCTAAATAATTTAAAATAGAACATAAGCTTATTTTCACATGTTGGCCAGATTATAAGTTTTCGTGCAATATATATGGTTCAAAAGTTTACTACAAGTTTTTACCATTCCAAGCCCGCTCCCCACTTGCTATTGGAAGATTAATTTCAAAAGTTGTGTTTCTTATTCGTATGAAGAAACTAATGTTAATTTAATTTATGCAAACTTAATTGGTAGTAATATTAGTTTAGATAATGTATCATTGAGATGAAGTTATATATGTTGAATTTATTAGGAAGTTATATTTCATTATTTTCTTATAGGAACTTTTCTTTTTTGGGTTTTGACATAATTGTATATTTATATTTCTTGTTACAGTGGTTAGTGACTAATATTCATAGTTACCATGCCACAATAATATTTAAGAATGTGTACAATATGTTATATAAGTTTCATTATTATTTTTATTGAACTTTGAGAATGTGACATGAATAGTTATACATGAGTTGTATTTATTACACAAACAGTTTTTTTTTTTTTTTACATACAGCCCAAAAAATAACTAAAACTGACTTAATTCACAATTTTCATGTTAGAAATTGTAACTTCAACTCACGGTTTTAGTAGTTTTTTGCTATGTGTAAAACGGTGTAAAATAGTTTTTGTGCAACAAATATTTCCATATATATTAACATGGTACGATTTGTATCATAATGCAGATGGCCAATTCCAAACCATTAATTATCACTGGAAACTCACTGGGAGGATCTGTTGCCTCTCTCTTCACCTTGTCATTGCTCGAAAAAATCAATTTTACAAACACCAAACGCCCACTTTGCATCACTTTTGGTTCACCCCTTATTGGGGATGAAGGCCTGCAAGAAGCCATATCAAACTATCCAACATGGAACTCTTGCTTTTTGCATGTAGTTTCTGACCAGGATCCAGTTCCCAGAGTCTTAATTAATGGTTACCAGCCTTTTGGCACATTTCTCTTGTGTTCAAAGCTGGGTTGTTCTTGTTTTGAGGATCCTCGAACCATTTTGGAGTTGTTGAAGGCAACCTATTCAGGGAGTCCTGGAAATCAAGATCCTAATCCAGTTTTTGACGTCTATGGAACATTTGTGAAGGATATCAATCGAAAGGTAATTTGTAAGGATACTACAATGTTGCCTGAAAGGACTACACAACCATTACGGGCATGCATTACTACACAAATAGTAGCAACCGGACTGATGCAACCAGAGGTAACCTAGTTACAATTCTTTTTGGATATTATATAATTAAAATGCTTGCTTGAGCTATATCATTGTATGGTACTTCTATGTTACACCTAGCTAGAAAATACACTAAATAGAATAGTGTAATGAATTAAATGCTCACCGATTAACAACTAATTCCAAAGCCTCTAATGTTTATGGATAAAAACTACTACAATTTGAAGTCTTTGTCCTTGTAATCTTTTAAAACTCCACTTCTTGCCCAACTCATTTTTACAAGTTATTGCAGCAACAACAACGACAGAATGTTGACGTCAACATTATCATTACAGAGATAGCAAAACGGGAAAAAATGACAGCAATGCTGAACAGGGAGGCTTTTGATCCCACCAAGGAGTTGAATGACATTAAAGTGTATATGGCCTACCTAGAGCAGTATAAGAAGTTGTGTAAAGATGAAGGAATTGGATACTATGACAGATATAAGATTGAAAGCCGTAATGGAATGAAGAAGACTGATATGGATGTGATAAGGTATAAAAAATCCCTCACATGTTTTTGGGAAAAAATGGTTGATCATGCGGAGAAAAGACCCCAGACAGTAGGCGCCTTCCTTCGTACCCGCTCGATCTTTGGGGGAACAAATTTCCGAAGGATGATTGAACCACTGGATATAGCTGATTACTACAACATTGAGGGCTCAAGAGACTACATAAAAAATGGAAGGTCCGAACATTACAAAAAATTGGAGCAATGGCTGAAAGAAACTGAGAAACCTTCAAGTTCAAGTGGTCCAAATGATTTGAAGAAACAGAATGTGAAGTCAAGTCTGACAGAGGATTCTTGCTTTTGGGCACATGTTGAGGAGGCTCTCATTTTATGCGACTCGCTGAATGGCAGAGAATCAGGTGTTATGAACAAAGAATCATCAAAGAAGAAACGAAAATCAAGTGCTATGGACGAAGAATCATCAAAGAAAAAACTGGTTGAGTTTGAAAACTATGTATACGGTTTGATGAAAAATTATGCAGTATCTTCTGAGATTTTCTTACCTAAGAGCAGCTTCATGAAATGGTGGGGAAAGTATAGAGAAATTATGGAAACTTCTTATAGTTCGTCTCTCACTAACTTAATTAAGAATGTCGAGAATTACGAGGAATATACTAAGGGCACCCTAGTGATTCCTGAGATGTAAAATTATATATTTCAAACTTGTCTGGCATTCAAAATTTATTCCCCAATAAATTGTAAATTGAGGACATCATCTTTTCAATCATTATTTTTACTAGTCATGGATTCACACAAGGCTTGAGAATATGCTATTATTTTTGTAATGGAATATATGTGCAATCTATTTTCTAAGAACTTCATGATCATATAGTAGGGTTAGCCATAACAAAGGATTTCTACTCATAAGAATATTATTTAAAATATTAATTTAAAAAAAAGCTATTTTTATCTTGCCCTTTACAAAAGCAACCAAGTGCAAAAGGAGGGTTTATTTTTTATTTTTCAAACTAAAATAAATTACGCCAGGATTCAGATCCTCTAGATTTCCTAAGGTACTCTACCAAATAGATTTCTTTAAATCCTAACCACTCTTTAATGATTTAATTGTCTAGATTCTGCCATGTCAGCATTCCACTAACAATATTCTTAATTATTTTGTTTGCAACATTATTTTATTATTTTAAGAATATTATTAGTGGAATGCTGACATGACAGAATATAGACTATTAAATCATTAAAGTGTGATTAAGATTTAAGGAAATCTATTGATAGAGTATTCTACGAAATCTAGAGGATCTGAATCTGTTTGTTTGCTCTGTCAACTAATGAAAATTTTATATTCTCCATAAATAAAAACCTATATTTTTACTTTAATTTTTGTTTAAAATTTTTATTTACTCCTATTATGAGCCAATCCATTTTTGATACGATATATATAGTGGTGATTGGAAAGGTAAGAAAAAAGTATAGTTTTCTCATCATTTAAAAAACTTTCACTTGCATACCTCTATTGTGATGTTGTCTTTTGAAAGTTCAATATGGGTATGAAACACCCTTGAACGTTTAGACCCCAAATTACAAAAATACCAATTCAAGCTTTATATCAAACAATTAATGTGCGGAATATGATAACAAGCTTATAACAGAATTGATAAAACGATCTAAGCCAAATATAAACACATCCACAGCAGTAAATATAAGGCAAAGATAAAGGAAAGAAAGATGCAAACACACGGACAACACACAATGTGTTATCGAAGAGGAAACCGAAGTCCTCGGCGTAAAACCTCTCCGCCGCCCTCCAAGCGGTGATAAAATCCACTAAAGAATATAGTTGGGATACATGAACAGCAGAAGACCCTCCAAGCCTAATCTACCCAAGTACCTAAGCCCTCCAAGCTTCTTGCTCCAACGAGGTTACGCCGAACCTATTTCTTCTTTAACTTCCCGGATTCCGCTACTTGACCATAGCATCAACCAATGTATATTGGTTCCTTCTTAACTGCTTCCCAACAGTACCAAATAAACCTTCTCACAGACGTGGGTGTGGTGAGATAAGAATTTGGTAAAAGACCTCTCAAGGGTATGACAATGGAGAGGAAGAGAGTAGAGGAATTTGTAGAGTTTTTTAGATGAAGATTGGGGATGAGGCAATCTTGTTTTGCTCTAGGGTTTTCTCTCACAAAATTCTCTCTGGAAGCTCTCTCAATATGATGGGTATAAGGGTGTATATATAGTAGGGTGAGAAGGGAATGCAAAACGTCAGTTTTTGCCAAATAGGGCAATTTGGCGACTTGGTCTCGCGGCTTGTCCAAGTCGCGAGTTCAAGTCGCGACGTAACGGCCTGGCCAGCATGGGACTTTTGTCCTGTAGCGTGACAGCTGGCGCGACCCTTCAGCTTCCCAGTGTGCCTCTCACGTGCCAGCTTTTGGCGGCTTGCCAGTCGCGATCCGCCCGCGAGCCCTAGCCGCGAACCTCTGTTTTTCTTGCACACTCTTGAGCTTTTCTTCACATCTTCTCACACATTACCCTTACAATTTTCCCACCTAAATACAGGGTTACTAAGTGCTAAATTACAAGCAAATTGGTCACGGAATAAAGCCAATTAGATGGTTGATTAAATTCAACCTTACATCTTTAATCTTACACCACTATTCGTTGTCATCCATAATCATAGTTCTCTCTCTTTTAAAGCATACAAAAGAATCATCATAATCTTATTGCTCTTCTTGATACATCTGTAAATATCTACCGAATCGAATATATCAATACGTTTTGCAAACAAAATACAAAATGTCATATGAGCAATTGTTACTCAACAATGATTAGTTGGACCCATTAAGAAAATAACTTTATATTGATAACCTATAGAAACAACTCCCCCCCCCCCCCCCCCCCCACACAAACAAAATTGTAAATTTGTCCACTCAGAAAAAGAAAAAAGAAAAAGAAAGACAAATAGCAAAGCCTCATAATCAAGCTGCTATATAAATCAATTATAAAAGAAAAATAATGAAAATCTTATTGCAAAAGCTAAAATATGTCACTTATCTAATCATTTTTGTTTGACTTGTTGGTTCCAATTATGGATAACACTCCTCTCTGCAAAAAGAAGACTGTCCTAAAATAAATAAGATTCCATCTATATATAGTTTAAGCTTTTTGGTAAGGATAATTTATCATGTGTAGTGTGACTAGTGTCAAGTCAATCATGCATTTTTAAACCTAACAAACCGAAAGCTACCTAATTCCATTCATTTGGCTTACTAAAATTTTGGAAAAATTACACTTTACCACTCTAAATTATACCTCTGATTATACTTTGCACCCTAAATTTCTTCGAATGCACGTTTTTTGCACCCTAAATTTATAATCATTGTTTTATTTTACACCCTGACGTTAAATTTGTTGTTAACTTGGATAGAAAAATATGATAACACATGAAAAGACCTAATTGTCCCTCTTCTCAATCCTTTAAAAACAAAAGAGATATTACACTTTACCACCCTAAACTATACTCTTGATTACACTTTGCAATCTAAACTTTGAACTTCCATCTAAGTTAATAGAAAACTTAATGTCGGGATGCAAAGTGTAACAAAAGTTATAGTTTAAGGCGCAAAACGTAACATAATATATAGTTTAAGGTGGTAAAGTGTAATTTTTCCTAAAATTTTCAGCTTTTTAGCTTAATAAGCTTTTATGACTTTGTTCATCAATATTTTGTTTGTTTTTTTTTACAAGTTGATATATATAGGTCCGGTTATATATATATATATATGAAAAGAAATGTATGCACAAAAGATATTCAGTGCTCATTACTTCTCACAAAGCAATGTGAAGTCTCATCGGACATTTGGCATCAAAATGAGCTTCTTGCTTTCCTTAAAGGTGAGCTTTTTCATTCTTACTGCGACTTTTTCGGGATTTAAGAGCTGTTTCTCATTCGGCATCTTCCTACAAGTGCTTATTGCCTTTGTGTTAGGACTTCATACTAATGGGATTTTCCGGATGTTCCCATTCATTTTGCAATTGTGACCATAGTTAAATGTTATCTTCGAGTTATCATATCCACAGTTCAATGATCAGTTATAATCGTATTACTTTACAGTTGGCGTGGTATGAATTGGTACCACATATCTACAAATGCATCGATTAACACTTTTTTGCCCCCAACAATAACAACCAATAACAACTTGCCATTTAGGATTTGTTGTAAAGATGTTGTGAAAATGTTGTGAACATATCATTTCTCTAACTTTATTGAACTACAATTATCAAGATAAATATTGAAGTAGAAAGAAACTGAGGCCCTCAGGTCCAACCCCATATGAAATGCTGCCTCAGCACATAAAATGCCTATTAAGAGCATTAATAGCAGTGAAGCTAAATAGCTATATAGTTATTTTAGCTTCACCAAAACACAAAAATCCCCACTACAGTAGTGGAGCTAAAGGTAAAATTTTTACCTTCATTGCTACAGTGCATAGCTATATATGGCTGTGCACTGTAGTTGAGAGCTAAAATATATATATATATATATATATATATATATTCTCAGCCGGAATAAAATAATATATGTTTGTTTATTTTTTTATATTTTTTTATTCTTCCAACCATGCCTTTCTCAGACTCACTTTCAACTCACTCTCTCAAGCTCTCACCTCTCTATCTCACCTTCTCTCAAAACTCTCTCAAGCTCACACTCTCAAACTCTCACCACTCTGTCTCATCGCCGCCACCCTGACTCGAAGCTCAACGTCACCGCCCATCGAAGCTCAACGTCACCGACCTACCAGCCGACCCACTTCGTCGAACTCCCAAGCCGCCAATCAGCCTCAAACCCACGCCACCGATCCACCTCAGACCCACGCCGCCAATCCACTTCTTTGATGCTCTCAACTCTCTCAAGCTCAATCTCTAAAACTCTCTAAAACTCTCACCTCTCTGTCCCGCTGCCGTCGCCGCCGATCCACGCCTCTGACCCGACTTGCCTTCAGGTAAGTTGTCTCTGTCTTCTTCATCTACATGCTTGGGATTTTTGATTTGGGTATGTGTGTGTATCTATAAATATAGAATAAATAAATTTAAATGCAATAGTTTTTTTGTTGTTCTTGTTCAATGAAAATTTCTTTCATTTGATCTCAACAAACTTATCCATGCTTTGGTAAGTTGAATTGATGAATGGACAGAATAGAGCAGTAAATTCAAAGCATCCATTCGTTTTGATTTGGAGTTGAAACTTGCTTACTTCCTTATTTTTATTTTTTTGAAGATGAGCGAGATGATAATGAAGTGGTAGACTTGGATTATGAACAAATTGATGGAGTGGATAATACTCCTATGCAAGTGTTACATGAACAAAGTGATGGATTTATGTCATACATTGAGAGGTATGGACGCATTAGAGACGGAGAAATTCATTTTCAACTCCAATTGGACCTTATTGAACATTTATGGCAATTGCAAGGCGAGTCGCAGGAACTTCCTTTTTTATATGTTGAGAAGTATGAGTCATAGGAACTTGTGCGAGTGTGTGAGTTTTATTGTAATTTGGTTTGAGTTATGTATGTGAGTAATCTATGGACTACATTGTTCCAGCTATAATATGTGTTCTATTTTATATATTTTCTTATAAAGTTCCTCCATTTCATAGTTCACATTGTTCCAAGATTGCTTCCGGACAATTGAGACGATAATAGGCTATCATGACGATTAAGAAATTTTTTTTAGTCAAAAGATAAATTTGTATATATATAATTTGGGGTTAAAACAAAATATTATTGTTACACTAGATGATTATTTGCTATCATGATGATTGAGAAATTGTTTTAATAAAAAAAAATGTATAAGTATAATTTGAGGTTAAAAAAATCATTTGTTAACACTAGATGATGATTTGCTATCATGTGGCAGCGGCGGCGGCGGTAGTGGCAGCAGTAACAATTGCAGGGGCGGTGGAAGAGTCAGTGGCAGCGGTAGTGGCAGCAGGTGGTTGTGATTGTTGTTTATTATAGTGGATATATTATTTTATTGTGATGTTTATATTATTTTATTGTGTTGAAAGCTGAAAATTTCCTCTACTGCAGCATGTTTTGTAAAGTAAATAGGTAAAATAGATTAAAAAAAAAAAATCATTTGTTAACACTAGATGATTATTTGCTATCATGTGGCAGCGGCGGCGGTGGAAGAGTTGGCGGCGGCGGAAGAGTTGGTGGCGGCGATAGTGGCAGCGGTAACAATTACGGGGGCGGTGGAAGAGTCGGTGGCGGCGGCGGTAGTGGCAGCAGTAGCGGTTGCGGGTGGTTGTGATTGTTGTTTATTGTAGTGAATATATTATTTTATTGTAGTGGATATATTATTTTATTGTGATGTTTATATTATTTTATTGTGTTGAAAGCTAAAAATATCCACTACTGCAGCATGTTTCGTAAAGTGAATAGGTAAAATAAATAAAGTAACTTTTTGTGGTGCCAAATAGTTAAATTTTTAGCTCCACTACTGTGGATGCTCTAAGACCAAGTTGAAATGAAGCAGGCATTTGCCTAAAAAAGTAAAACCCCAAATGCAATGCTGTTTTCTAAGAGCATCTCTCTAGTAGACTCCTTAAACCTAAATTTCTTCAAGTTTTGGTGAGTGAACCCTTAAAAAATTGGGTGACTGGGATGCTTTTTTTTCAAAGAGCTATACTGTAGCTCTGTAAACACATTTTTAAGTATGTAGTTATACATTAGTTACTTTTTAAGTCATGAGATGAAAGAGAAAAGGTTAGTAGCAAAAATTCTAAGGCCTCCCCAGTAAACCACAATTTATGTAGCAGATTGTGAGTGATAAAGGAAAAAATGGTGGATTCATATGAAAAAGATATGTAACTAATCATAGTTCATATGGCAGATTGTGAGTGATAAAGAAAAAATGATGAGCTTATATGAAAAAGATGTTCAACTAATCACAATCTGCTATGTAGAATAATTGTGGCAAAAATTATCTTTTTAATTTAGTGTTTTAGATTTTTTTTTAAAGGGGTATTTCAACTTTTTACTTTTTATTTTCATGAAATTGCAAATTTTCCTTGAATTGCCGTGCCCGTGAGAAAGGGGAAAAGATGAGAAAACAAAGAATGGTATAGCCCTGTAAACACATTTTTAAGTACGCAGTTAAACACTAGTTACTTTTTAAGTCATGAGATGAAAGAGAAAAGGTTAATAGCAAAAATTCTAAGAGCCCCTAATAAACTACAAACTATTTATACGACAGTTAGATCGTGAGTGGTAGATGAAAAAATATTAAGTTTGTATGAAAAAAATGTACAACTAGTCACAATCTACCATGTAAAATAATTGTAGCAAAAATTATCTTTTATCCCTTGTTTTAGATTTTTTTAAAGGGTTTCAAATTTTTACTTTTTGCTTTGCTGAATCGTAAATTTTCCTTGAATTGCCGTGAGGAAGGGGAAAGATGTGAAAGCAAAGAATTTTGAATTTTAAATATACTTTTATTTCAGAAAAGACACGACACAATTATTATTATATATATAATTTAATTGGGTAGATTTTTATATATATTTGTAACTAGTGTGTGTTTCCGCTGGGGTCTTGGTCAAGTTGTTTTATTTAACGACTTACAAGTCCTGCTTTCTAACTTCTTCTTTTTTTTTTTTTTTTTTTCATTAAAAAAAAAAAGTTAGAATTGACCAAGACAAAAAAAAAAAAAAAAAAGTTAGAAAGCAGGACTTGTGAGTCGTTAAATAAAACAACCTGACCAAGAAAAGAAAAAAAAAAGTTAGAAAGCAGGACTTTAGAGCATTCACATTGGCAAATGCTAAAGCTAAATCTAAAAGAAATATAGCATTTTAAGTCTTAAAACTAGTTGCATCAGTGAATTGTAAATGACATTATTGCAAATTTTTTTGCAATAGTGCTACAGTGCAATTCTAAACATAGAATTGCACTGTAGCAACTATTGTATAAGAAATAATATATTTTAAAACTTGGAATCTTGCCAAAATCTGAAAAAAAGTTTGACAATTGAAAGAAATAATAAAGAATGTTTAAAAAAATAATATTTTAATAAAAATAGAGTTTTGAGATGTTAGAAGTATTGTAAAATGGTATGGTATAATGATAAAGTAGGTTTTTAGAATGGTAAAATAGAGTAGAATTAGCATTTGCCAATGTGAATGCTCTAAGTCGTTAAATAAAACAACTTGACCAAGACCCCAGCGGAAACACAACTACCGACAATTCTGGATTAATTTATCTGTGATGTAATTATTTTGTCATATGACTATGGTTGTCAAACAGCTTTTTCTGCCCTAGACGAAGGTAATCAAAGTCACTATACTCAATACTTTAATAATATATATATATATATATATATATATAGAGAGAGAGAGAGAGATAGATAAAGTCACTACTACTTCAAGACCCAATTGCTAGACAATGATACTGACAGGACAGCTCACTCTCGTACTAGCCAATGCAGAGGTAAGGAAGGTCCAGGAAAGATGTGAAAAAGAGACATGTTTTATTTTCCATTTGAAGTTTTTGGTAAGAGAAAGAGAGGGAAAGAAGTGGGAGGAAGAGAAAATATTTGTGTCAAATTCTTAATATATTCTTATCTGAATTTTTATTTAATAAATTATAGGAGTACAAATGTCAAGTTTACTTATGCATACTCTAAAAAGAAAAATCATCCTTTCTTCTTTTTAAAATTTGAAAAATTATAAACTATCTTTTATGTTTCTTCCACCATAGATAAGGAAAATTCCCTGAACCTAGCGAGCTTACTTTACTCACTTTTTCTTTTTCTTTTATTCTTTTTCTTTTTTTTTGAAAAAGAGACTTTACTCACTTGAGCATACACGTTTGGATTTGTGTCATCTTATTTTACAATAATCTAATATTTTAGTTTTTTTTTTTGAGAAATAATATTTTAGTTTTTATTTTAACATCCAACACATTAAAATAATATAATTACATAATAAAATAATATTGTAGGGGGTGGATTCGAGCGCTCTCTAAGGATCGAGAGAGTGGGCCCAAGCCCAACTAACCCTTCAATAAATTTGTAGAGTGTGGACTCAAGAGCTAGGCCTCAGTAAGGAAGGCAACGGCCATGCATGGTTGTACGTGGTTGCCAATAACTAGAACGTGGGCTTAAACACACAATGGGGCTCCTCGGACGTGCCTTATGGAGCTGGAAACTACTATTATCTCTTTTCAGAAGGGTTACAAGAGTTGGGAGAGAATACTCTGCTACAGTATTCCTTTTTCTCTGGTTTTTCGTCCGTCCCCTTCACAAGAGGGATTTTTACATTATATACTCCTCACTCAGTTGATCCTAGCCCTACATTTGTTGATCAATCCGGCTTCTACTCGAGTGTCTGTCCCATCAGCCGCATTCCCATACCTCCAGTGGGTTGCAGCGCTCAAGACGGCACTGTTCAGAGGTCCTGTCCTCATTAATGCGGCCAGAGCGTTAGTTGAGGGCATTTAATGTGGAGGTGACAGTTCGCCTGGGACCTGCTCCTCCGCCATGCTCCAATGTCCGGCCATTGGTTCTCGTTATTTGCTCCTTGGATGCTTGGGGAGACCCCCCTTAAAGGTGTGACGTGTGCCCACTTTCTGTCCTCGGCATGCCGAGGATGTAACCATCCTCGGCAACGCTCCTTGGGTCCTGGGCTCCAAACTTTGGTCCTCGGACCTCGGATCGTCGAGGCGTCCTCGGCATGGGCCGTTGGGCTGGGCCTGGAGTGGGCCGGGGCTGCTGACTTATTCTGGCCCCACAATAGCCCCTCAAAATCGTGCTGTCCGCATCCTCGGGCGGAAGGAGGATTTTGATATCCCCGGACCTGCTTCGCGTCTAATCAAGTCTTATCCCTCGTCAGCGTTGGCGCCTTTTCAACTGCCCAAGGTGCGTTACTGGCGCTTCGATGTGCGTAACGTGTCTTGCATTAAATTCGGGCGGCTTTATGCTTCCCACGTTCAACGGACAGATGACAATCTAACGGTGGGGATGCGTTTGGCACTTATGGGCGGGAAAACTTGCGCAGCTCTCCTTTCTAGGGTATAAGTACCCATTAGAACCGTTTCTTCACTCTTCATTTGCAATCGAGAGCTCCTGCGTCTCTACTCTGAGTCCAGCCAAACTTCCACCTCCACCTCCAGCACAAAAAGCCAGTCCGAGGACTCCTCCTCATTTCTGTAAGTCTCTCTGTCTTTCTCTGAGCTTTCTCCCTCTTTACTCGTCCTTCTCTTTCATTTGTTCATCTTTTAGTCCACTTAGGCGTCATCTAGGATGGGTAGACTTAAGAGGTTTGTTGACACTGAGGAGGCGATGGAGGAGTTCATCGCCGATTACAAGATACCGGCCAATGTGGGCTTAAGGTATTGTATGGAGGGGGAGTGGTACCTCAAGAGGCGAGAGGGCGAAGTGGCGATCCCTATCATCGCTTTCCTTGAAGGGGGGATGAGGATCCCCATGGGGCCAGTGATGAGGGGTTACCTCACCTACTTCCGGTTGACCCCCACCCAGTGCGCCTCCAACATGTTCAGGATTCTGGGCAGCGTGGACGCCCTTAACGAAAAGATGGGTCTGAGGCTGACCTATCACGATGTCAACTACTGCTACAATCTTCAGCATTTGAAGAACAAATCCTATTACATGAGGACGAGGGACGACAGGGTCCGGCTTATCCAGTGCCTCCCCGAGTCCAACAAGGGGATGAATGAGGACTTCCTCATCGTGTCCGGAGCGTGGCACGATGGCCTTCACTGCCCGACGGAGGAGGGAGAGCCAGGTGGGGCAATGGGAATGAAAGGGGATTTGTAGATTCTAGCTTCTTTCTTTGCGTCATTTCTTCTTATATTGTTTGGCCTCTAACCACGGACGTGTACCCTTTTTTTGCAGATCCGCACTCCTATGCGCGCCATTACAACTTGATCAATAGGGAGGACTTGCAGAAGGTGCTCAGGTCGGCGGATTTCGAGGAAGAAGAAGATCACCAAGTCAGAGCTGCGCACAAGATTCTGGGGTACACTCCGCTCCAGAAGTCATTTGCGGCCCCGAAGTACGTCATCAGAGCAAACGATCCTCGGCTGCAGAAAATAGTAGTGACCGAGGGCGGGTTTGAGTTTCCCGAGGACACCTCTACTTCGGAAGGCGTCACGGTAGCAGTCCCCTCGTCTTCCCATTCGTTCCCAGAGGCCACAGAAGAGAACTTAGAGAGGGAAGGGGAGCCTGTAGATTTTGGTGCTGCCGAGGAGGATTTCAGCGTTTTTGAGCAACTCAATCAGTCCGAGGACCCATCTGGAGACTTGGGTGATCCTCGTCTAACCGAGGCAGACCTCTTCGCGGCACAGAAGTCCTCCAGGTGCAGGATGGGCTACAAGAAGAAGTACCAGCCAAGCCTATCCGAGCTACTGGAAGGGCCGCCGGGGAAGTCCAAGCCGAAGCTCCCTCCCCCATCTCCGAAGAATCGACCTGTTCAGACCAGGTCAGCTTCAACACAGTCCAAGCTTCCTCCTCCTCCGCCTCAGGCGAGCCCGTCGTCCAGGCCCGAGCCCGCTGACCCTAAGCAGAAGAAGGACAAGGGTAAGAGGACCCTAGAGGACAAATCTGGGCCCACGCGGGAGGGCGAGGGCAATCAGCGGCCACCGAAGCAGTTGAGGATAGGCCCCTCAACGCAGGAGAAACAGGTCGCTCCCCCGCCCGAGGTCCAGGCCTGGCTTCCCGCCCCGATGCTCCGCGGGGCTCCCTTGAGGGATGACTCCTCCCTCAGGGACTTTAAAGAAGGTGAAGGCGCGTACGTTGCCGACGCTGTGGAGAGGTGCCTGCTCCTGCCTGCGGACATGACGGAGCTCGGGACCATGAGGAGTAGGGACGTCTTCCTCTGCCTTAAGCGGTATTTGGGGATGGTAAGACTTTAACACTTGTGCTTTTCTTGCCTTTTTCCTGCTTTCATTTCTTTTGAGCTCGGCTAATTGCAACTTGTCTGTTTCGTTTGGCAGGCTGTACAGGCCACCTTCAGGCTGGAAGAGGCGGCCACTGAACATGGGAAGGCCCTGGATCAGGAGCGCGATAGGCGCATGGTGGCCACCAGGACCCTCAAGAAGTCGGAGGAGGACCTTGCCAAGGCTAGGGAGGCGCTGAAGGCAATGACCCAGGCTAAGGAGAGCGCAACATCGGGCCTTGAGGGTGCCCAAAGGCAGGCCGAGACTCAGACAAAGCGTCTGGGTGAGGCAGAGAAGCAGTTGAAGCTCGCCGAGGATCAGATAGCTGGCCTGGCGAAGAAAGTGGCAGCTGCCGAGGAGGCCAAGAGGGTGGCTGAATGGGCCAAAGGGGAGGCTGAGAGGGCCAAGCTTGAGGCCGAGCATGGCAGGGAGGAAGCCTGGGCCACTAAGCAGGAGGCTGAGGAGGCAGCCTTCACTGCCGGGGCAGCTGAGACAGCAGCTACCTACAAAGCCCAAGTCCCTGGGTTATGTAGGCGCTATTGCTCCGAAACTTGGAACGAAGCCCTCAGGCAGGCTGGAGTGGATGCTTCTTCTGACTTGTGGAAGGAGGAGAACGTGTACTATTCTCCTTTTATCCGCGAGACCGCCCACGATGGCTCTGAAGCCGAGGAGGCTTTTGTGGAAGCTGCTGCTACTCCGGGCGAAGAGGCCTCGGATGCTGGGGTTGCTGATGAGCCAACCCAAGGGAGCAATCCTCCCATGGTGGTTGTGTTGAGCGATGGCTCCAACGAGGACGCGCCTCAGCAGGTTGTAGAGCCTTCCCCCGTTGCCCAGGTCTCTTCTGCCGAGGGGGCGGCTATTCCTGCTGTGCCTCTGCAGGCCGTTCCCATCGGTCAGGGCTCAGGGGACCCTGAGGCAGCTACGGGCCAGCCACCCACTGATGCAGCCAATTAGGCCCCATGGCCCTTCAGCCTGCTGCACTTTATTTCTGCATCTCTTTCTTTTTCCCTTTTTTGCTTTGTCTGTAATGCGACTTCTTGGGTGCAATTCCCTTGTGCTTAATGAAATGAAGACTTTATTTCCTTTACTGCTTGTTGTGGCCATTTTCTTACTTGCACGCTATTCAGTTTTTCGTATAACTTTGACTTCAATTGTACCTCGGCCAATCGCGGCATTTGATAATTGCAACGTAAAGTGGAATTTTGAAGTAGACACTTAGGATCTTTTTAAAGTAGTTAGTTTCTCCTTAGGCGTAGGTCCGAGGACCCAACAGTCCTACGTTTATGTCTAACACTTGGTTTTATTTAAGTGGTTAGTTTCCCCATAGGACTGAGTCCGAGGACCATGCAGTTCCCTGGTTCTGTCTAACTCTTAAGTTTTCTGAAGCAGTTAGTTTCCCCATAGGACTGGGTTCGTGGACCATGCAGTTCCTTGGTTCTGTCTAAAGCTTAGCATTCTTAAGTAGCTAGTTTCCCCGGGGGACTGAGTCCGAGGACTATGCAGTTCCGTGGTTCTGTCTAACACTTAGGTTTCTTAAAGTGATTAGTTTCCCCATGGGAATGAGTCCGAGGACCATGCAGTTCCCTGGTTCTGTCTAACACTTAGTTTTCTTAAAGTGTTTAGGACGCGAGGCAAATAACTAAGATATGCAAACAATATGAATCAAAATGACCTCTTTATTAATAGTAGTACCTTTTCAGGTTGTTTACATTCCACGGACGAGGTACAGATTTGTCATCTAAATCTTCTAAATAGTACGCTCCTATCCCTGCCACTGAGGTGATTCGATAGGGGCCCTCCCAGTTAGGCCCGAGCTTTCCCCAGGAAGGGTTCTTGGCAGTTCCTACAACCTTTCTCAGCACCAAGTCTCCCGGTGCTAGCGGTCTGAGCTTCACGTTGGTGTCATATCCCTGCTTGAGCTTTTGCTGGTAGTAGGCCAGCCGGATCATTGCTTGCTCTCTTCGTTCGTCTACCATGTCCAGGCTCCGTCCCAGCAGCTCATCATTGCTGCCTGGGGTGAAGGAGCTCGTCCTTAGCGTCGGAAAATTGGTTTCCAGGGGGATCACTGCCTCCGCACCATAGGTCATGGCAAAAGGTGTTTCCCCTGTTGAGCGCCGGGGCGTAGTCCGGTATGTCCAGAGAACATGGGGCAGCTCCTCTGCCCACCTCCCTTTGGCGTCATCCAGCCTCTTCTTAAGTCCGTTGACAATGACCTTGTTGACTGCCTCGGCCTGTCCATTCCCCTGGGGGTAGGCTGGCGTCGAGTACCTGTTCGTGATCCCAAGTTCGCAACAGTACTCCCTGAAGGCTTTGCTATCGAACTGGAGTCCGTTATCCGAGATGAGGGTGTGAGGGACCCCGAACCGCGTAACTATGTTCCTCCAAAGGAATTTCTTCACGTCTACATCCCTGATGTTGGCTAATGGTTCGGCCTCGACCCATTTGGTGAAGTAGTCCGTGGCCACTAACAGATACTTCTTGTTCCCTGGTGCCTTGGGGAAGGGTCCCACGATGTCCAAGCCCCATTGGGCGAACGGCCATGGACTGGATAACGGGTTGAGGACCCCTCCTGGCTGATGGATGTTTGGGGCGAACCTTTGGCATTGGTCGCACTTCTTGACGTACTCCTGGGCCTCTTGCTGCATTCCCGGCCACCAATATCCTTGAGTGATGGCTCGGTGAGCCAGGGATCTCCCCCCTGTGTGGCTCCCACATAGCCCCTCGTGCAGCTCTTCGAGTAGCAATTCCGCCGCTCCGGGGTGGACGCACAGTAGGTATGGTCCAGAGTAGGAGCGCTTATACAGCTTGTTGTCCTCGGACAACCAGAACCGAGGGGCTTTCCTTCTAACCTTCTCGGCTTCCGACTTGTCCTCGGGAAGGATGTCTTCTTTTAGGAATCTCACTATGGGGTCCATCCAGCTGGACCCCACCTCAATCTGGCGGACGGGGATCCCTTCCCTCGGCACTTCGCTTGCCCTCCCCAGATGTTCCATGAGTATTATCCGAGGCAGAACCCCTGCCGAGGAGGTCGCGAGCGTGGCCAATGAATCGGCATGGCTGTTCCCGCTCCTGGGGATATGAGACAGGCTGTAGAGGCTAAACCCCACTCGCAAGCGTCTGACTTGGTCCAGGTATTCTTGCATTCTGGAATCCCTGGCCTCCATCTCCCCATTTACCTGGCCTACCACCAACCTCGAATCCGAGAACATCTCTATCGACTTTCCTCCCATCCTTTGCACCATGATCATCCCTTGTATTAATGCCTCATACTCGGCCTCGTTGTTCGTGGCCACGAATCCGAGCCTTAGGGATTTCTCAATGACCTGATCTTCAGGGGATACTAGGACCAGCCCCACTCCAGACCCCCTTTGGTTTGCCGCGCCATCCACATACACCTTCCAACATGGTGACTCTGGGATGGAGATTGCCCCAACTGATTTCTCATTACGGTTCTTATCCTCGGCCGTCACCTCTTCAGTTGGTTCGGCAAACTCGGCCGTCAAGTCTGCCAGAACCTGGCCTTTGATGGAGGTCCGAGGCATGTACTTGACGTCAAAAGCTCCCAGAATTGTGTTCCACTTCGCTATTCTGCCTGTGCAATCAGCGGCCCGGAGCACAGGCTTCAGAGGCAATTGGGTTAGGACAACCACGGTGTGAGCTTGGAAGTAATGGGGGAGCTTTCTCGTAGCGTGGACTACAGCCAGGATGGCCTTCTCTAAGGGTAGGTATCTCACCTCCGCTTCGTGCAGCGACTTGCTGACGTAGTAGACTGGCCTTTGAACGCCATTATCTTCCCGTATCAGTACTAGGCTCACCGCATGGGGCGCCACAGCAAGGTATGCGTATAGGACCTCGTCGACCTCGGGATGGGACATGATAGGCGGTCGGGAGAGGTAATCCTTGAGTTGCTGGAAAGCTGCGACACAATCCTCAGACCACTCAAATCCTTTCCATTTGTTGATCAGGAGGTAAAAGGGTCTACACCTGTCGGCCGACCTGGAAATGAACCGGTTCAGCGCCGCGATCATCCCAGTAAGCTTTTGGATCTCCTTGGGATTCCGCGGAGGCTTCATATTGTGGATGGCCTTTATCTGGTCAGGGTTGACCTCGATCCCACGGTGAGTGATCATATACCCCAGGAACTTGCCAGAGCTTACGCCAAATGAGCATTTCGAGGCATTAAGGCGGAGCTTGTGCTCCCTCAGGACGCCAAATGTGCGGCCGAGGTCTTCCAAGTGCTCGGACACCAACTTGCTTTTCACCACCATATCGTCAACATAGACTTCGACGCTCTTGCCCAACATCGGCTCGAACATTCTCGTCATCATCCTCTGGTAGGTGGATCCGGCATTTTTCAGGCCAAACGGCATGACCTTGTAGTGGTAGTTCCCAATGGGTGTCACAAATGCCGTCTTCTCTCGGTCTTCCAAGGCTAGAGGAATTTGATGATAACCTTGAAAAGCATCCAGGAAGCTCATCCGAGGATGGCCTGCAGTCGCGTCCACTAGCTGGTCTATTCGTGGCATCGGGAAAGGGTCTTTTGGGCAAGCTTTGTTCAGATCTGTGAAGTCCACGCAGACCCTCCACTTCCCACTTTTCTTCTTGACGACCACAGTGTTGGCCAACCAAGTGGGGTAGAAGATCTCCCTGATAGCCCCCGCGTGCTTAAGCTTATCGAGCTCTTCCCTGATCGCATCAGCGTGCTCTTTCGACGGGCGCCGAGGTGGCTGCTGCTTGGGGATCGCAAATGGGTTGACGTTGAGGTGGTGACAGATGAAGGATGGATCAATCCCAGGGGCGTCGCAGGGATCCCATGCGAACACGTCAAGGTTTCTCTTGAGGAATTCAAGTAACTCCCCCTTCTCCCGTGGAGGCAGTTGTATCCCGACCTGGAAAAACTTCTCCGGATCATCGCCAATTATCACCTTCTCCAGGTTTTCGCATTCAGCATCCTCGGCAGGTGCACCTGGAGGCGCCACCTGGGTCTTTGATTGCTATGAATTTTCCTCGGATGGGGCCGAGGACTGTGCATCGATCCGGCGGGATATGGCAGCCACTGTGCAGTGCCTAGCCGTGGATTGGCAACCTCGGATCTCCAGGACCTGGTCCCCTGACAGAAACTTCACCTTCTGGTGCAAGGTGGAGGCTACGCCATCCAGGGCGTGTAGCCAAGGCCTCCCTACGATGGCTGTGTAGGGAGAGTATGTGTCCACCACTATGAAGTTCGCCTCCACCACCACTGGGCCGGTTTGTACGGGCAGTCTGATCATGCCCTTTGGGATGACGAGCTTCCCGTCGAAGCTCATTAGGGGGGAGCTATAAGGTGTGAGGTCCTCCTGCTTCAGCCCCAGCCCCTTGTAGAGGTCTGGACACATGACCTCGGCTGCGCTTCCACCGTCCACCATCACCCTCTTCACATCGTAGCCCCCTATTCTGAGGGTGACGATCAGGGCGTCCTCGTGTGGTTGGATGGTCCCAATCTTGTCCTCCTCCGAGAAACTCAGGGCTGGGGGAGGATTCCTCCTGGACCTCTTTGGCCACGTCTGGGGGTCCTCGGCAGGCAGTTGGGCCACAGACAACACTCGTAGAGGGGGTGTGCCCGTCCTTCCTGGTGCAGCCAGTATTATATTGATCGTCCCGGTGGGTTGCCCCATGGCGGCGTCCCTCCGAGGTTCTTGGTAGTTCCGGCCTTGCTGACCACTGGAATGGTGGAGGAGGTGCTTCAGCCTTCCCTCCTGGACTAGCTGGTCCAGGTGGTTCCAAAGATCCCTGCAGTCCTCCGTATTATGCCCGTGATCCTGGTGGTACTGGCAGTAGCGACTTTGATTGCGCCTTCCAGGTTCTCCAGCCATCTTGTTCGGCCACCTGAAGTACGGTTCGTCCTTTATCTTCTCCAGCACCCTGTGCACGGGTTCTCGGAACACAGCGCCTACCGTCTGCGCATGGGTCGCTCCAGAATGCCCACCGAAATCCCTCCTCGGACGGGCATTGTCATAACGGTCCGACCTGAAATACCTTCTCTCTTGAGGGGTAGCCTTCTCTTTGCCTTTGCCTTGCAGCATGTCTTCCTCCACACGCTTGTACTTGTCGATCCGATCCATCAGCTGCCGCACGCTGGTGGCCGGCCTACCGGTTAGGGACGTCCTCAGGCCGTGCCCCATAGGTAATCCATTCTGGAACGTGTTGATGGCAACAGCATCGTACTTGCCGTCCAGCTCGTTGTAGATCTCCCAATACTTGTCCGAGTAAGCCTTGAGGGTCTCGCCGTCGCGCATGGACAAGGACAGCAGCGCGCTCATGGGCCGAGGAGGCCTGCTATTTGTGACAAAGCGGGAGCCGAAAGCCTGGGTCAGCTGCCTGTACGAGTCTATGGAATTCGTCCTTAGACCGTTGAACCACCTCATTGCCACAGGTCCCAAGCTGGATGGGAAGACCTTGCACATCAGCGCCTCATTCTTGGAGTGGACCGCCATCCTTTGGTTGAACTGGCTCACGTGCTCCACGGGGTCCGTCTTGCCGTTGTAGGCAATGAAAGTTGGCTGCTGGAACCGCCGAGGAAGCTCCGCGTCCTCTATATGACGCGTGAAGGGTGACCTGGAGAGCCGGTCCAGCGCCCTGCTCATGGCATCGCCTCCCAAGTCCTTTGGGGTCGGGTTGGCACGCCTACGCCTCTGGTAGCGCTCCTCCTCGTGGGAGAAAGTCTCGCTGGGGGGCGTCCTTGACCTTTGCCGGTATTCATCGTCGCTTTCATCGTCGGAGGGCGGGTCAGGGCTAGGCTCAGATCGTCTTCATTGCGCGCGGCGCAGCTTCCTCTTTAGCTCGTCTATCTCACGTTGCATGGCCACCTTATCGTCCCCTCTCCGGGAAGCGTGGCTGTGGGCCTCTTGTGAACGTGTGGCGTGGCCATCGTCGCGCTTCTGGGGAATGTGCCCATCCCCCCGACTTTCGTTCGCCGTTGAAGTATGCACGCTTCCTTCTCGAAACCTCCTGTTGTCGTTCTGACCGCCCCCGGGGTCGCCATACTTGCCCTGATGCCGTGACTTTGCCGGTTCAGGTCGATTGGGAGTTCCTTGGTGAGGGCCTGATCCTACCATGCTCGACTGTTGTCCTTACCAACACACAAGCTCTCCCCACAGACGGCGCCAATTGTAGGGGGTGGATTCGAGCGCTCTCTAAGGATCGAGAGAGTGGGCCCAAGCCCAACTAACCCTTCAATAAATTTGTAGAGTGTGGACTCAAGAGCTAGGCCTCAGTAAGGAAGGCAACGGCCATGCATGGTTGTGCGTGGTTGCCAATAACTAGAACGTGGGCTTAAACACACAATGGGGCTCCTCGGACGTGCCTTATGGAGCTGGAAACTACTATTATCTCTTTTCAGAAGGGTTACAAGAGTTGGGAGAGAATACTCTGCTACAGTATTCCTTTTTCTCTGGTTTTTCGTCCCTCCCCTTCACAAGAGGGATTTTTACATTATATACTCCTCACTCAGTTGATCCTAGCCCTACATTTGTTGATCAATCCGGCTTCTACTCGAGTGTCTGTCCCATCAGCCGCATTCCCATACCTCCAGTGGGTTGCAGCGCTCAAGACGGCACTGTTCAGAGGTCCTGTCCTCATTAATGCGGCCAGAGCGTTAGTTGAGGGCATTTAATGTGGAGGTGACAGTTCGCCTGGGACCTGCTCCTCCGCCATGCTCCAATGTCCGGCCATTGGTTCTCGTTATTTGCTCCTTGGATGCTTGGGGAGACCCCCCTTAAAGGTGTGACGTGTGCCCACTTTCTGTCCTTGGCAACGCTCCTTGGGTCCTGGGCTCCAAACTTTGGTCCTCGGACCTCGGATCGTCGAGGCGTCCTCGGCATGGGCCGTTGGGCTGGGCCTGGAGTGGGCCGGGGCTGCTGACTTATTCTGGCCCCACAAATATAAAGAAAGAGGAAAGAGATGAAAAGTCGTTCAATAAAGAAAGTTAATAAACATTGAGCCAAATTCTATAAAGAATATTTATTTTTTAATTAAAAAAATCTTGAAATATTGAACCAAATGATATAAAAAATTAACATTTAATTTTTTTTCTTACCACTTAAAAACTTGACAAAAATTTATACTTTTTCAAGTAAGGTCTCTTTGCTCGTGTTTTATTTCATTAAACTAGGATTTATATACAAGAGGCGGCCAAAGTGTATCACAGTTATAAAAAGAAAATACTTATTAAAAAAAACAAAAAGTGCACCAAGGTCTAACGTAACTTTTTTCAAGAACTGATGAAGTAATAAGATATAAATTAATGATAGACAACTGACAAAGATAATAAAAATGAAGGCAATTATTATCCATCAATCATAACTAATACCATTTTAGTTAGTTGAAAATTCAATAAGTTTGGGAATGATGTTGAGTCAAGTAGCTAGCTTGTCAGCAGAGCCATTAATTTCCTCTGGACGTCGACCTTAGAAGAAATGGTCATTAGCTTCGGAGCCTCTCTACGATTGCGCCAACAAGGCAACAAGTACCATAGAAAATTTCACATTCTCTTGCAAATTACAATTCAACTCATCTGGGTCCACTCAATACAAAAACAGAGAGAATGTGAAAATTTCAGTATATCATAGACTTTCTTTTGTTAATCATAATTTGATAACAAAAGTGAGGAACGAAAAATTTCGCACCAGTTAAATCCGCAAGTTAGTAATAATAAGTAAAAAGATGTTAATAATAAATTTTTGAATAAAATTAAGTAAAAATTTATCAACTTAATAATTGAAAAAAAATAAATAAAGTTCATAGTTGTTACTTTTACCGAATAATACTGTATATATATTCTGAAATTTTTTGTATCTATAAAGTTGTTTCTTTTTAAATTTTCTCTTTAGAAGTGGACAGCATATAATGGAATTTCGTATATATAGTAGGAAAAGTCCAGTCACCGTCCTTCTTGTCTCGTGTCTTTGACTCTTTGTGGAGGATTCAAAAGAATGAGTGATGGGGTGAAAAGAAAGAATGTTTCTTTAAAAATAGTGGGAATTGGATGCTTATGTTATATTTTCATATTCTGGTAGCTCATTTATTCAAAGATAATAGAAAATGGCTCTGGATTAAAGCAAGCCATCAACTAAACCTACACGGTCATTGAGATTTGTCGTCTTGTGATGCACCTGAATTTCTTGGGAAATTTCTCTGCTGATGAGTAGAAAAGTAGAACCAGGCGATGCTTTATGCTTACATATGTACTGCTCAGATTGCTCAACTTTCCTAAGCAAATTAATCTAAAGCGAGAGAGAGAGAGGATGACTCAAACTCAGTTGTAAGTAAAATAAAAAACCAAATCATTTCTTTTTCTTTCCTTAGTAGTTTGTGTTTGTTTCCTGTGATTAATTATTCTTGATGGCAGGTTAGCAGTGGGTTAGAGTTGGCAAATTTCGTGGTGAGCCTTGATGTCTTGCACGATGCATATGTTTGCCGAAGAGCATCTTTAGTTACACCTAATTATCTTGAAATGCTGGAGAATGAACCCATAAAATTGCGTTACTGGGATTTTTTTTTTTTTTAATTTTTAAAAAAGAGCTATAATAAAATATAAACTGTAGGGTCTGTTTTTGTAGCCCAAGCCCAATAAGTATGGATTATGAATCTAATGAACCCATGACAATGAATTTGTAGAGCGTGGGTGAAAGAACTGGGCTGGATGTGAATTAAACAAGAGTTAATTATGGTATTTACGGGTAAACTAACATAAACTCATGCTTGAGTAAATGCAAACGTGAAAGTCCGAAGAAGTATTTTATTGAATGAAATTTGGTTACAATTCTTAGAGCTACAGTAAAGTTATTTTCTTCTTCTCTCCCTTGTTTTTTTTCGATTCCCTCTTTTAGAGGCCTCTTCTCTTTATATAGCACCCTCTCCCCTCATCTTCATCGTCCACTTGTTCATCATCTAAACGTCCACTTGAGTACATGTCCCATCAGGTATCTTCTTTAGCCCTGTGTGAGTGGCGGTAGCTGAGATTGTACTGTTCAGGGGTCTTCTCCACATTAATGCGGCCAGAAAAGCAGCTGCAGTGCATTTAATGTGGTGGTTGCAGCTTGTCTTCTAGATATTTTTCCGTTCCTATCATCTCCACACGTGCTTGAAGCCTGCCTTTATCATCAAAGTCATTAGAAAGGTTACTTGAACCTCCCAGGTGTCTGCCCGACCAAGGCTCTTTGCATCCGAGCAGAATGGTCTTTTCGGACCATTGATGATCTCTTCGGACTACCCCTTCGCTCGCCTCCAAGTATATTTCTTAAACATGGATTCCTTCTTGAACATTTTCCTCTCTTCGGGCATACAGTAATCTTCAGATAAGGCCCTAGGCCCAATATATTAGGTTGGGCTTTTCACCCTCCACAATAGCCCCTCAAAATTTTAGTTTTTCCCTCGCATCCGAGGAGAAAAAATAGGATTTTGACTTGTCACGAAATGGGAATTTGAAATAACAAAAATATCTGAACTTACACGTGTGGACATGGACGCACGCGCTTCATTAATGCCACTGTCGTTTCAGTATTCCCAATGCACTATCAATTACTCCAGGCGGCGCTTTGTCCTTAGTATCCAACGGTGGGTCGTTGATCCAACGGACGCGATTCTTCCTCAAAACTTGGGCGGGGTGACTCCTGCCCTTTCGCTTGCTCCCATATAAAGCCTCAAAAGAGGTTATTTCTTCTCTACTTCACGAACTCTCAGAGCACCCAGCAAATTCAAGCATTCTAATCCTCCAAGTTCCTCTAATCACTGATCATAGCCCTCCCCAGATTCTGTAAGAATTTTTCTACGGGTTCGAGGATCGTTCTCCGGCCTAGCCTGCGTAAGTTTCGACCTCTAAGCCTTTCATTACCTCTTCGGCCAACCTCCTCGGTCTTCAAATAATCATTCCCCAATCACTTCGTTTAGTACTCCCACCTTTCTGTTTAAGTGCAATGGGTAAATTCCAGTATATGGTGGATAGCCCGCCCAGTTAGAGGAATTTAAGGCCACATATCGCATACCCCAAGATGTGGGTCTGAGGTATTGCTCTCCGGAAAGAATACTAACAGATCGGAAGACGGTCGAAGTTGTTATCCCCATTATCGCCTTTCTAGAAGGGGGGATGACTATCCCTATGGGTCCCATTACCAGTACTTACCTCCGAAACCATAGGATTAGTCCTGACCAGTGTGCGCCCAACGTCTTTAGAATCTTAGGGGCCATTGACGATTTGAACCGTCACTTAGGATTGGGGCTCACCTGGCGTGATGTGGTACACATGTACGAGTGTCATAGCCAGCAAGGGGCGGGATATTATCTTAAATCCCGATCCGATGTTGTTAGGCTCCTCTCCTGCCTTCCCAAATCTAACAAAGGGATGAAAGACGACTACGTGATCGTCTCGGGCGCGTGGCATGACAGTCCTCATTGCCCAACCAAGGCAGGAGAGCCAGGTGGGATATGCTAGATTTAGGTTTACTAACAGTGGGTTTATGATCTCCACCTTCTAACAATTTTTTCTTCTCTTTGTATCATTATTCTCAAGTCTCTGACTGCGTTTTGTTGTGATGTTTAACAGATAGAGAACACGTTTCTCCTCGGCTCAGCCTTACAAACGTTGCCGCCCTCAATTACCTGCTACACTCAGAGATTTTCGTAAGCGAAGACGGGCAACTCCGGTCGGTTCTGCTTATTCTTGGGTACACAGCGAAACCGAACGATTTTCAGCCGGTCGGCAACGCGATAAGACAGGGGGACTACCGCATCAACCGTATAAACGTTGCCCGGAAGGATTTTTTGGCTCCGTTCGACCTTGCGCCCGTGCCACATCCAAATCCGCAGAGTGTACCCTTGCTCCTCCAGCCAATTCAACAGGTTCCCCTCGGAACAGAACCAGGAGGTGAAAGAGTTGCTTCTTCAACCCCTTCGCTTGACGAGCAAATTGACGAGTTCAAGTTTGAAGGAGAGGCTTCAGGAGGGGTTCAAGTGATACAAGTTTCTGACGCCGAGAAGGAGGTTGACAGGCAGTCTAGTGTTCACCCTCCTGTTTTGACAGCTGCTCTTCCAGAAGACTTTTCGGAAGAAGAAGATATGGCGGATTTGAGGAGTTTAATGAATAATAGGGGCAAAAAAGCTGAGCCCAAAGGGACCAGTACGTCCCAACCGCCTGTGAGTCTTCCTCCAGCACCTCCTCAAGTCCCTTTGGATCTCGGCGGCAAGCAATTGCCAAATCCGAAGAAGAAAAGGCCTCATATTGAGGACGAAGGACGGGAGGTAGCGCCTCCGAAAGGGACCAAGCAGCAAAAAGTGGTTAAAGATTCCCGGAATAAGAGGGCTTCGTCCACTGAGAGCCGAGAGGAAGTCCATGTGGCCGATGTACGCCGAGGACCTCGCATCTAGTCTCCAAGGTTGGAGTTGGATGGCACTCCAATCTCTTAGGAAACCTCCCTTAGGAATTACGATGGGGGGAGGGCAGGTCATGTTGCTGAAGCCTTGGAGCAGCCACTCCTCCTTCCAAGGGACATGGAATCTTATAGGCGCTTCAACCAACAGGAGCTTTTCTTATCCCTTAAGAGGGATTTGGCCATGGTAAGTGAACTGCTTTAAGTCGCTGATCCTTTTTTATTTCCCCCTTTTCTTTGCTCTACACTGAAATTTTCGCTATGTAGGTTACTCAGCAAATTTTTGTGGCCCAGGAGTGGAACAAGAAGTCTTTTCTTGAAGCCCAGGCAGCAGCCCACTCTCGATCGGAGGCAGAAAGATCTTTGGGCAGCCTGAAGGAGGATTACTCTCTGTTGTCTGAGCAGTTGAAGGAGATGACCAATCAGCGGAATAGTCTTGACGCGGGCCTGAAGAATGCTGAGAAGCAAGCCGAAGAGCAACGCAAGCTGCTGAATATGACTGAGATTAACTTGGCAACTGAGAAAGCACTTGTGGGGCAACTTCGAGCTGAACTTCAGAAAGCCAAGGAGATTGCCAAGGAAGCTCAGAAGGATGCTCAGCTGGCCAAGGAGGCAGTCGAGGCTGAAAGGAAAGCAGCATATCAACTGGGGATGGAGGAGACTCAACTCGGCCTCACTGAGCAGTTTGCCTCGGTTGGCCGAGACTACTGTGATATAACGTGGGGAAAAGCGCTGGATGCTGCTGGGGTTCCTGCAGATTCCCCCTTGAGGCTACCTGGGAGCGTATATTATGATCCAGACATTCGTGTGCTCCCAGGGTCTGATCCCTCTCCTCCCACACAGCTCTAAGAGGCCTCGGAGCAGTCTCTGGTCAGCAAAGCCCTTCCTGTCAACCTTATGACTTCCAAAGAGTCTGGTCAGCCCAGTGAACAGGGCAAGCCAGCTGAGGCTCCCCAATACAAGGGCAAGGACTTGGGGAAAAAGAAAACAGTCTCAGAATCTAAAGATCAAGCCCCAGAAGCTGCTGTGGCTCAGTCCAGCTAGGCCGCTGATCCTTTAGTCCCTCAAAAGGAGGCTTAGACACTTAGGAATTTTGATTTTGTATTTGTATTAATTTTTCTTTTAAGTAAGGGATTGTAAACTGTTCTCTTTTGATTAATGAAATCATTTTCCTTTTACTTATGGTATCTTCGTTGAATGTCTTGTGATTTATTACTGCTGCACATAGCTACACTTTGCAATTAGGGTGATGTAGGTAAACTTAACCCTCATGTTATGTAGATGATGCAAATAACACAAATTTGAACCGAAAAGAGCAGTTTGTACGAAAATTACTAATAAGCAATGAATGCAGTGAGCAACTATGGAAGTTTCACGGGGCTTTTCAAATGTACACAGAGTGTTATTACCCCTTGGCTTTGAATTAAACATAACTAAGGAGGCCTATCATAAGTTTAACTTAAATATATTCAAGAATTTCAAGCATGGCATAGTCTAAGGTTATGCCTCACTAATAAAAACTGTATGGGGGTGTTGCCTAACCCATGTCATCTTGTCCGAGGACTACAGGCATGATGGTATTTAAGCTTAACTGCTTATAAATACAGTGGAGTGATAACTAACCCATATTAGCTGGTCTGAGGATTGCAGGCGTGATTGGATTTAAGTTTAGACACTTAGAGAACGGTAGCGGAGTGTTAACTAACCCAAATCATCTGGTCCGAGGACTACGGGCATGATTGGATTTAAGTTTAAACACTTAGAGAACGGTAACGGAGTGTTAACTAACCCAAATCATCTGGTCCGAGGACTACAGACATGATTGGATTTAAGTTTAAACACTTAGAGAACGGTAGCGGAGTGTTAACTAACCCAAATCATCTGGTCCGAGGACTACAGGCATGATTGGATTTAAGTTTAAACACTTAGAGAACGGTAGCGGAGTGTTAACTAACTCAAATCATCTGGTCCGAGGACTACAGACATGATTGGATTTAAGTTTAAACACTTAGAGAACGGTAGCGGAGTGTTAACTAACCCAAATCATCTGGTCCGAGGACTACAGGCATGATTGGATTTAAGTTTAAACACTTAGAGAACGGTAACGGAGTGTTAACTAACCCAAATCATCTGGTCCGAGGACTACAAGCTTGATTGGATTTAACTTTAAACACTTGAGAGAAAACTTCATGTAACGCATTGACAAATCGGCTGAAGAAAAGATTTGATTAATAAAAGTACCTTTTGAGGTTATTTACATTCCAAGGACGTGGTATTACATGACCATCTAGGTCTTCTAGGAAGTACGCTCCAATGCCAGCTCCTGAAGTGATACGATATGGCCCTTTCCAATTCGGTCCTAATTTTCCCCAAGCTGGGTTCCTTGTAGTGCCCACAACTTTCCTCAGCACCAAATCACCAGGCTCTAGAGGCCTTAGCTTTACGTTAGCATCGTAGCCCTGCCTGAGCTTTTGTTTGTAATGTGCCAGCCGAACCATTGCACTTTCCCTCCTTTCTTCAATCAGGTCCAAACTCTTCTCTAGCTGCTCATTGTTGCCGGTCGGACTGAACGAGCTAGTTCTCAATGTTAGGAACCCAGTTTCCAAAGGTATGACAGCTTCAGCTCCATAGGTCATTGAAAATGGGGTCTCTCTAGTAGATCTGCGAGGCGTAGTTCTGTAAGCCCAAAGTACATGTGGCAATTCCTCCACCCATTTGCCCTTCGTATCATCCAGCCTCTTCTTTAAGCCATTTACTATGACCTTGTTGATAGCTTCTGCTTGCCCATTACCCTGGGGATAAGCAGGGGTGAAGTATCTGTTTATGATTCCTAGCTCACTACAATAACCCCTGAATGCTTTGCTATCGAACTGTAGGCCATTGTCCGAGATGAGAGTATGAGGAACCCCAAACCGAGTGACAATATTCTTCCACACAAACCTTTGCACATCCACGTCTCTGATGTTGGCCAAAGGCTCAGCTTCGACCCACTTGGTGAAATAGTCTGTGCCGACCAGAAGGTATTTCTTGTTTCCTGCAGCTTTGGGGAATGGTCCCACGATATCTAGGCCCTATTGGGCGAAAGGCCATGGGCTAGATAGCGGATTAAGAGTTCCCCCTGGTTGATGAATGTGTGGGGCGAATCGCTGACATTGATCGCACTTTTTAACATACTCTTGGGCTTCTTTTTGCATGTTCGGCCCCAATAGCCTTGAGTGATGGCTCGGTGGGTTAGAGACCTGCCTCCAGTGTGGCTCCCACAGATTCCTTCGTGCAATTCTTCTAGTAATAGCTCAGCCGCTTCAGGATGCATGCATAACAAGTATGGTCCTGAATAGGAGCGTTTGTATAATTTTTGGTCCTCGGATAGCCAGAATCTGGTCGCCTTCCTCCGAATTTTGTCAGCTTCCCCCCTTTCTTCAGGCAAAATATCCTCTTTCAAGAATTTAATTATAGGATCCATCCAGTAGAGCCCGGTCCTGACTTGGTGAACTTGGACCACCTCTCTTCTTGCCTCGGTAGGCCCATGCAAATCCTCGACGAGGATAACTCTCGGTAAATTTTGTGCCGAAGAGGTAGCGAGTGTGGCCAAAGAGTCAGCATGTGTATTACCACTTCTGGGGATGTGCAGCAGACTGAAAGATTCGAACTCCGACTGCAGACATTTAACTCGGCCCAAGTATCCTTGCATTCTTTCATCCTTCGCCTCAAACTCACCTTGTACTTGACCCACGACTAACCTTGAGTCCGAGAACAATTCCACAGACTTTCCTCCCATTCTTCGAACCATAGACATTCTCATCAGTAGGGCTTCATACTTTGCCTCATTATTTGTTGCCGAGAAGTCCAGTCTTAACGACTTTTCGATGATGATTCTTTCAGGGGATATCAACACTAGCCCAACTCCAGAACCTTTTTGGTTTGCCGCGCCATCAACGTACACTTCCCAATGGGAGGGGCTTTGTTGAGAGATCATGCCAACTGATTTTTCATCCATGTCCGACATAGGCGTTACTTCTTCTAGTTGGGGCTCCGTGAACTCAGCCACCAAATCCGCAAGGGCCTGGCCCTTGACCGATGTGTGGGGCATATATTTTATATCGAAAGCCCCTAAGATCGTCCCCCATTTAGCAATCCGTCCAGTGTAGTCAGCGCTCCGGAGTATAGCCTTGAGTGGGAGCTGAGTGAGGACAATGACCGTATGGGCCTGTAAATAATGAGGTAGCTTTCGTGTACCAAGCACCACTGCTAGGATAGCCTTCTCCAGTGGCAAATAACGGATCTCGGCCTCATGCAGCGACTTACTCACGTAATAAACCGGTCTTTGCACACCACAATCTGATTGTATCAGCACCAAGCTCACCGCGTAGGGAGCTACAACAATGTAGGCAAACAATACTTCATCTTGCTCAGGACTGGACATAATTGGTGGCCGAGCTAGATAATCTTTAAGCTGCTGAAAGGCCAAAGCACATTCTTCAGTCCACTCGAATCCCTTCCACTTGTTGAGCAGAGAGGAGAAGGGCCGACACCTGTCTGCTGATCGAGAGATAAATCAATTCAGGGCAGCAATCATTCCAGTCAGTTTCTGAACCTCCTTGGGGTTCCGAGGAGCTTGTAAATCGTTGATGGCTTTTATCTGATTGAGGTTAACCTCAATTCTCTTGTGAGTCACCATGTACCCCAAAAACTTGCCAGACCCCATGCCGAATGAGCACTTAGAAGCATTTAGGCACAGCTTGTACTTTCTAAGGACTTCAAAGGTACTTTCAAGGTCCTTCATATGCTCAGCAACAATCTTGCTTTTCACCACCATGTCATCTATATAGATCTCGATATTTTTACCCAGATGTGGCTCAAACATCCTCGTCATCATTCTTTGATAAGTAGACCCCGCGTTTTTCAAGCCAAATGGCATCACCTTGTAGTGGTAGTTACCAATAGGGGTGACGAAAGCAGTCTTCTCCTGGTCATCCAGAGCTAGTGGTATCTGGTGGTAGCCTTGGAAAGCATCTAGGAAACTCATCCGAGGGTGGCCGACAGTGGCATCCACAAGCTGATCAATTTTTGGCATAGGGAATGGATCCTTAGGACAAGCCTTATTTAAGTCAGTGAAGTCTACACAGACTCGCCATTTCCCGTTTTTCTTATTCACTACCACAATATTCGCTAACCACTCCGGGTAGAAAACTTCTTTAATAGCTCCAGCTTGTTTGAGCTTGGCCACCTCTTCTCTCACTGCATCTGCATGTTCCTTAGATGGGCACCGAGGAGGCTGCTTCTTGGGAATAATCAATGGGTTGACTTCGAGATGGTGGCAAATGAATTGGGGATCCACCCCTGGGGCTTCGTAAGCATTCTAGGCAAACACGTCAAGATTCCTCTTGAGTAACTCTATTAGCGCTTCCTTCTCCTGAAGAGGCAGCTGAGATCCGACTTGAAAGAACTTTTCAGGATCGTCCCTAATGACAACTTTCACTAAATCTTCGCATCGAGCGCCCTCGTTTGGATCTTCAACGGAAAATACCCGAGACTTTAACTGCTATAAACCCCTTTCGGCCCTGGACGAGGACTCAACTTCGGGCTCATGTTGGATGGCAGCCACTAAGCACTGTCGGGCTACGGACTGATCTCCTCGGATCTACAAACTTGCCCTTCAGATGGGTACTTGACTTTCTGATGCAAAGTAGAAGAAACAGCCCCCAGTGTATGAAGCCAAGGTTTGGCCACGATTGCCGTATAAGGCGAATACATGTCTACAACTATAAAATCCACCTCTACCACCTCTAAGCCGGTCTGCACAGGTAATCGTATCTGGCCCTTCGGGGTGACAACCTTGCCTTCAAAACTCACAAGGGGGGAATTGTAAGGTGTTAAGTCCCGCGGCTTTAGGCCCAGCCCCTTGTAGAGATCAGGATACATTATCTCCACTGCACTACCCTGGTCCACCATCACCCTCTTCACATCATACCCTCCAATTCTGAGGGTGATGACTAACGCATCGTCATGGGGTTGGATGGTGCCAATCTTGTCTTCGTCCGAGAACCCTATAACCAGTGGAGCACCAGACTTAACCCTCTTCAGACCTCGGCACAAATCCCTTGCTGGTGATCAAACTACCGACATGACCTTCAATGGCCAGGATCCTGTTCTTCCCGGTGCGGCGAAGACGACATTAATAGTCCCCAATGGCGGCTTTGAAGATTCGTCTCTTCGGGGCCCTGAGCCCATCTGCCCTTCTCGGCCACTGGAGTGGTGCAAGAGGTGTCTCAGTTTACCTTCGCCGACCAATTGATCTAAATGATCCCACAGGCTCCTGCAATCCTCTGTGGTATGCCCATGGTCTTGATGGTACTGGCAGTAGAGATTATGATTACGCCTCTCAGGGTTCCCCACCATCTTGTTCGGCCACCTGAAGAATGGCTCGTTCTTGATCTTTTCCAAAACCTGGTGTACTGGCTCTTTAAATACAGTATTGACTGCTTGAGGATTTGTTGATCCTGATTGCCCAGCAAAGTCTCTCCGCGGTTTGCTGCTATTGTAACGATCCGACCTGAAATCCCTCATCTCCTAGGGGATAACCTTGTCCTTTCCTTTCCCCTGCTGTTGATCTTCTTCAACTCTTTTATATTTTTCTATACAGTCCATGAGCTGACGCATGTTAGTAACTGGTTTACCAGATAAGGACGTCCTTAAACCATGGTCAGTAAGGAGGCCGAGCTTGAACGTGCTTAGGGCCACTGCGTCAGAATTGCCCTCCATATCATTAAACATCTCCCAGTACCTATCCGAATACGCCTTCAGGGTCTCTCCCTCCTGCATGCTCAAGGATAGCAGTGAAGATAAGGGCCTAGCTACTCTTCGGCATGTGACAAAGCGTGAACCAAATGCCTGAGTGAGCTCTTTGAAAGAATTGATAGAGTCTGCTTTCAGGCTGTCAAACCACCTCATTGCCACCGGCCCCAGAGTGTTCCACCGGGTCTGTTTTACCATTGTAGATGGTAAACGTTGGCTGGTTAAAACGCCGAGGGAGTCTCGCTTCCTCAATTCTGCGGGTAAAAGGTGACCGAGAGATCTGATTCAAAGCCCTGCTCATAGCATCATTCCCTACGCCTCCGCTTGATGGGCTTCTATATTGCTTCTAGCGATGAGACTCTTCTTCATAGGAAAAGGATTCACTAGCCGGTGTCCGAGATTTCTGCTGATAAGTGACGTCTTGCTCGTCATCGGAATCTTCATCAGAATACGAGGAAATCCGTTTCCTCTTTGCATGGCGCAACTCTCTTTTCAGTTTCTCAACTTCTAGTTGCAAGTCCTGGTTCTTCTCTGCATGGGACACGTGACTTCCACCATGTGACTGGCTTTGGCCAGTATGCACAGTGTGCACACTACCCTCACGATCTTGTTTCCTTTCCAAGTTAAGAAAAGGGTCAGCGTGTTAGGATGCCCTAGATTCTGCTTGTTGTTGACTTCATTCTGCCATCACCAACTGTTGTTTTCACCCCTGCACAAGCTCTCCCCACAGACGGCGCCAATTGTAGGGTCTGTTTTTGTAGCCCAAGCCCAATAGGTATGGATTATGAGCCCAATGAACCCAGGACAATGAATTTGTAGAGCGTGGGTGAAAGAACTGGGCTGGATGTGAATTAAACAAGAGTTAATTATGGTATTTACGGGTAAACTAACATGAACTCATGCTTGAGCAAATGCAAAGGTGAAAGTCCAAAGAGGTATTTTATTGAATGAAATTTGGTTACAATTCTTAGAGCTACAGTAAAGTTATTTTCTTCTTCTCTCCCTTGTTTTTTTTCGATTCCCTCTTTTAGAGGCCTCTTCTCTTTATATAGCACCCTCTCCCCTCATCTTCATCGTCCACTTGTTCATCATCTAAACGTCCACTTGAGTACATGTCCCATCAGGTATCTTCTTTAGCCCTGTGTGAGTGGCGGTAGCTGAGATTGTACTGTTCAGGGGTCTTCTCCACATTAATGCGGCCAGAAAAGCAGCTGCAGTGCATTTAATGTGGTGGTTGCAGCTTGTCTTCTAGATATTTTTCCGTTCCTATCATCTCCACACGTGCCTGAAGCCTGCCTTTATCATCAAAGTCATTAGAAAGGTTACTTGAACCTCCCAGGTGTCTGCCCGACCAAGGCTCTTTGCATCCGAGCAGAATGGTCTCTTCGGACCATTGATGATCTCTTCGGACTACCCCTTCGCTCGCCTCCAAGTATATTTCTTAAACATGGATTCCTTCTTGAACACTTTCCTCTCTTTGGGTATACAGTAATCTTCAGATAGGGCCCTAGGCCCAATATATTAGGTTGGACTTTTCACCCCCCACATAAACAATTAAAAAAAGAGCTATAATAAAATATAAACAATTAAACATAGTGGTTATTGTATGTGAAGAAATATAAACAACTAAAAAAATCATGAAAAATTGATATTTTTTAATGAAATGTAATGTAAAATAAATAATTTGATGTGATATATTTTGAAAAGTGAATATGTAAAATAGAAAAAGTAAGTTCTTATATTAAAATAGACATAAATTTTTACACAAACTGAAGTGAATGCTCTAACATTGGCAAGACAACTAGCTCTTGTACTACCAGGTCAGAGTTAGGGTCCTGCGAAGACGTGAAAAATAGGATAATGTTTCTCTCAAAACTAATTTGGAGAGAAACCCTTCAAACTTCTCCTATATCTTTTCATTGAAAATGAATTTAAGAAAATCTAATCGTTGAAATACATATTCTTATTATATTCTCCATGCTTGCAAAATTTTAAGAAGATCAAAGATCAATAACTATATCATCAATTAAATGTTTAAATTTTAAGTTTTTGTGGCCTAAAATTATATATAAAAAATAAATTTATTGATTGAATAATACATAACATCCGATTTGAACGAAATTTTACATGTGTGTGAAGAACATAAAGAAAATAAAATTCAATGGTTAAATTTTGAAACTTCAAATTCAATTAAAAAATATAAGAGAAGTTTGAAAGATTTTTGTCCAAATTATAGTTTCTTGAGAAAGAGAGACATAAATTTTTTTTAATTTTCCATTTGAAGTTTTGGTAAAAGAAAAAGGGGAAAGAAGAGTGAGAGGAACAACAAAAAAAATATTTTTGTCAAATTCTTAATATATTATTATTTGATTTTTTATATAATAAATTGTAAGAGTAAAAATGTCAAGTTTACTTTGTACATATAATTTTCTCTATAATTTTTCCCTTATGAAGTTTCATTAATGGGAGAATGAAAGATGAAGGGCTCTAAAATAGAAAAAAGAAAAAGGTTCATCCTATCTTCCTTTCTACTACTATTAAACTTTGAAAAATTGTAACCTATCTTCTGTGTTTCCTCCACCCTGGGCCTAGTATGAACCGCATTAATTAAGATAGGGTTATATTAACAGATGTACTTAATGTAATGGTTAATAAATAATAATAGAAAAGTTTTAACATTACTTTTATTGGGGAAAAAAAAAATGTCAACAACATTTATTGTTTTATCATTCTTTCAATAAAATATTTTTAAAAATAGTTCATCAAATATGGATTAACTTTTTCCAAGTATGGTAAAAGAGAGTACATTGGATAACGAAAATTCCACCAACCCAGTGAGGTAATGATTACAAGACTTACGATTAATGGAGTCAAAGATGCTTAACAAACCCCAACAAGTATAACAATAAAAGATTCTTTGAGACAAATAAATGACAGAAACTGGACCTTTTTAATTATCTATATAAAAGCTTTATTATTATTTTTATTATTACTATTAATAGAAAGTTTATTTCAATACACTAGAATTTGTATTCGAGTGGTGGTCATGTATATCACAGTTAATAAAAAAATACCAAAGCAATGTCTACTGATTGTATACGAGTGGTGGTCATTCTTCCTAATAGCAAGAATTAATAACACACAATGGTAAGTTAATTTAAGGCGTTTGAAGTCTTCTCTTCCGGCCAGAAGAAAAAAGTGGCAGTAAACAGAAGACAACTGTACATGTCATGAAAATGCAGGATGGCCAAATGATTATAGTTTGGGGATTTAAGCTAACAAAAACAGAAAAAAAGAAAGAAGGGTAATAAAAGCACAGGGAGGAAGGGAGAAAGAGAGAAGTCACTGAAGGGCTTAAAAATTAAATAAGACCTCAATAATCATGTTCTTCTAAATGCTCATTAGAACACGTTGTTTACAAAAATAAATACAAAATGAAAGCAATGTCTATTGATTGTCGGGGGCGAAAAAGTTTTCCTTCCGACAAATGAGATTTATATTGGGTTGGGGGTCTAAACCAAAACTCGATGATGGGCTTAATGCATGGCCCAAAGGCTATCGGTGAAGATCCAAAGAATTCACTATATTTTATGTCTTGGGCCTAGATTAAGATTGACAAGAATGACCCATAAACAATCCCTACAGCAGACACGTCAGCATGGTTAAAAAACAAACTAAGAAATAGCCCAGCAGTAAAATGTTTCTGCAGAAAATAGCCCAGCGGTAAAATGTTTCTGCAGAAGATAGTGTAGCAGTAAAAGGTCCCAGCAGTAAAGTAAGATAAAACAGGATAAACCTCCAACTGTTAGCTATTTCACAGATTAAGGGAAATATCTACATTTTCAGACTCATCATTCGTTAGCTCTGGAGAAAAGTCTTCTAATACAACAATGTGAGGGAAAAATGTTATAGTAACAGTTACATCATAACCATCAATAGTAAATGAATAAGTAAACATCATGGGTTCCATTATAACAAATAATGAGAAAAACTTAGTGTGAGATGAAGGGAGAGAGAGATCCCAGCTAGCGTAGCAAGATCATTATGGTGCTAAGGCATGCTCGTGAATATAGTATATGTAGTGAGTAAAGAGAGTCATTTTGTGAGTAGTATGAGTAATGAGTGAGAGTGTTTAGTAAGGCTGTTGGAGCTTTCTGCTAGGAGTAGATAAGTGTTTATGAGTAAAGTTATGAGGAGTGTTTGTGAGTTAGGAGCTAGGGAACTTAGTTTCTAAGCTTGAAACTAAGAACTTAGTGACTTTTTTCAGAGCTTAGAGAAGGCTTTTTACAGAGAGGTTAAGGAAGAGTTCCTCTTTCTTAGAGAATTCTTAGTGTGTTGGTCCCTTGAAGCATTAATGGAGAATTCCATTTATAGTTGGGTTTTAAGGGGTAATTAGCAAATAATCTTTGCTAAATCTCTCTCAATCTTCAGAAAATCCTTAAAAAATCGTTCCTAGGATTTTAGCTAAGAGTGGTAAGCTCAACTTTTAGAAGGTTCTTGCTGTTTTGGGTAATAACAGTTGGGATTCTGACTTAGCATTGAATGCTGATTGGCCTTGGCTGATGGGATTTAAAGCATGCATTAGGCTAATGATCTTGGTTATGTTGCTGCTAGAATCAGAGCTTCCTAGGGCAGATTGTATCACCCCAAGCCAGGTGTCAATCTTGGAGCCCTTGTTGGGAACTTTGCTGGGATCCCCTTGGTGCCCTCCAAACCGCATTTCCCTAAGTTTCCCCATTTAGGGTTCATGTGCTTGGTCCACGAACTAGAGAGTACACGTTTTTAGTATGAAAATGAATTGATTTCAAGTTGTTTCAGGAGCTTTAATGGCCTAGTCATGGCTGCTCTTGATTCTTGACTGAATGGGCTGGAGAAGAAAGAAGGGACAGCTGGTTGAAGCTTCCCAGCTTTCTGTCACGTCAGTTTCAACTTTATATCACATGAGAAATGATGGAATTTCAGCTTGTGAAGGAAGGGTTTAACGCCTGATGGACACGTGTCCTCTTCTGATATGATTGGACAAGTTGGGACTTGATGGGAATAGGCTCCAGCTGTTTAGTTGTGCTGAAATTTGGCTGGACAGCTTACGTGATCTCCAGCTGTTGAGATTTGTGTGTGGGCTGGGCTGGCTTAGCTAGGCTTTGTAGTTGAGCTCCTTTGGGCTTGGTTATCACTACAAAATGAAGAGTTTTGCCATGGGTGATATTCATGGGCTTTTGTAGTTAGTTGATTATGGAAAAATAAGCATAGTTCCCATAAATTTTGTGAAAGAAATATTTTTAAGAGATGAGTAATTTGTATTTCTCATGGGTGAGGGATTTAATATATGTAAAACAAGTGTCAAAATAATTTTTGAATTTTGTAAATATGTGCCAAAATAGCATTTGAGCTTTATGAAATGGTTGCCAAAATAATATTTGGGCATTGTAAAATAGTGCCAAATATTAATGTTTGGGCTTTGTAAGATAAGTGCCAAATTAATATTTGGGCCAAATTAATATTTGGGCTTTGTAAAATAGGTGCCAAATTATTATTTGGGCTTTATAAGATTTTGTAAAAATATTGCCGTATCGTAACGGGCTTTAGAGGTGCCATATTGTGGGTTTTAGAGGTGCCGCATCGTAACAAGCTTTAGAGATATCGCATCGTAGCGGGTTTTAGAGATGCCGCGTCGTAGCGGGCTTTAGAGATGCCGCATCGTCATAGCGGGCTTTAGAGATGCCGCGTCGTAGCAGGCTTTAGAGATGCCGCATTGTAGCAAGCTTTAGAGATGCCGTATCGTAACGGGCTTTAGAGATACCGCATCGTAGCGGGTTTTAGAGATGCCACATCGTAGCGGGCTTTAGAGATGCCGTATCGTAACGGGCTTTGTAAGAAGGTTTTGTTGGGCTTTGCCCACAAGTTAAATGATTTTGGGCTTTTTGTGGAGATAGTGTAATTTTGTAGCCCAATTTTGGTAGTAATGTGATAAGTATTATTTGTGAAAAATCTCAGTTGGATAATATGTGGGATATAATGAATAATATTTGTGAGAGGGCCCAAGGTAATTTATGGGGCTTTATATTGGAAATATTTGTGGGAGCCCAATAACATGGAGAATATTTGAGTAATATGTGGAAAATATTTATGTGAGCTCAAAATAATTTATGGGCTTGTATGGGTATTTTTGTGAGTGGGCTAATGAAATTAAGGCCCGAAATTTCGTACCTCAACACTGATTGTGTGCATGAAACTTGCTAAAATTAAACTGTCATATTTTAGGTAGATAAATTTGTTCTATTACTCTGTTTTCAATTCAGATCCCCAACTTAATGGTTGTAATCATGGTATCTAAATTTCGGCTTGAAATATAGTATTATAACCATATTTTCAACTGTCATTTAAATGACTTGCTCACAAAGATAAACACACAGTGGAAAATATAGTGAAGTAGTAACATAAAAGGGTACAGAAATAACTTCTAAGCAGAACATAGTTAAGCATAATCTTCATCCATTAACGCTTTCACTGTGATTCCTCTTTCGTCTCATGCAAAGGCAGAATGTTCATGTCCTTTTCCCATATTCCTAATAGTGAAGTAACTTTCTCTTCAACCATTATTATAATTTTCATTTAAAAGGAAGGTCATATATTTTGCACAATGACCTTGATAACTCACCTGTTTACCAATCTCATCCATAATAACAGAGCAATGTGGACCATTATTAACACATAATAATTGAACCACAACTTTCAATCATAGAATAAGTAAAACAACAAAAACCCATTAACCGAAACAAACCCAGAACCTTAAGAACCAACTAAAAACAGAGCAATGTGGACAAAAATTAACACACACAAACCACAACCCTCCAAGACCAGAATCAGTAAAACAAACAAAAACCCACTAACTAAAACAAACCCAAGAACCCAAAAGAATTGAAAAAGAAAGCAAACCTTGGTTGAGCAATTTCTGAGTGGTTTCTTTGGTTAAAAGGGCAGAGGAGCACAGCTCTTTGGTTAAAAACCTGAAAAAAATTGAAATGAGTCCTTAAAAACAGGGACGAAACCAGGATTTGAGCTGAGGGGGGCCAAAAAAAAAATTTTTTTTTGAAAATTTTTAGAAATTGGTACGTTTGGTTCGATTCAAGTTGAACTGATTCTTTAATCTTTTTTTTTTTTAATTAATTAATTTAATATTTTTACATTATTGTATATTAACCTATATTAATAACTACATCTTAACCTATCCCTTTTTTCTAAGTTCTAACAAAAGGTTTACTCTTTATAAAAAAAGAAATAAAACTATAGGTGTACTGTGTGCTCCTGTTATTGGATTGTTAGTAGGTGCCATGATTTTGTGGCTACTTGTAAAAATTTTCACCGATAGTTTTGGAATAAAATTTCCACTTTCCACCTTTATCACTTAAAGATTAAAGAAAGGCAGAGTAGCAGCCACCTCACAAGTCACAACACACCACAAGGCAAAGAGAAAGTGAGAGGAGGGAGAAAAGATCAGATCAAAGAAGGAAGAGAGATCCATCCATGAGACCAAACCTTGTCTAAAGGTTTTTTTGTTATCCGGTTTTGTGAATAGTCCAAATGATTGTCTTAAGGTTTTTGTTTTTCTTGAGCAAATGGAATGCAGGAATGGTCAAATAAGTCTGTTTTAATTTCATGGGCCAATTTGAAAAGTATATTGAGGGAGGGGGGCCAAAATATAAATTTTGGGGACAAAATTCTAGACTTCTGTGTAGATATGCATAATATTCCTTGGTTTTTCAAAATCTGGGGGGGGGGGGGGGGGAATTGCCCCCCTCAGCCCCTACATAGGTCCGTCACTGCTTAAAAAGACTAGTTTTGCTGCCTATGAGTACGATTCAAGCCAAACTCACATCACAAAACGCAAGAAAATCAAACCCAAACAGGATATTCACATAGAATAAAACCCAAAATTTGGAAATATTAAAAACCCAACTAAATTAACAAAGAGAAAGATGACTTACACATGTAGAGATAGAACAACAAAGAGTCGACTGTGATGTTTTGTGAGATTGAGACTTGGGAGAGTAGCTGAGGGAGGCGGAGAGAGACAAACAAAGAGTAGGGTTTTTTTCAAAAAAAAAAAAAAAAAAAAAAGGGTTCAGAAGTAACATATTTATATGACCCGATGCCGACCCGGCACCGAACCAAACCCGAAATAACCCGAAATTAACACCCGAAACCCAACCCGAATATTCTCAGACCCGCCCAAAACCTATCGGGTCGGTCGGGTTTTCGGGTGGGCCGGGTCCCTTGCTCAGTCCTAGTGAAGGTTAATAGAGGACCTCGTGTTTTAGACCTTTTTTTTTTTTTTAACCTCCAATTTGAAGGGGCGTTTTAGATTTTTTATTTTTACTCTCTGAATTATGAATTTTTCTTCAATTGCCGTGAGAAAGGGGAAATGATGTGAAAGCAAAGAATTTTAAGTTGGAATTGGAACCGACACATATATATACTTTCGATGAAATGTAGAGATATATATTGTTATATAATTTAATTGGGTAGATTTTTCCAAGCTTCAATAATTTTTTCTCCAAATAAAATACTATTTAATGAGTACCATACATTATATTTATAATTTTGTAACTATAGTGTGCTTCCACAAGTCTTGGTCAAGTTCTTTTACGAGTCCCTGCTTTCTACACAACTTCCGCCAATTTCGGATTTTTCTTTGATGTAATTATTTTGTCTTATCATATGATTATGAATGTCAGTTTTGAAAAATGATATGTCTATAACATTTTTATAACACTTTTACAATGTATTTAAAGTAACAAGTTGTTATTGGTTATTATTGGTGAGTAAAAAAATAATTTTAGTGGTGACTTGTAAATTTAAATTAGAACCAACAATAATTTACTATCTAAAATTTTTTTTGTAAAAATATTTTTAAAATATTGCAAATGTAGTACTTCTTTTTAAAGAGATTTTCTACCCAAAACAAGGGTAATCCCTAAATAAAAAAGGAAAAAAAAAAAAAAAAAGAAAAAGAAAAAGGATGAGCAATCAGGCTTTCTAGACCCTTAACAAAAAAGAAGTCACTAGTTCACTTTGCTAGTCAATGAAAGTTTAATATTTCTAACAACTTGACAAATAACTCGTGTACTGGCCAGGGCAGAGGAAGGGTCCAGGAAAGATGTGAAAAAGAGACAGATTTTTTATTTTCCATTTGAAGTTTTTGGTAAAAGGGAGAGAGAGAAGAAGAAAAAAAAGGTGAGAGGAACAACAAATATTTGTGTCAAATTCTTAATATATTATTATCTGAATTTTTATTGGATAAATTGTAGGAGTAAAAATGTCAAGTTTACTTATACATATAATTTTCTTTCTATTTTTTCCTACCATGTTTTATTAATGGGAGAATGAAATTTGTGATGTATCTTTGTATTAGAACCTTAATTCATATTCCTTGTATGTGGGGTGTGTGTTTGTTTCTTTTTAAAAAATAAAGATAAAAAATAATGAAGGGCTGTAAGTTTCTAACAAAAGAAGGTTCATCCTTTCTTCTTTTCTACACTATCAAAATTTGAAAAATTATAACCTATTATCTATGTTTCTTCCATTCTGGTCTATGCTTCCACTTTATCCGGTACGAAATGCATTATAACATTAAAGTTTGCAAAAAAAAAAAAGTACATTGATTGGATAAAGAAAATTTGATGAACCCTAGTGAGGTTAATCTCGAGACTTTGAGACAAGTAAATTAATCAAGTTTTTTTTTTTTGAGAAAGAGTAAATTAATCAAGTTAATTGATAGAAACTGACATTTTTAATTATCTAAAGAGAAGCTTTATTATTATTATTATTATTATTATTATAGAAAGCTTTATCTCATTAAACTAGAATTTGTATACGAGGGTTGGCCATGTGCATCACAGTTTTTTTTTTTTTTTTTAAATAAAAACAAGTACAAGAAAAAGAAAAGAAAAAGTGCACCAACAAAACACTTTAAGTAATAAGATGCAATTGATAGACAAAGATTGTAAAATGATAGTATTAATTACTTATTATATCCATCAATCATAACTCATGATGGTGTGAAAAATTCCATCGTAAGGAAGGTTACCAAAAAAGTAGTGGAGAGCATAAACAAATGCGATTATAGAAAATGAAAACATTCCCATTAAAAAGAAGAATATATAGCAAAAGACTTATAGTCGTCGTACTTGTCGTCTTGTGATCAAGCATCTTAATTCCTAGGCAATTTCCCTCGTCTCTGGGACCATATGATGAGCTTATATAGTTATAGTTGTAGTGCTCGTGTTGCTCAACTTTGCTAAGCTGATCTAAAGCTAAAACACACAGAAGATGACCCAAACTCAGTAGTAAGTAAAGTAACAAATAACCCAAATCATTTCTTTTTCTTTCCTTAGTTGTTTGTCTTTGTTTTTCTTCACTCTTTTTCTCTTCCTTTCAAGTTTGTTTCTTGACCAATTAATTCAATATTAAACATTGATGCATCATATATTATTTCTTAGCTAATTTTTCCTATGATTAATCCTTGATGGCAGTTTTAGCAGTGGGTTAGAGTCGGCAAATTTCGTGGTGATCCCTGATATCCTACAGCAAGCATGGACTGCAATTAGTGAACTATATAAAGAAACCAGTCAAAATGAAGGACCATCTTCCTCAGTGAAATTCAAAATTTATGAGCCACCAAACTGTACACTCATAGCTTTTTTCACTTGGCCTGCCAATAGCAAAGACTGTGTTCAGGGAAATGAAGGAGGAGATTTTGTTACATCATCAGCTCTTAAGGGGTATTTTCCTCACCTCAATTTCCTGTGCACCAAAACCAACCCAAAGTTCTCCGTTAACAAACCTGCGTTGGAGCTTTTTAAATCCATTTTTGATGAGCTCCCGAAATCTGTGGTACCTTCTATACTCTGAAAAATCCTCTTTTTTTTTTTAATTAATTTTTTATTTTGGTCATCGCACTCTGGCAAAAGTTAAGCAGTCAAGAAACTCAAGATTAGTTCAACTATAGGTCATAGCAAATTGCCTGAACAATATATATCATTGCCTAAAAATTTTCTTTTAAGTTTATACATGTTTGGTCACAAGTAGCTTTGAATAGAGATAAGAAGAGAAGAGACCAACGTGTGGTTGGTAGTCCTCATTTGTCCAGGTACTATTTTTTTGGGAAAAGTTTTGCTGTGTACCAGCATGCGGTAATTGCTGCATAATGGATGGCAGTAAAAAAAAGCCAACATGTCTATGGTTCTACTGAATCAAATTCAGTGCACATAACCCTTGAACATATGTCAGTTTTTTATTTTTATTGTGACATAATCCATTATGTAACAATTGCTTGTATACAACAAATCCTTTCCTAAAACATTCTAGAAAATTGAAATGATGTCTAAATTGACCATTCTATTTCAATTCTATTAACTAGTAATTAATTAACAGAAATGGTTATGTGTTGACCATGTATTATTTTAAAATTAACTTTATTTTTTTATAGTAATGTGGTCACACACCATGTGATCATTTTAAAATTAAAAAGAATGATTATGTGCTGTCCATGTATTATTTTAAAAAATCGATATCAATTTTCATTATCTATTCTTTCTCCAAAAAAAATCATTATCTATGCCAAGATATCAAGAGATATAATGATACAATATTTTAAACTATTCCCCTCATTAAGTTGTCTGTCCACTACCTAATTTTATAATATGTTCCAAAACAGTAATTTTTGACCTTTTGTTTTTTTTATGATTTCAAGATTGTTTTATGTTTATAAATATGATTTTTTTTAATTATTATTAAATCATGATATTTGTGCTCAGGTGCTTTTAAATTGTAAGTTTTGTTCATTTTGATTGAAATGATCTTTTAGTCTTACTTTGAATTTTTTGTTTTTTGGCTAAGTAGTACTACTTTGATTTTTCGTTGTCTAATATGTTTCATTCATATATATATCTCTCTCCTTCTCTCTTCCTTGTCGTGGTGTCACCGGTTGATGATGATTAATTACTATATATTCTTGACTCTGTATACTCATGGCTTTTGACATAGTAAATCAACTCATCTCTCCCTTTCATGCTGTTGGTGTTAACTGTTAATTAAGATGACTAGTTATTATTATTATTTGCAATCATATTACTAATTATTATTAACTGATTATATTCTTTGACTTTACATACTCATGACTTTTGAGATTATAATTTATTTTATATTTAAATTTATTCTAATTGCTAGATGCTCATTATCTCTTTTTATATTTGTATCATTCTGTCTTTAATCTAATAGATTCTATCATTTTATTTAATTGTGTAAGTTTTATTGATATGTTGGACAAAATTTATTTGATTTTACAGTTTTACATATCCAAATTAGTTCAGTTGAAGAATTTGTTGGACTAGCTAGGTAAAATGGAACAAATCAAATAAGGTAAAAAAGAAATACCTCTAAATAATTTAAAATAGAACATAAGCTTATTTTCACATGTTGGCCAGATTATAAGTTTTCGTGCAATATATATGGTTCAAAAGTTTAGTACAAGTTTTTACCATTCCAAGCCCGCTCCCCACTTGCTATTGGAAGATTAATTTCAAAAGTTGTGTTTCTTATTCGTATGAAGAAACTAATGTTAATTTAATTTATGCAAACTTAATTGGTAGTAATATTAGTTTTAGATAATGTATCATTGAGATGGAGTTATATATGTTGAATTTATTAGGAAGTTGTATTTCATTATTTTCTTATAGGAACTTTTCTTTTTTTGGGTTTTGACATAATTGTATATTTATATTTATTGTTACACTGGTTAGTGACTAATATTCATAGTTACCATGGCACAATAATATTTAAGGATGTGTACAATATGTTATATAAGTTTTATTATTATTTTTATTGAACTTTGAGAATGTGACGTGAACAGTTATACATGAGTTGTATTTATTACACAAACAGTTTTTTTTTTTTTTTACTACATACAGCCCAAAAAATAACTAAAACTATGACTTAACTCACAATCTTCATGTTAGAAATTGTGACTTCAACTCACAGTTTTAGTTGTTTTTTGCCATATGTAAAACAGTTTTTGTGCAACAAGTATTTCCCTATATATTAACATGGTACTATTCATATCATAATGCAGATGGCCAATTCCAAACCATTAATTATCACTGGAAACTCTTTAGGAGGATCTGTTGCCTCTCTCTTCACCTTATCATTGCTAGAAAAAATCAATTTTAAAAACACCAAATGCCCACTTTGCATCACTTTTGGTTCACCCCTTATTGGTGATGAAGGCCTGCAAGAAGCCCTATCAATCTATCCAGCATGGAACTCTTGTTTTTTGCATGTAGTTTCTGACCAGGATCCAGTTCCCAGAGTCTTAATTAATGGTTACCAGCCTTTTGGTACATTTCTTTTATGTTCAAAGCTGGGTTGTTCTTGTTTTGAGGATCCTCGAACTATTTTGGAGTTGTTGAAGCCAACCTATTCAGGTAGTCCTGGAAATCAAGATCCTAATCCAGTTTTTGACGTCTATGGAACATTTGTGAAGGATATCAACCGGAAGGTAATTTGTAAGGATACTACAAAGTTGCCTGAAAGGACTACACAACCATTACAGGCATGCATTATTACACAAATAGTAGCAATCGGACTGATGCAACCAGAGGTAACTCAGTTACAATTCTTTTTGGATTGTATATATATAATTAAAATGCTTACTTGAGCTATATCGTTGTATGGTACTTCTATGTTACACCTAGCTAGACAATACACTAAATAGAATAGTGTAATTAGTGAAATGCTCACCGATTAACAACTAATTCCAAAGCCTCTAATGTTTCTTACATGGATAAAAACTACTACAATTTGAAGTCTGTCTTTGTCCTTATGATCTTTTAAAACTTCACTTCTTGCCCAACTCATTTTTACAAGTTATTGCAGCAACAACAACGACAGAATGTTGACGTCAACATTATCATTACAGAAATAGAAAAATGGGAAAAAAGAATGATGGCAAAAAGGGTGGCTTTTGATCCCACCAGGGGGTTGAATGACATTAAAGTGTATATGGCCTATCTAGAACAGTATAAGAAGGTGTCTAAAGACAAAGGAGTTGGATACTATGATAGATACAAGAATAAACTTGATACGAGTGATATTAAGGTGGTAGAGCATATGAAACGCCTCACATGTTACTGGGAAGAAATGGTTGATCAAGCAGAGAAAAGGCCTCAGACAGTAGGTGCCTCCCTTCGTACCCGTTGGCTCTTCGGGGGAACAAATTACCGAAGGATGATTGAACCACTGGTCATAGCTGATTACTACAAGGCAGGCAAACAAGACTACATAAATCAAGGAAGGTTAATACATTTCATAATATTGGAGCAATTGCTGAAAGAAACGGAGAAACCTTCAAGTGGTCCAAATGAGTTGAAGAAACAGAATGTGGCGTCAAGTCTGACAGAGGATTCTTGCTTTTGGGCACATGTTGAGGAGGCTCGCATTTCATGCAAATTGCTGAGTGGCGGAGAATCAAAAGATGTGGAGAAACAAACAAACAAACTGATTGAGTTTGAAAACTATGTATACGGTTTGATGAAAAATTATGCAGTATCTTCTGAGATTTTCTTACCTGAGAGCAGCTTCATGACATGGTGGAGAGAGTATAGCCAGATTAAGGGAACTTTTTATAGTTCACGTCTCACTGGCTTAATGAATAATGACGAGAATTACGACAAGTATGCTAAGGGCTGCCTGGTGATTACCTGAAGATTTATATGATTTTGATCACATATTTCAATATTTATGTGTGCACTTCCCTTCAAACATTTATGGTATTTCGAAGTCGTTCCCCAATAAATTGTAAATTAAGGACATTAACTTTTCAACTTTTTTTCGGAGTATTATTTTTATAAAATTTTCATGTCTTGCTTTTTCCATTTTTGGGTTGGATACTTGGATGTGAGCGCATTTTGGATGAACATATTTCTCCTCAACAAGACCATTCATGATTTACTAAACCCAAGAGTCTTAATTTCACCCCCACAATCCTTCTGCAACTGAAATGGATTCATAAACTTAAAAGTTACAAGCCGTGTGAGACTTTTCTAGTGTTCGTAATTAAAAACTCTTTCATCTTGCTCTTTACAAAACAGGCAGGGAGGTTTCTTTCTCTTTTTTTTTTTTTTTTTTTTTTTTTTTTTAAAACTAAAAAAACGATGTCACATTGTTTTCTCAGTCAACTAATGAAAATTTTGACTAAATTTTACAAGTTCTTTTTTAAATTATATACGGTTCTTTTGGAATCGTATATAATTAGAGTGCTTATTTGAACTATTTCATTTGTATGGTACATATACGTTTTTTTTTTTTTTTTTGGTAAACTATATGGTACATATACGTTACACCTAGACAATACACGAAATAGAATAATGTAATGAATGGAATGCTTACCGAATAAGTATTAACAACTAACATGTCTCAAAAAGTATTAACAACTAACATGCCTCAAAAAAAAAAAAAAAAAAAAAAGTATTAACAACTAACCAAAGCCTCTAATGTTTCTTACATGGGTAAAAATTACTACAATGTGAAGTCTTTGTCTTTGTCTTTGTCCTTGTGATCTTTCAGAACTTCCCTTCTAGCCCACAACTCATTTTTACAAGTTATTGCAACCACTGCAGAACGCTGATATCAACATTATCATTGCAAAGACAGAAAAACAAGAAAAAGCGATGGCAATTTTAAACAAGCAGGTTTTTGATCCCACCAGGGGGTTGAATGAAATAAAAGTATTTATGGCTTATCTAGAATAGTATAAGAAGGTGTCTAAAGACAACAGAATTGGATACTATGACAAATATAAGATTAAAAACCCTATTGGAATGACTACGACTGATATGTATCTGGTAAAGCATAAAAAATCCCTCACAAGTTATTGGGAAGAAATGGTTGATCAAGCAGAGAAAAGGCCCCAGACAGTAGGCCACACCCTTCATACCCGTTTGCTCTTCGGGGGATCAAATTACCGATGGATGATTGAGCCACTAGACATAGCTGACAACAACAAGAAGGGCCTAAAAGACTACATAAATAAAGGAAGGTCTAAACATTACATACAATTGAAGCAATGGCTGAAAGAAACTGAAAAACCTTCAAGTGTTCCAAATGAATTGAAGGAATAGAATGTGGCGTCATGTCTGATAGAGGATTCTTGCTTTTGGGCACATGTTGAGAAGGCTCTCATTTCATTCAAATTGCTGAGTAGCGGAGAATCAAGTGATGAGGAGAAAGACTCTGCAAAGAAAGAACTGATTGAGTTTGAAAAGTATATATTTGATTTAATGAAAAATTATGTAGTATCTTCCGAGATTTTCTTACCTGGGAGCAGCTTCTTGAAATGGTGGGGAGAGTATAGAGAGATTACGGGAACTTCTTATAGCTCTAGTCTCACTAACTTACCGAAGAATGACAACAATTACGAGACATATGCCAATGGCTCCCTAGAGTTTCCTTTAAATTTTGTATGACACAGAATTGCATATTTCAATATCTATGTGCGCACTTCCCTTCAAACATGTGTGGTTCTTCGAAGTCATTACCCAATAAATTGTAAATTAAGGACATCATCTTTTCAACTTTTTAAATTTTTGTATAATAAAATTTTCAGTCTTTCTTTTGCTATTTTTGGTGTTCGATACTTGGATGTGAGTAGATGAAAATAGTTTTAGTCATCATCATCAAATGAATAGTTGGCTTTGTTTATTCTTCCCTCTCAGCAAGGAAAGGCCACACTACACCATTGAAATAGTGAGCATAATTCTCCCCAACAAGACTGTTCATGATTTGCTAATATTTCTACATTTTCCAACAAAAGTAAAAAATAGGATTTTGAGAGTGAAAGGAGCAGTTCAATTGATACATTAATGGTAGGTTTTATAGAATGCAATTTTTAATATAGTTAGGTCGGGGGAGGATCTATAAAAAATAGGAAAAATTATATTTTTGTTACAAGGTTTTGGTTATGGGGATAAAAGAAAAAGTGAAAGGGAAAAAGAAAATGTCTTGAGTTGAATTCTTTACATATCATTATCTGAATTTCTTATTAAATGGTAAAAATAAAGTAACTTATAGATAGTTGAATTGGTAAAGCTTTTTATCGTTGAATAAGAATTTGGAATTTGAACCCCACTTATACAAAAAAAATAATTGGTATCTTGGCCTAATAATAAAGGATAATTATCATAAAGTAGATGTTATAGATTAAAATTTTATTGTATCTATTTAAAAAAAAAAAAGGAGTAAAAATAACAAAATGTTGAATTTTACAAAAGTCAAATTAGTATGACAAAAAGCCTTGTGAGCTGGTTAATGCCATGTTTTTCCTTCTACTTTTTTGCCCCCTCCAATAAAAGAGATTTCTCAATTAGGTGTATGTCTAAGAAATATCTTATTAGCACTATAATGAATCAAGCTATTTATGAACAAATAGAGCTTCGCTCGAGAAAATATCTATTTATATTTGTTTAATTATTAAACAAACCAAGCTCAAACCCAACTTTAGACTCGATTTTTAAACAAGTCAAGTTTAAACATAATAATGTGTTCATAAACAAGCTCATAAACATTATGACTCAAATTAACTATATATAATACTATATATTTATATGTATACTTTTCTGAAAATATATTTTTATAGATTTATAATTGGGTTATATAAGTTCGTCAATTATTTATAGTTTATTCATAACATAAACCATCCATTTGTAGTAGAAAAATCATAAATTTATGGAGGAGTAAGACATGTTAGTCATGGTTTTACTATATATAGGAAAATAATAAGTTAATCAAGTAGCTCGTGAACAATCTTGAATTTACTCAGCAAGTAAATGAACTAAACTTGGACGTGTAATCTTGTTTGATGATGAGTTCGAGCTCAACTTGTGTTTGAAATAAAATTAAATGAACAAGTCTGAACTTTTAATATTTGACTCAGCTCATTTATAGCCCTATATCTTATAGTAGTTTTGTAAATAACATTCTTTTGTTCAATTTTTTTTTTTTTTTTTGATTAGAGAGATTTGGTATAAAAGAGGTATATGTGGGAATGACAATTTAAACCAACACATGTGGGTATCCGCCTCACCCATCCTTAATGGATAGGTTTTACCTACCCCACATAACATATAAGGTGGGGATGAGGGTTAACATTTTCCCCCGCACCCGCCCCGTTTATATTTAAATAATTAAAAATATATATTTTATAGCTTTTTTATAAGACATATATACGTATTTTTAGCATTCTAACTTTAAATTTATGAATTTTTTATATTGTATTATTAAATTTATACTTTTATGTTTTAATATTACGTTAACGTTGTTCATATTTTTTTAATTGTTGTATTTCTACATTTGAATTGTTTTTGTATTCATTATTACTTAAAGTGTTATATTGTTATGCTTGAGAATGTTTTATTATGTTAGAATTGTTTTTTAATGTTTTATGAGTTTTAAATTTAATGTTTTTATTTTGCAAATTTTCCTTGAATTGTCGTGCCCGTGAGAAAGGGAAAAAGATGTGAAAGCAAAGAATAGTATAGCTCTGTAAACATGGACAAAATGGGCTTTTGCCCATTTCGGGCAAATTATATATCATTATGCCCCTCTTCCCAAACTAATTAGGGAAATTCCCCCCTTTTAAAACTCAATTTTTGATAAATTGAGTTAAAAAAAAAAATTTCTTAGGCCCTATAGTGACGTTTTTTAACTCGACTTCAATGAAATCGAGTTATAGGCAATGAAATCAACCTATAGTGGCATTTTTTTGCCTATAACTCGATTTCATTGAAGTCGAGTTAAAAAACGTCACTATAGGTCCTTAAAACGTCACTATAGACTCCTTAAAAACGCCACTATAGGGCCTAACTCGATTTATCAAAAATCGAGTTTTAAAAAAGGGGCATTTCCCTAATTAGTTTGGGAAGGGGGGCATAATGCTATATAATTTGCCTGAAAATGGCAAAGGACAATTTTGTCCCTGTAAACATATTTTTAAGTATGTAGTTAAAATAAACACTAGTTACCTTTTAAGTCATGAGATGAAAGAGAAAAGGTTAATAGCAAAAATTCTAAGAGCACATAATAAACCATAACCTGTTTATATGGCAGTTAAATTGTGAGTCGTAAAAAAAAAGTTGTAAGATTGTATAAAAAAATTTGCAACCAGTCACAATCTACTATATAACATAATTGTAGCAAAAATTATCATTTTATCCAATGTTTTAGATTTTTTTAAAGGGTCGTTTCAGATTTACTTTTTATTTTCCTGAATCATAAATTTTCCTTGAATTGCCGTGAGAAAGGGGAAAGATGTGAAAGCAAAGAATTTTGAGTTTTAAATATACTTTTATTTCAGAAAAGACACGACACAACAAAATGTAGAGCAGGTATCTATTATTATATATATAATTTAATTGGAGATTTTTATATATATTTGTAACGAGTGTGTTTCCGCTGGGGTCTTGGTCAAGTTGTTTTATTTTACGACTTACAAGTCCAGCTTTCTAACACAACTACCGACAATTCATATATATATATATATATATATATATATATATATATATTATTTTGTAATTATTTTGTCATATGACCATGGTTGTCAAAGAGCATTTTCTGCCCAAGACGAGGGTAATCAAACTCACTCTGCTCACTACTTTAATAATAATAATAATAATAATAATAATAATAATATATTATTATTATTTTTTAATGAGAGAAAAAAAAGTCACCACTTCAAGACCTAATTGCTAGTTTAAGTTTACATTTCTAAACAACTAGTCGCTAACCCGTGCAATGCACGGGAAAATCTTATGAAAGTATAGTTTATACATTAAAACTTTTTAATTTTACATGAATTATAATAGTTTTAATAATATATGAAAAATAAATTAAAAAATGAAAACTCAAGCCAATTCAAGATGAACCACTGCAACAACAAAGGAAGTCCTCCCATTCATTTTTGCAAGCCAATAGCAACTGCAAGAGCTATCATGAGGGCATTCCATTGGATAGTGTTGACCCAAGTATGCTCCTCCTTCATTTTAATCCTATACATCAGCAATTTGAAGTGAGTTTACTATATAAAGATGCTTGAATCCCAGACATACTAAATAAAAATCCAAAACTTATACCTACACTTTCTTAATAACCAAACCAAAATTATTATTAAAACAAAAATACAAACATGCACATAATGATACAAAAAGAAAGAGAGTGTTTATAAGAAAACTCAGATAATACCCAATTGTGATAATCATAGTCCACTGGCAACCCATGTAAAAAATACTTGTGGTTAATAACAATGCAATGCAATCTGCTACATAGATTAAGATTATTCACCAAAAAAAAAAAAAAAAATGTGAAATGGGAAGGGACATAGATAATAAATTTGAACATCTTGATAAATCCTATGAAAATTTCAAAGTAATCTGACTTTCAAATGAAAATTTGCTAGAGCACACATCAAGGAATTTAGGATTTTGAACAATATTGAGTCAAGATCTATAACAATGCACAAAATAGTCCATCAAATTTGTGTAGACAAATCATCAAATTTAAATGGGATTAATTCTAAAACTATTAACATCAAATGGAGAAGAAAAGAGAACTTCATGAGAATGAAGATAAACTCACTCTTCTATTGTTTGCTCATCGCAAGTAATTCTGAAAACGATGCACACATCTTTAACTCTCATTGCACCTTTGTTGTTAGACATAGAAAAATAGAAGGAAAATGTTTAAATTAAACACTTCAACAAATTAAAATAAATATATAGAATAGATTAAAAACCATTTTTCTATAGGAGGTAAGGTTAATTTAAAAACACAAACTTTCAGATTCTACCTAAAAACATATTACCAATATTGATGTAGCAAGAATTAGTAGAGATCGTCACTGATATCAATGACAACAATAGTTTCTTATGATAGGCCACAATCTGAATGACCCCTTGTGATTTAAACCAATTAATTAATTAGCCAAATTGTTAATTAATCAATTAATCATGCAAACGCGTGGAAGCACAAACAAATCACCAACAAACTAATTAAGCAGCGGAAAATAAATAACACGGTGATTTGTTTACGAATGGGGAAAACCCTTGCGGCAAAAACCCCACCGGGTGATTTTTAGGTCACCACTCCCGAAACTCCACTATTATCAAATCAAGCGGTTACAAGTAAAGGAATCCCAAGTACCTTACCAACCTACAGTTGAACCCTTACCCCAATACCCAATTGGACTTGATCTGTAGCGACAGTTCCCACCTTTGATGCACGGCTCCCAAGTACGTGACTAACCAATGCGCGGATCCCAGTACGCGACTTCAAACACCAACTTAGAAGGAGAGGTTGGCTGCAAAGTTCTTCAATTCATCCTACACGATGAAGATCAGGAAGATGCTTGGTCACAAAACCCTTTGGTGCAAATACACAGCAACTTCTTCAGAGAAGATGAACTAGGTCAAGAACTTCGTCTTTGATCACAAATTTGCTTGAACAGAGATTGCTCAATGCTTTTGCAACTTGTGTACAATTTGACGGCTCTTAAAACAATCCTTTTATATGTTTAGGGTTAGAAGAAAAGAAGGCCCAAAAGCATATTCACGGATCCCAAGGAAATCAGATCAGAAAATCTGATTTTATAATTCTCGACAGATAGCAGGTGTCGAGGTAGCTATCGAGAAGGTGTCGAGATTTAATGAATTTGCACTTCAGCTTGTTTTTTCTTGGACAGACTTGATGACTTCAACACTTGATCTTGAAACCTTGTTTCTTGAAGTATTAAGAACACCTAGAACTACCAAATTGCAAGTAGAGTGTGTTTTGTCAAAAGGATTAGCCAATTTATATAAATAAGTGACATATGTTCTTAACAAGTGAACACACATATGTCCTAACAATCTCCCCCTTTGGCAATCCGTGACAAAACCACAACAAACAAATGAACATATGAGAGAAGTCATAAATCACTCAACTCATACTCACTTGTTGAATACAATAAGATCTATCCTAACACAAACTCTTGAAAAACTTTGCAAGAAAAGAGTTTATGGCAAGTAGACTTTGACAACCTGTATTTCTGAAACACTTTGAACAAAACTCATCAAGGCATCTTGTGTGAAATAGAAATAATAGATTGCATACAAGTATAAGAATCATGTGTATAAAGATAGAAAAGAAACAACACATGAAGGGAAAGGTGAAAGAAACATACATCCACATATAATGAATATAAGTACAATGTATGTAAAACTGGTCACAAGACCTCATATACAAGAACAATGTATCTAAAAAGTAAGAAAAGAAAAGATACATCAAAACCTCACTACATCCCTAAATTATCAAAACTCCCCCTATCAAAAATGTCCTATACTAACTCTCCCCCTAAGATGACTACTCTCATAACCCAAAACTACTCCCCCTTTTTGTCACGAGTGACAAAGGGTAAAGTGTCATGTAGACATCTCATCAGTAGAGCTAGCATCTCTATCATCATCTGAAGCGTCATCGCCATCACCATCATCATCATCATCCTCAAAGTCAGAAGCCGCTGGAGGAGGTGGTGAAGGAGTAACCTCAGAAGCAAAACCACCCATGTGTTGGTTAAATCTGGTTTTGTATCTCATACAAAACACACAGCAGAAGCAACAAACAAAGATCTATTTCATTCATCATTGATAACTTGCACTATATAAATGTCAGAATTTAAGAACAAGATAGCGTACCTTGATGTGGTGAAATTCAAAACAAAAGATTATAAGTACTTGAGAATACTTTTAATCTTCACTCCAATTCCATTTTACGCCCAAGAAGTGTGGTCTCTCAATCAGTTTCCAAGGGAGAATAATTGAGTGGCTTCACTCGCACATACACACCACTTCACAATGGTGTCTCTCTTTTTTCTCTAATGAATAAATTCTATATGTTTCTCCATTTTATAACTAACTGATTATCTAATTGGACTGGCTTAGTGGGCCTTTCCAATTGGGCTTTAGTGTGTGGCTTGGAGTGGGACCAAAAGGGACCAATAAGACACTAGCTCCAATGGGCCTTGGGCTTTTCTGTCAACTCTTGACAAATTCAAAGTTACCATTAATTATATTTAATACCACTATATAAATATAATTGCACTCTAGGCCTTATTAATAAATTATATTCCAAGATTTTATTATACATGCAACCCCTTCATAAAATATTCGTAGTAATACAAAGTCATGAATGTAGACTGCCACTTTGTAAATTACTACATCTTAATCCTTGAGTACCCGGTTTAATCCTTTTAAGTTATTCATTATATATTTATGAAATCCAATTTCATAAATATATACTTTAGTAATTTCTTACCAAAGTGGTTAGGCCTAACTCTCTGAATAACTAAACCCATTAAACTTATCTCAAGGGAATATTTTATATCTCCGTCAAGAGACTATGAATTCCATCTTGAGAATATATGTTCCATCAACACTACATGTGGCTGCCCAACATACTGAGGTTTTGACCGTAACTTTAGATCTCACTCCTGATATATCAAAACAACCTATACTTCATGATCAGGTCCATTATTCTCTCAGGATTAAGAGTTCATACAAATATAAGTCGTGAGATTTATTATTCAATTGACAGTCGTTAGGAGAATAATAAATCTCACAGCGGTCCAGTTCAATATGTCTTAACTCTTAAAACATATTAACACATCAACTAGAAGTCTCCACTTCCATGATCAAGACAAATCATCTTAGTTGATATGTTATAGTCTTCGCAGATGAAATGCCCAATTTCATCACCGACTACGAACTAAAATTCTGAGTTTACAAAGAACTTGTGACTTATATCTTCTATGACTAAATCACATAAATCACATACTATGCATCTCATGGACTAAATGATAATGTCTGAATATTCATGTTACCATTATTTTAGGTAATAATAAAACAACTTTATTAATTACAATATTAAGTCATACATCATGTCATACATAATGTCAATCATAATATTATACATAGCATCATACAATAGGATTTAAGGGCACTAATCCCAACATATCTCCCACTTGCCCTAAAGACTATTGTGCACTAATCTAACTCCCATTCCCTCCAAATGCGACTCGAAGGTCCTTTGAGGCAAGGCTTTGGTAAAGGGATTTGCTAGATTATTTGCACTTTCAATCTTTGCTACCATCACATCTCCACGAGCAATAATATCTCTAATGATGTGGTACTTTCTCTCAATGTGCTTTCCTTTCTTGTGATTCCTTGGATCTTTTGATTGTGCAACTGCACCACTATTGTCGCAAAACAATGTGATGGGAACTTGTTCCATTCTCATTACACCAAGGTCAGAAAGGAATTTCTTGAGCCATACAGCTTCTTTTGCTGATTCACAAGCAGCAACATATTCTGCTTCCATGGTGGAGTCCGCAATACAAAATTGTTTGACACTCCTCCATGTTATGGCTCCACCTCCCAAGGTGAATACACATCCTGATGTGGACTTTCTGAAATCTAGATCCGACTGAAAATCTGAATCTGTATAGCCAATGGGTATCAAATCCTCACACCGGTAAACAAGCATATAATCTCTCGTTCTCCGTAGATACTTGAGAATATGCTTTACAGCTTGCCAATGTTTTGGTCCTGGATTTGATTGATATCGGCTGACCATGCCAACTGAATAACAAATATCTGGTCTAGTACAAAGCATGGCATACATGAGACTTCCTACTGCAGAAGCATAAGGAACTTGTCTCATCATATCTTCTTCCTCTTGAGTCTTAGGCCTTTGGTCATCAGACAGAGGAACTCCATGTTTGAAAGGAAGTAATCCCTTCTTGGAGTTTTGCATGCTAAACCGTTCTAGAACCTTATCTATATATCCAGCCTGTGATAAGCCTAACATCTTATTCTTGCGATCTTGCCAAAGCTTGATCCCTAGAATAAAGTTAGCCTCACCCAAGTCCTTCATATCAAATTGGCTTGACAACCAAACCTTTACCGATGACATTACCCCTACATCGTTTCCAATGAGTAGAATGTCATCAACATAAAGCACTAGGAACATTACTACTTTATCTCGATGTCTTTTGTACATACATGGTTCATCAAGATTTTGTTCAAAACCAAATGTCTTGATTGCTTGATCAAATCTGATGTTCCATGACCTAGATGCTTGTTTAAGTCCATAAATGGACCTTTTTAACTTGCATACCATATGCTCTTGGTTCTTTGCTATGAAACCTTCCGGTTGCATCATATAGATTTCTTCTTCAAGATTGCCATTAAGAAATGCAGTCTTGACATCTATTTGCCAAATCTCATAATCATAATGAGCAGCAATGGATAAGAGAATTCTGATAGATTTAAGCATGGCTACTGGCGAAAAAGTTTCATCATAGTCAATACCTTCTTTTTGTGTATACCCTTTCGCCACTAGTCTTGCTTTAAAGGTTTCAACCTTTCCATCTACCCCTCTTTTCCTCTTATAAACCCATTTGCAACCAATAGGTTTAATGCCATTAGGCGCTTTTACAAGATCCCAAACTTGATTGGAATACATGAAATCTAATTCAGATTTCATAGCTTTGATCCAATGATGTGCATCTATATCATTCATTGCCTCTTCATAAGTGTAGGGATCTGATTCAGCCTCTTCTGAGATAGCTTCATAAGTTTCTCCCAAACCTATGAATCTTATAGGAGGCCGAACAATTCTCCCACTACGACGAGGCACCTGTGTACTAGACATCTTATGAGTAGTATCTTGTGGTGTATCCAATACAACCACATCATCCCTAGTTTCATCTATTGGTTGTTCAACTAAAGGTTCATTCATTTCAGCCAAAACAACTTTATTTCTAGGATCAAAATTATTCATATAATCATCTTCCAAAAATTTGGCATGTGTGCTAACAAACACTTTGTTATCTTTATGATTATAGAATAAATAACCCTTTGTTTCTTTTGAATACCCTAAAAACATTCATACTTCGGTTTTAGATTCCAACTTATCAAACTTCCTTTTCAACACATGTGCTGGACATCCCCAAATGTGGAGATATTTCATACTAGGCTTACGCCCACTCCACAATTCCTTAGGTGTGTTGGGAACAGATTTTGATGGAACTAAATTCAAAATATGCATTGCAGTTTTTAGTGCATATCCCCAAAAAGAAACTAGTAAAGTTGAGTAACTCATCATGGACCTAACCATTTCCAAAAGAGTTCTATTCCTTCTTTCTGCTACACCATTCTGTTGGGGAGTTCCAGGTGCAGTCAATTGGGATATAATCTCATTTTGAGTTAAGTAATCCTTGAAATCCCCAAGAAGGTATTCGCCACCACGATCAGATCGAATGGCTTTTATACGTTTACCTAATTGATTCTCAACTTCAGCCCTCAACTCTTTGAACTTTTCAAAGGCTTCGGACTTCCGTCTCATTAGGTACACATGACCATATCTTGAGTAATCATCGGTAAAAGTGATGAAGTACTCATAACCTCCTTTTGCTTGGGTTGACATAGGACCACATACATCTGTATGAACTAATTCAAGCAACTTTTGGGCTCTTCTACCTTTTGCATTAAAAGGTCGTTTGGTCATTTTGCCTTCCAAACAAGATTCACAAACTGGAAATTCATCAAAGTCCAATGGCTCTAAAAGTCCATCTTTGATCAGTCTTTGAATTCTGTTTGGATTAATATGACCCAAACGCAAGTGCCAAAGATATGCTTCATTAGTAGAAGGAAACTTTCTCTTTAATAATTTTACATGAGAGTTATGATCTAATTCAGAATTATATAATTCATGCTTATCAGGAGTTAAAATATAAAGACCATCCACAATATTGCCAAAACAGATAAACACTTTATCCTTCTTTATTACAACATTGTCTTTTAGGATAACATAATATCCATGTTTACCTAAATAAGTTGCAGAAATTAAATTCCTACGAACATTAGGTACATACAAACAGTCTTCCAATATTAAAACTCCAGATTCAAAACATAAATTAAACACTCTAATAGCTACAACTGGAATCCTGCTCCCATCAGCCAAGGTAAGAAACATTTCCCCTTCATTCAGCTTTCTGGTCTCCTGAAACCCCTGCAAGGATTTGCAGATATGATTAGTACAACCTGAATCCACACACCAGGAATCTGTGAGATTCTGTACCAAACATGTTTCAAGAAGGAATGTACTTTTCATACCGTTATTCTTGGCAGCCTTAAATATTAGACAATTCCTCTTCCAATGTCCTTTCTCACCACAATGGAAACGCTTTCCTTTGGTTTTCTTTCCTTTGTTGGCAACTCCTAAGGCAACTTGTTTACCATCTTGCTTAGTGAAGTTCTTCTTCTTCTTCTTCTTCTTCTTACCTTTGCCTTTCGACTTAGGTTGAGAAGTAGAAGCTTCACCAACATTGGCTTCAACACTAGAAGTACCAAGGATGCCTTCCGCCGCTACCAACTCATTCATCAATTCAGACAATGTATAAATCTTTTTGTTCATATTATAGTTAAGTCTGAATTCCTTGAATGATTCTGGTAGTGACTGGAGTATCATATCCACTTGGGATTCTCCATCAATATTGGCACCTAAAACTTCCAATGTATTCAGATTGGAGATCATCCTAAGACAATGCTCCCTCACTGAAGTACCTTCAGCCATTTTGGTATTATAAATCTGCCTCATAGTTTCTTGCCTTGCAGAACGGCCTTGCTCACCAAACATCTCCTTCAGACTTAGCATTATGTCCGAAGCTAGTTCTACATCCTGCATTTGATGCTGTAGAACATTTGAAATAGATGCTAGGATATAGCACTTAGCCATCTCATTAGATTTCTGCCAACGATCATATCGCTGTTTTTCCTCAAGAGGAGCATCTAATGATGGAAAGCTAGGACATGGTTGAGTAAGCACATATTTGTGCTCTTCAGCAGTAAGAACAATGTCCAAGTTTCTTTTCCAGTCAACATAGTTGGATCCAATCAGTTTGTTTTGATTAAGTATAGCAACAAGTGGGCTAAATGATGCCATGATTTTAAATCTGAAAATAACAAACATGAATATAATAAGTAAATTAGACACTATCAATTTAGCATATAATCATATAATATGGAATCTTATAAAACCATAAAATAATATATGCAACGACAAACCAATCCATGTCTATAATTCCTTGGTAGCAAGTTTATTATAAACACATTAATTGATTGAGAACTATTCTCATTATTAGTGTTATCATGATAACTCTTATCATACACTAATAATATGTCGTATTAGCTTTAGCCTCTAAGTAATAATGACATAGCTCCTTTGGGAGGTTAACATTACACTTAGTCTAGTGTACACCATTATCTAGAATCATGTGTAGCCACATTTCATCTCCCTTATAATGTTTAAACTTGTAGTACCATGGAACAAAACACCCTCCTTTGGGATCGCGAGGCATATACGCCAAGACGATGTGCTTGTCCACACTACTTGAAACAGGTTAGTTCAATCTTGTAGTACTTGAAGTAAACACCCTCCTTTGGGATCGCAAGGCATAAACGCCAAGACGAGGTGCTTCCCCACACTACTATGAACCGATAATGGAGGCCGTGAGATCCAACCCTTGTACCTCTCTCCCACTAGATATTTTAGATTAAAGGTTTTTAAGATCATGAACCATAATAATGCTAAAAACCTTGAAAACATAATCCTAATCTCATCGGGAATAGATTTCATTAAAGTATTTTAACAGGAAACCAAAATACTTTATTCTAGCATTAATATACTGTTTGATCATAAATATATATCACTAGACTATCATCTACATGTTCATCATTGAAGAATGAAAACTATTCATTCATACATGTACGTCTAGCAAAAAACAAAAGCAATTGGCAATATAAATTATAAAGCTTTAACAAGTATATAAATGAAAGCATGTTAATGGCAGATGGAATTTGTCATGTGGGGTCCACGAAATCATGCAAAAACAAAAGCTTTATAATAAACTCATGCCAAGAGATACATCTATATGCAATCAATGGTCTTGTTATATATTCAAGAGAATCCTTGAAGATAACAAAATCATACGTGGGCCATGACGCAGTGCCTTTCAATCCTGAAACAGTGCCTTTCAAACCGTGGGCCATTATACTTTTATCATGACGGTTATTTGAATAACAATATCCAAACAACAAATCTTCTAGAAGTCTATGGCCAAGGGATAAACTTCGAAACAGACATTTACATATAAAGACACGGCACCTTTACTTTAATAATCATAGGCCACTTCAAACAAACCAAGCCAATTTTTCATTCTTGGTGTGAACCCGATATCATCAAGAAACCGTTTTTCTTTTATTCTAAAATCCAATCACATGCTATACAATCATGAGATGAAAATCTGGCTCTGATACCAAGTGTTGGTTAAATCTGGTTTTGTATCTCATACAAAACACACAGCGGAAGCAACAAACAAAGATCTATTTCATTCATGATTGATAACTTGCACTATATAAATGTCAGAATTTAAGAACAAGATAGCGTACCTTGGTGTGGTGAAATTCAAAACAAAAGATTATAAGTACTTGAGAACACTTTTAATCTTCACTCCAATTCCACTTTACGCCCAAGAAGTGTGGTCTCTCAATCAGTTTCCAAGAGAGAATAATTGAGTGGCTTCACTTGCACATACACACCACTTCACAATGGTGTCTCTCTTTTTTCTCTAATAAATAAATTCTGTATGTTTCTCCCTTTTATAACTAACTGATTATCTAATTGGACTGGCTTAGTGGGCCTTTCCAATTGGGCTTTAGTGTGTGGCTTGGAGTGGGACCAAAATGGATCAATAAGACACTAGCTCTAATGGGCCTTGGGCTTTTCTATCAACTCTTGACAAATCCAAAGTTACCATTAATTATATTTAATACCACTATATAAATATAATTGCACTCTAGGCCTTATTAATAAATTATATCCCAAGACTTTATTATACATGCAACCCCTTCATAAAATATTCGTAGTAATACAAAGTCATGAATGTAGACTGCCACTTTGTAAATTACTACATCTTAATCCTTGAGTACCCGGTTTAATCCTTTTAAGTTATTCATTATATATTTATGAAATCCAATTTCATAAATATATACTTTAGTAATTTCTTACCAAAGTGGTTAGGCCTAACTCTCTGAATAACTAAACCCATTAAACTTATCTCAAGGGAATATTTTATATCTCCGTCAAGAGACTATGAATTCCATCTTGAGAATATATGTTCCATCAACACTACATGTGGCTGCCCAACATACTGAGGTTTTGACCGTAACTTTAGATCTCACTCCTGATATATCAAAACAACCTATACTTCATGATCAGGTCCATTATTCTCTCAGGATTAAGAGTTCATGCAAATATAAGTCGTGAGATTTATTATTCAATTGACAGTCGTTAGGAGAATAATAAACCTCACAGCGGTCCAGTTCAATATGTCTTAACTCTTAAAACATATTAACACATCAACTAGAAGTCTCCACTTCCATGATCAAGACAAATCATCTTAGTTGATATGTTATAGTCTTCGCAGATGAAATGCCCAATTTCATCACCGACTACGAACTAAAATTCTGAGTTTACAAAGAACTTGTGACTTATATCTTCTGTGACTAAATCACATAAATCACATACTATGCATCTCATGGACTAAATGATAATGTCCGAATATTCATGTTACCATTATTTTAGGTAATAATAAAACAACTTTATTAATTACAATATTAAGTCATACATCATGTCATACATAATGTCAATCATAATATTATACATAGCATCATACAATAGGATTTAAGGGCACTAATCCCAACACCATGGTCGCCTGCCGTCGTGCAATACGACCAACACGAACATTCACTTGATACAACTCAGTGGAGAGTGTATCGAGGCGAGTATCCATGCGCTGCAGCTGTGCCATGATGTCTCCAAGAGATACATCGCCAGTAGAGGAAGAAGGAGCAGATGTAAATGGAGCAGATCTGGATGGAGCTGAACGGGAGGGAGGAGTGGAATCCGTCTGTCTCGACCTAAACTGGGCCTCACTATGTTTTACGGTAGCGGCATCTATGACACAAATGTGTGTGAAGTGGTCAGACACAGGAAAAGGGATAGAAAAATGGCATAAGATCCTCGTGATAGCGGAAGGAAAGATGAGCTTATCACGGGACGCCGAATCTAGATGAACATCTATGATAGAAAGAATGAAATGAGAAGTAAAATCTATAGTCAGATGCTCAAGAAGAGATAACAAAAATCGAGCACGAGGCTCTGTGATGGAGTTGTAGTGAGAGAGTGGATGGAGTACAAAAGTCATCACCATGTTTAAGAATCTAGGACTTTTAGCAAAAGGTCTACATGATGTATACTGATGTTCACCCCAATCAGCGGGGCGCTCACAAAAAGCAGAGATGAGCTCATCTTTGGACACAGTCCTCAGACGCTCACAAGAAGGATAGTCAGGAAACTCTATCCTAGGAACCTTAAGTACATCCGCAACTAGCTGCGGTGTGACAGGGATATGCGTACCTCGAACACGAGTGAAAAAGAGAGGTACTAAACGATCGATCCCGTGCATGTTGGAGTAGAACTCCTGAATGAGCACGAGAGGACAAGTGACCGGGACGTCACATAGTGACTCCCATCCCCTACTGTGAATGACAGAGAGAAGGTCAGTGTCGGCGAAGTCCGCCAAAATGACTTGGTGTTCCGAATGAACACCTCGTCTAGAAAAGTTCTCCGAAAATGCCTTGTGGGCATCTCCATCACGGAACCGAAGATTTAGAGGAGCTGAATCAGAAGATGAAGAAGCTCCAGAACGCAGAGGGTTCCGAGCCGGAGTGGATTTACGTTTGGATGCCATAGACACTACTAACGTAAACAGAAGGAGAAAGAGATAGAGAAAGAGACAATCAGAAAAGTCCCAAAACAGTTCACATATATCAAATATATTGAACAATGAGTACGTATGCATGGGGAATGCATGAACATGTGACATGCAAAGGAAAAACATCATGGGCTTAGCCCAATCCAATCCTAACAGCACACAAACATAGAACACACATCTAAATGCATGTAAATACCATTCTAATGGACATGAAATGCAATGTATGACATTTTGAACACATTTAAGTGAAAACCAAACCCAAAATTTCAAGAAAAACTTATTAATTTTGAAAAACCCCAAAAATTTTCAAAAATCCCAAAACCTAAGATTCAAAACATGAAATGCATGAGAAAGGAAGGGAAATGAGATCATACCAAGTGATTAGAACCAAGGAATGGCCGAAAATCAAGTGGGTTGGAAGTTTTGAGTGAGAAAATCAAGTTTGGGAGAGGAACTGTCACGGACAGATCGAGAGAGATCGAGAGAAATGAGATCAGAATCGCGACAACAGCTTAAATAGGCACCTTAGTAATTCTCGACAGCTGAGGTGTCGAGAGGTATTGAGGAAGCTGTCCAGGAAGGTATCGAGAAAAGCACGTCGACAGCTGAAGGTGTCGAGGAATGAACACCAGAACCAAGAACAGAAGCTCGATCGATCGACAAGGTATCGAGAAGGTATCGAGGAGACAGGAGATTTCTCGATCGATCCATCAGGTGTCGAAGAGGTGTCGAGATTGCGATAAGAAAAAGGCTTGAGAATCTCGATAGATAACAAGGTATCGAGGAGGTGTCGAGCCAGCAGTTAAAAGCAGTTTTTCGAGAAGAGAAAAAACACAGACATGAATGCAATCCAACATACACCTTAACCAAAGATCCAATCAACATATTAAGCTCTCAAAAACATCTCTCAACAAATATTTTCAAGCACATGGATCCCCAGAAACACACACACACACTAAACAAGTCTAACCAATTTTATTTTTTAAAAACAAGTCAAGACAGTTTAGTGAGCATACATTAGCACATGTAAACATTTGTGATGACCAAATCACATTGTACCTGCACATGTATCAAGAGTAGCAAAGAGTATTGCGTGTTGTGTGTGAAAAACATCGCAAGATTGCATATGTGTATACAAGTTATGACGATCTGAGATATGAGAAAATAACTTTCACTCACACACAATCATAACTGTTTGATGGGGACTATCACCTTCAAGGTACATCCTATAACTTTCACATCTCCTAGAAAACACGCTTGCAATCATAGTTAAAGCACTTTAATCTTTTTGCTTTATATTTTCTTTTAAGCATATCATGCATGGGCATATAAAAGAGAGAAAAGAAATACCCAACATGTTAAGCATAGACATTGCACTTTTGCTATGCCGAAGCATACAGATGTCTTTGACACTGTACTTTTGCTATGCCGAAGCATACAGGTGTCTATGACACTGCACTTTTACTATGCCGAAGCATACAGGTGTCATTCATGATTGGCGGGCAAAAGTTGTGAGATGGTTATTTATATCTTTCTCTTAGGATTTTCTAGTCCTACTCGTCACAAAGAGTGATATGAGTGTTAAGTCCAAGAGATAACTTAATCTTACTCATCACAAACAAGAGCCACAAAATTCACTTGCTTAGTTGTGCATAGAGATGCTCATCTAAGCTACAAAAGATACAAAGTTTAGAAAACTCTGTTTCATTGGCCATCCAAGGTACACAAGTACCAAAGTACACAAAACACACACTGTTTTTGTATTTTTCTGATTTTTCAAATTTTTTTTTTAATTTTTATATTAAAAAAAAAAAAACAAAACTGAAAGTAAACACACAAAAACATGTTAAACAAACAAAGCATAAAACTATATGCAAATGCATGAGGAAGAGGAACAAGAGAAGGAGATCAATCCATGGAGATGACACCAATGTTTTGACGAAGGAATTCAAAACATTTGCTGTCAAGAGGTTTGGTGAACAAGTCAGCCTTCTGATCATCAGTGTGGATAAACTCAAGAGTAAGAGTACCATCTTCGACAAGCTCCCTAATGAAGTGATGTCGAATCTCTATGTGTTTGGTTCTAGAATGTTGAACCGGGTTCTTAGAGATATTGATGGCACTGGTATTGTCACAGTAAATAGTGAGATGTTTTTGACAAATACCATAATCATGAAGGAGTTTTTGCATCCAGAGGAGTTGGGTGCAGCAGCTACTGGCAGTGATGTACTCAGCTTCTGCAGTGGATAAGGAGATGGAGTTCTGCTTTTTGCTCATCCAAGAGATAAGATTGTTACCCACATAAAAACAACCCCCCGAAGTACTCTTTCTATCATCAGCATTGCAAGCCCAATCAGCATCAGAGTACCCAGCTAAGACACCATTAGTGTCCTTGCTATACCACACACCGAACTCAGTAGTGGTTTTGACATACTTTATAATTCTTTTTAAAGCAGTCATGTGAGATTCTTTGGGGTTAGCCTGATATCTAGCACACACACCAACACTATAACTAATGTCAAGTCTACTAGCAGCAAGGTAAAGAAGACTACCTATCATGCTTCTATAGAGAGAAGGATCAACACTCTTACCTAACAAGTCTACAGTGAGTTTAACATTAGGGCTCATAGGGGTTCTAACAGAACTAGCAGATTCCAAACCAAACTTTTTCACAAGATTCTTAGCATATTTAGATTGAGAAAGGAATATACCTGAATCTTGTTGGTGAATCTGCAATCCTAGGAAGTGAGTCAGCTCTCCAATCATGCTCATCTCGAACTCGGCTTGCATGAGTTTTGAGAAGCCATGAGCAAGTTCATCCTTAGTCGACCCAAAGATGATATCATCAACATAGACTTGAGCAACTATCAACTCACCATCTTCCTTTTTGATGAAGAGAGTTTGATCAGCCTTCCCTCTTGTGAACCCATGTGACACCAGATATTGTGTGAGTCTATCATACCAAGCTCTAGGATCTTGCTTCAACCTATAAAGTGCCTTTTTAAGGTACAACACATGATTCAAAAAGTGTGGATCAATGAATCCTTTTGGTTGAGCCACATAGACATCCTCTTTGAGTAACCCATTCAAGAAAGCAGTCTTTACATCCATCTGATAAAGTTTGAAATTCAGCTGACATGCTAGGGTAAGAAGAATTCTGATTGACTCTATTCGGGCAACTGGGACAAATGTTTCATCATAGTCTACTCCTTCCATTTGCGAGTATCCTTGAGTCACAAGTCGAGCCTTGTTGCGAATCACATTGCCTTCTTCATCAGTCTTGTTGCGGAATATCCACTTTGTACCAATGATGTGTTCACCTTTCGGTCTAGGTACTAGAGTCCAAACATCATTCCTCTGAAACTGAAGTAATTCATCATGCATTGCTTCGACCCAACTCTCATCTTGTAATGCTTCCTCAACTTTCTTAGGTTCAACCTGTGACAAGTAGCAGGAATAAGACACAAAGTTAGCAACACATTTATCAACTGTGCGTTTCCTTAATGTGAGTTCATTCATGTCTCCCACAATAACTTCTGGAGGATGATTTAATTTGATTCTAGATGAAGGTCCCTTCTTTTCATGAGATTCAGACTCTGGTGAAATGGGTAAGTCTGCAGGGTCTTCCACAATGCTAGGAGTACTGGGAGTACTTGGAGATGCAGGTTCTTGTTCAGTAATGTCTTGAACTTCCCTAGGCTCAGGAGGAAGAATTTCTTTGGAGAGTCCCTCAATGCCTTTCTTAGAACTGGACTCTGAAGACTCATCAATGACGACATTTACTGTCTCCATTATCTTTATAGTTCTTTTGTTGTACACCCGATAAGCCTTGCTTGTAGAAGAGTAGCCTAGAGAATGAAGCAAGTACTTCCAAAGATTCTGAAGTACTTCACATTTGGCTTCCTTCCTTTCCACAACTCATAAGGAGTCTTTTTGGTACTGGGCCTGAAGTATACCCTATTAACCGTATGACATGCAGTGTTTACGGCTTCTCCCCACAAGTTTCTAGCCATATCTTTGTTATGCAGCATGGCTCTGGCCATCTCTTGAATAACCTTATTCTTCCTTTCTACCACACCATTTTGCTAAGGTGTGATAGGAGTAGAGAATTCTTGAGATATACTCGATCTTATGCCGAAAGACTCCATGTATGAGTTCTCGAATTCCTTCTCATGGTCACTACGAATTCGATCAATCTTTATGCTTTTTTCATTCTGCAGTCTTGTGCATAAAGCCTCAATGTGCTCAAAAGCATCAGACTTGGATCGTAGTAGAATGACCCAAGTGTATCTAGTAAAGTCGTCTACCACAACCATGATGTATCTCTTACCCCCAAGAGACTCGGTTCTGGTTGGACCCATAAGATCTAAATGTAACAGCTCCAATGGTCTGGACGTAGCTGATGTCTGAGTGCTTGGATGCTTAGCTTTCGTCTGTTTTCCAAGCTGACATGGTCCACACACCACATTGCTTATTCTACTAAGCTTTGGTATCCCCAAGATTGATTCATGCTTAGATACAATAGATAGATGCTTGTAACTAGCATGTCCCATTCGTTGATGCCATAGATCTTCATTAGGCAAACGAATGTTATTACACACAATATTAGCATCAGGAACCAATCCATAGCAGTTGTCCAAAGTGTGAACCCCACTAATGAGCTTCTTTCCAGACTCATCCATGACAAGACACTTTCCCTTTGAGAATAGCACCATGAAGTCTTGATCACATATCTGACTTATGCTCAATAGGTTCACCCTTAGACCTTCTACATAAAGAACATTTGCAATGTCCGGCAGTCCTGGCAGAGATATGATTCCTTTCCCTTTAATCTGTGACTTGCTTCCATCACCAAAGGTAACATTGCCACCTTTCTTAGACTCGAAGACCTTGAAGAGAGATCTGTCTCCAGTCATGTGTCTTGAGCAACCACTGTCAAGATACCATAGACATGTGTCCATCAATTTGAATGCAGACTTCATCATGAAACACACTTCATGCTTAGATGACAAATCAGAGGGAATGGTTCTTTCTCTCAACTGCCTTTTATGAGCTAAGCCTTTAACTTTCACTCTTCTCAGACGAACTCCTTAGCACATTTTCATTCTAAGAAAGTCTAGTTTCTTCTTAGCCAAACTGAGATCTTTTCCAATAGTCATCATAAGAGAATTCAAATAACTTTTAGACTTGTATTTTCTGAGACACTCAAACAAATAGTGATTAGAAAAACAAGATGTATTTGAAAACAAAGATCTCTTCAAGCCGGTTACAGCCATGACAACATGGGTCAATGGATCAAACACAGCAAAGATTAAACCTAATCAGAGTGTGCCCGCTCTGATACCACTTGATAGGCCACAATCTGAATGACCCCTTGTGATTTAAACCAATTAATTAATTAGCCAAATTGTTAATTAATCAATTAATCCTGCAAACGCGTGGAAGCACAAACAAATCACCAATAAACTAATTAAGCAACGGAAAATAAATAACACGGTGATTTGTTTACGAATGGAGAAAACCCTTGCAGCAAAAATCCCACCAGGTGATTTTTAGGTCACCACTCCCGAAACTCCACTATTATCAAATCAAGCGGTTACAAGTAAAGGAATCCCAAGTACCTTACCAACCTACAGTTGAACCCTTACCCCAATACCCAATTGGACTTGATCTGTAGCGACAGTTCCCACCTTTGATGCACGGCTCCCAAGTACGTGACTAACCAATGCGCGGATCCCAGTATGCGACTTCAAACACCAACTTAGAAGGAGAGATTGGCTGCAAAGTTCTTCAGTTCATCCTACACGATGAAGATCAGGAAGATGCTTGGTCACAAAACCCTTTGGTGCAAATACACAGCAACTTCTTCAGAGAAGATGAACTAGGTCAAGAACTTCGTCTTTGATCACAAATTTGCTTGAACAGAGATTGCTCAATGCTTTTGCAACTTGTGTACAATTTGACGGCTCTTAAAACAATCCTTTTATATGTTTAGGGTTAGAAGAAAAGAAGGCCCAAAAGCATATTCACGGATCCCAAGGAAATCAGATCAGAAAATCTGATTTTATAATTCTCGACAGATAGCAGGTGTCGAGGTAGCTATCGAGAAGGTGTCGAGATTTAATGAATTTGCACTTCAGCTTGTTTTTTCTTGGACAGACTTGATGACTTCAACACTTGATCTTGAAACCTTGTTTCTTGAAGTATTAAGAACACCTAGAACTACCCAATTACAAGTAGAGTGCGTTTTGTCAAAAGGATTAGCCAATTTACATAAATAAGTGACATATGTTCTTAACAAATGAACACACATACGTCCTAACACCTTAAATCTCAACCATTTCAAATATAAAATATTCACTCACTTTGCGTAAACATGAAAAATTCGTACCAAAGTCGACAAAATGTTTAATTGGACATGTGAGAACTCCAAAAGAAAACTAAAAGAAGCACAATTAACAAATTTTTTTTTTATCAATTTCTCCTCCCAAATGAAATCTTAGGGTAGCTTTGATATGGTAAAATCTTACCACCCAATTACTATAAGGCAAATCTATGTCCAACACCTCAAGTAGCCTATCACCACATATTGACTTCAATACATAAAGGCAAAGGCAAACAGTATGTAGAGGCTATAGGAAGGCATGGCTTAGTTCATGTACTCAAAAAATTTTATTAAGAGAGGGATTTGACTCTAAATTAAGTACCTGTTCTCTCATCCATACAAAAAATATATATAATTTGGGTATCCCCAAATTCATCAAAAACACGAAGTTTAAACCACTATTTTCCTATTAGATTCAATAATCAATATATCAGCTTGGATCACAGTGAAGTCTCTCAAAATATCCTTCAAAAATAGATATGGAAGAAAAAATAACACAACTCTACCTTTTCAATTTGCTATTGCTGGAATTTGTAGACAGCTCTAAACTTTATAGGTTCAGTCCTTTGCTGTGCATGGCAGAAAGCAGAAAATAAAAGTCAGTAGTAGGAACGAATCTTAGCTTCCATGGTTATACCAAAATTTAAAATACAAACCTTGCCATAACTAACAAATAAAAGTTGTAGAAAAACAGCGAAGCCAAGGTTGCAGAAGGAGGACACTGGAAAAGAAGTTGGGGTCTGCAACCAAACAAAGAATCAAACATAAAACACAATGGTAAACTTGAGATGAAATAATAATTAAACTAAACATAAAACATGCACGGGGTAAACAATTAGTTTTTATCTCTTTGAAATTGAACCAAAAAATAGAACGATACATATGTGAGGACAGTGAAAATGATGTCGAATATTATCATGATGAAGAAATTGGAAATTCACAACTACCTTAAATTTAAAGAACAAATATATTTATTTCACAGCATTATACTGAATGATTAAAACCCTTAAAAATGAGTGAGGAAGACAAAAAGTTGTGCAAACCAAGAACTGAGAGTAGTTTGGTAGAATTGTAGAGTAACGCGTTCTTTCGTATGCAAACATATCTCCAAAGTACAAAGCATCTAATGGAACCATAGAACATGAAAATATATGTTCTTCTCACTAACATACAAACAGCTTAATTAAATTTATGACTAATCAACAACAGCATGGTGTGGAAATTGTTTACCAAAAAAAAAAAAGGAATATCTAACAATCAAACATATGTATCTATTAATTCTAACCATAAAGCAACTACAACAAGAGAATCTAGTTCAAAGAATTTAAACAATAACTAAATTTACAAAATGCCCTTTATATATATTTATAGTGATGGTGTGATGCCCCACCAATAGTGATAGGGCCTCACCTATTCCACATATGCTCACTATCCATGGAGGTCTTCCTAGAATTCCTGTTTTGCACTTCACTAAGCATCTTATTTGCATCTCTCTTCCTTAAAAAGAAAACAGAATGAACAGCATGAATAACATTCTCCAATGAGGGTTTCAATTACAAAAACTCATCAAGATTTACAAAAAAATAGAAAAGAAAAGGCAAAACTAAACATTTAAAAAAAAAAAAGGACATTAACAAATTAGAAATTCAAAGCATGAAATCAACTACCAAATACCAATTATTATTCAACATCATGAAAGCTATGATGAATTGATAATAGATTTTAAAACTCCTAGTAATGAAGAATGGCAACCCCCCAACACAACAACATTTTTGCCAAAAAATGCATATTGCACATCAAATAGTGTATTATAACTATCACATTGAAATCTGCTGTCAATTCATTCAAGTAAAAAAAAAAAAAAAGGTCAACTCTCCAAACTGTTAATTTTTTTAATTTCAAAAACCTCCAAATATAAGAAAGACATTTAATGAAATTAATCATTCACAATGGGAACGAAGCATAACCCACATATAAATTTAGGACTGGACAAACATTAAAGGGTTTTTGAGCTAACCATAACATCACTCTCAAAATAAACTTAAAAATCTTTTGCTAATGTCCATATCATAGTCAACAGAAAACCTTCAAAACCCAAAACCATAGTCACATTCACTTCACAATAAAAACATTATAGTTGACCATGAATTAGCAGTTTATGAAAACAATACATGAGGTAGTATAACATATAGCCCGATCATGAAACCATAAATCCCAGATAGGCAAAAGGAAAAAAAAAAAAGCCATGAAACTGAAGCACATGAAAGCAAAACCTATAGGATTGGGAGGCTAAGATCAAAACTAAAAACTGCCACCAAGTATATATAATTAACCACAAATCCACATGAGGCTAAAATAATTCAATAATCTACAATAGGAAGTTAATTATTCAATAACTAAGTTAATATACTTGCATTTGTATATAAACCCAGAAACTTAAATTAAATCCAAACACAAACAAATGACTCACAAAAACATCAAGGGCATGCCAATGATGCTTGTCTAATAAAAGGACAGGATATATCATTACCGTCCCAAAAGATGAGCACCAAGTATAGTATAAACCTTAACTTGTATTATTCATTCAAGCCATCACCTTTTTTTGGGTGCAAAACTCCTTACACAAAACATAACAAAATTATTAACAATGAAACAGAATAACAACTCTAAAATCCCAGATGGATTTTCTTGCCGCCAATAATTGAAATTAATAAAACCCACTACGGCTCCAAACCCATCAATCTAAACTAATCATTCAAAAGAAACACTCCTAAACGAAACCCTAAATCATATTTAACAACCAAAATTATAGAACAAAATAAAAAACTTACCGGTAATGTTTGCAGAGAGAATCTGGTTTGAAAAAAAAAAAAAAAAACAGACGCCGACAAATATAGAGCTGGAGAAGGGTGGTGCCGGAGAAGGTGGGGCTATTGAGTTGTGGGAGAGAAGGACTGATGGTGGCCTGCATTTTGGACTGAAGGTGGAGCCGTTGAGCTGCGATTTGCGTGTGGGGGAATGGCAGAGCGTGGTCAGCGTTTTGGAGGAACGAGAAGGCAGAGCATCCATAGGGCTTCTTTGATTTTGCGTTTATGTTTTTTTTTTTTTTTTTTTTTTTTTTTTTTTGGGTTTTAGTTATAGAAGAAGTATTATCGGGTTTTGTTTACGTGGCAGAGAATTTTTAGATTTTTTTTATTTATTTAAGTAATGCTGACGTGGAAAATTGTAGGAGCTTCAAAAGCTTCGGTTTCATATATATATATATATATATATATATAGATGACACTGACAGGATAGCTTGCTCTCGTACTAACCAAGGAAGAGGTAAGTTCCAGGAAAGATGTGAAAAAGAGACCAAGGTTTTATTTTTCATTTGTAGTTTTTGGTAAGAGATAGAGGGGGAAAAAGGTGAGAGGAAGTAAAATATTTGTGTAAAATTCTTAATATATTCTTATCTGAATTTTTATTTAATAAATTATAGGAGTAAAAATGTCTAAGTTTACTTATATATATAATTTTCTTTGTATTTTTTCCATTTTGAGTTTCATGAATGGCAGAATGAAATATGAAGAGCTCTAAAAAAAGTACATTCTTTCTTCTTTTTAAAATTTGAAAAATTATAACGTATCTTTTATGTTTCTTCCACCACGGATAAGGAAAATTCCTTGAACTTAGTGAGCTTACTAGACTTTACTCACTTGAGCCTAGACTTTACTCACTTGAGCATATATGTCTAGATTTGTATCATCTCACTTTACAATATACATAATATTTTAGTTTTTATTTTGTTGAGGTACAAATTTTCGGGGTCTAATTTCATTAGCCCACTCACTAAAAATACCCATACAAGCCCATAACTATTTTGAGCCCACACAAATATTTCCTACATACTTACCACTTATTACCCAAATACTCTCCATATTATTACCCAACTTGGGCTCCCACAAATATTGCCTATATAAGCCCCATAAATTATTTTGGGCTCTCTTGCAAATACTACTCATTATATCCCACATATTATCCAACTTGGGTTTTCACAAAAATACTTATCACATTACTACCAAAATTAGGCCACAAAATTATACTATCTCCACAAAAAAAGCCCAAAATCATTTACCTTATGGGCAAGACCCAAAAAAGCCCAAAAAACTCTCTTATAAAGCCCGTTGCTACACGGCACCTCTAAAGCCTGTTACAATACGGCACCTCTAAAAGTCTGTTATGACACGGTGCTCTTATTAAAGCCCGTTACGATACAGCACCTCTAAAAGTCCATTACGATACGGCACCTCTAAAAGTCCGTTACGACACGACACTCTTACTAAAGCCCGTTATGACACGACACTCTAAAAGTCCATTACGATATGGCACCTCTAAAAGTCCGTTACAACACGGCACTTTTACTAAAGCCCGTTACTACACGGTAACATTTTTACGAAATCTCATAAAAGCCCAAATCTATTTTGGCACCTATTTTACAAAACCCAATACTATTTTGGCACCTATTTTATAAAAGCCCAAATATTATTTTGGCAAAAACAATTACATTATGCTAAAAAGCCCAAAACTATTTCTTGGCAAAAACATATTTTCATATACTAAAGTCCCTAACTCATGGGAAATATAAATTACTCATCTCTCAAAAATGTTTCTTTTACAAAATTTATGGGAACTACACTTATTTTTTTTCCATAATCAACTAACTACAAAAACCCATGTATATCACCCATGGCAAAACTATTCATCTTGTAGGGATGGACAAGTCCAAAGAAGCTCAACTACAAGGCCCAATTGAGCCAGCCCAGCTCACATACAAATCTCAGCAGCTGAAGCTCATGTGAGCTGTCAGTAAAAGTTCAACATAACCTGACAGCTGGGACCCACTACCATAAGTTCCAATTTGTCAAATCATATTAGAGGAGGACATGTGTCCAACAGGGATTAAACCCTTCCTTGCCAAGTTCATTTGCATGATTTCTCATGTGACATAAAACTAAGGTGACATGACATAAAGCTGGGAAACTTTAGCCAGCTGTCTTCCCTTTCTTCTCTAACCCATTCGGTCAAAGACTAAGAGCAGCCATAACCAGACCATGAAAGCTTTTGGAGTGACCTGAAAATAGCTCATTATCTTGCCAAAAACATATACTTTCTGATTCATGGACCAAGCACATGAACCCAAATGGGGAAACTTAGAGAAATGTGGTTTGGAGGGCACTAAAGGGATCTCCAGCAGGGTTCCCAACAAAGGGCTCCAAGATTGACACTTGGCTTGGGGTGACACAATCTGCCCTAATGAGCTCTGATTCTAGTAGCAGCAAAACCAAGATCATTAGCCTAATACATGCTCTAATCCCATTAGCTGAGGGCAATCAACATTTAATGCTAAGTCAGAACTCTAGCTACCATTCCCCAAAACAGCAAAGAATACTCTAAAGCTGAACTTACCACTCTTGACCAAATCCTAAGAACGATTCTCCAAGGATTTTCATAAGATTGAGGAAGATTTAGCATAGATTATTTATTAATTACCCCCTCAAACTCAACTATAAATGGAACTTTCCACTAATCCTTCAAGGAAGTCGAAGATAGACCAATATACATTAAGAGGTACACTAATAGAGAAGAACTCTCCCTTAACTTCTCTGCCTAGCCTTCTTTAAGCTCTAGCAAAGTTCTCAGTCTCTGAGTTCTTAGCTTTAGGCTTAGAGACTAAGCTCTCCAGCTCCTAGCTCAAAAATACCCCTCATACCTCTACTTTTAAACACTCATCCACCCCCAGCAGAAAACTCTAGTAGCTTAACTAAACACTCTCACTCACCACTCATATTACTCAAAATGACCCTCACTACTCACTACATATACTATATTCACGAGCAGCTATTTTGAGTATATACTACTCAAAAGTTATGTTACACCTTGGGGCACTATTTTGAGTATATACTACATATACTCAAAATAGTGCACCAAGGTGTAACATAACTTTTTTCATGAACTGATGAAGTAATAAGATGTAAATTAACGATAGACAACTAAAAAAAAAAAAAAAATGAAGGCAATTATTTTCCATCAATAATAAGTAATACCATTTTAGTTAGTTGAGAATTCAACAAGTTTGGCAATGATGTTGAGTGGAGTAGCTAGCTTGTCAGCAGAGCCAATAATTTCCTCTAGACGTCGACCTTAGAAGAAATGGTCATAAGTTTCGAAGCCTCTCTACGATTGCGCCAACAAGTACCATAGAAAATTTCACATTCTCTTGCAAATACAATTCAACTCATCTGGGTTCACTCAATACAAAAACAGAGAGAATGTGAAAATTTTAGTATATCATAGACTTTCTTTTGTTAATCATAATTGATAACAAAAGTGAAGAACAAAAATTTTCGCACTAGTTGAATCGACAAGTTAAATAAAATGAAGTTAATAATAAATTTGAATAAAATTAAGTAAAAATTTATCAACTTAATAATTGAAAAAAGAAATTGAAGAGTATAAAATCCGAGGATGACGGGTTCATTTGAATAAACTTGATGGTGTTAGATCAGTGGACGGGTTAGTCTCTCTACGTGGACGGATCCAAGATACACAGATGAATGATGGACGGATCTCAAAGCCACGTGGAATCCACATGGCTTAAGTGGCCTCCAAGGAATCCTAAATGGAAATGACTTGCATCTCATGATTAACCCTAGTCAATAGAACCCCAACATGACAAGAATCCCAACATGAGAGGGATCCTATGAGATACGCCCATTAATGAGGATCTTCCCCATAAAGAAAAACCTTCCTATGCACAAAATGAAGGTTGGCTTTGCACTACTATAAAAACTCAAGGCCCTCAGGAAACAAGGTACGCATAATTCACCCTAATTCTAGCACTCTAGGGTTGCGAGAACTTTTCCAACTTAACCTTCGGAGCGTCTTTGGCCAGTACCACACCGGTGCTCTCCTAAGGTCTTCCTGTTTTGTATTGTGCAGACATTGTCTAGAGCACGTGAGGACTGTGTGACTAACTGGCGATTTTCGGCATCATCAGTTGGCGCCGTCTAGGCTATTAATATTTTAATTTGGAAGTAAGGTTATTTTCGTAATAAGTCAATTAGGGTTTCCTAGCCAATTAGAACTAGGGTTTAGCAATCCTTTATAAGCAACTTATTGTACTCCTTGAGGAGATAGTTGATATTTTGATGAATGAAAAAATAGCAGTTTCGTCTTTCTTTGGTTTGGTGCTGACTCTAGGTCCACCCTAGGTGCTGACTCCTAGTGGTTTCCCCGCTTGGTGCTGACTCCAAGCAAGGCCTAGGTGCTGACCCTTAGGTCATATCCTTTTATTTTATTGTTGTTTCAGTTTTGTTCTGGTTGTTCTGCGTTATATTTGGTTTTGTTGAAAATTTTCTCCAAAAAGCTCCATTGTTCAAGTGAAACTTGTGGACGGTCCCGAGCTGCAAAAGAAGACGGTTAGAGTAACAAGTAAAAAGCTAAAACAATCGAGCTAGATGCGGATGGACGCATACTAGACGGGGGCATTATGGCCCATGTCTTGTCGACGGGCATTTACTCATTGTCACCAGGGTCACACATCCACTCGTCACCTTTCAAGAAAAAATAACGACTCTTCCAGTTCCTGTTGGAATCGGGGGTATCACACACTAGCTGCAGCAACGAGCTCCTGGGCACAAAACTATACATGCCCTTAGACTGGACGATCTCAGTCGGACAGTAACAATGGAAAAATTCTTCCACCGTCAACCGACATGCCCCGTCGGACATGGCCCTGTACAAAACCTCCATGCCAAGAAAAACCCTCTAGGCATTTAGAGAAATTTGTGTGTCGGCCAACCTTAAGTATTGGAGAAGGCAACGGTGGAGAGCGCTTAATGGGAATCTGAGCCCTGCCTTCAGCATTTGCTTGTAGACTCCGACGCCTTCGACACCCTCGTAATAACACTTCTCTGACTAATAGGGTAGACGGAGGGGTATGTTGTCGGGTATCTGGAATTTCTCCCTTAGTGTTTTTAAGTGTGACTCTTTGACGGTAGAGATGAAGTCATTGACCGTCCACAAGGGTAGTATTATAAACTCCCTAAGTCCATCAGGACCTATGAAGGATTGGATTGGGGGTTCGTCACCAACTAGGCCATTAGTAAAGTCATCCCCTGACCTACCCGTGTCTAAATCCTCATCCCTTAGGGAAGGTGAGGTGGCCGATGGATTCCTTTCTTCACTCGAGGTGCCAGGGTCGTTCTGACCTGACGGGAATACCTCATTGTAGCCCGCCTCCTCACGGACACACAATTGGTTACTTGACACACTAGGCATCTGTCACCTACCCGTGACGGTAAACCCTAAGACACTGACGGGTGTACAAAGTCTAAAAAATGACAAGAATTCAACAGTGGGAGAAGAGTACTTACCAATTGAAGATGAGCACCAGGAAAGGTGTAGAGCATGGATGCACCAAGTAGATGGTTTGCTTGCTTGTCAAAGATGACAATAGCGCTTTGATCGTAGATTTTCTACGGAAAGTAAAGAATGATGGGTAAAGAGGCAGGTTTATATAGAGGGAATGACACGAAAGATGAAGGGACGCTTCGTTCCAAGAGATTGACCACTTAATGGACTCCACGTGTCCCTACGACATTAATGACCCTAGGCCAGCCTGTCAATTTGGGCACGTTTCTCAGGAGATAGGTCGAATCCACAAGTCCGTCCAGGGGAGATCACGGACCCATGGAGTGAGGGGGCAACTGAAGAGTATAAAATCTGAGGATGACGGGTTCATTTGAATAAACTTGACGGTGTTAGATCAGTGGATGGGTTAGTCTCTCTACGTGGACGGATCCAAGATACACGGATGAATGATGGGCGGATCTCAAAGCCACGTGGCATCCACATGGCTTAAGTGGTCTCCAAGGAATCCTAAATGGAAATGACTTGCATCTCACGATTAACCTTAGTCAATTGAATCCCAACATGAGAGGGATCCTTTGAGATACACCCATTAATGAGGATCTTCCTCGTAAGGAAAAACTTTCCTACGCACGAAACAGAGGTCTACTCTACACTACTATAAAAACGCAAGGCCCTTAGGAAACAAGGTACGCATAATTCACCCCAACTCTGGCATTCTAGGGTTGCGAGAACTTTTCTAACTTAACCTTCGGAGGGTCTTTGGCCAGTACCACACCGGTGCTCTCCTAAGATCTTCCTGTTTTGTGTTGTGCAGGCATTATCTAGAGTACGTGAGGACTATGTGACTAATTGGCGATTTTCGGCATCATCAGAAATAAAGTTGATAGTTGTTACTTGTTTCTTGTTACCCAGAAATACTGTATATATATTGTGAAATTTTTTGTGTCTATGAGTTATTTATTTTTAAATTTTCTCTTTAGATGTGGACAGCATATAATGGAATTTCTTATATATAGTAGGAAAAGTCCAGGCACCGTCCTTCTTGTCTTGTGTCTTTGACTCTTTGTGGAGGATTCAAAAGAACGAGTGATGGGGGTGAAAAGAAAGAATGTTTCTTTAAAAATATTGGGAATTGGATGCTTATAGTATATTTTCATATTCTGGTAGCTCATTTATTCAAAGATAATAGAAAATGACTCTAGATTAATGCAAGTCATCAACTAAACCTACACGGTCATTGAGACTTGTCGTCTTGTGATGCACCTGAATTTCCTGGGAAATTCCTCTGCTGATGGGTAGAAAAGTAGAACCAGGCGATGCTTAATGCTTACATATGTACTGCTCAGATTGCTCAACTTTCTTAAGCAAATTAATCTAAAGCCAGAGAGGGAGGATGACTCAAACTCAGTTGAAAGTAAAATATTTCAGTTTTAAAAAGATAAACAAATAAATAAATAAATCATTTTGCAATCTTTCACATATTTCTGTTCGTATTCTTAGCCCAATTTTAAAGATATGGATATCACTTTTCATATCCGCACCAAGACATCACAAGATGTTCCAAACAATGCGTCTAGACTACAGTCACACACACACACATATATATATATATATATATTCCAAACGCAATGCGTCTAGACTATAGTCACTTTTTCTTTTCTTTTTTCCAACAAATTTCGTAATTGTTGAGTGGGTCCATTGGGAATAGTAGACACAACTCACATTCATGTATGAACTTATCACTTTTTTCTTTATCACTCACAATTGACTAACTCAACAATTGTAAAATTTATTGTGAAAAAAAAGTTTTGTCCTTAGCACTATTGCCTTATTGTCACAATCTTTTTTTCATAATTACTGAGACAGCAAGTTGTAAAAAGTAAACAAAAAATTGTATCAGTGGTGATCTTGATAAGAATCAATAATAAATTGACAACTTAACATTTATACATTTATGAAATTTATTCTCAAAAAACATTGTGTCTAGCATTGTCTTGTTCCAAAACACTAACTTTTGACATTTTATTTTTATTTTTTTATAAATATAAATTAAAAAGTATAATTTTAGAAACTTATCATTTTTATTTAATGGACAAAGTTTAGTTACGAAATTGGTTATAACTTAATACTGCAACTTAACTTAATAAAATAAACATTACCGCATGTGGGGACATAAGCCCAAATATATATTGGGCCTTGGGCTTTGTTCGAGGAGGCACAATGTTTCGAGAATGGATCAATGGCAAGAGAGACGTGATACTTCAAACTTCACGAGCAAGCTATGACCGTAATGGCTGGGAGAGGTTGGCCAAAGAGGAATATACCCCCGGCTAAATGCAACGAAGATCAAGATGTGCCTCCTGTCATCCAGGGTGACGTACCAGGAGGTTCTATTGATAAAGACATGCACTATGAACGTACTGAAAGAATGGGAGCTAGGAAATATCTAAGGAAAAGCTGTTGCCACCGTATTGAATGCTCTGCAGCTAACTTTCTGGCCGCATTTATGTGGAGAAGACCCCTAAATAGTACTGCCTTGGCTACCCCAACTCACAGAGGGCTAGAGGGAGTGTTCGATAGGACAAGCACTCAAGTAGTGGCCCGGATGATCAATAAGTGGAGGGTCAAGATCATTCAAAGGGAGATATATAATGTAAGAAACCCCTGAGGAATAAGGGATTGAGAAATTAAGAGAAAAACACTGTAGCCATTAAGAATGGACTTTGTAATCAAACTTGAGAGAAATATATGAGAACTGATATCCTCGGACTGTGCTGATGATGATTTTCTTTAACTTTCAATTGATTTTCCTCTTCTTGTCACTTGAATCCATTATTCTTGTTGTTCAACTCATTAAAGCCTAGTTTTCCAACCCACTCTCTACAAATTCATTGTATTGGGCTTTTTGGGCCTAAGTTCATTCATCACTTGGGCTAGGGACCCAAATTGCGTCCTTACAATTGGCACCATCTGTGGGAATTACTGGTGTTATAGTGAGTTCGACGTTTAACGATGGTAGGTTCGGGTCCAAACCAGGCAGAATTTATGGGGTGTCAACGTCAAGATCATTTCCGTGATCTTGAACAAAGAAGGGACCGGGAGGGGAGTGTGCATACTACCCATACTAGTAAGAGCCATTTTCAGGGTGGTAGCCACCTCTCTCATGAGAAAAATGCCAAAGCCATGTAGCCGGAGATTGATCACTTGAGGAGAAGCTTACGCCACGAATGGCGAAAGCGGGCTCCTTCCAATTCTGACTTCTCTTCCGATAGTGAAGAGGATGGTAGCTATAGGCGTAGATCAAGGACCCCTCATAGTGAGTCTTTCTGGTATGACGAAGACTACCATTATGGGCATAGAAATAGAAATTCATCTTCAAGAGGCCTATGAAATGATGCTATGAGTAGAGCACTCAACCAAATTTCTAGATCACCTTTCACGCGCAAAATTGAGGGAGGGAGATTTTCTCGGCGGTTCACTCAGCCAATGTTCACTATGGTCGAATAGACCCTGTGGAGCATGTTAGCCACTTCAATCAAAGAATGGCTATGCACTCCAAGAACGAGGCCTTGATGTGCAAGGTATTCCTATCCAGCTTGGGGCCTATGGCAATGAGGTGGTTTGATGGTCTGGGTGTAGGTTATATCGATTCCTTTAAGGAACTGACTTAGGCGTTTGGATCCCGCTTTATTCCGTGCAGCAGAGTTCCTCGGCCCTTAGATTCCTTATTGTTCCTGTCCATGAGAGAAGGGGAGACCCTGAAAACATGTTCGGACAAATACTGGGAGATGTTCAATGAGATAAATGGTGACTTTGATGACGTAGCCATCAGGACTTTCAAGGTCGGCGTACCTGCCGAGCATGGCTTAAGGAAGTCTTTGACTAGGAAACCTGTTACTAGTGTTCGCCAGCTCATGGATCGAATTGATAAGTATAAGAGGGTTGAAAAGGACCAACAGCAAGGCAAGGGAATGGGTAAGGTTATCCCTCAAGAGATGAGGGATTTCAGGTCAGACCGCTTCAACAATAACAAACCCGGAGGGATTTTGCTAGGCAATCTAGGCCTATTGCTCCTTAAGTAGTTAATGTTGTGTTCCAAGAACTAGTGCATCAAGTTTGGAAAAGATCAAGAACGAGCCATACTTCAAATGGCCGAACAAGATGAGTGGAGACCCCTTGAGGCGCAATCAGAGCCTTCATTGCCAATACCACCAGGAGCAGGGGCATAACACTGAGGACTGTAGAACTCTTTGGAACCATCTGGAGCAACTGGTCAGAGAGGGAAGGTTATAGCAGTTTTTGTATCAGCCCAACAGGTAAGGAGACCAATCAAGGTTAGGGGCTCAGGGGAACGCTTCTTCAAGGCCCTCGTTAGGCACAATTAATGTCATCTTTGCTGCCCCTAGGAAAACTGGTTCTCAACCTTCCAAGGTAATTTCTGTAGCTCTACTACCATCTAAGGACTCTAATTCTGAGCCGAAGAAGGCTAAAGTGGAGATCCGACCGACGTTGAATTTTTCGGATGACGACAAGATTGGAACCATTCAACCACATGATGATGCTTTGGTAGTTACCCTTAGAATAAGAGGGTATGATGTAAAGAGGGTGATGGTAGACCAGGGCAGTGGTGCGAAGATCATGTACCCTGACTTGTACAAAGGGCTGAACTTGAGGCCTGAGGATTTGACGGCCTATGACTCACCCTTGGTAAGCTTTGATGGGAAATTTGTCATTCTAAATGGTTAGATTAGACTGCCCATGTAGGCGGGTTCAGAGGTGGTTGAGGTGGATTTCATTGTAGTGGATGCCTATTCTCCTTACACGGCGATTGTGGGAAGACCCTGGCTTCACGCCCTAAGAGCTGTGTCCTCCACTCTGCATTTAAAGGTAAAATACCCATCTGGGGACTGGATTGAGGAGCTAGTAGGGAGCCAGTTCGTAGCTAGGCAGTGCCTGATTGCTGCAATAGTGCATTAACCGGGAGTAGAGTCCTCGGCTTCTGCAGGGAAGAGTTTATAGCAATCAAGGACCCTGGGGTCAACCATGGAGGGGGCAGCCGAGGAGGCGAAATATGAGGATCTGGAGAAAATTGTTGTAGGTAATGACCTGGAGAAGTTTTTCCAGGTCGGAGCTCAGCTACCTCCTCAAGAGAAGGAAAACCTGATAGAGTTTCTCAGAAGGAACGTTGACGTGTTTGCATGGAGTGCTTACGAAGCTCTTGGGGTGGATCCGAACTTCATCTATCATCATTTGAATGTCAACCCTTCTGTTACCCCCAAAAAGCAACCACCCTGGCGCTCATCTAAGGACCATTTTGATGCTGTCAAAGACGAGGTGATGAAACTTAAGCAAGCTGGAGTTATCAAGGAGATGTTCTACCCTGAATGGTTGGCCAATACCATGGTAGTTAAGAAGAAAAATGAGAAGTGGCGAGTATGTGTGGATTTCACAGACTTGAACAAGGCTTGTTCAAAAGACTCCTTCCCCATGCCTTAGATTGATTAGCTAGTGGATGCAACTGTAGGCCACCATCAGATGAGCTTTTTGGACGCCTTTCAAGGACATCATCAAATACCATTGGCCCTAGGTGATAAAGAGAAGACAACTTTTGTCACCCCCACTGGGAATTACCACTACAAAGTGATGCATTTTGGCTTGAGAAATGCGGGGTCTACCTATCAGAGGATGATGACCAGGATGTTTGAGTCACGATTGGGTAAGAACATTGAAGTCTACATAGATGATATGGTGGTAAAGTGTAAGCTGGTGTCCGAGCATGTAGGAGACCTTAGAGATATCTTTGAATTACTAAGGAAACATAAGTTGCGCCTTAATGCTTCCAAGTGCTCTTTTGGCATAGGATCTGGCAAGTTTCTAGGCTAAATGGTCACCCACCATAGAATTGAGGTAAATCCTGATCAGGTTAAGACAATAAACAGTCTGCAACCACCTCGGAATCCCAAAAAGGTCCAGAAACTAACTGGTATGACTACTGCCCTGAATCAGTTTATCTCTCGATTAGCGGATAGATGCAGACCCTTTTTCCAATTGTTGAATAAGTGAAAGGGATTTGAGTAGATTGAGGAGTGTGCCTCAACCTTTCAGTAGCTTAAGGAATACCTTTCTTGTCTGCCTGTCATGTCTAGGCCTAGGATGGACGAAGTCTTGTTTGCCTACATTACTGTGGCTTCTCACGCCATGAGCTTGGTGCTTATCCAAGTTGATAGTGGTGTGCAAAGGCCAGTTTACTATGTAAGCAAGTCATTACATGAGGCAAAAGTCCTTTATCTACCATTAGAGAAGGCGATTTTGGTAGTGGTACATGTTACATGTAAACTCCCCCACTACTTTCAATCCCACACAGTTGTTGTTTTAACCCAACTTCCACTTCGATCACTACTTCGAAGTGCTGACTTTACGGGGAGGATTGCCAAGTGAGGTACAATCCTAGGAGCTTTTAACATCAAGTACATGCCTCGCACCTTCGTCAAGGGCCAGGTCCTTGCAGATTTGGTGGCAGAATTCGCCGAATCCCCAACAGAAGAAGAGGTGGAGAAGTAGGGCATGAATGGAAAATCGTCAAGGGCCAGGTCCTTGCAGATTTGGTGGCAGAATTCGTCGAATCCCCAACAGAAGAGGAGGTGGAGAAGTAGGGCATGAATGGAAAATCGGATGGAGTGGTCTCCCTATAGGAACCTGTATCCTAGAGGGTATACATTGATGGTGCAGCAAATCACAGAGGATCTGGAGTGGGGCTAGTATTGATATCCGCTGTGAGGATCATAATTGAGAAATCCTTGAGGTTCGACTTTTCGACTACTAACAATAAAGTTGAGTATGAAGCTCTGTTGGTTAGAATGACCATGGTTCAGAAAATGGGTGGAAAAGTAGTAGAGATATTCTCAGATTCGAGGCTGGTTGTGGGCTAAGTTCAGGGGGAGTTAAGAGCCAGGGATGGGAGAATGCAAGAGTACTTAAGTTAGGTTAGGCGTTTACAGCCAGGATTTGAGTCTTTCAGTTTACAACACATTCTTAGAAATGGAAACACCCATCCCGATTCTCTGGCCACGCTGGCAACCTCCTTGGCACAAAGCTTGCCTCGGGTTATTCTTGTTGAAGACCTGCACAAGCCCACTAGGATGAAGAATGAGGTGGCCCATATCCATCAAATAAGAGTGGGACTTAGCTGGATGGACTCCATAGTATTGTTCCTTAAGTAGGATATCTTACCCGAAGAGAAATCAGAGGCTGACAAGGTGCGGAGAAAGGCTCCTCGGTTCTGGCTGTCCGAGGACCAAAAGTAGTATAAGCCCTCTTTTTCTAGGCCATACTTGTTGTGCATACACCCTGAGGTGTCAGAGCTACTTCTGGAAGAGTTACATGAAGGGATTTGTGGCAGCCATACAAGAGGCAGATCCTTGTCTCACAGAGCTGTTTCGCAGGGATATTGGTGGCCGAACATACAGAAGGAAGCACATGAGTATGTGAAGAAGTTTGATTAATGCCAAAGATTTACACCAAACATTCACCAGCCGGGAGGAGTCCTTAATCCCCTATCTAGCCCTTGGCCATTTGCTCAATGGGGCTTGGACATTGTAGGTCCTTTCCCTAAGGTGGCAGGGAATAAGAGGTATTTGCTAGTCGGCACGGATTACTTCACCAAATGGGTTGAGGCTGAACCATTGAAAAATATTAGGGACGTGGATGTCAAGAGATTTGTGTGGAAAAACATTGTCACTCGGTTTGGGATCCCTCATACACTCATCTCGAACAATGAACTTTAATTTGATAACAAGGCCTTCCAGAGGTATTGTTGTGCCCTGGGGATTACGAATAGGTATTCTACCCCAGCCTACCCATAGGGGAACGGACATGCCGAGGTTGTTAATAAGGTCATAGTGGGTGGACTCAAAAAGAGGTTGGATGATGCAAAGGGAAAATGGGTAGAAGAGCTGCCTCATGTCCTTTGGACATATCGGACAACACCTCGCAGATCAATAGGAGAGACACCCTTTTCAATGACTTATGGAGCTGAGGCTGTTATTCCTTTAGATACTGGATTCTCAACATTGAGAACAAGCTATTTCACTTCGAGCAACAATGATAAGTTGTTAGAAAAGAGTTTAGACTTAATTGAAGAGCAAAGGGAAAATGCCATTGTCCAATTGGCGTATTATCAATATAAGTTCAAGCAAGGGTATGATGCCAATGTAAAGCTTAGGCCATTAGCACCTAGAGACTTGGTGTTAAGAAAGGTTTTGGACAATGCAAAGAACCAGACCTGGGGAAAGTTAGGGCCCAACTGGGAAGAGCCATATCGCATCACCTCAGTGGCTGGAATAGGTGCATACTACCTTGTAGATCTAGATGAACATGCTATCCTACACCCTTGGAATGTAAATAACTTGTAAAGGTACTATTAATAATGAAAGTCTTTTCTGCCATACTTTTGTTAATGACATTATGCATTACGTACTATTTTTCTAAGTGTTAAATAGAACCTTAGTTATGCCTAGTCTCTCGAACCACATACTTTGGATAAATTAACAATTTAGCTTATTTTCCTAAGTATCAAACAGAACCTTGGTCATGCCTGGCTCCCTGGACCACATACCTTGGGTAAATTGATATGTCAAGTTACTTTTCTAAGTGTTAAACAGAACCTTAGTCATGCCTAGTCTCTCGGACCATATACTTTGGGTAAATTAACACTTCAACTCATTTTCTTAAGTATCAAATAGAACCTTGGTTTTGCTTGGCTCCCCAGACCACATATCTTGGGTAAATTAATATGTCAAGTTACTTTTCTAAGTGTTAAACAGAACCTTAGTCATGCCTGGTCTCTCGGACCACATACTTTGGGTAAATTAACACTTCCACTCATCTTTCTAAGTATTAAACAGAACCTTAGTCATGCCTAGTTTCTTGGACCACATACTTTGGGTAATTTAACACTTCAGCTCATTTTCTTAAGTATCAAATAGAACCTTGGTCATGCCTGGCTCTCCGGACCATATACCTTGGGTAAATTGATATGTCAAGTTACTTTTCTAAGTGTTAAACAGAGTCGTAGTCATGCCTAGTCTCTCAGATCATATACTTTGGGTAAATTAACACTTCAGCTCATTTTTTCTTAAGTATCAAACAGAACCTTGGTCATGCCTGGCTCCCCAGACCACCTACCTTGGGTAAATTGATATGTCAGGTTATTTTCATAAGTGTCAAATAGAGCCTTAGTCATGCCTGGTCTCTCGAATAGCTTGCTTTGGGTAAGTTGATATTCTCGGTTATTTGCCTAAGTATAGGGCAAGTCAAGGGCTATGTCAGGTTCCCTAAATCACACTCCTCGGACAAGTCAACACCTGTTTAGATATTTATTTTTACTAAGTGTTTTATTCATCCCCATAAAGACTTAGCCCTCCCTGTTGGTTGCACGATTTGTAATACAAACACATGATCATTCTCTTTACCATTTATACGTGTTTAATTTATCTGAATTAGCATTATTGCATTACTATTAGCTTTTGCTGAAGTTTGGGTGGCAACAATCCACTATTGATAACAACCTTATCATTCCTAAGTCTCATCAGAGGGCAAAACAATAACTACATTAATCTGAGAGTAAAGATTACTGGGAAATAGAGAGATTTATGAAATAGAAAGCGAAGTCTTCTCATTGATCAAAATAAGGGTACATTATAAACGGTGGCTAACTGCCACAACAAAAAGAAGAACAGAAAAATGAAAATCCTAGAGTTATGCCTGAGCGTAAGGCGGGTCATCTTTGGCAGCTTCCTTGGCCTTGGAGTCAGCTTCCTTGGCCTTGGAGTCAGCTTCTTTAGCCTTAGCAGCAGCATCCTTGGCTTTGGGATCAGCATCCTTGACTGGGAGGGCAACCTCTTTACCTTTGGCTTCTGGCAGAGCTTTAGTCTCCTTACCCTTGCCCTTGTCTTCGGGCTGAGGCCCCCCTCTAACCAGCCTCCTTACCTTCGGCCACCTCAGGAGGGGGAAGGGAGACTTGGGTGGTAGAGGGTTGGTTCGAGGGGGGAAGGGCAAGAATGGCAGGAAGAGGGAGCACAGTTGGAACCTCTCGGATATCCTCTGGGTAGTAGATATTCTTAACTAGCCTCCACTCGGAGGTAGCAGGGACTCCCGCTTGGTTGAGGGCCTCAGCCCATACCTTACTGTAGTAGTCTCTGCGCACCACCATTAGCTCATTCGCTAGCCGCAACTCCATTTTATGCACTCCACGTTCATAGGACGCCATCTCTGCAGCCTCAGAAACTTCCTTGACCACCCGAGCTACTTCTTTGGCCTTCTGCAGCTCGGCCTTGAGATCCAGGACCAGCTGTCTCTGGGTGGCCAGCTCTATCTTGGTAATATGAAGTTTCTTATGCTAATCCTCGGCCTGATTCTCGACATTCTTCAGACCCACCTCGGCACTTAGACGTGCCATTTCCTCTTCAATCAGCTTGTTGGCAAGCTCCTTGTTTTTTTGTTTAGACGCGCCCAAAGACTTGGTGACCTTGGCGCGGTGGTTGGCCTCAGCCTTGGCCTCGTTTCGGGCGTCCTTGACCCATTCCTTCACCACAAAAACTTGCTAGGCAACTTGCACAAAAATGACAGAGCAATCCCATGTAAATATATATATATATATATATATATAAAATAGTAAAAAAAAAAAAAAGAAGAAGAGGAAGACACGAAGGTTAACTTACCATGGCAAGGTCCCTTTTCAGGGACATGAAGAGGTCTGGCTGCCTCATGCACCTGAGAACCTCCATGTCCTTGGGCAGGAGGAGGGGATGCTCTAGTGCCTCAGGGTTGTAGGCAGAGTGCCTTCGCTGGAACTCCCTAATGGAGGCGTTCCACGGGATGGCAGCACCATCAATCTTCAGTCAGGGGGCCCAATTTTGTTGATGTGTGCGCACTTCGGCCCTACTCGGATCCTCCCTGCTGTCCACAGAGGGGCCCCGTTTATCTTTGGCAGTTTTTTGCTGCTTAGCCCCCTTCTGAGGGAGCACCTCCCCCTCCTCCACTTCCGACACCTTCCTTTTCTTCTTCAGGTCAGGATTAGGAAGCAGGCCGATGGAGGTTGTTGGGAGAGAAGGAGGAAGGGGGAGGTTGGCAGGAACCTGGGACTTGGAGACTTCCTCAGAAGATGAACCCTTATTCCTCGCAGCAAGGAGGTCCTTCAGGCCTCTCCTTGGGTTTAGGTCCATCTCCTCGTCCTCCTCGAAGTTAGGATCTAATTGGGCAACTATTAGTTTGGGAGAGTAAGCTGCAGAGGCTCTGTCAAGCTCACCCTCAAAGTCTAAGATTTCAACGGGCTCTTCTTGCACATTTCCTTCTTCCTCGAGGTGAAATTGGTCTATTTCAGCCTCTAAGGATAGGCGGGAAGAAGCAGTCTCTTTCTTCGGGGTTGCTGCTTCGGGGAGAGCACGGGGGAGAGGAAGTTCAACTGGAGGGAGGTCTTCCCGAGCTAGAAAACCAGGCCGTGAGACCTCTATCCGGCGGAGTCTAGGGTCGCCTGCCCTTATTGCTTGGCCCACATCTTGGAATGTATTTGACAAGGGCTCGAAGTCTAGTATTAAGTGGATGGCTCGCAGTTACCCGTCTTCACTCACAAAAATCTCGGACTGTAGCTCCCTGTTGAGACCCACGAAATTAACAAGACTGAGTTTGGGAGCAACGTGCCTTTTATTTGTAAAAACATCCGATGAGCAGATCATGGTTAGACCGACAAGATCCATTACCAAAGGAAAACGAGATATTAAAAAAAAAAGGCATTGCAAATCTAAAAGAACTAAATCCCATGCCAAAGGACCTAAACCTAGGGTACCCCACCTGGCTCTTCCTCCCGAGTTGGGCAGTGAAGATCGTTATGCCACTCCCTAGAGGCGATCACGTAGTCGTCCTTCATGCCTTTATTAGACTTGGGAAGACACGATACCAGCCTAACAACATTGGACCGGGACTTGAGGTAATATCCTGCGTCGGCAAGAGAATGACACTCGTACATGTGAACGACGTTGTGCTATGTAAGTCCTAAGCCCATCTACTTATTGAGAGCATCTACACTACCTAAGACCCTAAACAAGTTAGGAGTGCATTGGTGAGGACACAACATATGGTTGATTAGATAGTCTCGGATCACCCTACCCATGGGAAGTGTCATTCCTCCATCTATGAAAGCGATCATAGGAATGACAACCTCCCCTTCCTTTCTATTTGGGACTATTTGGTCTGAAGCACAATACCGCAAGGCTACTCCCTGTGGAATGTGGTACTTAGCCTTGAAGCCTTTCATACCGGCGGAGAGTCTATGAGGTGCTTAAACCTACCCATTTGGTTAAGCTAAAGGGAAATGGGTGAAGTTTTTAAGGAAAGGAAATAAAGAATGGAAGGCCGAGGAGACCGACCGAGGAGAAAAGAACCTAGAAAGGAAGAAACTTATGAGAATAAGCACGTGTATTGCTTCTGGTACTTCATAAAAGTTTAAATTTCTTAAAGAAAATGACTTGGAGACTTTAGAAATCTGGAAAGCCTTGAAGGTTTGAGAGCTAGGAATTTCTTGAGAGCTTGAAGACTTGTAAAATGGGGAAAAATGATTCCCAACGTCTTATATAGGAGGCGAAATTGAGTGGGAGTTATCTCGCTCAACATTCAAGGAGAAATGCCAGTCGTAGGATCCACATCTCATCGTAGGATATGGGGAACATAGTGTCGCCTGGAGCATTTAATGAGATGTCGTGGGCTTCGAAACCTCAGGAACAATTATGGGACACGCGAAACGGCACTCTCACGCGTGAAAATCAAAGGAACATGTGGGACTTCTTTTTCATACATCAAAACCCCATTTTCCTCCTCGGATAGGAAGGGAAAACTGGAGTTTTGAGGGGCTATTGTAGGGACACAGACCCAAATATATATTGGGCCTTAGGCTTTGTCCGAGGAGGCACAATGGTCTGAGAATGGATCAATGGCAAGAGAGACGTGATACTTCGAACTTCACAAGAAAACTATGACCGTAATGGCTGGGAGAGGTTGTTCGAGGAGGAATATCCCCCTGGCTAAATGCAATAAAGATCAAGATGTGCCTCCTATCATCCAAGGTGACGTATCAGGAGGTTTTATTGATAAAGACATACACTATGAACGTACTGGAAGAATGTGAGCTAGGAAATATCTAAGGAAAAGCTACTGCCACCACATTGAATGCTTTGCAGCTAACTTTCTAGCCACATTTATGTGGAGAAGACCCTTGAACAATGCTGCCTTGGCTACCCTAACTCATAGAGGGTCAGAGGGGGTGTCCGATGGGACAAACACTCAAGTAGTGGCCTGGATTATCAACAAGTGGAGGGTCAAGATCATTCAAAAGGAGATATATAATGTAAGAAACCCCTGAGGAATAGGGGATCGAGAAATTAAGAGAAAAACACTGTTGCCATCAAGAATGGGCTTTGTAATCAAACTTGAGAGAAATATATAGGAACTGATCTCCTCGGACTGTGCCGAGGATAATTTTCTTTAGCTTAAATCAGTTTATTTTCCTCTTCTTGTCACTTGAATCCATTATTCTTGTTGTTCAACTCATTAAAGCCCAGTTTTCCAACCCATTTTCTACAAATTCATTGTATTGGGTTTTTTGGGCCTAAGTTCATTCATCACTTAGGCTAGGGACCTAAATTACCTAAATTGCATCCTTACAATTGGCGCCGTCTGTGGGAATTATTGGTGTTATAGTGAGTCCGATGTTCAACGATGGTAGGTTCGGGTCCAAACCAGGCAAAATCTATGGGGTCTCGAGTCAAGATTACTTCCGTGATCTTGAAAAAAGAAGGGACCAGGAGGGGAGTGTGCATACTACCCATACTAGTAAGAGCCATTCTCGGGGTGGTAGCCACCTCTCTCACGAGAAAAATGCCAAAGCCATGCAGCTGGAGATTCATCACTTAAGGAGAAGCTTACGCCATAAATGGCGAAAGCGGGCTCCTTCCAATTCTGACTTCTCTTCTGATAGTGAAGAGGATGGTAGCTATAGGCACAGATCAAGGACCCCTCCTAGTGAGTCTTTCTCGTATGATGAAGACTACCATCATGGGCGCAGAAACAGAAATTCATCTTCGAGAGGCCTAGGAAATGATGCTATGAGTAAAGCACTCAACCAAATTTCCAAATCACCTTTCACGCGCAGAATTGAGGGAGTGAGACTTCCTCGGCAGTTCACTCAGCCCACGTTCACTATGTATAATGGTCGAATAGACCCTGTGGAGCATGTTAACCACTTCAATCAAGGAATGACTGTGCACTCCAAGAACGAGGCCTTGATGTATAATGGTCGAACAGACCTTGTGGAGCATGGTAGGGTTTATATAATGCGATTTGTAATATAGTTAGGTTGGAGGAGGATGTAGAAAAAATAGGAAAAATTATATTTTTGTTACAAGGTTTTGGTTATGGGGATAAAAGAAAAAGTGAAAGGGAAAAAGAAAATATCTTGAGTTGAATTCCTTATATATCATTATCCAAATTTCTTTTTATTAAATGGTAAAATAAAGTAAGTTATAGATAGTTGAATTGTTGAAGTTTTTTTATCGTTGCATAAGAATTTGGAATTCGAACCCTGCTTATACAAAAAAATAACTAGTATCTTGGCCTAATAATAAAGGATAATTATCATAAAGTAGATGTTATAGATTAAAATTTTATTATATCTATTAAAAAAATAGGAGTAAAAATAACAAAATGTTGAATTTTACAAAAGTCAAATTAGTATGACAACAAGCCTTGTGAGCTAGTTAACGCTATGTTCTTCCTTCTACTTGTTTGCCCCCTCCAATAAGAGAGATTTCTCAATTAGGTGTATGTCTAAGAAATATCTTATTAGCACTATAATGAATCAAGCCATTTATGAACAAATAGAGCTTCGCTCGAGAAAAAGTCTGTTTATGTTGTTTATTTATTAAACAAACCAAGCTCAAGCCCAACTTTAAATCTATAGTATAACTTGTTCTACCCTATTCCTTAAAAGTTATCTTAACTTTTAAGTGGAGTTTGTGATGTGCTTGTTTTAGAATCTCATTTCCTCTCCCTTGTGTGTGTGTTTGTATTTGGATCAAGTTTTTAAACCTTTCAACTTTTTAGCTTTTCAACTTTCCTCTCATATTAAAGGTGCATTGCACCGTGTTATTATTACATTGAATCCAAATCCACATAAACCATAATTTCGTTAATACTCCCTCTCAAACTCAAGGTAGAATCTTAATAATGCCTTAAGTTTGAAATATAAGATCATGAAAATGCCTCAATAATGCTTTGAAGGTCGATGACCATAAATGACTATATTGAATGGAAATTGGATTGGGATTTGGGCACAATGGAGGAGAAAGAATCATGAAAATTGCTAGTGATCGCAATGAATAATGATAATAAATGAATGTTGAAAAATGACCATAAAGGTTTAAGAATGGTTGCATGAGTGACTAAGAAGGGGCTGTTATGGCCTAAGGACGGCTACACTGATGGTTTGAGGAATATCTAAAAGGGAATATGACATGATAAGACACGTGTGAGTGATGAGTTGGTGAATTTTGCATTGATTAGGCCAAAAAATAGACTGATTTGTGTGACTTTGATGCCTTATATGAGAAAATTGACCTCTAAATTGTAATCTATACAAAAAATAGAAAGGATACATAATATTGAAAAAACGTCAACCCTAATATTGGTCAAAGTAGACAAAGTCAATAGTCTGGTTCATTGGTGTGGATCTGTAATTTGATTCAATCTAATTCTATGATTTAGCCAAAGATTTAGTTCGAGGTTTTAACTTGGTCGTGTAGACTCAAGCTAATGTTGACAAGGCAGTGAAGTGGTTGAGTGTTGACGTGGTGGCTAATATGGTTTGACCTGGAATGCGACATGTGGTTGTGGCTCCTTGGCGGGTGAGACTAAAATATTGTAGAGAAGTAGAAGCAAGGGAGAATGAGAATGCGAGGATTATGTGATTCAAATTGATTGCCTAAGTCTATGAGATAAAATCATTTGCAACTACATCTTTATTATATTTTGAATTGTGTATTACAATACAAAATCTTAAATAAGATTATATAAGAATATTACGTTAATCCCAATTGACCCTGCAATACATTTACACTTATAATTAACAAGCACCACATATATTCCGTGAGAAACCATCAACAGAAGTGCCAATATTCAAACTTTGTTATTATCATCGGGCCAGCAATACTATATATTATATAGATGCATGGTTATTACGACTTTAGAGCTCATGCCATTTGGTCTATATACATGCCCAAATATTGGAATCAAAGACTTGGAAGATATCCCAAAGGACAGTAAAAGATTTATGGATCATTTAGCCCCGGATAGCTAAAATAATTTTCTATCTCGTCGATGAAAACTACTGCTAAGGTTTTTCTGCCTATATAAACGGACCAAAGAGAAACAATACAATCAATGAGCTCTGAACATCAAAGCTACTTCAACAAAATATCACAAAACATGGCGATCCAAAGGCTTGCTTCTACTTTTGTCATATGGCTTGCTTGCTCCATATTGGCTATTTCTGCACCGCATGTAGGCAATCCTGGCCTTGCACCAGTACTAGGCACTCCTGGCCTTGCACCTAGCCCTAACAACTCTAATGCACATTTTCCATCAATGCTGACTGGCTTTGTGGGTGTTGCCATTTCATTCTTTGTCCTCAAAGAAATCGCTTAGGGTCTTCCTGTCCTGTCCTCGCCCTTCAGATATCCTTGATGGTGTGTTGAGGTCACAAGATTGTATCAATATAATATTATGTTTGATTTCATGTCTGTATTATTGTAATATATATGTTTATCGCACTTGATTTAAAATTGTATTTTTTCACGTCTGTTAATATTATAATATAAATTAAAATTTCACTCTTGATCGTCCTATATATATATACACACATGATTATGCTCTAAGCAAATATTCATTTAAGAAGGAACTTGGTGCATGTACTAGAAGTCTAGAATGCCCTGTGCAGGACAATCCAAAATGAAATATTGTGAACTTGGAAAATAAAAGCTCTATATAAATACTCATTCGGTTTTCAACAAATATCCTAATAATCAGGTCAATCATATGCTGTGAGATAGCTGTGAATGGGTATTTGATGACCCATTGAACTTCATTTGGAATCGATCACAAAAAAACACTCAGGCATGCTTTTTTTTTTTTTTTTTTTTTTTTTTTTTTAAATTTTTAAATTTATGTTTGTGGGTGCATGACTCCGCCATTAATCGGGAATATCCGCTTTGGGGAGCCAGGCCCTCACGGTTTCGTCTTCGTCCCCGAGTGTGAGGACACAGTGTTCACCTCTTTGGGCAACTCAGTCCCACATCGGATAGAAGTCCCTCCCACTAACCCCTTATAAGCTTCTGGAGCAAGAGTTAGTGTACCACTACTACACATGTGTAGTAGATCGGGAATATCCGCTTTGGGGAGCCAGGCCCTCACGGTTTCGTCTTCGTCCCCATGTGTAGTAGTGGTACACTAGCCAGGCCCTCACGGTTTCGTCTTCGTCCCCATGTGTAGTAGTGGTACACTAACTCTTGCTCCAGAAGCTTATAAGGGGTTAGTGGGAGGGACTTCTATCCGATGTGGGACTGAGTTGCCCAAAGAGGTGAACACTCATGTGTAGTAGTGGTACACTAACTCTTGCTCCAGAAGCTTATAAGGGGTTAGTGGGAGGGACTTCTATCCGATGTGGGACTGAGTTGCCCAAAGAGGTGAACACTGTGTCCTCACACTCGGGGACGAAGACGAAACCGTGAGGGCCTGGCTCCCCAAAGCGGATATTCCCGATTAATGGCGGAGTCATGCACCCACAATGTTTATTTATGTTTTTTTTTCTCTATTTTTTAAACATGTTTGGTTGTTAAGATCTAGAATTCAAACTTCACGTACACAAAAGAATAATTAATGTATTAGTTTGATGATAAGAGTAATCATCATAGCCATGGATGTCATAATTAAGTTTAAATTCTATTGTATTTATATATATAAAAAAGCATGTTTTGTTGACAAGTCATCATTATATCACTTTTTTTTTTAACCATCCTATATTTAAATTTATTTTCACAGCTCATATTTAAGATAAATAAGTTTACTTCAATTTTTTATATTAAATACGTACCTTATATATTTATAAATACCTTAATACAGTATATAATTTTGTTTTTAATTATGAAAGTTAAAACTATTGGATAAAGTTATTGTTAACTTTTGCATTACAAGATACAATATAGAAAGTGCAAAAAATAAGTACAATTCTCTAAATGCAGTATATTAAATTCTCTAATTAAATTCAAAGATGTAATTGCATCGAATTTACTTATCATTGAAAAAGATAATATTGTTTATATTTTATTGGTCAATGAAACAATATATTTGAATTTAATTAAAGAATCTAATGTCAAACACCCAAGTAATTTTATCTAAGTTTTATTCAATTAGTAAATTAATTAAAACTCACAAATAAAAAAAAAAAATTCTTTGTAAATCTAAAATGGTATCAAACCATCGTCATTTATAAATACCCCCCAAAAAAAAGGAAATTAAAAAGCTTCATTTATAACTATGGACCAAATGAGCCTTTGAAAGCAAACCATAGACCCAAAACACACACCCAAAAAAAAAGGCGGACTAGATTGAATTCATTTTTTCGTTATTCTTCATGTACTTTGGAAGTTAATAGCGACTTCTCTCACGTAATTCTTCATGTTAATTTGATTAATTAATAAACTTGACTAATTAATCAATTAATTCATCCCAAGTGGTCAATTCGTTTTTTTTGGCCTATCAGTCATAGCCATGGATGTCATAATTAAGTTTAAATTCTATTATATATATATATATATATATATATATATATATATATATAAAACATGTTTGTTCAACAAGTCATCATTGTAGCCCGTTTTTTTTACTATCCTATATTTAAATTTATTTTCACAGATCATATTTAAGATAAACAAGTTTACTTCAATTTTTTATATATTAAATACGTACCTTATATATTTATTAAATATCTTAATACAGTATATAAATTTGTTTTTAATTATGAAAGTTAAAACTATTAGATAATGTTATTGTTAACTTTTGCATTGCAAGATAAAATATAAAAAGTGCAAAACTTAAGTATAATTCTCTAAATGCAGTATATTAAGTTCTCTAATTAAATTCAAAGATGTAATTGTGTCAAATTTACTTATCATTTGAAAAGATAATATTGTTTATATTTTATTGGTCAATAAGGCAATGTATTTGAATTTAATTAGAGAATCTAATGTCCAACACCCAAGTAATTTTATCTAAGATTTATCCAATTAGTAAATTGATTAAAACTCACAAAAAAAAAAATTTATTGTAAATCTAAAATGGTATCAAACCAGCTTCATTTATAAATACCCCCCACCCCAAAAAAAGAAAAAGAAAAAGGAAATTAAAAAGCTTCATTTCTAAATATGGACCAAATGGGCCTTTGAAAGCAAACCATAAACCCAAAACACACGCCCAAAAAAAAAAGGCGGACTAGATTGAATTTGTTTTTTCGTTATTCTTCATGTACTTTGGAAGTTAGGAGCGACTTTTCTCCGATTCAGATCGAGGCCTAATTGCCCTTTGACAAACTTAGAAAAGAAGAAAATGCAAAAATAGAAAACATAGTGCAAATCGAGAAGCATCAAACATGGGAGGTAGCGATGGGATCTTAGGCAACAGGGACATAGAAAGAAGCAAAGCAACTATAGCCAGCACCAGCACAAGAAGAAAATGGCTGAAGAGGCGAGAGACATGGCTTGTGGTTCTGGGTGTCATTCTTCACGCTGTTTACATGCTCAGTATCTTCGATATCTACTTCAAGACCCCCATTGTTCATGGCATGGACCCTGTCACTCCTCGCTTCAATGCCCCAGCCAAGCGCCTCGTGCTTCTCGTTGGTACGTACCCAAACCCAATTAGAACTTTGCGCACTAAGTGTTTGTTGAATTGTCTCAGTGAAATGTTGCTATGGTTTTTTTTGGCTTTGTTTAGTGATTTTAGATTACCCAATTAGGAAATGGCATTGAATATGAGATGGGTCGGGTTAGGATTGTTTATAGAACGTAATGTAGGTGACTAATTTGAGTTTATGCTATTTTGTACTAAGGTTGTTCAATATTGTGTATTAAGTTTTGGGATTTTGAGAGTTCCTTTGTATAAATTATTAATCATTACAGGGTTGAAATCCGAAGGTTTCTGTATTGGAGTTGTTTTATCTAATATGAGCAGTCTGAAGGGTTAGTATGTCCAAGAGTTGGCGCGCTTGACTTAGATTTTGAAAATGGACTAGTAATAATTCACTGGTTGTTAAGGCTTAGTTAATTGCAAATTTGGATATGCTGTTAGTGTACTACATGTCATAAAATATAGAACTTTTATGAATGGGAAAAAAAAAAATTGCAGCTGATGGTTTGCGTGCTGACAAGTTCTTTGAGCCCGATTCTGAAGGAAATTACAGAGCTCCATTTTTAAGAAGCATTATTAAAGGGAAAGGTCGCTGGGGAGTATCTCATGCACGCCCTCCAACAGAGTCGAGACCTGGACATGTTGCTCTAATCGCTGGTTTCTATGAGGATCCAAGTGCAGTTACAAAAGGTGGACTGTCTATCTTCTTGAGCCAAATTAACTCCCGTGCATCTTTCACTTTATATCATTTTTTACACTGAAACATTAATGCATGTAAATCATATTACTGGCTGGTGTCACATTCTGTCCACTAAAATATTCTATCTTGTACACAGGATGGAAAGCTAATCCAGTTGAATTTGATTCAGTGTTTAATCGAAGCCACCATACATTTGCTTTTGGGAGTCCTGACATTGTTCCAATATTCTGCGGTGCTGTGCCACACAGCACATGGAATACCTATCCTCATGAGTATGAAGACTTTGCAACTGGTACATCCTTTGAACAATTATTATTATTAATTTTTTTTTTTTGATTGGTAAATGTTATAAGCTAACAAGTAAGCGCTCAAAGAGAAAAGAAGTTCAGATGAATTATGCTTATATTGTTAAACATTAATTGCTATCATCCTCAATTTCATTCAATGCTTTGTCAAATCACTATTGGTTATGCAGATGCATCCTTTTTGGATGAGTGGTCTTTTGATCAATTTCAGAGCCTTTTAAATAGGTCCAATGAAGACTCAAAGTTGAAGGAGTTACTTCTACAGGATAATCTTGTAATATTTCTGCACCTACTTGGTTGTGATTCAAATGGTCATGCACATAGGCCCTTTTCCTCCATCTATCTCAATAATGTAAAGGTTGTTGACTCTATAGCTGAAAGGGTTTATCATATGGTTGAAGATCATTTCAAGGACAAACGTACAGCATATATATTTACAGCTGATCATGGAATGAGTGACAAAGGTTGGAACTTTTAGAAACTTCCATTTCTTTTCTTGGGATTTTTTTTTTTTTTTTTTTTTGCCTCGCTGCATGCACTCAATGGTTATAATCTAGATTTAAGCAACTTGCATCTTCCATGACTTGATCTAGGTTTACACTTCTTCAAAGACATGCTTAATTGGTTTGAATTCTGTAATGCTAGAAATATATCATAAGAATGGATTAATATGCCATTTTCATCCCCACCCGAGCATTTCTTTTGAATTAATGTTTGGACCAGAAAATTCAAAGCATCTAGTAATTGGCCTTGAATTTGGATGCTATTAACAGCATCTGCTTTGACATCTGATGTTTTAGTGTTCATTTGATTAAGATGTTCTCTCTTTTTGTTTGCCTTGAATCAGGCTTTTAATTTTCTGTCCCTAAATCCCTTTTTTCCCCCTACTACTTCAATTTGCTAGATATATTGAAATGAGATGCTGACAAATTTAAGGTTTCACTCACAGGAAGCCATGGAGATGGGCATCCTTCAAACACTGATACTCCCCTTGTTGCTTGGGGAGCTGGTGTTAAAAATCCCAAGCCAATATCAGGCACCAACCATTCTCATTGCAATTTTCGTTTTGTTGATGAACATATTCATGACGCACCGACACCCGTAGAATGGGGCCTTAATGAAATTGAAAGGGTGGATGTCAATCAAGCTGATATTGCACCACTCATGGTTGTACATTTTATTTTTCTTGAATTTTTCCGTTCCAGGCCTGAATCCTCAGGTCTGTCCTTCAGTTTTCTTAGTCTAATGTCCTCATTGGCTTTTCTGGCAGTCCACTCTTGTTGGTTTGCCATGCCCTGTTAACTCAGTTGGAAGTCTACCCCTTGATTACATAAACATGACTGAGGTACGTTCAACTAGCTTTCATGGATAAATGACTTATTTCATCGTAATATAAAATGGCAAATGTGCCAATGGCGCCTGGACCAAATGGCATCCCCTCATAACTTGATTGAGGTTTTTCTGCTGGAGGGCGAGGTCATAGGTTCAACCCTCTGCATTGTTTGGGTGGTGTATTTACCTATAAAAGAATAAATAGTGGCAAATGCCTCTTCATATTATTGAGAATGGATGTATCATGTTATTAATTGAATTGATCCTACTCATTATAAATGGATGAAGAAATAGTGTTTTATATTCCACTATAATGTTCAAGCAAATGGAGTTTTGTTCTTTAATTTCAGTGATGATTTGAATCAATCCAACCTTTCGTTTTAATTGGTAGATAATTGATAGAGATTTTCTTTTATTTTAATGTGCAGATGGAAGAAGTTGAAGCTGTGGTATCAAATACAAAGCAAGTTCTCAACCAGTTTCTTCGCAAGTCGTGTATCCTCTTCTTATATTAACTTTATATCTTAGTAGTATGGACTTTAATGGGCTTCACTTTCTTGAAGATTTTAACATTAATTTTTCAGTTTCTTTCAAATTATTATTTTGTTTTAATTGAAAAACAAAATATCTTTTCTTGAGGAGATTTGGTTTGTGCATACTAAATTTCTTCCTTGATTAATTTATTATGTTCTACTTTGACCTTGTTGTTCCTTCAAAAAAAAGTTCTAAAATCTGTTTCATAATTTAGTCTTTTCTTTTCTTATGGAGATACGTAGAGGGAGGAGGTAGGGAATGAGCTTTCTAATTTTGTATGAGTTTTCTTGACTAGCTTAGATATAAAGCAGTCAAATTCACTTTATTTCAAGCCTTTCAAGCAACTGGCCAATTATTCTGCTGTACTGGATCAAATTGAGCGTCTAATATCATTTAGAAACTATGAAGCTGCTATGAAGCTATCCAAAAATCTCAGAAGCTTGGCGCTTCAAGGACTTCATTATTTTCAAACTTATGACTGGCTGATGCTTATGACCATAATCACTCTTGGGTATATTGGTTGGATGATATATCTTTTTCTCCATGTGCTGCAATCTTATACTTCACTGCCAGGAAATATATCAAGAAAGGAGCAAGCAGCTCGTCAGAGAAGTTATACTGGAAAGGTAATGTCTCTGTAAGCTTAAACTCTTGTAAGCTGCATTTTGATCATTCAAAATGAAGCAAAATGAGAACCAAAATGAAGAGAAAACAAAAAGTATTAGGAGTAGGAAAAGAAACGAAAGAGCCGGGTATAAATTAAACCACATCATTTGCAGACATATCTCATACATCTCATTGTTTTGACAGATAAACCTATGTGGATGTCTTTTCGTGGGAGCACTTTCTATTCTACTTTTTCTGGAGCACTCTCCTCCCCTTTACCACGCATATACTACAATGACGGTATTCTTGTGGACCAGAATAATTAATGAATATTGGTCCATAAGAGCATTATGGATATACTTACGTGGAAGAAAATTCAACTATATCATTAAACTTGTAGCCACCAGTGCTGTGGCATTGTTCATTCTAGAACTTCTGGTATGGATATCAAACATACTATTTGTAGACCTGTTCTAGCAATGATAAAGTTCTAAACAAGCATTCTGAGCAATGATATTTTTGTGCAGGTGAATAGCTTCACTGACAGGAAGCTCTACACTTGGTGCTTCCTGATCACTGGGGCCATAGCTTCTCTTTATCTTCTTAAGTCAATTCCATGGAGATCTGGAATTCCAATCTTTGTCTGCATTGCATGTTGGTTTTTGTCCATATTTACTTTGATGCCAGCACAAATTCCTGATAATAATCAATTAGTGTAAGTCGCTTTCCTTGAGTTTGTCCTTTTTATAGTGTGGCTTTGTGGGAATGAATGACTGTGTGTTTAAGTTTTTTGTAAACTGTTTTAAATTTATGAAAATGCTTCTTTGGCTTTTCAATTTTACTTAAAGAAAGAAGAAGAAAAATTAACCCATAATGATAATAGGAAAGGGACTGAAGAATAGTTAGCACAAGCTGAGTCAGTACAATGCATTTCATCAACTTAAATGGTTTATGTGGATAAGCAGGGTAGAGAAAGTAGTAATTTCTTAAGTTTCAATGTAAAGCTCTCTACTCCATCAAATGTGCGGATACTCTGCTCCCAATAAATTAACTACATAATACAATCAGGAGTCTCAGCCCACAGTACTGTTATGATGATTGGGGGGTGTCCTGTAAATCTAAGTTGATTTCATGGTGTTTTTTGAATCGTGTATGTTCATTCTAGTGAATCTTCCTTTTTAGAGCTTCTCTCTATTTTTTAATAAAACTTCATATGACAAATTAAAAAGAGCTGCAATTTCACCTTATTTATTTTAAGTTTATAACATCTATATTGTAACTAAAGGGAAGGGCTAACAAAGCTATTCCTTTCCTGTTTTCGTTTCAAAGAAAATAAAACATGTTATGAATCCAAATGGCATTGCTATGTGTAAGGAGTGTGAAGCCAAGTCAATCGGCCAGTACTTTTTCTCACTGATTTTAGGAATAGAAAAGAAAATTCAAGCAGAAAAAATTTTAGAAGATGATTTTTTGAAATCATACCCACATGCTTTCTTACAAATGCAAACAATGATGATCCTGCACTCTTAAAATCAGACTTTTGAGTTAGGGCCAACAGAAAGTAACAATGTAGGTTGAAATTTTTATTTTTTATTTTTAACAGAGATATTCAATTAAGAAAGTGTACTTAATACTCTATAAAATACCTGAGTTCTTAGGTTTTTTTTATTATCTATATCTGAGTGATCATGATTATGATGTTTGTGTGTTAACAATAACTTATGCAGAATTGCAAGTGGTGCTATGATTATCTTGATAGGGTTAGTTGCAAGGTGGCTAGATCTGCATGCTGAAGGTAATAAGTTCTGGCTGAACATCTCTAATCATGGAGTGAAGAGACCCAAGTTTCCCATGCTCTTTCATTTACAGGTGCATAGCATGTCTATACCTTCCATTTGAACTAGAAGCTTAATGATTGATATAACTGTACTGATTTAATGATGAATACTTTTGATAAATGAAAACTAGGCACTTTTGGTTGGGTTATCTTCAGTTATGGTGTCTTTATCAACGTCTCACAGAACAGAAAAGCAAGAACTGCTTGCATTACACCAGTTGATTAATTGGGCTATAGCTGGTATACTCTTGGACTCATCCTTCTTTGCTAATGTTTACTACTTTTACTGAGCCTTTTCCATGCAGAAAACATCAAACTAATCTAACATAAAGTTTTGACTTTAACTCTTATCCTTTCAAGTTCTGATGTTCTTCTACAAATCCCAATTGTTCTCTTGTCCTGTATATAACTCTGCTCATTTCATGCTTTTTGAGCCATTACTTTTACAAGCATGTCTCAAGCACAGAGAAAGGAGGAGGGTTGTGGCAATGGATTCTTTGTTACCATAAGTAAAATGCTAGTGCTAGATCCTTTGCATGTAGTTTTGTGTGAAGTATATGCTTAAAAACAGTATGTATGTATATGGTTGAAACTCACGCGTTACAGATGTTTAAGAATGTAGGCAACATCAAAGGTAATACGAGAGTTCATGCTGGAAACAGCACAATTTTTGTTAAATCCAGTAATAGGAGATGAACTTTGTAATGTTAATCCATATATCTTGAAATGGTTTGTCTTTGAGATGTCACATCTGACTGATGATCCATATTTATAGTTGACAGTTCATAGAACCATTAGGCTCACAGTTCTGCCACTGCATGATCATGCTCAACCCAGATCACATATTACCATTAGCTTTCTAATTTGGATACTTGAAACATATCTGCATTGTTCATTATCAATACTGTGTTATTGTATATTACAAAATCTAATTTGTTCTCTTATTTGATGGTCGAAGCTCCTCATTTCTACATGTTTGCTTCCCTTTTTTATTTCATATTTACTTGTTTCTGAGTTTCCACTGCTCGAGGCATATACTGCTGCACATTACATGTCTTTGTCTAAATTCACCTGTTAGTTTCTTTTTCTTTTTTAATTATTTTTTTTTTTATCATAGGTTTTTCGATGGTTCTCCCATTATTTTCAGCAAATGGCCTCTTGTCTCGGCTTACTTCTATATTTCTAGGTTTTGCACCTCCGTTCCTTCTTCTATCTATTGGGTATATCTCATTTATGAGTAACTGTAATGGTACTCCTTATTTAACAGCTATATGAAAAACAGAAATTCATTTTTCTCTTTTCATGTTTTTCTTCTTGTGAAATTTTTGCAGATATGAAGCTGTCTTCTACGGTGCTCTTGCTCTTGTACTAATGGCATGGATACTATTTGAAAACACAGTTCTTTACCTAAGTAAGGTTAAAAAACCATCGTCTTCAATAAAAATTGTGGAGGATCATCTTACTCTTGATCATGATGCTAGATGCTTGCAGCTATCTGATGTGAGGATTCCTTTAATCTTTGTAAGTCACCCTTTTTTACTCATCACATTTCCCTTTCTTAATCTTCATCAATTTTGACCATATTTATCTAGTAAGGATTAAGACTTGGTGTAATTGGGTTGAGTAGATGTTTTTTCAGCATTTTTTCTTTTCTGGGATAGGTACAGAGATAGTTGCATGAAGTATCTGTTTTTTACATGTAATTTTTTTTTTTTAATTTTTAAATTTAGTACTTTCCATGTAATAAATGGTCTAGAAATAATTTTGGAAGAATATCACTTGTCAGGTTTTACTTTTAGAATTTTCTTTTGGTGGCTATTTAATATTTATCCTTTTGTAACTGTGAAGTTTGATGGAGAATTTTCCAGAAATTGGCTCTATAAACTTCTTTTGGTGATAGGATACACAGGGATTGGTGTAAGTGGGATTTTAAACTAGTAATAGGAGTTGGGTTTGGGTCAGATTTTTCTTTTGGTTTGTGTCTCTCATTCAAACATCAAAACTTTGTTTATTTACAAAAAATCTAGAGGCAGAGAGAGTGAGATGAAATCTTAGCAACTGTGCCTATGTTCCCTTGGCTGGCTTCTTTGTTGGACTGATAATTTAATTATTATCCTGGCATAAAATTCAGCACATGCTGATATTTGGGCTGAATATATCAATGCATGTTCTTTTATTCTTTTTCATGGTACGAATCTCCTGATTGGAAAAGGAGTTGACATAGTTTGGAGCAGTGTCTTAATTTAATTGGTCAAGATATTTTCATGCATGTGTCTCTAATGGTAATGGCTCTTATGTGTTTTCTTAGATGGTTTTATTCAATGTTGCCTTCTTTGGAACGGGAAATTTTGCAAGCATTGCTAGTTTTGAGATTTCATCTGTCTATCGGTTCATTACTGTGTTCAGCGTAAGTAAAGCTTGAACTTACTGCCTTACAACATGTATCACTTTCTTGTTAGAAATCTGTTACTGAGCTGATATGGTTTGCTTTCAAAATGCAGCCATTTCTGATGGCAGCCCTACTTGTATTCAAGCTATTTATACCATTCTTGCTTGTCATGTAAGTAAAGTAATTACTTTTTTCCATATTAGCAAAATACAGACTTGATCACACCAATTCATCTATTTGGTTACTTATTTCCAGTTCGCAATGGGATGTAAACATAAAGACAATGCCTCACTAGCATTATTGAGGATTTTTTTATCTTTACAGTAATAGTCATTGTACATGGTCTATTTAATCGGCAAGAACCATTTCATGGATTGTCTATCTAGATAGGCAAGAGTCTTGGTTTCTTTGCTTATTGATCATACTGGTTTACTTTGCAGGTTTTTTTTTTTTTTTTTTTCCCAATAACCTATATGTTAGTTACATCAATCTTAATGTTTCTTTTCTTTTTCTTTTTTTCTGAGGAAGTTGTGCTTCCAAATCAATCTCTTAAAAGTTATATTCTTATGTTGCTTGTTTTGAGCCAAAATGCAGATGTGCTTTCAGTTCCATAACCAAACTACACCAAATTCCACGTTTGGGATGCTATTTTCTCGTTATATCATTTTCAGACGTAATGACCATTCACTTCTTTTTCCTGGTAAGAACTGTTTTCTTTATTTCACACTTTTTCTTTACCAAATGAAGCTCCGCTTACATTGGTCCTTATTTCTAAACGCATTACATATAAAATTAATTTGGTACCATGTTAACTCATTTAGATAGATTACCTCATTTTGACAATCAAGTTTGAAAAGAGTATCTTGTGTAATCATTATTTAAGCTTATCGTGTTTTTATCTTGCAAATCCATGTAATTAGTGGGTCTGGAAATTTTCCATCATCTAGCTTCAGAAAAACTTTCTATCAATTAATCAAGAGTATTGATAAAGTTTTGTAGTAAAATTGAATGGTGCTGACTGCTTAGCCTAGTTTATGTAAATGAAATGGCTGGCAAGACTTGCCCTACTTGCAATTTTAGATTATGCAGATATGCCTACTTTCTAATGAGTTCTAAATCAACTGACACTTCCTCTCTTTATATATGTGTGTATGTGTGTGTGGTATATTGTTAGAATAATAGTTAAAAAGATTAAATTTATCATTTCCTAATAATTTAAGCTTTGGGGGCAAATGTCACTTCCTCCCTTTAAATGAGTTAGCTCAAATGGATCTCTCTCTCTCTCTCTCTCTCTCGTACAAACGGCACTTACTCTCCTTAAATGTTTTGTCCACTAAAAGAGTAAAAAATGAAAAATCTCACATATTGGACCCTGCTTACTAAGTGGGAGTCTAAGTCCATACACAAAGGGGAAGTATTAGAATAATGATTAAATTCACTATTCCTTAATAGTTTAGGCTAAGTGGTAATTTATAATGTGTGGTGTCAGGCCAATCATGCATTTTTAAACCTAACAAACCCAAAGCTACCTAATTCCATTAATTTGTCTCACTAAAATTTTCAGTTTTCTAGCTTAATAAGCTATTATGACTTTGTTGATCAATATTTGTTTGTCTTTTACAAGTTGATATGTATATATTTGAAAAGAAAGTGGCAGGTTACTAATTGAAATATAAAATTAAGTTCCCATTATCACCATCATCACCTTATATTGAGAAATGGTTGTTGGGGTTTTAGGCTAAAGACTTTGTACATTAAAGTAGGCACCGTATTGACTATTGTGATATGTTATCATCAGGTCCGGAACACGGGAAGTTGGATGGAAATTGGTAATAGCATCAGTCACTTTGGAATAGTGAGTGCCCAAGTTGTATTTGTTCTGTTGCTGTTTGCCCTCACAAATGTATACACAAAAGATATCCAGTGCAATTCAGCACTCGAATCTTCTCAGAAAGCAATGTAAAAAGTCACATAAGATTAAGATATTTGGCACCAAAGTTAGCTTCCTGCTTTCCTTCAAGGTGAGCTTTTTCATTCTTTACAGCGGCTTTTTTGGGATTTAAGAGCTGTTTCTCATTTGGCATCTTCGTCATTACTTCCCATAAGTGCTTATTGTCTTTGTGTAAGGACTTCATAGTAATGGGATTTTCCAGATGTTCCCATTCATTGTGCAATAGTTTAGCATGTTTATAACAGGGCTTGCTTGGTTCATTGTATCTTCAAGTTATCATATCTGCAGATCATTTATCAATATTAATCGTATTAGTATACCGTTAATGTGGTATAAATTGCAACTGCATTTGTACAAATGCATTGATTAACCATATAAAATTACAATTATTAAGATTGAAATTGAAGCAGAAAGAAAGAAGCTGATGACCTCAGGTCCAACCCCTTATAAAATGCCTATTAAGTCCCAGTTGAAATGAAGCAGGTCCAACCCCATATGCGATGCTGTTTGCCGAAGGGCATCTTTAGTTATACCTAATTTTCTTGAAATTTTGGAGAGTGAACCTATAAAATTGAGTTACTAGGATGCTTTTTTTTTTTTTTTTTTTAAGAGCTACAGTGTAGCTCTGTAAACAAAATTTTTGAGTATGTAGAGAACTTCGAATTTGAAACTGAAAAAGTTAAGAGATGAAAGTGGAGGCTAATAGAAGATCTCGTGTTTTTTTTTTTTTTTTTTCCAAATAATGGGCGTTTTAGATTTTTTTTTTTCCTCTCTGAATTATGAATTTTTCTTGAATCGCCGTGAGAAAGGGGAAATGATGTGAAAGCAAAGAATTTTAAGTTTGAATTGGAACTGACACATATATATACTTTCGACAAAATGTAGAGGTATATATTGTTATATAATTTAATTGGGTAGATTTTTCCAAGCTTCAATAATTTTTTCTCCAAATAAAATACTATTTAATGAGTACCGTACATTATATTCATAATTTTGTAACTAGTGTGCTTTCACAAGTCTTGGTTAAGTTCTTACGACTTATGAGTCCCCGCTTTCTACACAACTTCTGCCAATTTCGGATTTTTCTGTAATGTAATTATTTTGTCTTATCATATGACTATGGATGTCGTTGTTGAAAAATAATTTGTCCATAACATTTTTACAATGAATTTAATGTAACAAGTTGTTACTAGTTATTATTGGTGAGTAAAAAAATAATTTTAGTGGTGACTTGTGAATTTAAATTAGAATCAATAATAATTTACCATCTAGAATTTTTTTGTAAAAATATTGCAAATGTAGTAGTTCTTTTTAAGAGCTTTTCTACCCAAGACAAGGGTAATCCCTAAATAAATAAGGAAAAAAAAAAAAAAAAAATGAGCAATAAGACTCTAGACCCTTACTCAAAAATAAGTCACTATTTCACCTTGGGTCCAGGAAAGATGTGAAAAAGAGACAGATTTTTTATTTTCCATTTGAAGTTTTTGGTAAAAGGGAGAGAGAGAAGAGAAAAAAAAAAAAAAAAAAGTGAGAGGAACAGCAAATATTTGTGTCAAATTCTTAATATATTATTATCTGAATTTTTATTGGATAAATTGTAGGAGTAAAAATGTCAAGTTTACTTATACATATAATTTTCTCTCTATTTTTTCCTACAATGTTTTATTAATGGGGGAATGAAATTTGTGATGTATCTTTGCCTTAATTCATATTCCTTGTATGTGGGTGTGTGTTTGTTACTTTTAAAAAAATAAAGATAAAAAATAATGAAGGGCTGTAAGTTTCTAACAAAAGAAGGTTCATCCTTTCTTCTCTTCTTCCATTCTGGTCTATGCTTCCACTTTATCCTGTACGAAATGCATTATAACATTAAAGTTTGCAAAAAAAAAAAAAAAAGTATATTGATTGGATAAAGAAAATTTGATGAACCCTAGTGAGGTTAATTTCGAGACTTTGAGACAAGTAAATTAATCAAGTTAATTGATAGAAACTGACATTTTTAATTATCTAAAGAGAAGCTTTATTATTATTATTATTATTATTATTATTTTTTAAAATTAAAAAAAAAATTAAAATTTTTTTTTTTGATAGAAAGCTTTATCTCATTAAACTAGAATTTGTATACGAGAGGTGGCCATGTGCATCACAGGTTTTTTTATTTTTTTTATTTTTAATAAAAACAAGTACAAGAAAAAGAAAAGAAAAAGTGCACCAACATTACACTTTAAGTAATAAGATGCAATTGATAGACAAAGATTGTAAAATGATAGTATTAATTACTTATTATATCCATCAATCATAACTCATGATGGTGTGAAAATTTCCATCGTAAGAAAGGTTCCTAAAAAAGTAGTGGAGAGCATAAACAAACGTGATTATAGAAAATGAAAACATTCCCATTAAAAAGAAGAATATTTTTTTTGATAACCTTAAAAAGAAGAATATATAGCAAAAGACTTATAGTCGTCGTACTTGTCGTCTTGTGATCAAGCATCTTAATTTCCTAGGCAATTTCCCTCCTTGTTTCTGGGACCATATGATGAGCTTATATAGTTATAATTGTAGTGCTCATGTTGCTCAACTTTGCTAAGCTGATCTAAAGCTAAAACACAGAGAAGATGACCCAAACTGATCAGTAGTAAGTAACAAATAACCCAAATCATTTCTTTTTCTTTCCCTCGTTGTTTGTCTTTGTTTTTCTTCACTCTTTTTCTCTTCCTTTCAAGTTTGTTTCTTGACCAATTAATTCAATATTAAAGATTGATGTATCATATATTATTTCTTAGCTAATTTTTTCCTATGATTAATCCTTGATGGCAGTTTTAGCAGTGGGTTAGAGTTGGCAAGTTTCGTGGTGATCCCTGATATCCTACAACAAGCGTGGACTGCAATTAGTGAACTATATAAAGAAACCAGTCAAAAAGAAGAACCATCTTCCTCAGTGAAATTCAAAATTTATGAGCCACTAAACTGTACAATCATAGCTTTTTTCACTTGGCCTGCTAATAGCAAAGACTGTGTTCAGGGAAATGAAGGAGGAGATTTTGTTACATCATCAGCACTTAAGGGGTATTTTCCTCACTTCAATTTCCTGTGCACCGAAAGCAACCAAAAGTTCTCCATTAACAAACCTGCGTTGGAGCTTTTTACCTCCATTTTTGATGTGCTCCCAAAATCTGTGGTACCTTCTATACTCTGAAAAATCCTCTTTTTTTTTTTTTTTTTTCCATTAATTTTTTATTTTGGTCATAGTACTTGTAAACTTGGCAAAAGTTAAGCAGTCAAGAAACTCAAGACTAGTTCAACTATAGGTCATAACAAATTGCCTGAACAATATATCATTGCCTAAAAATTTTCTATAAGTTTAAACATGTTTGGTCACAAGTAGCTTTGAATAGGGATAAGAAGAGAAGAGACCAACGTGTGGTTGGTAGCCCTCATTTGTCCAAGTATTATTTTTTTGGTAAAGGTTTTGCTACGTACTAGCATGCGGTAATTGCTGCATAATAGATTATGTGGCAGTAAAAAAAATCAATATGTCTTTAGGCCTACTTGATCATATTCACTGCACATGACTCTTGAACATATTATTTATTTATTTTTTTTTTACGGCGACATATCCCATTAGGTAGCAATTGCTCATATACAACAAATGCTTTCCTAAAACATTCTAGAAAATTGAAATAATGTCTAAATTGACCATTCTATTTCAATTCTATTAACTAGTAATTAATTAACAGGAATGTTTATGTGCTGTCCATGTATTATTTTAAGAAATCGATATCAATTTTCATTATCTATTCTTTCTCAAAAAAAAAAAAAAATCATTATCTATGCCAAGATATCACGAGATATAATGATACAATATTTTAAACTATTCCCCTCACTAAGTTGTCTATCCACTACCTAATTTTATAATATGTTCCAAAACAGTAATTTTTGACCTTTTGTTTTTTTATAATTTCAAGATTGTTTTATGTTTAAAAATATAATTTTTTAATTATTATTAAATCATGATATTTGTGCTCAGGTGCTTTTAAATTGTAAGTTTTGTTCATTTTGATTGAAATGATCTTTTAGTCTTACTTTGAATTTTTTGTTTTTTGGCTAAGTAGTATTACTTAGATTTTTCGTTGTCTAATATGTTTCATTCATATATATATATATATATATATATATATATATATATATCTCTCTCTCTCTCTCTCTCTCTCTCTCTCCTTCTCTCTTCCTTGTCGTGGTGTCACCGATTGATGATGGCTAATTACTATATATATTCTTGACTCTGTATACTCATGGCTTTTGACATAGTAAATCAACTCATCTCTCCCTTTCATGCTGGTGGTGTTAACTGTTAATTAAGATGACTAGTTATTATTATTATTTACAATCATATTATTAATTATTATTAATTGATTATATTCTTTGACTTTACATACTCATGACTTTTGAGATTATAATTTATTTTATATTTAAATTTATTCTAATTGCAGATGCTCATTATCTCTTTTTATTTTTGTATTATTCTGTCTTTAATCTAATAGATTCTATCATTTTATTTAATTGTGTAAGTTTTATTGATATGCTGGAAAAAAATTTATTTGATTTTACATTTTTACATATCCAAATTAGTTCAGTTGATGATTTGTTGAACTAGCTAGGTAAAATGCAACAAATCAAATAAGGTAAAAAAGACATACCTCTAAATAATTTAAAATAGAACATAAGCTTTTTTTCACATGTTGGCCAGATTATAAGTTTTCGTGCAATATATGTGGTTCAAAAATTTACTACAAGTTTTTACCATTCCAAGCCCGCTCCCCACTTGCTATTGGAAGATTAATTTCAAAAGTTGTGTTTCTTATTCGTATGAAGAAACTAATGTTAATTTAATTTATGCAAACTTAATTGGTAGTAATATTAGTTTTAGATAATGTATCATTGAGATGAAGTTATATATGTTGAATTTATTAGGAAGTTGTATTTCATTATTTTCTTATAGGAACTTTTCTTTTTTTGGGTTTTGACATAATTGTATATTTATATTTCTTGTTACACCGGTTAGTGACTAATATTCATAGTTACCATGCCACAATAATATTTAAGAATGTGTACAATATGTTATATAAGTTTTATTATTATTTTTATTGAACTTTGGGAATGTGACATGAATAGTTATACATGAGTTGTATTTATTACACAAAAAGTTTTTTTTTTTTTTTTTACAGCCCTAAAAACAACTAAAACTATGACTTAATTCACAATTTTCATGTTAGAAATCGTAACTTCAACTCATGGTTTTAGTTGTTTTTTGCGGTGTAAAACAGTTTTTGTGCAACAAATATTTCCATATATATTAACATGGTACGATTTGTATCACAATGCAGATGGCCAATTCCAAACCATTAATTATCACTGGAAACTCGCTGGGAGGATCTGTTGCCTCTCTCTTCACCTTGTCACTGCTCGAAAAAATCAATTTTACAAACACCAAACGCCCACTTTGCATCACTTTTGGTTCACCCCTTATTGGTGATGAAGGCCTGCAAGAAGCCATATCAAACTATCCAACATGGAACTCTTGCTTTTTGCGTGTAGTTTCTGACCAGGATCCAGTTCCCAGAGTCTTAATTAATGGTTACCAGCCTTTTGGCACATTTCTCTTGTGTTCAAAGCTGGATTGTTCTTGTTTTGAGGATCCTCGAACCATTTTGGAGTTGTTGAAGGCAACCTATTCAGGGAGTCCTGGAAATCAAGATCCTAATCCAATTTTTGACGTCTATGGAACATTTGTGAAGGATATCAACCGAAAGGTACTTTGTAAGGATAATACAATGTTGCCTGAAAGAACTACACAACCATTACGGGCATGCATTACTACACAAATAGTAGCAATCGGACTGATGCAACCAGAGGTAACTCAGTTACAATTCTTTTTGGATAGTATATAATTGAAATGCTTACTTGAGCTATATATATCATTGTATGGTACTTCTATGCTACACCTAGACAATACACTAAATAGAATAGTGTAATGAATGTAATGCTCACCGATTAACAACTAATTCCAAAGCCTCTAATGTTTCTTAAATGGATAAAAATTACTACAATTTGAAGTCTGTCTTTGTCCTTGTGATCTTTTAAAACTCCACTTCTTGCCCAACTCATTTTTACAAGTTATTGCAGCAACAACAACGACAGAATGTTGACGTCAAAATTATCATTACAGAGACAGAAAAACGGGAAAAAAAGACGGCAATACTGAACAGGGAGGCTTTTGATCCCACCAAGGGGTTGAATGACATTAAAGTATATATGGCCTACCTAGAACGTTATAAGAAGTTGTCTAAAGACGACGGAAATGGATACTATGACAGATATAAGTTTGAAAGCCGTAATGGAATGACTACAACTGATATGGATCTGGAAAAGTATAAAAAATCCCTCACAATTTTCTGGAAAGATATGGTTGATCAAGCAGAGAAAAGGCCCCAGACAGTGGGTGCCTTCCTTCGTACCCGCTCGCTCTTTGGGGGAACAAATTACCGAAGGATGATTGAACCACTGGATATAGCTAATTACTACAACAAGGGCTTAAGCGACTACATAAATAATGGAAGGTCTGAACATTACAAAAAATTGGAGCAATGGCTGAAAGAAAAAGAAACTGAGAAACCTTCAAGTTCAAGTGGTCCAAATGATTTGAAGAAACAGAATGTGAAGTCAAGTCTGACGGAGGATTCTTGCTTTTGGGCACATGTTGAGGAGGCTCTCATTTTATGCGAATCGTTGACTGGCAGAGAATCAAGTGTTATGAACAAAGAATCATCAAAGAAGAAACGAAAAGCAAGTGCTATGGACGAAGAATCATCAAAGAAAAAATTGGTTGGGTTTGAAAACTACGTATACGGTTTGATGAAAAATTATGCAGTATCTTCTGAGATTTTCTTACCTAAGAGCAGCTTCATGAAATGGTGGGGAGAGTATAGAGAAATTATGGGAACTTCTTATAGTTCTAGTCTCACTAACTTACTCAAGAATGACAACAATTACGAGGCTTATGCTAAAGGCTCCCTGTTCTTTTAAACTTTGTATGATAGATATGTGCATATTTCAATATCTATGTGTGCACTTCCCTTCAAACATGTGTGGTATTTTGAAGTTATTAACCCAATAAATTGTAAATTAAGGACATCATCTTTTCAACTTTTTAAATTTTTGTATAATAAAATTTTCATGTCTTTCTTTTGCTATTTTTGGGGTTCGATTCTTGATGTGAGTCGATGAAAACAGTTTTAGTGATCATTATCAAAGGAATAGCTTATAATTAATATATATATATATATATATATATATATAATTTAATTGGGTAGGATTTTATATATTTTTGTAACTAGTGCGTTTCCGCTGGGGTCTTGGTCAAGCTGTTTTATTTTACGACTTACATGTCCTGCTTTCTAACACAACTACCGACAATTCTGGATTTATCTGTGATTTAATTTATTTGTCATATGCCTATGGTTGTCAAACAGCTTTTCCTGCCAAGGACGAGGGTAATCGAAGTCACTATACTCACTACTTTAATAATATATATATATATATATATTTATTTATATTTATATTTATATTGTTTTTTAATGAGGAAAAAAAAATCACTACTACTTCAAGACCCAATATGTTGGTAGTACTCACAAACGATGTATCTATAAGGTGTGGTCAGATGTGATATCAAAGGTGAGCCACTCTTTTTTGTTCCTCAGTAAAAAAAAAAAAAAAAAAATGGCACTGACAGACAGGACAGCTAACTCGCATGCTAGCCAATGCAGAGGTAAGGTCCAGGAAAGATGTGAAAAAGAGACAAATGTTTTATTTTCCATTTGGAGTTTTTGGTAAGAGAAAGAGGGGGAAAGAAGTGAGAGGAAGAGAAAATATTTGTGTCAAGTTCTTAATATATTCTTATCTGAATTTTTATTTAATAAATAAATTATAGGAGTAAAAATGTCAAGTTTACTTATAAATATAATTTTCTCACTATTTTTTCCATCCAAATTTTTTTAATGGCAGAATGAAAGATGAAGGGCTCTAAAAAAAAAAAATTCATCCTTTCTTCTTTTTAAAATTTGAAAAATTATAAACTATCTTTTATGTTTCTTCCACCATGGATAAGGAAAATTCCATGAACCTAGCGAGCTTACTAGACTTTACTCACTTTTTTTTTTTTTTTTTTTTTTTTTTTTTTTTTTGGAGAAAGAGACTTTACTCACTTGAGCATATACGTTTGGATTTGTATTATCTCACTTTACAATACACCTAATATTTTAGTTTTTATTTTAACATCCAACACATTAAAATAATATAAAGAAAAAGAAAGAGAGAAGAAAAGTCATTCAATAAAGAAAGTTAATAAACATTGAACCAAATGATACAAAAAATATTTATTTTTTAATTAAAAAAATCTTAAAACACTGAACCAAATGAAATAAAAAGTTAGTATTTAATTTTTCTTGTGCCACTTAAGAGTATTTCAAATTTTTTTTTGCAAAGAACACATTGCTTGGTAAAAGTTTATACTTTTCCATCGTTAGGTCTCTTTCCTCATGCTTTACTTCATTAAACTAGAATACGTATACGAGGGGTGGCCAAGTGTATCAGTGTATCACAGTTATAAAAAGAAAATACTAAAAAAACAAAAAAAGTGCACCAAGGTCTAACATAACTTTTTTCACGAAATGATGAAGTAATAAGATGTAAATTAATGATAGACAACTGACAAAGATAATAAAAATTAAGGCAATTATTATCCATCGATCATAAGTAATACCATTTTAGTTAGTTGAAAATTCAACAAGTTTGGGAATGATGTTGAGTCGAGTAGCTAGAGCCATTAATTTCCTCTAGATGTCGACCTTAGAAGAATGGTCATTAGCTTCGGAGCCTCTCTACGATTGTGTCAACAAGTACCATAGAAAATTTCACATACTCTTGCAAATTACAATCCAACTCATCTGGGTCCACTCAATATAAAAATAGAGAGAATGTGAAAATTTCAGTATATCATACTTTCTTTTGTTAATCATAATTGATAACAAAAGTGAGGAACGAAAATTTTCGCACTAGTTGAACCGACAAGTTGTCAATAGTTAGCAAAAAGATGTTAATAATAAATTTAAATAAAATTAAGTAAAAATTTATCAACTTAATAATTGTAAAAAAATAAAGTTGGTAGTTGTTACTTGTAACCTAGTAATACTGTGTATATATTGTGAAATTTCTTGTGTCTATAAAGTTATTTCTTTTTAAATTTTTTCTTTAGATGTGGGCAGCATATAATGGAATTTCTTATAGTAGGAAAGGTCCAGGAACCGTCCTTCTTGTTTCTTGTCTTTGACTCTTTGTGGAGGATTCAAAAGAATGAGTGATGGGGCTGAAAAGAAAGAATGTTTCTTTAAAAATAGTGGGAATTGGATGCTTATAGTATATTTTCATATTCTGATAGCTCATTTATTCAAAGATAATAAAAAATGACTGGATTAAAGCACGTCAACTAAACCTACACGGTATTTTTTTTATTTTTTATTTTGGATTGTCAACTTGTATTAGAACTTTCATTGATGAGGACTAAAGTCCATTGCAATTACATCACTCATGAGCTGGGTCTCAATACAAGGTGGGGAATCCTCAACCCAGATTACACACTCATTTACATTCTTTGTCTCTCTAGCCAATACGCGAGCAACTGAATTGTTAATTTTGTTCATGTGGGCTGCCTTCCAAGAGCTAAAAAGCTACAAATATTTCCTTGAACCTTCAATTATCTTCAGAATTGGTATGGCAGGCGCAGCAGAGCCATTCAAGGATTGAATTATCAGTTAAGCATCACCTTCTATAACGATATCCTTCAGCCCCAAGTCCCACACAAGAAGGATGACAGCTTCCATTGCTTTGGCTTCTGCTTTTAAGGCCCCTAGTGGGAACTCCAATTTTTTACATATAGCCCCCATGATCTGCCCCTGATGATTTCTGATGACCACACCAATACCACACGTTCCTTGTTCCTTAAAAGCAGCAGCATCTACATTCACTTTATACCAGCCTTGTGGTGGGGGGACCATTGTTTGTTTATGATTTTGGGCCTCGAGGGTCTGCCATTGGAAGGCAAAGCAGTCCAGACCTTTACTCGATATTTCCTTGCCTCTTCTGTGATGGATTTACCTATTTTCCTAGCCCCTCCATGCCGCACCTTATTGTTGTTATTCCACAGACACCATGCCACAATAGCAAAGAGCCCCCAGTCTTTTTCTCCCTGAGAATCCATCATAATCCACAATACATCTAAAAATTCCCTGGGAGTTGGGGGTGAGATATTGCAATTGAGCCCCACTTCACTCCATGTTTCTTTCGCAATCTTGCAACTCCAAAGTATGTGGCCCGAAGATTCACTCTTTCCACAAAAATCACAGCAGTCCTCCTTTAAGATCTTCCCTGTGCATCAAACACTCTTTGTAAGGAGTATGTTTCTACTTGCTCTCCATAGGAAATGCTTTATTTTGTTTGGGTATTGGAGGCTCCATATGGTCTTCCAAATTGTTGTCATCCTAGAGTTGTGCAAGCACCCAAGAACTTCCTCAACTCTTTCCATTTCTACAAGGCATTTTACCGCTACCCTGTAAGCACTTTTCACAGAGAAGCATCCATTAGGAGTTTTTGCCCATACTAGAGAGTCTGCCTGGTTCAGAGGACTAAGGGGGATGCTCAGTATGGTCTTGGCTTCATGGGGTAAGAATGTGTGTTTGACTAGCGAGGTTCTCCATTCCCCTTTCTCGGCGTTAATGAGATCTGCTACCATTTCACACTGCCCCATTGCAGACTTTGGAGTAATCACCTTGCCTGATGCTGATGAAGGCAGCCACCTCGCCTTCCAAGTTTCAATACTTTTTCCATTACCAACAACACATCGAGCCCCCTCATTGATGATGTTTCTTGCCGCCATGATGCTCCTCCATATGTATGATGGCTTCTTCTCAAGGTGAGCCTCCAAGAAGGATGTACCCGAGAAATATTTAGCCTTCATGACCCTATGAGCCAGTGAGTTGGGGTTTTGTTGTAGTCTCCATCCTTGCTTGGCAATGAGGGCTAAATTAAAAGCTTTTAGGTCTCTAAACCCCATCCCGCCCTCTGCCTTAGGTCTGCATAATTTTTTCCAAGAAACCCAGGCTACTTTCTTCTTTCTTCCACGTTGACCCCACCAAAAACCACCCATCATTGAATTAAGTTCTAAGCACAATGAGTCTAGAAGCTTGAAAACATTCATGGTGTATGTAGGAGTGGCCTGTGCAACTGCTTTAATTAAGACTTCCCTTCCTGCATTAGATAGAAGCTTTCCTTTCCAATTTGAAATCTTCCTCCCAACTTGATCATTTATGCGATTAAAGGCCTTTTTCTTTGCTCTTCCCATCAATCGGGGTAAACCCAAATACTTTTTGTGGTGTTGTATGATTTGGGCTCCAAAGGTCCCTTTTGCAAACTCTTTAATCTCTTCCTTTGTGTTTTTGCTAAAGAACAAGGAAGTCTTGTCTCTATTCAGCTTTTGCCCGAATTCTTCCTCATACACTTCCAACACCTTAGCTACTTGCATACGCTCTTCCCTTGTTACTCTACAGAAAATGACATTGTCATCCACAAAAAACAAGTGGGAGACTCTTAGAGCTTGTCTTGCAGCTGAAACCCCTTTGATCAGCCCATCCCTCTCTTTCTTGTTTATCATTTTAGACAAGCCTTCCCCACACAACAAGAACAAGTATGGGGAGATTGGGCCCTCTTGATGAAGGCCCCTTGATGGAGTAATCGCACCTTTCGGTTCTCCATTGATTAGGATCGAATAAGTCATGGAGGTTACATACATCATAATGAGAGATATCTATCTTTCCCCAAAGCCCATTTTCTTCATCATTGATTCAAGGTAAGCCCACTCAACTCTATCGTATTCCTTACTCATATCTAGTTTTACTACATTTAGACCCTCATTTCCCTTCATTTTCTAGTCAATGGAGTGCATTGTTTCAAAGGCAACAATCACAATATCCGTTATCAATCTACTCGGAACGAATGCACTTTGGGCTTCGTTTATGACACCGTGGAGAACTTTCTTCAATCTGTTTGCAAGGACCTTGACATGATTTTATATATCACGTTACATAAACTAATGGGACGATATTCCGTTATCCTTTGGGGGTTTTTCGTCTTAGGAATTAGGCAGATGTGTGTTTTGTTAATTTCTTTCGGCATAACCCCTGAATTAAGGGCCAGTAGTACACAGTTTGTAACAGAAGGGCCAACAATATCCCAATAAGTTTGGTAAAAGATGAGGGACATACCATCTGGGGCCGGTGCCTTGGTGGGGTGCATTTGCTTGAGAGCAGTCCACACTTCCTCTGCCTTGAATCCTTCTGGAGCTCCTCATTCATCTCGGGTGAGACTCTTTCTTCCATGGCATTCAAGCTTTCATCAAAATTGGATGGTTGATTAGAGCTGAATATGGACTTAAAATAATCTATGATTATTTTCTCTGTTGTCTTCTTATCTTCATGCCAAGTGCCTGTATCATCAATCAGTCCCCCAAATCTATTCTTTCGTCGTCTTTGACTAGTTGTAGCATGGAAAAATTTGGTGTTTTTATCACCATGTTGAAGCCATATAACCCTTGATCTCTGATTCCACATAATCTCTTCCCTGGTGTGCAATTCATTAATCTCCCTTCTTAGTGCCTGAACTTCCTCTGCCGTTTCATGGAGCAGGTTCAAAGACTCAAGCTATTGAAGCCGTGTCTATTTCTGCCTTAAGCCTTTATAAATATTGCCAAATCTATTCTTATTCCAGTTCCGAAGTTACTTTTGGCACCTTTCTAATCTTTCCTAAATGGGCAAGACCAAATCATCCCTGTATGGGTCCCAAGCTAATTCGACGATCTCCTTGCACTCCTCTTCCCGAATCCACATAGCTTCAAAGAAGAAGCGTTTCCTCCCCTCTATTCTGTGCTGGTCCTTTTTCAAAAATAGGGCAAAGAGACAATGATCCGAGGATGACATAGAGACGTGGTGGACTTTCGCATTCGGAAAGACCTGAGACCAAGCTTCGTTGGCGACCATTCTGTGAGTGTGTTGTTCGCCGAATCTACCATTACACCAAGTGAACTTCAGCCCTACAAACCCCAAGTCGAATAGGCCGCATCTACTAAGTGTTTCTCTAAACGCACCCATTTGTTCAGCATCTCTATCCTTCTAGCCCAACTTCTCATCGAGGTGAACAATCTCATTAAAATCTCCACAAACCAACCATGGTAAACTACATTGTGCATTGAGTGTTTCAAGTAAAATTTCTAAGAGTGAGGATACGCATCGATGCTACAAAGAAGCTTATAAGGGGAAAGAAGGTCTCGATTGAAGGGGGGAAAGCAGATGGATTTTCTTCAAGTATGAATGGCTGCCTAATTTCTGCTATTGATGTGGAATGCTAAACCATGGGAAGAAAGACTGCCTGGAAAAAAAGGATGGGGAAATCATTGGAAGTGAAGAGTGAATGCAATACGGAGCATGGATAAGGGGAGAACCACAGAGACGTTTGGGGCGAGATTACGAAAAGATGGGAGGGGGAAATCCACCAGAAAACAGCGATGCTCATAGGGTGCATACATCGGAGCCACCGACATGGGAAAGACTCTGACTGAAGGAAATACCGGCGGCAGGTGGGCAACATGTGAACAACCAGGCTTTTTGTCAGGAAGATGGTCCAAGCTACAAACAAGAAAAATAGGTGTGAGTCGGAGGGGGGGGGGGGGGGGGGGGGGGACCCAACAGAGGGTGGAGATGGTTCATGAAAATGGTAAGGTCAACCTTTCAGAAACAAAGGTTGAAAAAACTCAAACCAAAAGAGGGGAGGCGCCTTTGATGGGCACATTGCTCATAACATTAAAGGAGGATAGAATGCAATGGGAAAAAAGTGACGAAGATTAAGCCAGTGATAAAGCCTAAAGTAAAGCAAGAAAATATGCTACAAACAATCAGCATGGGGCCTGGGGAAAAAGAAAACCAAAATTGGGCCAACAATGACTTAAGCCCATTAGCAATGAGCTATGACCAGGAAAAGGGATGGACTGCAGAGGTATTGGGCCTGAAAAGTGGGCATTGGAAGTTCCTAGCCAGACAAGTTAAAGCAAAAAGCCCACAAGAAGAATCTTATCTAGCAAATCAGAAAAGAAAAGGAGACACCCCTCTATCAGAGTTGGATCCAAATACTAATCGTAAACGGAGGGTGAAAGGAAAGCTTCAAGCAGAGAATAACCTTGAGGATGATGGAAAAATGGTTGGCGGGGTGGCAGTGGCTGCGGGGGCTTCGCTGACAGTTCGCACCCTCACCGAAGAGGTGAAACAAAAAAACCCCATAGTGGTCTTCCTAGTAGAAACGAAAGCAAGCACAGATAGGATGAAAGGTTTTCAGAATAAATTGGGCTTCACCCAAGGAATCATTGTTCCGAGTAATGGTAGGAGTGGCGGATTGGCTTTACTGTGGAGGGAAGGAACGGATATCAGATTTAAGAGCTTTTCTTACTCCCACATCGATGTGGTTGTTCACGGGGAAGGCAATGGAGGGCCTTGGAGAGTAACTTGCTTTTATAGACACCTCGACACTGGAAAAATGTACACTTCTTGGCGGTTACCGACACGGTATTTGAGACTTGTCGTCTTGTGATGCACCTGAATTTCCTGGGAAATTTCTCTGCTGATAAGTAGAAAAGTAGAACCATGCGATGCTTTATGCTTACGTATGTACTACTCAGATTGCTCAACTTTCCTAAGCAAATTAATCTAAAGCCAGAGAGAGAGGATGACACAAACTCAGTTGTAAGTAAAATAAAAAGCCAAATCATTTCTTTTTCTTTCCTTAGTTGTTTGTGTTTGTTTCTTGTGATTAATTATTCTTGATGGCAGGTTTAGCAGTGGGTTAGAGTTGGCAAATTTCGTGGTGAGCCTTGATGTCTTGCACGATGCATGGGCTGCAATTTGGAACCTATACACAGAAATCAGTCAAAATGAAGGACCATCTTCCCTAGTGAAATTCAAAGTTTTTGAGTTACCAAACTGTACCATCTTAGCTTTTTTCGCTTGGCCTGCTAATAGCAAAGACTATGTTCAGGGAAATGGAGGAAGATATTTTGTTTCATCATCAAATCTTAAGGAGTCTTTTCCTTTCTTCAATAAATTTTGAGAAATGCCTTCTTAAGAGTTGGCCATTTCTATGTCCAACTAATGTCATATTTACAAAATCTTAAGCATGTAGTTAAAAATTAGTTAAATAGTTAGACCTTCGAATTTGAAATTGTGTAATTCACAAGAGATGAAAGAGATTAGATTTTTTTAAAGGGGCGTTTCAGATTGTTATTTTTTATTTTCCTGAATCGTTAATTTTCCTTGAATTGTCATGAGAAAGGGGATATTCTTTTTTTCTTTTTTCTTTTTTTTTAAGAATCAAAAGGGGAAAAGATATGAAAGCAAAGAATTTTGAGTTTTTAGTGAAACCCACATATACTTTTATTTCAGAAAGGACACGGCAAAATGTAGAGGTATCTATTATTATATAATTTAATTGGGTTGATTTTCCAAGTTTCAATAATTAATTCTCAAATAAAATACTATCTAATGAGTACCATACATTATATTCATAATCTTTTATAAAATTTATTTTGTAAGAGCACTCACATCTGTCTGTGTATAATAGAAAAAGATGCAAGATTTACACAATCTAGCCAAAAACTAACTCACATCAGAAAGTGCAAAGGTGTGTAAATATACACATTTACTATAGTAACAGTGCTTATTTGCATGATTACTGTAGCTATAGTAACAGTGCTTATATATATTGAAATATATAATCAATTAGTTTCAATGGATCTGTTTTTACCTTAAGGATAGCTAGGTTAAATCATCTCCAGGTTTTTTACCAATTAGGTTTTCTTGAATCATCATATCATGGTGTACTTTATATTTCCACTTTATTTGCATGATATGATATTATTGTGTTAACCTAGTGTTGGGGTACTTTTCTTTACACCTAATGTTATTTAAATAACACCCATTTTTTTTTCCTTTCAAATGTATTATTGGACATGCTTAAATATCTTTTCCAATTATCACTATGCTAGACCACAACCTTTCTCCTTTCTACCACAAAATTGGGCTATGCTACAGGACTCAATACTTTCTCATAAAAAAACCCGAATTATTTAGTAAAGCGAGATAAAATCTAATCTTTTCTAAAAGACCAAGAATACTTTTACTTAGGCAAGGTTTAAAAAGCCCACGATTCAAATCCATGACAAAACAACTTTATCGATGGAATTCAAGTCCATAATCAAAGTTCATGGTTTAAACCCATGGTAATTTATTTATCCAAAAGCCCAATCCTCATTGGCAATATTTGAAGCCCAATTTTTCATTGGCAACATCATAGCCCAATTTTCATTGGCAACATCAAAGCTCAATTCTCATTGACAATATCAAAAGCCTAGTTCCCGCTGGCAACATCAAAAGTCCAATCTTCATTGGCAATATCAAAAACCCAATTTTCATTTTGGCACTATTTTATCAAAAAAACCCGAGATTATTAACGCTTGACAAAGAGAAAAGTATCATGGCATAATTATTGCTTAAGTATTACTATGGCAAAAAACCATGACAATTGTTTTATAAAAGCTCATAGGGAGTTATCTTGAAGAATATGTTCTCATATTATAACCCATGAAACACATGGTCATCACTTGCATCACAACATCCATAAAACATATCTTCAACGCTCATGGAAAATACTCGATCCCACAAGCTTATCATTTAAATTATGATGCGACTATTAGAAGCCATGAACGTTATTTATGGAATCCATCATAGTAAAGGTTATTTTCAAAGGTATTTTGAAAACTTGTCATATTGTTTCAAACATCACAATTAATTGCCCAAAAGACCCATTGCAAGTATCTATAAAAAACACAAAGAATATTTACTAATAAAAAGTCCATGAGGAAGGAAACCCCATGGCAACATGTGTTATTGATTTTGTAGGACGCACACAACCCAACCCAAGGGAACCAACCCAGGTGAACAGGCCCAATCAAAGAGATCCCAGCAAGGAGCAGAGGACTGAAAGTAGGCAAAAACAGCCCTTGTTCATCCCTAACCAAAGTACAACAAGAGAACCAAGTCCTTAAGAATGAACTAGAGGCTGTCCCATCAGCTTTTGGTCACTCTTTGCCTGACGTGAATAGTACCCGAGGCTTGTAACATTAATTGAAGACTAAAGGGTGATGAGACTCCATCATCTTTATTCAAGACTGCACCTCTAGCAGAAGGAGAGCTGAAACCAAATTATTCAAATTCCAGCAAATTGATGCTATAAATGTTAAAAACGTTCAAGACATGATTCATGTGCCAAGCACATGAATTCTAAAGGGGAAAAAATTGGGAACATGTGGTTTGGAGGGCATAAGGGGATCTCCAGCGGAATCCCCTGAAGTAGGCTTAGAACTTGACACTTGGCTTGGGGTGTTGAATCTTACTTCTTGGGGGGTCTAAATCTTAGTTGCAACCTTAGGATTTGCTTTTGATACACGCCCCAATCACATTGATTAAGCTCAGCCCCAAAAATCCTGGCATTTAATGCAAAATCCCATCATTACCCAAAAAAGCAAAGCAGCTCATAAAGCAAACCTTCTACTTTTGATCAAAAAATCCCAAGAAGGTTAACCTTGGTTCTCCACCCCTGAATCAGACCTACGTTTTTGGATTCTTGTTAATTAATGCTCCTCTAAACTCTATTATAAAAGCATAAGCATCTCAGCCCACAAACACAACAATTGCCCTTTGAAACTTTCTGATTGATTGGTCATTTTGCTTGCAATTCAACTCTCTTTAAGCTCACTACTCATCCCTTTCAGCCCACATTCATCTAACCTCATACACTCTTTTCCTCTCTTTTACACAAACACAGCCTATAAATGCCTCCCACTACTCACAAAAAGCCTTAATCTCAGAGTTAATCTCATCTCACTCACTAAAACAGCCCACATTGTCTCATTCATGCCTTATGAATACACACCCACCAAAATCTTAGTTTAATACTTGCTGCACTGAGCTGGGATCCCTCTCTCCTTTCACACCATGCCAATTAATCCTTTCCTTCTTCCAATGAAACCTTTAATTTTTACTTTTTATTTTACGGTTGAAGGATATAATGTATATGTAACAATCGAACTCTTCCCTTTCATTGATGTAATGATGGCTGAAAGTATAATGAACTCCCCTAACCAAGACATGCAAGGACTCCCAGGAGCTAACATATTCCTAAATTTATTTAATCATTGACCATTGGATTGTTTAAATCTGTCTTTTTTGGACAAAGTGTAATTTTATCCTTACCGTTGGAGATTTTATTTCACTTGAACTATCGGACCAAGACCACTAATGTATTAATTAAGTATTGTAACATGTTTTTCATTGGGCTTTTTGTTGCTATTTTGTCAAGTGCAACCTTTGTTTCTTGTTTGGATAGGCTTTGTCATCACACTAAAAGCCTTTAGGTATCATCTCAAGAGCCCATAGTCGAGTTTCGGCTTGGCTTCCCAACATCTTAGATAGAGGCATCAATTTTTCCCTCGACACCTAGAACTGAATAATTTATCTAAGTAATCACTTGTCTAAATAACTAGGTTAAACAACTTGTGTTAAGAGGTCTAAAAACATACATATTCATTTAAAAAAAAAAAGCTATTTTTATCTTGCCCTTTACAAAACCAACCAAGTGCAAAAGGAGGGTTTATTTTTTATTTTTCAAACTAAAATAAATGATGCCATATTGTTTGCTCTGTCAACTAGTGAAAATTTTATGTTCTCCATAAATAAAAACCTATATTTTTACTTTAATTTTTGTTTAAAATTTTTATCTACTCCTATATGAGCCCATCCATTTTTTGATATGATATATATAGTGGTGATTAAGTTTTTTCAATTACAATAATTGGAAAGGTAAGAAAAAAAGTAGAGTTTTCCCATCATTTAAAAAACTTTCACTTGCATACCTCTATTTTGATGTTGTCTTTAATCTTAAACCACTATTTGTTGTCATCCACAATCATAGTTCTCTCTCTTTTAAAGCATACAAAAGAATCATCATAATCTTTCCTACTAAATTATTGCTCTTCTTGATACATCTGTAAATATCTACCGAATCAAATATATCCATACGTTTTGCAAACAAAACGCAAAATCAAAATGTCATATGAGCAATTGTTACTCAACAATGATTGATTGGATCCATTAAGAAAATAACTTTATATTGATAACCTAAAGAAACAGTTCCCCCCCCCCCCCCCCCCCCCCCCACACACACACACACACACACACACACACACACAAAGAAAAAAGAAAGAAAGACAAATAGCAAAGCCTCATAATCAAGCTGCTATATAAATCAATTATAAAAGAAAAATAATGAAAATCTCATTGTAAAAGCTAAAATATGTTTGTGCGCACCGGAAATGAGACTATTTGGACTAGAGCTCACTTGGACTCACAACTTATTTGTAGGATGGGTTTGGGTTTCCTACACTGAGTCGTCCTTGGCACGGAGACTCAATGAGATCACTTTTCTCTCCTCACAGCCTAGTTCAATCTACAGCCCCTTTTGCTCTCTTTCTACACCTCCTTTCTTCCCTAGTTTTTCCCACCCCCCTTTCTTCCCAGAATTCTCATATTTATAGTCTGCAGTTAGTGGAGAGTTTATGATTATATTCCTTTAGTGCAGCAAGCGGTCCAGTGTCATCCAACATAAGTGGGTAGTTAGGTGGTTACGGGAAGCGGTGAGGATGGCCTTGGAACTTGGTTCCCACTTCCGCAGACACGTTCGGCAGCGGTGCCCCCACAAGATTCTGCCGGGCATTAATCGAACGACATGTTCAGACACCGATCACAGTATTGGTCGGCAAGGGCTTGCCGATCGTAAATATTGCCGCGCGCTTGGGCCAGCAGCTTTTGTATACTTGGGCTGGGCCTGTAGAGAGAGAAAAGGAGCATGGGCCTCATCCTCGAATGAGAATTGATGGCCCAATTGGGTGTGGGTATGGGTGCCGTACAATGTCACTTATCTAATCATTTTTGTTTGACTTGTTAGTTCCAATTATGGATAACACTCCTATTTGCAAAAAGAAGATTGTGTCCTAAAATAAATAAGATTCCATCTATTTATAGTTCAAGCTTTTAGGTAAGGGTAATTTATCATGTTTAGTGTGACTAGTGTCAAGTCAATCATGTATTTTTAATCCTAACAAACCGAAAGCTACCTAATTCCATTAATTTGGCTTACTAAAATTTTGGAAAAATTACACTTTATTATCTTAAACTATACCTCTGATTATACTTTGCATTCTAAATTTTTTCAAATGCACGTTTTGCACCCTAAATTATAATTATTGTTACACTTTGCACCCTGACGTTAAGTTTACTATTAACTTGGATGGAAAAATATGGTACCACGTGAAAAGACCTAATTGTCCATTTTCTTAATGCTTTAAAAACAAAAGAGATATTACACTTTACCACCCTAAACTATACTCTTGATTATACGTTGCAACCTAAACTTTGAAATTCTATCTAAGTTAATAGAAAACTTAATGTCAGGGTGCAAAGTGTAACAAAAATTATAGTTTAAGGCACAAAACATGCATTCAAAAAGTTTAGAATGCAAAGTGTAACATGATGTATAGTGTAAAGTGGTAAAATGTAATTTTCCCTAAAATTTTCAACTTTTTAGCTTAATAAGCTTTTATGACTTTGTTCATCAATATTTTGTTTTTTTTTTTACAAGTTGATATATATATATATATATATATATATATGAAAAGAAATGTATACACAAAAGATAATTCAGTGCTCATTACTTCTCATAAAGCAATGCGAAGTCTCATCGTAGTTCAAACAATAGTTTTTAGTGTTTAAACACTGAAAACTGTGAGTCAAAAAAAAAAAAAAACACATTTGGTAAGAGATTTCTTTGCATAGTGTTTGAGTTATGTTTCTCATTTTAGGGCGTTTGAACTTTGAACACCGAATTTAGGAAATTCCTCTTACCAGTTTTTAGTTTTCAAACAACATTACTCAATGACACTTTTATAAATATGTTAAAAAATTGTAGATCTCACTTGATTAGATCACATGAGAGAACTTTCTCTCTCTTTAAATAAAATAATAATACTTTTGTTGTACTTGTCAGCTTTTTAAAAAAAACACATACACATACCAAATACACAACTATGTTTTTTCACATTTTAAAATATGTTATTTAAAAATATGCTACTAAATACATTATTTGCATTATGAATATTTTAAATACATTTTTTCACAATAGTTTTTAAACTACAGTTTTTCACATCATTTTAAACAACAATACTTGAAATTAGCTACCAAACAACCCTAAGACATTTGGCATCAAAATGAGCTTCCTGCTTTCCTTAAAGGTGAGCTTTCTCATTCTTACAGCGGCTTTTTCGGGATTTAAGAGCTGTTTCTCATTTGCCATCTTCGTCATTTCTTCCTAGAAGTGCTTATTGCCTTTGTGTTAGGACTTCATACTAATGGGATTTTCCAGATGTTCCCATTTATTCTGCAATTGTGACCATAGTTAAATGTTATCTTCGAGTTATCATATCCATAGTTCAATGATCAGTTATAATTGTATTACTTTAATGTTAACATGGTATGAATTAGTACCACATATCTACAAATGCATTGATCAACTATATTGAACTACAATTATCAAGATAAATATTGAAGGAGAAAGAAATTGAGGCCCTCAGGTCCAACTCCATATGAAATGCTGCCTCAGCACATAAAATACCTATTAAGACCCAGTTGAAATGAAGCAGGCATGCGCCTAAAAAAGTAAAACCCCAAATGCAATGCTGTTTCCTAAGAGCATCTCTCTAATAGACTTCTTAAACCTAAATTTCTTCAAATTTTGGAGAGTGAACCCTTAAAAAATTGGGTTACTGGGATGCTCTTTTTTCAAAGCGCTATACTGTAGCTTTGTAAACACATTTTTAAGTATGTAGTTAAGCATTAGTTACTTTTTAAGTCATGAGATGAAAGAGAAAAGGTTAATAGCAAAAATTTTAAGGATCCTCTAATAAATCACAATTTATATGGCAGATTGTAAGTGGTTGAGAAAAAATAGGAAGTTCATATGAAAATGATATGCAACTAATTAATCATAGTTCATGTGGCAGATTGTAAGTGAGGAAGAAAAAATAGCGGACATGAAGAAAAAATGGCGGACTCATATGAAAAAGATGTACAACTAATCACAATCTGCTATGTAGAATAGTTGTGGTAAAAATTGTCTTGTTTTAGATTTTTTTAAAGGGGCATTTCAGATTTTTACTTTTTATTTTCATGAATCGCAAATATTCCTTGAATTGCCGTGCCTGTGAGAGAGGGGAAAAGATGTGAAAGCAAATAATAGTATAGCTCTGTAAACACATTTTTAAGTATGTAGTTAAAATAAACACTAGTTACTTTTTAAGTCATGAGATGAAAGAGAAAAGGTTAATAGAAAAAATTCTAAGAACACTTAATAAACGACAACCTGCAACCTGTTTATATGGCAGCTAGATTGTAAGTAGTAGAGAAAAGTGGTGAGTTTGAATGAAAAAAAATGTGCAATTAGTCATAATTTATCATGTAAAATAATTGTAGTAAAAATTATTATTTTATCTTGTGTTTTAGATTTTTTTAAAGGGGCGTTTCAGATTTTTACTTTTTATTTTCCAGAATCGTAAATTTCCATTGAATTGCCGTGAGAAAGGGGAAAAGATGTGAAAGCAAAGAATTTTGAGTTTTAAGTGGAACCCAACCTCGCGTACACTTTTATTTCAGAAAAGACACGACACAACAAAATGTAGAGTAGGTATCTCTATTATTATATATATAAAATTTAATTGGGTAGATTTTTATATATTTTTGTAACTTTTGCGTTTCCGCTGGGGTGTCTTGGTCAAGTTGTTTTATTTTACGACTTACAAGTCCTGCTTTCTAACACAACTACCGACCATTCTGGATTTATCTGTGATTTATTTATTTTTTTTTTTTTTTTTTTTGAGAATCGTGATTTAATTATTTTGTCATATGACTATGGTTGTCAAACAGCTTTTTCTGCCTAACACGGCTAGAAATTATACAGTATTTTGATAAGTCATTTTATTTGTTTACTATTTTAATAAAAGATTTTTATTTGTTTAAAATTGTTAATTCAGTAATTAATTTTAGTTTAAAAAAAATTATAACTTAACAATTTTAAACAGGTGAGAGTTTTTAGTAGAATAATGAACTATGTCACTTGTCCATCATAAAAACCTTATAATTTCTTCGAGAAGAGGTAATCGAAGTCACTACTACTTGAAGACCCAATTTTATAATGAGGAAAAAAAAATCACTACTACTTCAAGACCCAATTACTAGTTTAAGTTTATATTTCAAACAATGACACTGACAATACAGCTAATGCAGAGGTAAGGTTTTCTTCCACCATGGATAAGGAAAATTCCATGAACCTAGTGAGCTTACTAGACTTCACTCATTTTTTTTTTTTTTTTTTTTTTTTTTTCTGTTTATTTTGGAGAAAGAGACTTTACTCACTTGAGCATACACGTTTAGATTTGTACTATCTCACTAAATCACTACTACTTCAAGACCCAATTACTAGTTTAAGTTTATATTTCAAACAATGACACTAACAGGACAGCTAATGCGGAGGTAAGGTCCAGGAAAGATGTGAAAAAGAGACAATTTCTTCCACCATGGATAAGGAAAATTCCATGAACCTAGTGAGCTTACTAGACTTTACTCACTTTTTTTTCTTCCGGTTCATGTGTGTCCTAAGGGCACACATTAAGCTATTTATTTTTGGAAACATTTTCTCGGAAATTGAAAAAATTGTCAATTCTTTTTCAATTCCCCAAAAAAAAATTTCCAAAAATAAAAATTATTTCTGTGTTCTTAGGACACACATTAACAAAATCTTTTTTTTTTTGTTCTTTTTTGAGAAAGAGACTTTACTCACTTGAGCATACACGTTTAGATTTGTACTATCTCACTAAATCACTACTACTTCAAGACCCAATTACTAGTTTCAGTTTATATTTCAAACAATGACACTGACAGGACAGCTAATGCAGAGGTAACAATTTCTTCCACCATGGATAAGGAAAATTCCATGAACCTAGTGAGCTTACTAGACTTTACCCACTTTTTTTTTTTTTTTTTGAGAAAGAGACTTTACTCACTCGAGCATACACGGTTGGATTTGTAGTGTCTCACTTTACAATACACCTAATATTTTAATTTTAATTTTAATTTTAACGTCCAACACATTAAAATAATATAATTACATAATAAAATAATATAAAGAAAGAGGAAAGAGAAGAAGAGTCATTCAATATAGAAAGTTAATAAACATTGAATCAAATGACACAAAAAATATTTATTTTTTATTTAAAAAATCTTTCCTCATGCTTTACCTCATTAAATTAGAATATGTATACGAGGGGTGGCCAAGTGTATCAGTGCATCACAGTTATAAAAAGAAAATACTAAAAAAAAAAAAAAGTGCACCAAGGTCTAACTTAACGTTTTACACGAACTGATGAAGTAATAAGATGTAAATTAATGATAGACAATTGACAAATATAATAAAAATGAAGGCAATTATTATCCATAAACCATAACTAATACCATTTTAGTTAGTTGAGAATTCAATAAGTTTGGGAATGATGTTGAGTCGAGTAGCTAGAGCCATTAATTTCCTCTAGACGTTGACCTTAGAAGAAATGGTCATTAGCTTCAGAGCCTCTCTATGATTGCACCAACAAGTACCATAGAAAATTTCACATTCTCTTGCAAATTACAATTCAACTCATCTGGGTCCACTCAATACAAAAACAGAGATAATGTGAAAATTTCAGTATATCATAGACTTTCTTTTGTTAATCATAATTTGATAACAAAAGTGTGGAACAAAAAATTTTGCACCAGTTAAATCCACAAGTTAGTAATAATAAGTAAAAAGATGTTAATAATAAATTTTTGAATAAAATTAAGTAAAAATTTATTGCTAGGACATATGTGATTCACTTGCTAGGAACATATGTCACTATTTTAATACTTCAAGAAACCTTGTTTAATACTTCAAGAAACCTTGTTTCAAGTTCAAGTGTTAAATCCATGCAAGTGTGTCCAAGATTCAAGTGTGAAAAGTGTTGTTCATTAAAGCTCGACAACTAGTATCTATCGAGACCTGTAGAGCTGTTCCAGCCCGTGGCTCAACAGCAGCTCGATAGATAGGTATCTGTCGAGGTTTATGAAGTTCAGTTTTTTAGGAGTGTTTTTCATTCAATCCGTGATTGTATGTTTGGACTTTCTTTTCTTACAACCCTAAACATATAAAAGAATTATTTTAAGGGCCGTCAAAGGTGGAACAAGTTGCATAAGTGTTGAGCAAAGTTTGTTCAAGCAAATTGTGACCGGAGACAGAATTTTCCCTAGTTCATCCTTCTTGTGAAGAAGCTACTGTGTTTGTGCACCGTAGGGTTTTGTAACCAAGGAGCTTCTCGATTTTCATCATGTGATGAACTGAAGAATTTTATCGTGTGATGAACTGAAGAACTTTGCAGCCAACAACCTTCTCTAGTTGGTGATTGAAGTCGCGTATCCGCGCAATTGGTTAGTCATGTACTAGGAGCCGTGCATTACAAGGAGAGATTGTCACTATAGAAAAAATCCAATTAGGTATTGGGGTAAGGGTTCAACTATAGGTTGGTATAAGGTACTGGGATTCCTTTACTTGTAACCGCTTGTTGTGATAATAGTGGATTCTCGAAAGTGGTGACCTTAAAATTACCCAATGGATTTTTTGTCGTGTAGGTTTTCCCCATTCGTAAACAAATCATCGTGTCAATTTATTATCCGCTGCATACTTAGTTTATTGGTGATTTGTTTGTGCTACCACGCGTTTGCATGTTAATTTGATTAATTAATAAACTTGGCTAATTAATCAATTAATTTATCACAAGGGGTCAATTTTTTTTTGGCCTATCAAGTGGTATCAGAGCAGGCACACTTTGATTAGGATTAATCTTTGTTGTGTGATCCATTGACCCCTGTTTGTCATGGATAGAGGACAGTCTCTCATTATGCCTCTTTTATTTGATGGCATTAACTATGCATACTGGAAAGTACGTATGAAAGCTTTCTTGTAGTCTCTAGATGAGAAAGTGTGGCAAGCTGTAGAGATAGGCTGGACCAAGCCAAAGGAAGCGCCAGCCGGTTGGGATGATGCCAAGATCAAGGCGGCAAACTTCAACAGCAGGGCATTGAATGCTTTGTTCAGTGCAGTCACTAATGAGGAGTTTAAGAAATTATCATCCACAAAAACTGCGAAGGAAGCATGGCCCATTCTCCAGACAACCTATGAGGGAACAAAGGCTGTCAAGGACTCGAAGCTTCAAAGGCTCACTACTAGCTTCGAAAAGATTTAGATGGAGAAGGATGAGTCATTCGATGAGTTCTATGTCAAGCTTAAGGACATAGTGAACTCAGCTTTTAATCTTGGGGAAACCATTTATGAATCCAAGATTGTGAGAAAGGTGCTCAGATCTCTACCCGAGAGATTCAATGCTAAGATCACTGCGATCGAGGAATCAAAAGACGTTGACAAGATTCCTTTGACAGAGCTAGTTAGTAATCTGCAGACCTATGAGTTAGGTTTAACAAGAATTAGTAAGTCGAGTAAGGGAAAGAGCATGGCATTGAAGGCCAAGAGCAGTGATATTGATGAGTCTTCAGATGATGAGGATTCTAAGATGAAGTCCTACATTACCAAGCAATTCAAGAAGTTCATGAAGAATGCCAATGGGAAGGGCTTCGACAAGGACCGTAGGCAATCCAGTTTTTCTCAGTTCAAGACCTAAGACAAAGGGAAGAAGGAGGCTAGGGATAGCGGTCAGTATACTGTTCCTTCAGGACTAAAGTGCTTTGGGTGTCAAGGCTTCGATCATATGAAACAAGAGTGCCCTACATATATCAAGACCATTGGGAAGAGCAAGGCACTTGCTATTACTTTAAGCGACACCGAGCCTGAAGATCGTAAATGCCTTCACTACCACTATTAATCCTACTGAAGGGATTGTTGAAGATGTGGATAAAGAAGAGGAATTGGTGGAGTCTAAGTTTGAGAAGATGAATGAACAAGATGACATCCACACAGCTTATGCAAAGTTATACAAGGTCTCAGAAAAGCATGAGAAGTTGTATAGGTTAACCATAAGAAGCTTAGTGATGTTGAGCTTGAGCTTGAAGAGCTTTCCACAAAGTTTGATGAAGCCAATTAGACTATTGGAGCACTAAGGTTTGAGAATAACTTCTTGGCTGAGAAGATCAAGAAGCTTGAGGCAGAACTGTTCCAAGTCAGAGCTCAACTGAAAAGGACTTCAAGCACTAAGCTCGATGAAATGCTTAGTCTTCAGAAATCTGCTTCCGATCGAATTGGTTTAGGGTATGATTTCTCTTTTCCTAGTATTGCTTCTACTAGAACTACTATTTTTGTTCCTCCTACTAATAATGTTGAAATTGAGAACACTAATGTCAAAACTAATTAGGCTAGTGAGAACATAGACAAGGGTAAATCTATTTTAGGAGCACCCCCTAAGCAGGATAAGAAAGAGGTTAAAAACCCTAGGACTAAGAAGGCGAACTCTCAAAAGCCTAAACAGAAGAAGCAACATCTCTGTCATCACTATGGAGCAGCCGGTCATACTTGACCTAATTGCTATAAGTGGTTAGCCACTCAATAGAGTAACGACATGATCGCATCGGGAAACCAGAATCAGTTTCCATCCTCTTTTGTTCATCTTGGAGATCTTCTCAAAGCCCTCATGTTCCTTTCGAACTTGAACAGTTTCAATTCTTCCCCCTCACCACCAGTTCAAGGGTTTACTCAAAGGAAAAGGTCTTCCAAGGTGTGGAAGGAAAAAGGGCTCCAAGTGATTATGTCACTTTTTCTCTCTCCTCTTCTTGTTTTTGTTTGCATTACTTGAGTGTTTTACTTTACTATTTTTGAGTCAGTCTAGTTTTATGCATTGCTTTGTTTTGTTTAACATGTTTCTGTTTGTTTTCAGTTTTTTTTTTTTTTTCATATAAAAATAAATTTTTTAAAAAAATCAGAAATATACAAAATTAGTGTGTGTTTTGTGTACATTGGTACTTGTGTACCTTGGATGGCCATTGAAACAAAGTTTTCTAAATTTTGTATCATTTGTAGCTTAGATGAGCATCTCTATGCATAACTAAGCAAGTGAGCTTTGTGGCTCGTGTTTGTGATGAGTAAGATTAAGTAATTTCTTGTACTTAATACTTGTATCACCCTTTTTGATAGGAAGGACTAGAAAATCCTAAGAGAAAGGCATAAATAACCATCTCACCACTGTTGCCCGCCAATCATGAAATGACATTTGTGTGCTTCGGCATAGCAAAATTGGAATGTCAAATGCTTAACATCATTGGGTATTTCTTTTCTATCTCTTATATGTCCATGCATGATTTGCTTAAAAATAAAAATATGCAAAGAAAAATAAAAGCAAAAAGATCAAAATGCTTTATATATGATTGCAAGCGTGTATTCTAGGAGATGTAGGAGTTATAGGATGTACCTTAAAGGTGATAGTCCCCATCAAACAATTATGATTGTGTATGAGTTAAAACGATTTTCTCATATCTCAAATCGTCATAACATGTAGACGCTTTTGCAATCTTGCGATATTTTTCACATATAACACGCAATATTCTTAGCTATTCTTGATACATGTGCAGGTACAATGTGATTTGGCCATCACAAGGTTTACATGTGTTAATGTATGCTCATTAAACTGTCTTGACTTGTTTTTGAAATATAAAATTGGTTAGATGTGTTTAGTGTGTGTGTGTGTGTGTGTGTGTTTTTGGGATCCATGTGCTTAACATTTTTGTTGAGAAATATTTTTGAGAGTTTAAAATGTTGTTTGGATCTTTGGTTGAGTTGCATGCTTGATTGCATTCATATATGTGTTTTTCCTTTCTTGAAAAACTGTTTTAAAGTAACCTCGACAGATCCTCGACACCTCTCGATACCTGGCTTATCTGTCAAGCTCTTCAGTTGATTTTTATCGCAATTTCGACACCTCTCGATAGCTAGGTGGATCGATTGAGAAAGTTTCTATCTCTTCAATAGCTCCTCGACAAATCCTCGATCCATCGAGCTTCCTTTTGCCTTGGACACATGCTCGATAGATGCTTTTGGCTAACCCTTTAAAGCTCAACAGATCCTCGACACCTCTCGATCTATTGAGATTTACTAATGGGCTATATAAGGGGCACTTGCGATTTCTGATCTCATTTCTCTTGATCTCTCTCGATCTATCTAGCCTCTTCACCTCCCGAAACCTCTCTCACTCATGTTCAACCTCTTCCTCAAGGATTCTTCGAACTTATTCAAGTTTTTCTTCACTTGGTAAGTTTCTAATCCCTCATTTTCATGCATTTCATGCTTTGTAATCTAAGTTTTTGGAATTTTTGCATAATTTGGGGTTTTTCAAAATCAAAAAGGTTTTTATGAAATTTTTGGGATGAGTTTTGAAGATTTGATCTTAAAAACTTCATGCATTACATCTCATGAGCATTATAATAGTATTGTCATGCATTTAGATGTGTGCAACTAATTGTGTGCTGGTAGGTTTGGATTGGGCTGAGCCCATGATGCTTTTTATATTGCATGTCACATGTTCATGCATTCTCATGCATACGTTCTTTCCTTTCAATATATTCTTGATATATTTTGAACTGTTTTGAGACTTTTCTGATTGTCTTCTCTCTCTCCCCTTCTCTCCCTCTCTCCGTTTACATTATTCTGCTTCTATGGCACCCAAACGTAAATCTGCTCTGTCTCGGAACCCTCTTCGTTCTGGGGCATCCTCTTCTGCTGACACCCTACTCCTTTCTTTATCTGGTTCTGTGATGAGAAGGCTAAATCAGACTTCTTTGGGAACTTTTCTCGACAAGGCATTCATTCTGAACGCCAAGTTATCTTGTCAGACTTCTCTGACACTGACCTACCCACTGCTATCTACAGTAGGGGATGGGGGCCACTGTGTGACTCCCCGGTCACTTCTCCATCCGTGCTGATCTAGGAGTTTTACTCCAACTTGCATGGATTTGATTATTCAGTACCTCATTTCATTACTAGCATTCGAGGTACGCGCATAGTTGTCACACCGTAGGTTGTTGCAGATGTGTTCTGTGTCCCCAGGGTTGAGTTTCTAACTACCCTGGTTGTGATCGTCTTAAGACAGTGTCTAAAGACAAGCTTATGTCTGCTTTCTATGAGCGTCCATCCGATTGGGGTAAGCGCTAGTTCACTTACTATTCGGGCTTTGCAAAAGGCCCTCGGTTTTTTAACATGGTCATGACTTTTGTTTTACACCCTCTCTCTCACTATAACTCTATCACATAGCCTCATACTCGGTTTTTGCTTTCCCTTATTGAGGGCTTACCATAGATTTTCCTTCTCACTTCATTCTTTCTATCATAGATGCCTATAGGGATAAGGCAACCCGTGATAAGTTCATCTTCCCTTGAACTATCACGAGGGTTTTACGCCATTTTGAGGTTTGTTTTCCTTCTTCCGATCTCTTTCCTGTCATGGTGCTATAGATGCTGGTACCGTTAAACGCAGTAAGACGCAATTTCGTTCGAGATGGTCCGGATCGACAACCACTCTGACGTTTTCGGCTCCATCCACCTCCACTCCCTCTTCCTCAGAAGGTGGGGTGACCTTTGATGCGATCATGGCACAGCTTCAGCGCATGGATGCTCGCCTTGACACTCTCACTAATGAGTTGTGTCAAGTGAGCACCCGTGTCGATCGTATTGCTAGATGGCAGGCTCGCCTTGGTGGCTTTGTGGAGTCTCCATCTCCTCCTCCCTAGGCATTTGATACATCCAAGGACGATGATGACTTCAACGACGACGACGACGACGATGATGATGATGGAGATACTAGCTCACCCACTGATGACGAGATGTCTACTTGACACTTTTACACTTTGTCACTCGTGACAAAAATGGGGGGTAGTTTTGGTTATGAGAGTAGTCATAGTTAGGGGGAGGGATAGCATAAGAGATTTTTGACTGGGGGAGTGTTCTTACTGAGGGATGTAGTGAGGATTATTTGTATCTTTTTCTTTTCTCCATTTTAGATACATTTATATCTTGTACATGGGTCTTGTGACCATTATTGACATACATTTTACTTATATTCTTTACATATTGATGTATATTTTTCTTTCACCTATCCTTACATGTGTTGTTTCTTTTCTTTTCTTTATACACATGTTTCTTATTTTTGTATGCAATTTATTATTTCTGTTTCACACAAAGATGCCTTGATGAGTTTTGTTTCAAGTGTTTCAGAAATACAGGTTGTCAAAGTCTTTATTGCAATAGACTCTCTTCTTGCAAAGTTTTTCAAGAGTTTGTGTTAGGATAGATTTTATTGTATATAACAAGTGAATATGAGTTAAGTGATTTATGACTTCTTTTATATGTTCATTTGTTTGTTGTGATTTTGTCATGGATTGCCAAATGTGGAGATTGTTAGGACATATGTGATTCACTTGTTAGGAACATATGTCATTATTTTATGTAATTGGTTAATCCTTTGACAAAACACATTTTACTTGTATTTGGGTAAATCTAGGATGTGTTTAATACTTCAAGAAACCTTGTTTCAAGTTCAAGTGTTAAAGCCATGCAAGTCTGTCCAAGATTCAAGTGTGAAAAGTGTTGTTCATTAAAACTCGACAACTAGTATCTATCGAGACCTGTAGAGCTGTTCCAGCCTGTGACTCAACAGCAGCTCGACAGATAGGTATCTATTAAGGTTTATGAAGTTCATTTTTAGGACTGTTTTTCATTCAATTCGTGATTGTATATTTGAGATTTCTTTTCTCACAACCCTAAACATATAAATGGATTATTTTAAGGGCCGTCAAAGGTGGAACAAGTTGCACAAGTGTTGAGTAAAGTTTGTTCAAGCAAATTGTGACTGGAGACAGAATTTGCCCTAGTTCATCATTCTTATGAAGAAACTGCTGTGTTTGTGCACTGTAGGGTTTTGTAACCAATGAGCTTCTCGATCTTCATTGTGTGATGAACTGAAGAACTTTATAGCTAACAACCTTCTCTAGTTGGTGATTGAAGTCGCGTACTAGGATCCACACAATTGGTTAGTCACGTACTGAGAGCTGTGCATTACAAAGAGAGATTGTCACTGCAGAACAAATCCAATTCGGTATTGGGGTAAGGGTTCAACTGTAGGTTAGTATAAGGTACTGAGATTCCTTTACTTGTAACCGCTTATTGTGATAATAGTAGATTCTCGGGAGTGGTGACCTTAAAATCACCCGATGGGGTTTTTGCCATGTAGGTTTTCTCCATTCGTAAACAAATCACCGTGTCAATTTATTTTCCGCTGCATACTTAGTTTATTGGTGATTTGTTTGTGCTACCACGCGTTTGTATATTAATTTGGTTAATTAATAAACTTGACTAATTAATTAATTAATTTATCACAAGGGGTCAATTCGTTTTTGGCCTATCATTTATCAACTTAATAATTGAAAAAAAAAAAAAAAGTTGATAGTTGTTACTTGTTTCTTGTTATCCAGAAATACAGTATATATTGTGAAATTTTTGCGTGTCTATGAGTTATTTCTTTTTAAATTTTCTCTTTTTTTTTTTTTTGATAAGTTTTTAAATTTTCTCTTATTGTTGCTGAAACTGAAAACTGAAAACACTGTAGCAAAATAATTTTTAAATGTGTAAATAGTACCGTGGGACCCATTTTTAATGAAAAAATTGATAAAAAATGAAATTTGTGGGTCCATGAACAGTGCACAAATACACTGTTCATGAACAAAGGTCAACAAGTGCGGCTACTGTTCATGTGAACAGTAGCCGCACAGTAGCGCACAGTTCCGTTTGCTCCCTCTCACGCCTGAAAAAAAAAAAAAAAAAAAAAAAAAAAAAAGAAAAACGTGAAATGCAAAACGCGCCGTGAGAATAATCTCACCCCAAACGCTCACATAGTAGGAAAAATCCAGGCACCATCCTTCTTGTCTCGTGTGATGGGGTGAAAAGAAAGAATGTTTCTTTAAAAATAGTGGGAATTGGATGTTTATGGTATATTCTCATATTCTGGTAGCCCATTTATTCAAAGATAATATAGAAAATGACTTTGGATTAAAGAAAGTCATCAACTAGACCTACACGGTTTTTGAGACTTGTCGTCTTGTGATGCACTTGAATGTCCTGGGAAATTTCTCTACTGATGAGTAGAAAAGTAGAACCATGCGATGCTTTATGCTTACATATGTACTGCTCAGATTGCTCAACTTTCCTAAGCAAATTGTTAGAGATATATATATTAGTCATATTAGCCCAATGTAATAGGCCCAAGCCCATTCCTGCTTGTACTAGTAGTCTAGGGTTTAGTCGCCTATATATACTCATGTTAGGGTTCATTGTAACACAGGTTATTGTACTACACTCTCATATAATAAAGATGTAGCCCTTAAGGGATTCCTCCGTGGATGTAGGCCGTCAAGGCTGAACCACGTAACTCTCGTGTTCTCAATGTTCCTATTCTATGCTTCCCCTTCCGCATCCATTCTAGCATATACAACATGGTATAACACATCACGTTGCTAATATAATAATATTCTCCATTTAACATGGTATCAGAGCTAATATTCAACATGGTATCAGAGCCAAACTTCGTTCTTGGCATCAAACAAACATCTCTAGCAAGCAAAGAAGATTCTCACGTGCATAACACAGATCCAAAACAGTGCCCATGCCTACTTTCAGATCTGGGTCCACAGCATCACGCAGCTCCCACAGAAACCCTGTTGCTGCCTCGCTGCTACATCTTTGATCTCTCAAGCAAGTCAAACCACTCACCTTTCAGATCTGTGCAAATCAAGCCTTCGCCTGACGAAACCAACTACACAACCACGCTCCACGGCCTACCGTGTGGAAAACCCAGAAATCCGGTCACCAAAATCCCTGTCACGCGCCTCCACGCGCCGCAGTTGACTCCGAAACTCTCCCACGCGCCGCCTCAGATTCCTGAATTTCAGATCGTCTTCTTGGTACACGCGCCGCCCCTACGGCCTCCTCGTCGACCGATCTACAAAACCTGAAATTTCGGAAGCCATCTGACCCTGCACGCGCCCCCACGCGCCTCTTGGATTTCCGGCTTCTCCTCCATGCGCCGGAAATATCGCACGCTCTGCCACGCGCCGGAAAACTGATGCTGATGTAATCTGACGTCATCACTCCACGTCAGCAGCCACGCAGCACGTCCACATCAGCCCTAGTCCACGTCAGCGACACGTCATAGGATGACGTCAGCGGATCGGCTACCCGACCCGGAAACCCGGAACCGACCCGGACCAGTATCCGTTGACTTTGACCCCTGGACCAGTTGACTTTGACTTTTTGCGTTGACTTTTGACCAAAAGTCAAAATTTCCGAAAGGGCCTATCTTGCTCAGTTTTTCGCGTAGATTCCGATTTTGGACTCCGTTTCTTCATTTGAAGCTCCAAAATTGGTCAATTGGCACATTCTTCATTTTGGTTTCTTCAAAGGCATCTCCAAGTGATCTTTTCATGCTTATCCAACCTCAAGCCTTCATCGAGCTTCCGCCTTGAGTTTGAGGGAGGGTGTTAGAGATATATATTAGACATATTAGCCCAATGTAATAGGCCCAAGCCCATTCCTGCTTGTACTAGTAGTCTAGGGTTTAGTCGCCTATATATACTCATGTTAGGGTTCATTGTAACACAGGTTATTGTACTACACTCTCATATAATAAAGATGTAGCCCTTAAGGGATTCCTCCGTGGATGTAGGCCGTCAAGGCTGAACCACGTAACCCTTGTGTTCTCGGTGTTCCTATTCTATGTTTCCCCTTCCGCATCCAGTTTAGCATATACAACATGATATAACACATCACGTTGCTAATATAATAATTCTCCATTTAACATGGTATCAGAGCTAATATTCAACACAAATTAATCTAAAGCCAGAGAGAGAAGATGACACAAACTCAGTTGTAAGTAGAATAAAAAAGCCAATAAATCATTTCTTTTTCTTTCCCTTAGTTGTTTGTCTTTGTTTTTCTTAACTCTTTCTCTCTTCCTTTCAAGTTTGTTTCTTGACCAAGAAATTCAATACTAGAGATTGATGCATCATCATTTCTTAGCCATTTTTTTCCTGTGATTAATTATTCTTGATGGCAGGTTTAGCAGTGGGCTAGAGTTGGCAAATTTCGTGGCGAGCCTTGATGTCTTGCATGATGCATGGACTGCAATTTGGAACCTATACACAGAAACCAGTCAAAATGAAGGACCGTCTTCCCTAGTGAAATTCAAAGTTTTTGAGCTACCAAACTGTACCATCATAGCTTTTTTCACTTGGCCTGCTAATAGCAAAGACTATGTTCAGGGAAATGGAGGAGGAGACTTTGTTTCATCATCAACTCTTGAGAAGTCTTTTCCTTTCTTCAATTTCCTGTGCACCAAAGACAACCCAGAGTTCTCCATTAACAAACCTGCATTGGAGCTTTTCACCTCCATTTTTGATGAGCTCCCGAAATCTGTGGTACCTCTATTCTCTGAAAATTCCTCTTTTTTTTTCTTTTTCTTTTTTCATTAATTTTTATTTTTGGTCATAGAACTTGTAAACTTGGCAAAAGTTAAGCAGTCAAAGACTAGTTCAACTATAGGTCAAAACATACTGCCTGAACAATATATAATTGCCGAAATTTTTTCTATAAATTGATACATGTTTGGTCATAATATTTGGTTGATACTTAGTACTTGGTAGTACTCATATGTCAAGGTACTATTATTGTTATTATATATTAAGGTTTTAAATTTTAACAAATATCCTTGAAATGACGTCAGGTTGAATTGGTATGAGATATCAACCGGTACTTGTCCTTTCTCCCCAAAAAAAAAAAAAAAACCCGGTACTTGGCATCAGGGATGGACTCAGGTGGGGCCCAAGGGTGCCCGGCTCCTGGGTTTAATTTTTTTATCTATTTATAATTATTATATTTTTTATTTTTGTAGTTGGTTTCCCTCACACAAATAATAACTATTCAACGCAAAAATTTAACAAAAATTATAAAAACATTTTGATTGTATTTAAGTAAAAAAAAAAAATAATAAATAACAATTCTACTACCAAAGGACAAAAAAAAAATCATGTGTTATTGGAAAAATTAAAACCAAATTTTTTACAATTACAGTAAACTGGTATAAATATCAGTTGACTGTAACAAGTTATTAAAAATAAAATACAATATTTTATTAAAATTATTTCTCTTCCTTCAATTAAAAAACTCAAATTCTCTCTCTTTCTTTATTATTTTAATGAGTTTTTTATACTATTTTAAGTGAAGTGATAAAAAAAATATAATATTTGATATTAAGTGTATTGTAAACTGAAGTGGTAAAATGGATAAAGTAACATTTTCAGATACTAGAAGCTAAATTTTTTAGAATCACCATTGTTTATGTTCTAATTTCAAAAAAAAAAAAAAAAAAAAACCTAGCCAGCCTATTATTAAAAAAAAAAAGTTATTTTATTTTTATTTTATTGGTAAAAGATTGCATCTTAATGTATTTAGAAACAATAATTTTGTGTATATATAATTTTTTAATATTATATGGATTTTTTTTTCCCTTTATACTCTAGTCCCGGATAGCTTAAGACCCTAGATCTGTCCTACTTGTCATGAGGATGAATATTTTATTAATATAATATTTTGTTATTTTTCCAATATATCAATTGTAACTCAATATATTTCAGTTTTTTTTTTTTCGAAGAAAAAATGAGAAGATTTGGGCCAGGTGCAAATTCGCCATGTTATCAATTTCGTATTATTAATCCCTGAGTTTTGATAATTATTCAAATTGACCATTTCATCTCAATTTTGTTTACTATAACTAATAAAAAAAAATGGTTATATACTATGCACGAACGATGTGACCATTTTCCATCAATGTTTAACAGAAATTAAATGAAGGGTCAATTAGGACAATTCCTAAACCTTAGGATCAAAATAATCCAAAATTAATAGCATAGCTGATCACTTCCAAAATGATGCCGGCCCCTTCTGCCCCATTGGTTGTAACTATTATACAAACATTTGCCTCCTCATCCAGGGTGAGTAAGTTCTCTACCATAAGCTGTGAGTGATCAAAACCAACAAAATTACAGTGAAGGTCAGATCCTAGCTTGGTCACATGGTGTGCTCAAGGCTTCTGACATGGTAAATCAATTGACTTATGCGAACTGATTAACAGAGATGAATTGATTTACAATGTCAGAAACCATGGTCATATTGTAAGTTTTTCAAAAAAGTAAATTCTTTAATTCAAGTTTCTCCCTTCCAAGCCCGCTCTCCACTTGCTATTGGAAGATTAATTTTGAAAGTTGCATTTCTTATAAGTATGAAGATGTTAATATTGATTTATTCAAACTTAATTTGGTAGTAATACTAGTTATAGATAATCTTCTATTATCGAGCTGAAGTTATATATTTCAGAACTAAAATATTTTGAATTCATGAGGAAGTTGTATTCATTAGTTTTGACATAATTGTTATTTACTTATGAATCACACAGGTTAATGACTAAAATTCGTAGTTACCACGGCATAATAACATTTAACAATGTGCACAATATGTTATATAAGGTTTTGTTTTGTTTTATTTTTTGTTTTATATTATTTTTTAATTTGAACTTTGAGAAGGAGACATGCATGGCCAGTTATTAACATTGTAGGATTCATATCATAATGCAGATGGCCAATTCCAAACCATTGATTATCACCGGAAACTCTCTTGGAGGATCTGTTGCCTCTCTCTTCACCTTATCGCTGCTAGAAAAATTCAATTTTTTAACCACCAAACGCCCACTTTGCATCACTTTTGGTTCTCCCCTTATTGGTGACGAAGGCCTACAAGAAGCCATATCAAAATACGCAGCATGGAACTCTTGCTTTTTGCATGTAGTTTCTGACCAGGATCCAGTTCCCAGAGTCTTAATTTCGCAAATTGGTGTTTACAAGCCTTTTGGAACGTTTCTCTTGTGTTCTAAGCTGGGTTGTTCTTGTTTTGAGGACCCTCCAACCATTTTTTTATTGTTAATGGCAACCTATTCAGGAAATCCTGAAAATCAAGATCCTAATCTGGTTTTTGAGTCCTATGGAACATGTGTGAAGGATCTCAACCGTAAGGTAATTTTCATGGATACTACAGAGTCGTTTGATTGGACTACACCACCATTACGGGCAGGCATTATTACACAACTAGCAACAATCGGACTAGTGCCACAACAGGTAACTCAGTTACTATTCTTTTTGGATCATATAAATTAAATTTCTTATTTGAGCTATGTCATTATATGGTACATATACGTTACACCTAGAACAAAGTAAAGAATGAAATGCTCACTGATTAACAACTAACCAAAGGCTCTAATCTTTTTACATGTATAGAAATTAGTACAATTTGAAGTTTTTGTCTTTGTCCTTCCGATATATCTTCCAAAAATCCACTTCTAGCCCATCTAAAATTTTCAAGTCATTGCAGCAGCCCTATAACATTGACATCAACACCATCATTACAAAGACAGAAAACCAGGAAAAGTTAGCATTGATTAAGAAGCAGGTTTTTGATCCCTCCACGCAGTTGAATCAGGTAAAAGTACATATGGCTAAACTAGAATGGTACAAGAAGGTGGCTAAAGACAACAAAATTGGATACTATGACAGCTACAAGAATGTAAGCCACACGAGTGATCTTGATGTGATAAAGGATATGAAAACCCTCACATGTTACTGGGAAGATCTGGTTAATGAAGCAGAGAAAAGGCCCCAGACAGTAGGCGCCTCCCTTCGAACCCGTTGGCTCTTCGGGGGAACAAATTACCGAAGGATGATTGAACCACTGGTCATAGCTGATTACTACAACAAGGGAAAAAAAGACTACATAAATCAAGGAAGGCCTAAACATTGCATAAAATTGGAGCAATGGCTGAATGAAACAAAAAAACCTGCAGGTGTTCCAAATGATTCGATGAAACAGAATGTGGCGTCAATTCTGACGGAGGATTCTTGCTTTTGGGCACATGTTGAGGAGGCTCTCATTTCATGCAAATTGCTGACTGGCACAGGATCAAGTGAGATGGAGAAACAATCATCAAGGGACAGCCTGTTTGAGTTTGAAAACTATGTATATGGTTTGATAAAAAATTATGCAGTATCACCTGAGATTTTCTTGCAGCGAAGCAGCTTCATGCAATGGTGGAGAGAGTATGAAAAAATTATGGGAACTTCTTATAGCTCAGATCTCTCTAAGCTAATGAAGGATTACAGGAATTACGACAAGTATGCTACTGGCTCCCTATAGATTTCCTTAGAGATTTCAATATCTATGTGTGCACTTTCCTTCAAACTTGTCTTGCTTTCAGAAGTTCTTCTCCAATAAATTAAATTGTAAATTGTAAATTGAGGACATCATCTTTTCAATTATTATTATTACTAATCGTGGATTTGCACCATGGAAGAGGTTATGTGATTATTTGAATAATTTATTTTATGAAAAGTTCAAGATCATGTATTAGGATTAACCATAAATAAACTATTTTACTCGTAAGAATATTTCATTTTTAGTATATTCAATTTCTAATTTTAAAATAAAAAATAAAAACTCTTTTATCTTACCCTTAACAAAACCAACCAAGGGCAAGGTTTTTTTTTTTTTTTTCTAACTAAAATAAATAATGTCATTGTTTTCTATGTCCAACTAATGAAAATTTTGTATTTTCTTTAAATTTCTTTTTTTTTTAACTTTCCATTTTGTTTGAAATTTTCATATATATATATATAGAAAGCGACAGGTTACAAGTTGAAATATTAAAGTAAGTCATCATCACCTTATAATATATGAGAAATGATATGTCTACATTTGTCTATATATACTAACCACCTGTGATTTGTTATAAAAATGTTGTAAAATTGTTGTAAATGTAGCACCTCTCATAATATATTGAGAAATGGTTGTTGGGGGTTTTAGGCTAAGACCTTGTACATTAAGTTCCCATTATCACCATCATAATATCATTGTGCAATTGCGGCCATAGTTTAGCAATTCATTGTTATCTTCAAGTTATCATATCCACAGACCATTTATCAATATTAATTGTATTAGTTTACCGTTAATGTGGTATAAATTGCAACCACATATGTTTAAATGCATTGATTAAATATATAAAATTTCACTAATGGAAGAATGAAATTTGTGATGTGTCTTTGTATTAGAACCTTAATTCCTATTCTTTGTATATGGGTGTGTGTTTGTTTCTTTAAAAAATAAATAAATAAAGGGCTCTAAGTTTCTAACAAAAAAAATGTCATATTTACAAAATCTTAAGCATGTAGTTAAAAATTAGTTCAATAGTTAGACCTTCGAATTTGACATTGTGTAATTCACAAGAGATGAAAGAGATTAGATTTCTTTAAAGGGGCGTTTCAGATTGTTATTTTTTATTTTCCTGAATTGTTAATTTTCCTTGAATTGTCATGAGAAAGGGGATTTTTTTTTTTTTTTTTTTTTTTTTAAGAATCAAAAGGGAAAAAGATATGAAAGCAAAGAATTTTGAGTTTTTAGTGAAACCCACATATACTTTTATTTCAGAAAGGACACGGCAAAATGTAGAGGTATCTATTATTATATAATTTAATTGGGTTGATTTTCCAAGTTTCAATAATTAATTCTCAAATAAAATACTATCTAATGAGTACCGTACATTATATTCAAAATCTTTTATAAAATTTAGTTTGTAAGAGCACTCACATCTGACTGTACATAATAGAAAAAGATGCAAGATTTACACAATCTAGCCAAAAACTAACCCACATCAGAAAGTGCGAAGGTGTGTAAATATACACATTAGCTATTGTAATAGTGCTTATTTGCATGGTTACTGTAAGGACCCGATTTGGTTTTGTAGCCCACTATATGGAATGGCTCAAGCCCAAAAAGCTCAAAACAATAAAATTATAGAGAATGGGTTGGAGAACTGGGCTGTGGTTGATCAAATAAGCACTGGAATTGATCAGACGATAAGAGAATGAAATGAAATAGGATTATATTGAAGAAAAATTATCCTCAGAAAGGTCCGAGGTACACTGTTCTTTTCTATTATCTTCAAAATTGGGTTACAAGTTTGGTTCCTGAATGCTATATCCTTTCTCTTCTCATTTTCCGATCCTCTTTCTTGGCTTCCTTACCTTCCTTTTATACTCTTTTTCCTTTCCATCCCTATCTTCCATGTGCATGCCAAATTGTGAATCTTGATACTTGTCCCGTTAGCCCTTCCCATAAGTCTTCATGTAGTAGTTGTAAGGCTGAAACCCACTGTTCAGGCATCACCTCCACATTAATGCAGCCAGGAAGTTAGCTACAGAGCATTTAATGTGGAGGTAGCAGCTTTTTCCTTGGATATTTGATGATCCTTCTATGTCCTAAGCTTCTGTAGTGCTTATCTGTATCAATTAAGTACTTCTATGACGTTTCCTCGGATAGCAGATCATCTCTACGGGTCATGACCTCGGTCATCCGAGGTGACTCTTATTCTTGGCACAACCCCTTAAGTCGTCATGATCTAAGTTGACTTCTTTGTTTATTGACATGGTCCCTTCTGATAACGTTTACCCCTTCTCGGACATATTTCGTCCTCGGAGTGGGCCTTAGGTCCATTATACAACATGCGTAATGGACCTCCAGGCCCAATACTGCTATAATAGCCCCTCAAAATTCTGCTTTTAGTACCTAGGACAAAAAGGAGGATTTTGATATCCTCGGGTATTTTTTGAACTTCATATGTCTTGTCCTCCGCTAGTACTTCTACTCGTTTTAACTGCCCAAGGCACGCTCCTGACGCTTGGGCGTCTGAAGCGCGCCCTCATTAAATTCTGACGGCGCTTTTGTTCCCCACGTTCAACAGCATGATGCAAATCCAACGGTGGAGAGTTTCCTGGGGTCTCGAGTGGGAATTTTCCCGCTTGTAACTTTTCTGTCATTATAAATAGCTTCATAAATCTATTTCTTTCATTACTTCCATCAATCACACAATTCTAGAGCTCATACACTGAACCTGCCACCTTCTCTTATTTCTTCGTGCGTCTACAAATACAAAAAACTTGTCTGATGACTTTCTTTTCAAAACCTGTAAGTTTTCCTCAAACCCTTTTAGCTTCATTTCTTTTCTCATATTCTCTTTTCATTACCCTTTACTCTTTTTGGTTCCATTTTTCATTTCGAACTTGTTGATTTCCTCTCATAATTTCTTAGAAAATGGGTAGATTCAAACATTTAGTTGAATCGGAGGAGGGTATGGAGAAATTTAGAGCTGAATATAGGATCCCATCAACAGTGGGCATGAGATACACCGCCCAAGGGGCATGGGCAGATGATAGGAAAGAGGGGAGGTGGTCATCCCAATGATCGCCTTCATTGAGGAAGGGATGACCATCTCTATGGGTAATCTTACTAGGAATTTCCTTAGGTTCTTTAGATTATCCCCAACGCAATGCGCCCCTAATATGTTCAGAGTATTAGGGAGTATAGAAGCCCTGAACGAGAGGATGAACCTAGAATTGACACACCATGATGTCAATTGGGTATACAATCTTCACCAATTAAAGGGGCAGGGATATTACCTTAAGTCAAGGTATCCCGAAGTAAGGCTGATCCAATGCCTCCTTACATCAAACAAAGGATTAAAGGAAGATTTTTTAATCTTTTCTGGGGAATGGCATGACGGCCTACCCTGTCCGACTAGAGAGGGAAAACCAAGTGGGGGTCTAGTCGTAAATCTATACACCTCGGCTTATATTTCCTTTCTATTTCTTACTATCTCCATTTCTGACCAATTTTCCCTTTTGTTTTGATGATTTTGCAGACAAACATTCTACCATACCTCGGTTCAATTGAGTCAACAGAGCGAGTCTAGACAAGATCCTACGATCCGAGGTGTTTGTGAACGAAGCTGACGGCAATTGCGAGCAGCTCACATAATCCTTGGATATAAACCCATATCACTCGCATTTCAAGCTCCGAAGTGTGTGATAAGAGCCAAAGACCCTCGCCTTCAGCGTATTAGTGTTGCCTACGAAGGATTTGTTGTCCTTGAAGGTGTTCCAATTCCAGAAGGCACACCCATCACTCAGCCACTTTTTGTGGGTATTCCATCAGTAAAAGCCTCTTTATCTCATCCCATTGCAAAGGAAGAAAAGGAAGAAGAAGAAGAAGAACTGAGGAGAATAATAAACTTGACAGATTCCCCTAAAGAATTTGAAGTGTTTAACAGATCCCCATCTCCCGAGAGTACCTCAGCTGATTTGGGCAGGATGGGCATTCAAAGGAAATCTCAGAGAAGTTTGCTGGAACTATAGAATCCCAGCCCGGGAAGGATACACATGGAGGATCAGTTCAACCAAAACTTCCTCCTCCCTCTCCTAAACTTCCTTTTCCCCCTCCTTAACCATCTCAGCCACCTAGGCTTGAACCCTCTGATCCAAAGAGAAAAAGAGAACCAAAAGGTAAAGAGGTGGTTGATGCTGGGCGATCTCATTCTTCGTCCGAAGAAGAGCCCCATCGTGCTGGAAAAGCAGCAAAGGATTGGTCCTAGAGGGCAAAGAGTGTCTGAGAGAAGAGATAGCCAGCCCCCCGAGCCTCAGGCTTAGCTTCCAGCGCCAATGGTAAATGGTGAGCCCTTGAGGGATGATGCATCTATCAGGGACTTCTATGGAGGCACTGGATGCCGTATGGCCTCGGCCCTAGAGGAGGCTTTGCTACTCCCAATTGATATGGCCAAGCTTCGATCTATCAGGAGGCCAGAGGTATTCCTTAACTTGAAGTGATATCTGGGCATCGTACGCAACTTCCCTCCTTTCTCTTCTTCCCCTTTATCTCTTTTCCTTTTATTTCAAAAGGTAACCACCCTTTCCTGTTAGGCTGTCCAAGCCACTTTCAGGGTTGAGGAGATAACCAATTCTTGCTACCAGCAACTGGAGGATAAGAGATCCAGACGCGTAGCAGCTGTAAACTCATTCAATATTGCTGATCAGTCCAACAAGGACTTGAGGAAAAAGCTGACAGAGGAGGAGCGAGCAAGGAAGAGTGCTGACTCTGGTTTGGACAGTGCTCACAAGCAGGCCGAGGATCAGAGGCTGCAATTGCGTGACGCCAGGGAGCAGCTGACTTCTTCTAAAGAGCAAGTTGCAGCTCTGCAAAAGAAGTTAGCTGAAGTCCAGCAGTAGAGGGATCAGGCTGAGAAGGCTAGAGAAGAGGCCAACAAAGCAAGAGGGGAGGCTGAGAAGGCTAGGGACGAGGCTGAGCAGCATGGTTACGACCTCAGAGTGGCCGAAACTGAAGAAAACCTTAGGGCGGAGGTCCCTTCGGTGTGTCGAATTTACTGCGCTCAGACTTGGACTAAAGCCCTCAATCAAGCTGGGGTTGAAGCTTCTTCTAAGCTGAGAAAGCCAGAGAAAACTTACTATCCTCCAGCCATTCGTGCCCCAGTCCTTCCTTTCCCCCAAGACAAGGCAGCTTCTACCATTGTTGACTTTGCCGGGGAGGTACAGCCCCAAGATCCTCCTCCTCCCAACCAGCAGGAGCAAGTAAAAGAAAGTGAAGCCCTCAAGGAGACCTCCTCCGAGATGGATAAGCCCTCGGATAAAACTCTAGAGATTCCCCAAGATGGGGCAGCTTCACAAGGCTTTGAGCAGGTTTTAGCTTCAATCACCATGCTTGCCAGGGAAGAACCTAAGGACAAAGAGAAGGTGCCTCCTACTGAAGCAGCTTATCAAGCTGACAAGCAAAGCACTCAACCAGATTGCAAAATCTCCTTTTTCATGCTGGATTGAAAGAGGGAGACTCCTTCAACGATTCTCACAACCCACGTTCACCATATACAATGGGAGAACGTACCCTGTAGAGCTTGTTAGTCACTTTAATCAAAGAATGGTTGTTCACTCTAGAAATGAACCTTTGATGTGCAAAGTGTTCCGGTCCAGTTTGGGGCCAGTGGCGATGAGGTGGTTTGATAGCTTGAGGGCAGGCTCTATTGATTCTTTCAAGGAGCTTACTCAAGCATTTGGATCCAGATTTGTCACGTGTAGAGGGGCTCCTCGGCCTTTGGCTTCTTTGCTGTCTTTGTCCATGAGAGAATGGGAGACCTTAAAAACGTATTCAGACAGATACTAGGAGATGTTCAATGAGATAGATGGTGATTTCGATCATGTTGCCATTAGTACTTTTAAGCTCAGCCTACCTACCGAGCATGGCTTAAGAAAATCTTTGACCGATAAACCTGTCACCAATATACGTCAACTCATGGATCGAATTGACAAATACAAAAGGGTAGAGGAAGATCAACAACAAGATAAAAGCAAAGGAAAGGTTATCCCTCAGGAGAGGAGGGATTTCAGGTCGGACCGTTATAATAATAACAGAACCCGGAGAGATTTTGCTAAGCAATCTTTACCTATAGCCCCTCAGGCTGTAAACACTGTGTTTAGAGAGCTAGTGTATCAAGTTTTGGAGAAAATAAAGAGGGAGCCTTATTTCAAATGGCCGAGTAAAATGAGTGGAGATCCCCTGAAACGCAACCAGAGCCTCCACTGTCAGTACCATCAAGAGCGAGGACATACTACCGAGGACTCTCGGACACTGTGGAGTCATCTAGAGCAATTGGTCAAGGAAGGGAAATTGCAACATCTCTTGTATCACCCAAGTGGGCAGGATAACCAACCGAGGTTTGGTACTCAGGGGAATAATTCTTCGAGACCCCCGATAGGCACGATCAATGTGATCTTTGCTGCATCTGGGAGGACCGGTTCACAGCCCTCTAGGGTGATGTCTGTAGCTCAGTTTCCAGCCGAGGATGCAAGCTCCAGGCCGAAGAGGGCCAGAGTAGAAATTCGACCGACGTTGAGTTTCTCAGATGAAGATAAAGCAGGAACCATCCAACTGCATGATGATGCTTTGGTGGTAACTCTTAGAATAGGTGGATATGATGTAAGGAGGGTGATGGTAGACCAAGGAAGTTGTGTGGAAATCATGTACCCAGATCTGTATAAAGGGCTGCACTTGAAACTCGAGAATCTAACCGCCTATGATTCCCCTTTGGTGAGTTTCGATGGGAAGGTGGTCATTCCAAGGGGCCAGATCAGGTTGCCGGTGCAGGCAGGTTCAGAGGTGGTAAATGTGGACTTCATTGTTGTGGATTCTTACTCTCCCTACACAGCTATCGTGGCCAAGCATTGGCTTCATACCCTAGGGGCTGTTTCTTCAACTCTACATCAGAAGGTAAAATATCCATTAGGAGACCAGATCAAGGAACTGGTAGGGGACCAATTTGTGGCTCGGCAGTGCCTTGTGTCCGCCATATCGCATCAGTTGGCAATTGAGTCTTCGGCCTCGGTGAATAAAGGTTTATAGCAGTCAATGTCTGCGGTCCTACCTAACAAGGGGCCAGCTGAGGAGGCCGAATGTGAGGATCTAGAGAAGTTTGTCATAGGAAATGATCCAGAGAAATTTTTTCAAGTTGGAGTTAGTCTACCTCCTCAGGAAAAACAAGAGTTGGTGGAATTTCTTAAGAAAAATGTTGATGTATTCGCCTGGGTTGCCTACGAAGCTCCAGGGGTGAATCCAAACTTCATTTGCCACCATTTGAATGTCAATCCAGCTATCACCCCAAAGAGACAGCCTCCTCGGCATTCGTCCAAGGAGCATTCTGATGTTGTTAAGGACGAAGTAATGAAACTGAAGAGAGCTGGGGCTATTAAAGAAGTCTTTTATCCAGAATGGTTGGCTAACACAGTAGTGGTAAAGAAGAAGAATGGTAAATGGCGTGTATGTGTAGATTTCACGGACTTGAATAAGGCCTGCCCCAAGGACCCTTTTCCTATGCCTCGGATTGATTAGCTTGTGGATGCAACTGTAGGCCATCCTCGGATGAGTTTCCTGGATGTCTTCCAAGGGTACCACCAGATACCTCTAGCTGCAGACGACCAGGAGAAGACGACTTTTGTCACCCCTACCGAAAATTACCATTATAAGGTGATACCTTTTGGTTTGAAAAATGCAGGGGCTACTTATCAGAGAATGATGACAAGGATTTTTAAACCTCAACTAGGAAAGAATATGGAAATCTACATCGACAAAATGGTGGTAAAGAGCAAAATAAAATCAGACCACATTAATGACCTCGCAAATACTTTTGATACCTTGAGGAAGCATGAACTGCGGCTTAATGCTTCTAAGTGTTCGTTTGGTGTCGGATCAGGAAAATTCTTGGGCTATATGGTTACTCATCGTGGAATTTAGGTCAACCTTGACCAAATCAAGGCAATCAACAACCTGCAACCACCTCGGAATCCGAAGGAAGTTCAGAGGCTTACAGGAATGACTGCTGCACTAAACCGGTTCATCTCTCGGTCGGCTGATAGATGTAGGCCTTTCTTTCAGTTATTAAATAGGTGGAAGGGGTTTGAATGGACTGAAGAGTGTGCAATGGCTTTCCAACAGTTGAAAGAATATCTGTCTCGCCCTCCCATTATGTTAAGACCTGAGGTGGATGAGGTGTTGTTTGCTTACATTGTTGTAGCCACCCACGCGGTAAGTCTGGTATTAGTACGTGTTGATAATGGTGTACAAATGCCAGTTTACTATGCAAGTAAGTCATTACATGAGGCCGAGGTTCGTTACTTACCATTAGAAAGGGCTATTTTGGCTGTCGTGCATGCTACACGCAAACTTCCCCACTATTTTCAGTCACACACGGTTGTGATCCTGACCCAACTCCTGCTTAAATCTCTGCTACGTAGTGCTGATTACATAGGGAGAGTGGCTAAGTGGGGTACAATGTTAGGGGCATTTGATATCAAATACATGCCATGCACCTCTGTCAAGGGGTAGGTTCTTGCCGAACTGGTTGTTGAGTTTGCTGAATCCTCGGAAGAAGAAAAGATAGAAGAGCAAAACATGGATGGAAAATCAGTTGGAATGATCTCTGTGCAGGGAATTGCACCCTGGAAGGTCTATGTTGATGGGGCAGCGAATCATAAGGGATATGGCTTGGGGCTAGTCTTGATATCCCCAGAGAGCATTGCGATTGAAAAATCTTTAAGATTAGGATTCTCGGCTACAAACAATGAAGCTGAGTACAAAGCTCTGTTGGAAGGAATGATCACGGTACAAAAAATGGGTGGAAAAGCAGTGGAATTGATCTCGGATTCAAGATTGGTCGTTGGCCAAGTACACGGGGAGTTAGAGGCCAGAGATCCTAGAATGTAAGAGTACTTAAATTAGGTTAGACATTTACAGTCTAAATTCGAATCTTTTAATTTATTACAAGTCCCTAGAAGTAAAAAATACACATGCGAACTCTCTGGCTACATTGGCAACCTCCTCGGCACAAAATCTACCTCGGGTAATTCTCGTAGAAGATTTATGTAGACCTGCCAAGGTAGGAAAGGCTGTAACCTATGTTCATCAAATAAGAACGGCTCCAAGCTGGATAGACCCTATTGTACTGTACCTTAAGGAGGATATTTTACCAGAAGACAAGTCCGAAGCAGATAAAGTACGAAGAAAAGCTCTTCAGTTTTGGCTGTTTGAGGACCAGAAGTTGTATAAGAGATCTTTCTCTAACCCATATCTGCTCTGTGTACATCCAGAGGGAGTTGAGATCATTTTAGAAGAACTACACAAGGGAATTTGCGGAAGTCATACAGGTGGAAGATCTCTATCACACAGGGCCCTTACGCAAGGCTATTGGTGGCCGAAGATGCAGAAAGAAGCGGAAGACTATGTAAAGAAATGCTATCAGTATCAGAGGTTTGCCCCAAACATCCACCAACCTGGTGGAGTCCTTAATCCTATTTCCAGTCCTTGGCCTTTCGCTCAATGGGGCTTGGATATTATTGGTCATTTTCCAAAGGCAGCAGGGAATAAGAGGTATTTACTGGTCGACATAAACTACTTCACTAAATGGGTTGAAGCTGAACCATTGTCCAATATTAGGGATGTAGATGCCAAACGGTTTCTTTGGAAAAACATAATAATAAGGTTCGGGTCCCTTGCACTCTCATCTCAGACAACGGCTTGCAGTTTGATAGCAAGGCCTTTAGGAGATATTGCTGTGACATGGGTATAGCAAATAGATATTCTACATCGGCATACCCACAGGGGAATAGGCAGGCTGAAGTTGTCAATAAAGTCATAGTAAGTGGACTCAGGAGGAGACTGGATGATGCAAAAGGGAAATGGGTCGAAGAATTATCACACGTCCTGTGGACTTATCAGACCACACCTCGTAGGTCCACAGGATAGACGCCTTTTTCAATGACGTATGGGGCAGAAGCTGTTATTCCTCTGGAAACTGGGTTTCCCACCCTAAGAACAAGTTCTTTTGCTCCGAGCAGCAACGATGAACTATTGGAAAGGAGTTTAGACTTAGTTGAAAAGCAAAGAGAGAATGCCATGGTCCAATTGGCTTATTATCAACACAAACTCAAGCAAGGGTATGACGCCAACGTAAAGCTAAGACCATTGGTAGTGGGGGATTTGGTCTTCAGAAAAGTTGTGGGAGCTGCCAAGAACCCAGCATGGGGAAAGCTAGGACCCAACTGGGAGGGCCCATATCGTATAACATCAGTGGCTGGGATTGACGCGTATTACCTTGAGGATCTAGAGGAAAGAGCTGTACCTCGTCCCTGGAATGTAAATAATCTTAGAAGATATTATTATTAATGAAAGTTTTTCTTCATCTTCTTTGGGTCTGCTATATTCCTCATCTCACATCGATAACATCATTTTAAATATCAAACAGAACCTTGGTCATGCCTGACTCCTCGGACCACATACCTTGGGAAAATTGATATCCTTCAGTTAATTCTTTTAAGTGTTAAACAGAACCTAAGCTATGCCTGGTTCCTCGGACCATCTGCTTTGGGAAAATTAACATAAGGTAACATCATTTTAAATATCAAACAGAACCTTGGTCATGCCTGGCTCCTCGAACCACATACCTTGGGAAAATTAATATCCTTCAGTTAATTCTTTTAAGTATTAAACAGAACCTAAGCTATGCCTGGTTCCTCGGACCATCTGCTTTGGGAAAATTAACATAAGGTAACATCATTTTAAATATCAAACAGAACCTTGGTCATGCCTGGCTCCTCGGACCACATATAGTATTACTAGTATTATCTACCTTGGGAATGCTTAAATAGTATTCGTGGAATGGTTACTTGTTCAAAAACCGCTCCTGTTATTGAGGAATCCTGAAGATTCAAAGATAACTTCCATAACTGTCATGGAAGTTACCTCATTGGGATTCGTGCTCTATAACGGTTAATGGAGGGTTTGGTTCGTAACGACGCAATCCGTCCTTCACGTTTGGTGGAACTTGAATCATCAAAAGCCCATGGCCCAATGACCTTGTCCGTCCATTATTAAGGACGGATGAGGTTTGCTTTAGGGAAGAGAATAGGAGGGACGAGCATAGGAGGGACGAGCTTAAGACATCCCATTCTTTACTTTTGTCACGGACGGCCCATATGGACGAGATAAAACTTAGCGCATGTTCTTTACACTATCAGTTGCCCCCTTGTCCATGGGTCGTCCAAGGAGATACAGTCTAACATCATTCCTTGGATGGATGAACTTATCTTCACAGTCAGATGTGCCACGCGTCATAGTTTCACTGGTAGCTAGTCACATCAATTAATTTTTTCGAGACGTTTGCCACGTGGCATCTTTTGGTTGGCTGTGTTGTTTTTGATGTCTGAGCCCATGCCCTATAAATAGTAGAATCCCTCTGATACCCCTTACATTTCTGAAATTTTCTTCCCTACCATTCCTCGTCTAGAAGTTTCTACGTCTTTAGTCTTCTTCCGTCTAGAGCCAAGTATTCTCTTCCTTCTTGTCTTTAGGTTTTCCTTATTCCTTAGAATGTCTGAAAATATCATTTCCTCATCTAGCAATAGCTTAGATCATGCTATAGACGAGTATCATGATACCACCAATTATAGTAGTTCTAGTAGCAGTACTGATAGTAGTAGGGGGAATACCACGGACGAAGAATATATTTCTGGCGTCCTTGGGTTTCCTATAGATGTTGTTCAAGAACGACTTAGGGAGAGGGCAGCCTCTGGGTTTCAGGCTGGCACCTCGACGAGTGTTCTTCCGTCCAGTCCTTTGGACGAGGAAGAAACCATTTACAGTTGTGCAGTTGGTGTCAATTCAAAAACCGACGAACAAAGACTCAGTAATCTTAGGAAGTGGTACCAAATTCCAGATGAGCTTAACCCCAGGTTGGCCGTCCATGGAGAGTGGTGCTGCAATCCTCGTTTTGGGATAGGTATCTATGAAGCCTATTTTTTAGATGGGCTAAGATTACCATTAAACGCTTTTGCTAGGGAGCTGCTTACCAGATTAGGTTTAGCAGTGTGTCAATCTTTAGGTTTTTATCAATTTACAGCTAGGGGTGCAAACTGTAGGCTAATAAAGTCTTTAGCCTCGTCTGACAGAAACTGGAAGACGGAGTTTATCTTCGTCTCTGGTTTCTGGGCTGGAAATCCTATGGACGTGGGTAGGGATCCTTTTGCCCCCTATGCTGGGGACTTAGGAAACCTTCGTCCTGAAGGTATGCCCTTTTTCTTTTCTCTCCTCTTTTTTTTTTTTTTTTTTTTAAAAAAAAAAATCTTTTCCAGTTGATTGTTTTATAGCTGCTGGGCGTCCTTCTTTGAGCAAGTTTCACCGTGATCGTGTCCACAGGGCTCGTCTTCACATTGACAGGGATTTCCACTCATTGGTCAACCTTAGGAATCTTGCCAAGTGGAGACTTGGTCCTGACCCTTCCGACGAGGCTATTTCACACGAGGTCATAGTCCGTAGACGTGAGTTTATACTTATACTTTTCTTCTCTTTCTTTCTTCCCTCTCCCTCTCTTTCTTCTTTTTTTTTTTTTTTAATTGCCTTTCAGGGATGGCAACCCTAAAAGAAAATAAAGGGAAAGAAGCTATGGATGAGGGGAGTCGTCCTGCTGCAGGTGAGAAGAGGAAATCTTTGTCAAAGAATCTGGACTTGGGAAATCTTCCCAGTCGTCGAGGGAAGAAAGCTAAGCAGGTGTCGTCCAAAGTGGGAGTCGTCCAGCCTAATCTTCCCACGTCTCAGTCGTCCCTCCAAATTTTTGACGTAGATTCGTCTACTCCAGTTGAAGTTACGTCATCCAAAACTCCTCTGTCCAAAACTGCTGCACCAGCCTCGTCCCAGCCTTCCCAAAGAGTTCCCACGAATATTATTGAAAATGAAGACGTAGCTTGGGAACGTTTTGAGAAGGCAGTGCTTGATGAGGACATAGCTATGTGTTATGACATGTCCTTGAAGGACTTTGAACATTCTGGTGTTCATATCTTTTCAAGGTGTGTAATTTTATTTTTACTTTATCTTTATTATTGTAGGTTTTTCTCGTCTAACCATTATTTTTGTCTTTCACTTTTGTAGGGAATGTCAAAGTTTATAGCTGCGTCCAGGCAGGCTACGGGGTTGGACAAGACGAGGATCTTGCTGGAGAAGATGATCCAGGAGATGAGGGACGAAAATAAGAAGTGGGCAGAGGTGGCGTCCAAGGCTAAGGAAGAGACGAAGGTTCTTCAAGACTTGGTGGAGGAGTTGAGAACTGATGCAGTGAAGAAAGATACTCGTCTTGACCATTTACAGAAGAAGAATGACGAGTTGAGTACTCTTCTCTCCAAAGCTAAAGAAGATGCTGTGGCTGAATTTAAGGCGTCCAAGCAATATACTGACCTTCTGGACGCCAATTATGTAGCAGGCTTTGAGGATTTCAGAATGGAGGCTATGGAAAACTTCCCTGAAGTAGACTTTAGCTCCATTAAGCTTAATTTGAATATTGCTGCCACTAGCTCTCTCTTTCAAACCGGCTCTGAGGACGCCAATATTGAGGATGATGCTTCAACTCTGCGCCCTCAAGACGACCCCAAAGATGACGCTCCCTTTGCTTAGAAAATATTTCAATGTTTTGTATTTTCCCTTCTTTTCTTTTTCTTTTTTTTGTTTGGTCCACTGTTCAGGACCTTTTCATGTAATTCAAGTACATTTACTTCGTCCATGGTTTTAGGACGAGTTTTTAAACAAGTTTAATTTTACAAGGGTGTTTGGACGTTGGTCGTCCGCCCTTAAAACAATTGAATGAATATTGTTATTTTTCTTTTATATATACATGGACGAGACTTTTCATTTCCATATGCAAGACTTCATGCTTGACTCGTCTGTATTTCATATATATATACTTTTACCATTTTTATTGGAATTTCACCAAGTCTAATTCGTCTATGTGAAATGGTAATGATCAGCGTTACCTGTCCTTAGACTTGGCTGATTTTCATGCTTAATGAGGATAAGACCTTGCATTTTGCTCGTCCATGGACTGGATTGTTTTAGTAGGTGCCTTAACAAGTTCAAAAAACTCGTCTATGCATTTCCTCGTCCATGGTCTGGATATGCATTATGCTTTACTTCGTCCATTATATGGACGAGTATGCCTTGGGCTTATTGTGATTTGCTCAAGGTATAGGCTTTACCTCGTCCTTTGCTTTGGACGAGTATGCCTTGATTTTGCTTTACCCTTAGGAAAGCTTATTGACGTTACATCTCCGCGTCTAGAGAATTTTCTCATCTTGAGCTTTTTAGCCTTCTCATAGGTTAATTTGAACAGAAGTAGTATGGAAATCAGGAATTTACACAACATTATGTACATTCCACAAACATTGTTCACAGACAAGGCATGTTGCTAAGAAGCTAATGCCTATTATGAAAATAAATACAAACCATAACTCCGTCCATAATCACACCATAATAACAACAAAATACTATTAAAAACATGCAGACAAATAAGTAGATGAACGGGCCTTAGTCTTGTCCAGAACTACTCATTCAGGCTGGCATCTTACTGGTAGTACCTCCTCAAGTGTTCAACATTCCAAGGATGTTCCAATTTTCTCCCGTCCAGGGCCTCCAAGTAGTAGGATCCTTGTCTTTTATAGTTGACAACTCTGTAGGGTCCTTCCCAGTTAGGTCCCAATTTCCCATGAGCTGGGTTCTTGGTTGCCAAGGAAACCTTTTTCAAGACGAGGTCTCCTATGTTGAATCGTCTTGGCTTCACCATTGCATCATATCGCCTAGCCATGAGATTTTTGTACCTTGTCGTCCTTTGTTCTGCATTCATCCTTACCTCGTCAACCAGATCGAGGTTCAAGCGAAGCTGCTCCTCGTTATCCTTATCTTGATATGACATCACCCTATGGTTAGCCATGTGCACTTCCGCAAGTATGACTGCTTCGCTTCCATAGGCTAGCTTAAAAGGTGTTTCCCTTATAAGGGTTCTCACTGTCGTCCTGTACGCCCATAGGACACCAGGTAGCTCATCTAGCCATACTCCCTTTGCCCCCTCAAGCCGAGTCTTGATGATTTTCAGCAATGATCGGTTTGCAACTTCAGCCTATTAGTACTTTGGGCACACCAAACCTGCACACTATGTTCTTCTAGACGAAGTTCTTTACATTTTGCTACATGATGCTTGCTAAGGGTTCTGCTTCCACCCACATGGTAAAATGGTCTATCCCCACCACTAAAAATTTCATCTGTCTGGTTCTAAGTGAAAAATGACTTAGGATGTCTAAGCCCCATTGAGCAAAGGGCCATGGGGCCATCATCGGGGTGAGATACTCTGATGGTTGTCTGGGGACATTACTAAATCGTTGGCATTGGTCACATACCTTGACATAAGCTTTTGCATCTGCTTGGACAGTTGGCCAATAGTACCCTGCATGGACGACCTTGTGGATGAGTGACCTGGCTCCCGAATGATTTCCACACGCTTCTTCATGGACTTCCCTCAACACATAGTTCGCCTCGTCCGGAGCCAGACACCTAAGATAAGGTTGAGAAAAGCCTTTCTTGTACAGAACTTCGTCCATAAGGACATACCTGGCTGCTCTAACCCTGAGTTTTCTGGCCTCCTCCTTCCTTTTCCGAAGCCTTCCGTCCTTCAAGTACGATACTATTGGGGTCATCCAATTTTCTTCACTCTCTATTTGCTGCACTTCCGGGAGATCTATACTTGGGACGTACTGAATTTCATCGAACTCGTCCATGGCTCCAATCGCTGAGGCTTCTTTTGCTAAAGTATCTGCTTCCACATTCTCCTCCCTTAGGATTTGAACGAACTTAGCTTCCTTGAATTTCTTCACAAGTCGTAACACTTTTTCTAAGTATTTTTTCACTCGTCCTTCCTTTGCCTCATACGTCCCATTTATTTGGCCCATGACCAACTGAGAATCTCCCAGGATGAGTATTGACTTCGCTTCCACGGACTTAGCCAGTTCCAACCCTTTAAGGAAGGCTTCATACTCAACTTCATTGTTGGTTGCTTGGTATTGCAGACGGATCTTATGTTTCAACTTATCTACTTCAAGGGATTGCAAAACTACTCCTATTCCTCTTGAATGTTGCGTGGACGAACCATCCACATGGATAACCCATTTTTTATTGCCTTCCATTCCTTCCGCGTCATCGCCGCTTGGTGTGAACTTCGCAATAAAATCTGCCAAGGCATGAGCCTTTATAGCATGCCTTGGTTGGTATCGGATGTCAAACTCACTGAGTTCGATAGCCCACTGGATCAATCGTCCTGCAGCTTCTAACTTGTTCATTGCTTTCTTGAGCGAGTGGTCTGTCATAATATTGATTACATGGGCTTGGAAGTAATGCCTCAGCTTTCTGGAAGCCGTGATAAGTGCAAAAGCTAGCTTTTCTATTTGCGGATATCGTCCTTCCGCTCCCCTCAATGCCCTGCTGGTATTGTTGGGAAATTTAGACCCCGGTTGATAGAATTAACAAGTTTTAAACCCAAGTTGTTAATTAGATTTATTATGAATAAAACTTGTTGAAACAAAGAAACATCAATATCATGTCAAAATCATGCAGCGGAAAAAAATAAATAAGACAAGATATGATGACCCAGGAAAACCAATGAAACCAACCAGTTTCACAGTAAAAAACCTGGGGGGAAACCTTCCCGAAAAGCAATCCACTATAGTAAAGAGAAGTTTCAGATCTAGTACAAAACCTTTGTCCCTAGACTCTACAATCCCCGTAGATGAACTCACAGCAGAAACCTTCTACCGCTTCAGAACTTCTGAACTCTTCAATATATGAATGCCACCCTTTTTGTTGCACGGATCCCAATACGTGACTAACTCCTTTGTACGAATCCTAGTACGTGACTCACTCACCAACTTGAGGAAGAAGAATGTTGGTTGCAAAGTTCTTCACTTCATCAATAATGAAGATCAAGAAGCACTTGGTTACAAAACCCTAAGGCGCAAAAGACGCAGTAGCTTCTTTCAGAGAGAATAAGGCATCAATCACCTTTTTGCATATGTTCTCCTTGTATTCTCTTATGTGACGGCCTCTAAAATAAGCCTTATATAGGTCCAGGGTTGTGAGAAAAGAAACCCTACACAAATACAAAAGCCTGGCCCAAAAACAGAAATCTGAATTCCCGTAACCTCGACAGATAGCAGCTATCGAGGAGGTGTCGAGGGGACAGGAACTTTCTCGATCGACCAACCAGCTATCGAGAAGCTATCGAGATTGCGATAAGCATCCGCTGAAGATCTCGACAGATAGCCAGGTGTCGAGGAGCTATCGAGATATCTGTCCGCAGGTGTCGAGCTATCTGTCCAGCTTTATTGAACACATTTTCTTCACTTGTTTCTTGGTCCAATCTTCATGGCTTTAATACTAGACTTGAACAACATGTTTCTTCAAGTATTAAACACAACTTAGATCTACCCAAATACAAGTAAAGTGCGTTTTGTCAAAAGATTAGCCAACTACATAAAATATGTCCTTAACAGGTATAATACACTGGCTTTTGGACTTTTCTTTCCTCTCTTATCAATGCTAAGCTCACGGCATGTGGGGTCACTGCCAGGTATAAAAACAGCTCTTCTCCCATCACGGAAGGACTCAGTAACAGGGTTGTAACGAGGTACGTCTTCAAGTCTTGAAAGGCTTTTTGACACTCGTCCGTCCACTCAAATGCTTTCTTTAGAACCTTGAAAAATGGTAAACACTTGTCAGTAGCTTTAAAAACAAACCTGTTGAGGGCAGCAACTCGACCGGTAAGGGACTGGACTTCTTTGATACTCTGCGGAGGCTTCATATCTAGAATTGCTTTAATCTTTTCCGGGTTTGCCTCAATCCCTCTGTGTGAAACCATGAATCCAAGAAATTTCCCTGACGCTACTCCGAAAGCGCACTTGTTGGGATTCAACTTCATACTGTACCGCCTGAGTGTATTAAAGGTCTTTTGCAGGTCGTCCAGATGTTTCCCCACGTCCAGGCTTTTCACCAACATGTCATCCACATAGACTTCTACATTTCGTCCAATCTGAGGACGAAACATTTGGTTGACCAATTGTTGGTATGTTGCTCCAGGGTTTTTCAAGCCAAAGGGCATTACTTCATAACATAATAAGCCTTGGCTAGTAACAAAGGATGTCTTCTCCTGATTGGCCTCGTCCATCCTTATATGGTTGTATCCTGAGAAAGCATCCATAAAACTAAGTAATTTATGGCCTACGGTAGAATCCACCAGTTGATCGACAATGGATAGCTGTCCTTAGGGCAAGCCTTGTTTAGATCAGTAAAATTTACACACATCCTCCACTTGCTGTTCGCCTTTTTGACCATTACTACATTGGCCAACCAATCTGGATAGTACACTTCTCGTATAAACTTCGCTGCCATCAACTTCTGAACTTCGTCTTTAATGGCTGTATCTCTCTCAGGGGCAAACACCCTTTTCTTTTGTCGCACTAGCTTGAAGGAAGGACATACGTTTAGACGGTGAGTGATGACATTAGGATCTATACCCGGCATATTCTCATGACTCCAAGTGAATACATCAGTGTTTTTCTTCAAAAACTGGACGAGGTCCTTCTTAATCTTTTCTTCTAGATCTGCCCCAATCCTAGTACACCTCTCTCAGGGTTGTTCTCATCTAAGGAAATATCTTCTAACGCTTTGGTGGGTTCTGCCACAACTCTCTTTTCTCCAACATTCATGGTCTGAACTTGCTCGTCCGTGGCCAACATGGCCAGGTAACATTCTCTTACTGCTAATTGGTCTCCTTGTACTTGTCCTACTCCATAGTCCATTGGAAACTTGACCGACAGGTGGTAGGTAGATGTAATAGCCTTCCAACTGTTTAAAGTTGGCCTTCCAATTATGGCGTTATAGGAGGATGAACAGTCTACCACAAGAAAATTCACGTCCTTGGCGATGTGCTGTGGATATGCTCCCACTACCACTGGTAATGTAATAGTACCCACAGGCTGCACCTTCATTCCACCGAAACCTACCAGGGGGGAATTCACTGGATGAAGCTGGTCTCGTCCTAGCCTCATCTGCTGAAAAGCTGGAAAATACAAAATGTCCGCCGAGCTTCCATTATCCACCAGCACCCTTCTGGTCGTGTAGTCAGCAATAAGCAAGGTAATGACGATAGCATCTTCGTGAGGATGGTGAATTCTTTCAGCGTCCTCCTTCGTGAATGTGATTGCTTGCTCGTCCGTGGTCCTTGCTCCGGGTGACCGTCCAGAAAGTTGGACGCTCTGCACTACCTTCAGGTATGCCTTCTTTGACTTGGATGATTGGCCTGTTGAACTTCCCCCTATGATAACTCTGATTTCTCCTAGCGGTGGTCGTGACGACTCTTCTGCTTTACCCTTCAATTTCTCGTCCTTATGGTCTCGTCTAAGGAAACTCCTCAACTTTCCCTGCCTTATAAGATTCTCAATCTGCTGCTTTAAATCAAAACATTCGTCCGTATCATGCCCATGGTCTCTATGGAAGCGACAATACTTATTCCTATTGTGCTTATTAGGATCTCCCTTCATTTTCTCCGGCCACTTCAAGGAAGGATCATCCTTGATTTGCATAAGGACTTGCTCAAGCAGCATGTTCAGTGGTGTGTACTGTTGACTTCGTGCTGAGGGGACGGCCTTCTTGTCTCGATCCTTCTTGTCTTCCGTTCGTCCCTTCTTAGGACGAGGACCTTGTTCCGAATGGCGCGTTGGGTTGGCTTCCATTTTCTCAACTCTCTTCCTTTTCTTGACTATGATAGCATCCTCTGCATTCATAAAGTTTTGGGCTGAATGGACGAGTTCAGCCATGGTTTGAGGCTCCTGTTCATATAACTTGTGGATGAACAAGTCAGAATGAACCCCATTATGGAAAGCCACCAAAAGGAGCTTATCATCCATCTCGTCCATTGCCAAGGCTTCCCTGTTGAACCGTGTGATGAAGGACCGCAAACTTTCATTCTTTCCCTACCCTATGGTTAGCAAGCTGGACGAGGAACGTTTGTGCCTCTGCCCTTCGATAAAATTGTTGACAAATAACTTGCTTAACTCCTCGAAGGACGTTACTGTGTTTAGAGGTATTTTGCTAAACCACACTCGCGCGGGTCCTTTGAGGGTAGTAGGGAAGGCTCTGCACATTATTTCATCCGGAACCCCTTGAAGATGCATGGTAGTTTTGAAGGTGGCAATGTGGTCAAAAGGATCCCGCATCCCATCATACGAATCTAAAGAAGGCATCTTGAACTTGGGTGGCAATGGGTGAGCATTGATGGAAGCCACGAAGGGGGAATCAGTTCTGTGAACCAAATCCTCTACAGGGTTCGTTCTCCTCATATTCTCCCTCATCTCATCCATAGCCCTTCTCATTTGGTCCATTTCCCTTTCCAAATGAGGCACCCTCCGTGAAGCGGTACCCCTTGACTGGCTTTTAGGTTCAACATTCCTTCCAACTTCTTGACTCTAGGCCTGTCCTTCAGTGTTCCCTTCGTGGCGCTGCCTCGTTAAATTAAGTTCTCTGACCAACTCCTGGTTCTGGCGGGTTAACTCCGCCATAGCGGCGGTCATGGATTGCACGTGTTGGACAGAAGATGGCTGAATGGCAGGTGCCGATTGACGGTCGCGATGAGGGTTACTGGAGGCATCCCTGCTCCCTTGGGGGCCTGGACTAGTAGCCCTTGATCTTGTCCAGAACATTTCAGCCCTTTGTCGGAGAAAGAAAGCGTAGAATTCAACGATGAAGTTCAAACGCAAAAACTCCCCACAGACGGCGCCAACTGATAGATCCTGAAAAATCAGTGGGCTGAAAATCTCTGGCGTTGGTGATCTTGAGGCTGAGTCCTGAAAAAACGAATGTAGAATCAGAGGAGACCGGTGGAGGCCGGCCCAAAGTCCTCTGATGACAAAGTCAGTGATTATTTCAAGAAGGAAGGAAATATTTCTAAAGTTCTTTTTTTGTGGAAAATGTTTCTCATACCTTACTTCTTCATTTGGGAATGCTTATATAGTATTCGTGGAATGGTTACTTGTTCAACAACCGCTCCTATTATTGAGGAATCCTGAAAATTCAGAGATAACTTCCATAACTGTCATGGAAGTTACCTCTTTGGGATTCATGCTCTATAACGGTTAATGGAGGGTTTGGTTCGTAACGATGCAACCCGTCCTTCACGTTTGGTGGAACTTGAATCATCAAAAGCCCATGGCCCAATGACCTCGTCCGTCCATTATTAAGGACGGACGAGGTTTGCTTTAGGGAAGAGAATAGGAGGGACGAGCATAGGAAGGACGAGCTTAAGACATCCCATTCTTTACTTTTGTCACGGACGTCCCATATGGACGAGATAAAACTTAGCGCATTTTCTTTACACTATCAATTAGTATATGTTGTTGTTGTTATTATTATTCAAATTTTAGATTAATGAATTATTTTTTATGGTTATCTGATTGTGGTTTTTTTTTTTTTTTTTGCAAGCATTTTCTCATTCTTTCAGTTGGTATCATAGTTGTGGTAAGCATCTCAACTCTCTAATTAAATTTATGTATGTGTTTTGTTAATTTTGAAATTATTTAATATTATTTATTGTTATTATTAGTACATGACCACAAAAATTCTAATAAATTGTATTATTGTGATCTTTTTATAATCAATATGTGTTTTGTTATTATCAATTATTACATCTATTACTTGGAAAAAATATATTGCATAATATGTTTGTTGGTTTATAATAAAGATATGTATGTGTATTATTATTATTATTATTATTTACTACAATAAATCGTACATTTGTGTTTCTTTTTCTTTAAAGTTTAGTTGGTATAAAAATTTATTAAGTTTCTTGAATCTTTACTTTTTAGGGTGGTTATAGGCTAGGAAATGAAAATTAATTATATGCTTTATAAATACTATATATGGTTATATTATAGTTAATACTAATTATTGTGTGGATGATTATTTTTGCTAAAACTATTATTATTATTATTATTATTTAAAATTATGCTTCATAAATCCTTTATTTGAGTTTCTGTCAATTTTATTATGAACTACAAGCATTGTAAGTTATATTTAATATTTAGCATAAAAAACTGTAGTAGTCGGTATATATTAATTTTATTATTTTTTATTATTGTTCTTTTGTTTTTATTTAGGATTATATTTTTTTAGAAGATATTTATGAATATCTGATTGTGTTTTTTTTTTTTTGGTTCTTTCTTTCTTTTCTTGCAAGTAGCACTCTATAATTCTTACATTCCTTCACTTCATATCGCAATTGTAGTAAGCTTCTCGGCCACCTAATTTAATTGGAAATTATTTTCTTAGTTTGTAATTTTTTATATAGATGGTTTGTAAAAAATATACCTTCAAATGGAAGTTGCATGGTTTAACTCATTGTAGCATTTAATGTAGGATATATTTGAAATGGAGCAACAACAATATCACATCTCTAATGATGCAATGGAAGGCAATGTACATTGTGAGATCCAAATTTATTAATGTCCTAATAATATCCACAATTATTCAATTTACATGAAAATGATTTCAACATTAGCAATATAACATTGTACATTTAAAAAAAATCAGGTTTCCATCTTACGAGTGCGACCCCAACCGTTTGCACCCCCCCCCCCCCGGCAGTTAGGCGAGCGTATTATCCCATATTTGCGGCAATGTAGACTATACCGTGTTACCCGCCTACCACGTATAGATATTGACTGGGGTCTTATCACTTCTTTGGTGGAGCGGTGGCAATCTGATACCCATACATTTCACCTACCTACTTGTGAAATGTCGATCAAGCTACAGGATTGCCTATTGATGGCAAAGCAGTGTGCAGGCCCACTAATTTGAATTGGGAACAAGTTTGTGCTAATTTACTTGGGGTGGCACCACCTGCAACAGCATTGGCATATGGTGGCCTTAAAATAACATGGGTAAGGAATACATTCTCAAACCTACTAGAGGGTGCCAATGCTATAACAACCCAACAGTATGCTAGGGCATACATGTTCCAGGTTTTGGCTTTACTATTTGGAAATAAGAGCCAAAGTAGATTGCATTGTTGTTTTCTCAAGCTGTTAGACGACTTTGGTGTAGCTGGGGAATATAACTGGGGTAGTGCCACACTTGCTTTCCTTTATAAAGAGCTGTGTACTGTTGCTATTCAAAAAAGTACGGAGATTGCAGGTCCTGTTTTCATATTACAATTATGGGCGTGGGAGCATCTTCCATATCTGACCCCAATTCTAATAAATCCAACAAATTTAAATGGCGACGAACCATACGGTTGTAGGTATAATATTTACTTTCTATTTCTATACAATATTGTATACTGTAGCGTTTATCCTTGACACTTCCAAACCCTAAAATCAGTGGCAATCATTAATTGTGTATAGGTGGGATACCAGGAGAACGTTTACTCACACACAAACGCATGTTCTGCGTGCGTACCGTTCTAATCACGACACACAATATAATGAACAGGTAATATATCACAATGCATCAATGGTTAATTTACTAGTTATATTATTAAGTTGATTGATTATAACATAGTTATTGTAATTGGAATTGCAGGTTGTTTGGACACCATACGATAATTATTTGCATCCATGGTGTCTTGCAAAAAGACATATATGGACTACAACAGCGCCATTTCTATGCTTCCAAATTGTGGAGTATTACTATTACCATCCAGAAAGAGTCATGTGACAGTTTGGGTTGTTGCAAAGATGTCCAAAATGGTCTACTGACAATTTGGATAAATCTGTGCATTGTGTAAAGTTGACAGGGAAGTCCGGTGTTAATTGGCTTATGTAGCATGCACAATACTACCGGCTTTGGAATGCGCAAGCTGAACATGTAGTTGGGGATGAGCATTTCGATTTAGGTGTGGACTACATAACATGGTACCATCAACATGGTCACCTATTCACGACACAAAAGGCAGCTGCCCATATATACCAGGTAATTATTTTAGCTTTTTCAATAATACTGCACTAATATTAGAACAAATTATTTACACAAACAAAATACAAACTAATATTGATAACAAATTATTGTTTTAGCTTTTTCAATAATACTGCACTAATAAATGTTTTTTTTTTCTTTTCTGTGGCAGCAAACTTAGACCAATAATATGTTAAATTTGGCTGTTGCAAACCAACAGAAGAATGATCTCACTACACAGCAAGCCCTTACACCAATAGTAGAGGGCCTTACCCGAGTGAAGTTATCGATGGAAGAAAATATTTCCTCCGTCCCTACTCAGAGGGTGACACACTTCGAGCGACGACAAAGGCACCAAAGAAGACAGCCGCAAACCCAAATTGAAACCGGACCGTCCACCTCTACACAACGCGGAAATGATGAAGCCGGACCATCCACCTCTACACAACATAATATGTACAGCTCTACCCAAGCTGGGCTGTCAACATTTGTCGGTAATGAGCCAACCACCTTTAGTGAGTATAATCCAATTAATGTCAACGAGTACTGCATGAATTTATATCAACAGATTGGATTATCCACTTCCATAGGACAAGGATTGGAGGGTTTGTTTAGCTATGACCATTATCCCCAACCTAGTTCAACACCTCCCTCCTATCACCCATCGCTACCTCCATCCTATGCTAGGAAATACAATTATGGCCAAGATAGCCAATATAGCTATGATTTTTGCACACCACAACCTTCCCAACCAGCCCCTCATGTTGGTGATTTATGCACGCCACCAAATACACGGGCATGTGCTCCAAACAGTGAGGAAGAGGCCTCTGTAACAGACTCTGAGGAAGATACCTCAAATGAGGACAGTGGGGAAGATGCAGAAGATGCAGAAGATATGGAGGTGTCTTCAGATAATGAAAGTGACGAAGGTGGTAATTATCAAACAGAGGTTGATATTAGAACGTAGCCGAGGCGCATGGGGAAAAGTCCTGTGCAAGCACGAAGGTACCCAGAACGAGTAAATAGGCATCCTCCATGTTGTGGAACACAACAAAAACTTCATGTACCCCATCGTCGCAATGACTAATCAATGTAAAATGACTGTTTATTAAGAATATATTAAAGTATTATCATTGTTTATGCATCATTGTAGCAAAAAATATTATGCCTAGATAGTATACATAGCACATTATACTACTAACCGTAAGACCTTTGCAAAAATAAGAAATGTGTACACATTTTTTGGCATTTGAATTTAGTGCCCAATTAGTCTAATCATACATCTATTTACTATAATTGGCTATTCCTACAAATCCAACATAGAATCTATATGTGTAGCCACAATTGTAGACGCATAATAGCCAGAAAAAAAAATTGGTCAAACTTGTATTTTTATAGTTGATCTTTTTTCCTTTGCTTGATGGCTACTGTGGTGTACATTTCTATTTTCATTCTCCACAGCCTCTCTTCCAAACCCTCGTAAAAGTGTCAAAGAAAAATAAAACTTTCACCATCTAATTTTCGTCCAAATTTACAGCAGCAACTTGTGAGTTAATTTCGGCCAACAAATTTTGTGAATTTCAAAAAACTCAAAACATAAAATTTGTAGATATTTAAGTCACGGTTCCAGCCCATCTGGCCTTGAGTCAATTGGAGTTTTGAAGAGAGAGAGATACGTCTAAAATACTAATTAGTGCTCAAATCTGTTTTTTCCTCTTCAGATTGTGGCCATTTGATTTCTTTCCTTATTTGAAACTTTTAAACATGGTAAATGACCCAAGAACTCCATAAAAAGATACATTTTAAGGTGTTATCGAAACCCTAAACTATAATACACAATATATATATATATATAGACACACACACAGAGACACAAAATAAATAAACGTACACCCCAATCCAACTTGCAGTGATAGAAAACATTGTAGCATATGGAATTAGTACCATGTTCTTTCAAATAATACAAACTAACAATATGGTCCAACTCCTAAAAAAAAAACAGTCCAACCAATCCACTGAAGTAGATTGAATACTTATGTTAGGTCATTCAGTTTGGCCACTAGTGGAGCCAACCACAGTTTGAGTGGGGCATGTTCTTCTATTATGGCCTTCTTGCCTACAGAGACTACACAATGGCCTTGGTTGATGCTCTGCCCCTTCATCCATTTCATTTCGAAGCCGAGTTGTTCTTGGTCAACCTTTTTCACGGTGCAGCTTGACATTAGGATACAAGACCGGAAAATCAGGCTCATTCCAATGTACACTGTTTGGAACCATGCGAAATCTAGGTGCATAACAAGCAACTTGTTCTTCCAAATGGTAGCAGCGGTCGATATATTGCATTGCAGAGATGCCTTGATATTTACACATGGCAATGACATGTGAGCACAGCATCTTATAAACCTGCCATTTTTGAGAACTACAAGTATTCTGCCTCAAATTTACCTCATGACGATGATTACCACTATATGCAGAGTTAGGGTTTATTGGTGTTCTGACTTCAAACAGACCATCTTCATGACTGAACACAGTAACTAAATGCTTTGGTGCCTTTTTTTCCCATTTATTGAATTTATTCTTTGCATAGGCCGTAATAAGTTCACCGATAGTAACCTCTGCGCGTGCCTTAGTATACCGATCGGTAAAGTAGGCTACACAACGGTAGTATGTAAGTTCAACTAACGCAATTATGGGCAGATTTCTAGCACTCTTTAGAATTTCGTTGAAGCTTTCAGACAAGTTTGTCATCATTGCCCCATAACGATGTCCACCATCGTGTGCTAACGTCCATTTGTCCACCAGTATTTCCGATAAATACTTCTCACCATCTACACTTAATTGAGTAATTCTATCCTTGGTTATTTGATACTTTCGTAACTGATTCTCCATTTCTACCAACATTACCATAGCCTTCAAGTTTTTATTCCCAATTTGTTGATTGAAATTGCTAGCCACATGGCGAAGGCAAAAACGATGATACCATCGTGTCGATTGACATATAGTCTGTGTTGCTGCCATTATACCAGGGTGACGATCAGATATGACACATAACCTTCCTGATTAGTGACATTAATTTGAACACAACGCAAAAACCAATACCAGCTATCATCAGTTTCCTTCTCCACAATGGCAAAGGCAAGTGGAAAAAGTCCGTTCTCACCATCCCACGTTGATGCAATCAGTAACGTACATTTGTACTTACCATATAGGAAAGTTCCATCTATACTAATCACTGGCCTACAATGTTGAAAACCTTCAATTGATGGACCAAAAGCCTAGAACACTCTCTCAATTATTGCACAGCCTGGCATAGTAGCAGGTATTGTTCTCCAAATAACTCTGCTGCCCGGGTTTGAATCAGTCAAAGCTTTCAACCATTTTGGCAATAATTGGTAAGATTTGTCCCAATCGCCAAACGCTCTACCAATTGCTTTTTGTTTCGCCTCTCACACCTTAAAATAAGAAGGCCGGTATTGGTACTTATTGTAAAGAGTCTATTGAAGTGAAGAAATCTTTATGGTTGGATCATTTTTGACAACATCCCTAAACTCTTTCTCAATAACATGGGTGTCTAATTGCTCGTGATCTTGTGTGAGCGTGGACTCTATACGTGTGTGTGGACCATTGTATTTCCTAACCTCAAACAACCCATGTGTAGCCCGCAAGCATGCTTGAAGACGCCAAGAACAATGTTTGCACCTTACAGACCAACATGCTGGATCTGATTCTCTTACACAAAATGTTTGGTTCCTCTTAATGTGATAGTGTTTAACAATAGCTTGTAGTTCATCCTTATCGGCAAAAAGCAAGCCCACATAAAACTCTTGGGTAGGGTCCCAAATACTCTGAGTGGGCTTTTCAAATGGTGGGGTTGGACCAATCATATTATCCCACATGTTCTGTGAAAAGCTTAGTGATGAAGGTTGATGGAATGCCATAGCTGGACTGCTTTCATGATTACCTTCATTTAGAGGCTCCTGTTCATCTCCAACATCATCAAGGACCTCGTCGTCATCAAGTTGGTCATCATTATCCATGGCTCACATCCTTTCTGATAATGTATGGACCGCATTTTTAGTAGTAGCAGCTATGCGATGTGTATCATTGGGATCATTAGTAGTCTCTTGTGTGACATGCTCAGCTGGATTATCATAGTCAGCATCACTGGTGTTCATTGGCCGATAAGGAACATGTTGGTCCTCAGTTGCATATAGAGCATGATAGTCAACACCAACAATGTTGATTGGGGAATGAGCCGCATCTTCAGAATAATGACCAATATGAGTGGCATATGGATCATGGAAGTGCCCGCCATGTGAATAACTAAATGATGCACTCGGTCCTTCGTTGGCATATCGAATGGGAAAAACATCTCGGTGGCTTCTTATGGGCTTTACACCCACATATAACTCTGCACCTACAAATCCATATTGACGGTCTAACATATTTAATATTGCATTGACACCATGATCATCTTCTACCAAAACTTGCTGGTAAGTCACAGGATGTGGATGACATTGAAAAGGAAATCTATACCAAATAGTCAGTTTTGAATCTTCTCTATTTATATGAAGCGTGGATGCTACTCCATCACATAGATCTTCAAATGTAACACTCTGGCTTAATGGAAGCATAGAAGGAGGTGGCCCTTTGTAAAAAAAAACCGCCCTAAAGCAGAAGTGGGGCAGGGGAGGGAAATAGGATACTCGCCCGATGCTATTCCTAAGTGTCACACTATCACTATCATGGAAGAAAAAGGGTGGAAATTATGTGAGGTGCAAGTGGAGGGTGAAGGCGACGAACTTGCCATAAATTTAACTTTTCTAATACATAGAATCGGACATCTCAAGTGGGTTTCATGCCACGTAAAAGGAAAAAGACAGAAGAAATTCAAATTCTACTTAGCTTTCGGTTGGGGTCTTGGTCAATTGATATTTCGTTTTCAACAAGTCCCTGCTTTTGTACACAATCACCAACTCTCCCGACATTTTTTGCTTTTCTACACAATCAAAGTCACTACTTTCCTATATATATATATATATATAAGAGTCACTACTTTAAGAACGTTCTTGTTCATAAGTTCTAAATTTCTAAGATTGAGAGCTACTTGACTCTTGTACTGGGCAAGGTAGAGGTAGGGTTCAAGGAAGATGTGAAAAAGAGAGAAATATAGATTTTTTATTTTCAATTTGAAGTTTTTGGTTATGACTTAAGAGAGGGGGAAAAAAGTAGAAGGAAAAAAAATTTCGTGTGTTGTGTTAAATTCTTAATACATCATTGTCTAAATTAATTTGTTCTTAATAAATTGGAGGAGTGACCGATTATTAAAAAAAGAAAAGATGTTGGAGTGTGTTGAGGTCCAAAATTTCACAAAAAGCCCATTCCATGAAAAGTAAAGAAGGCCCAATTCATGCAGCAAGAAGAATCGACATCAATGCCCTATGTATGTTCAGATTTCCAGCAAAAAAGACCATTAAAAAATCCAGCAAAATCCAGTGAAAGAACTGGGCTGGGATACCTAGAGGCTGCTAGAGGCTCGGGATCCTCGGGACGTGCAGCACAACTAAAGTGGGATTGAGACAGCTCAAAAAGGGTACCGTGAAATACAAGAAACGAAGAACAGATATGTCCTTCTCAAGCACCCAGTGGTGTAGCAAAGAACCAGAAAACTTGGAGAGTGACAACTCATGAATAAAAGGCTGGTACCTCAGGGAACCCAAAATGAAGAACTATAAGGGGAAGTGGCTGGGAAAACCTTCGACCCAGCAGGAATGGATTTCGCTCAGTTGGGAAAAATGATAGCAGGAAGGACGGCCAAAAGCTGAGCCTAAAAGGTAAGAAGCCTTGAAAGAAGAGAGATTGAAGGTCAGCTGGCTGAGGACGCCCCGGAATGGAAAGTCAGCAAGTGACTTTTAGGGAAACAACACGAAAAGAGGAAAACAATGAGAAACAGGGAAAGAACCAGCCATCAGAATGGCTGGCATAACAGAGGCTCTGATACCCAGGGAGCCAAAGGGGGAGAATCAATGGTACATTGAACCCTAGAATGACATTATAAAAGGGGGGAAGCAGCCAACATCAAGGGGGACTCAGCAATAGTGAAATCATAATAGAATCATTGAGAAAACTCTGTCAAAATTCAAAGAAAGTAGGGAAATATCTCCCGGTATCCCAGAAACAGCCACTAATACATACTTGGATTCAAAATGATTCAAACTTTGCAAGTCTTAGAGGCTTAGATAGCCATCTAAGTCTATAATTTTTGAGCTTATTTGGACCTTGTATCACGTCTTAGTGAGCATATTGTAATCCACAATTAAGAAAAATAATGAAATATTTCATACTGATTGGAGGATCCTTAACAGTTATTTCGTGTGTTTCTTTATTACATTGTTTTCCTTTGCTACTTTCTTGCTGTTCAATATATATATTCTTGCTTGTTAGTTTTCCTTTTACTCAGCCAAAAGCTGAGTCTTTTTACTGGGGTCCTCACTTCAACTTGGGCCTTGGACACACTTAGCCTCCAAAGAAACATATGCCAAAACATGCACACATCAGATATCACTCTCTCCCACAAAAGTCCTCCTCACCTAACTATCTTGAAAGGCAATGCCTAAGCAAAGCCACTTGGACTTGAGTTCCAAATTCCTCAAGTCTTGTGCAAAGGCACTAAGTCTGTGAGAATTGGGGCCAGGATCCTCATGGCTGAATCATTCTCATGAAATTCAATTACATATATGTATATGTATTAAAATGTATATCCTAATCTGAGAATCTAACAATTATTTAAAGATATGTGTATTGTATAGCGTGTTTTTATGCAGGACCTATAGAGGTAAAGGGAAATGACAAAACTCTATTGCATAATAAGCATGGAGAAAGATCATATAGTTCAAAGAATCAGCATTCTGGGTTCTTACAGGCCTAGTACGCCCCGGAATCCCACGACAGTATGCCCAAGATCCCACGACAGTACGCCCGGGGTACCAAGTGAAGGAACTCTTTTAAATGTTTATACAATAAAAGATAAGCCTTAAATATTCTATTTCAATCTCTTTCTCATTGTGAATATTATAAATACTTATTTTACTTGTTTCGTAAGAGTAAAGGGTCATTTTATGACACTAAAACACTTGTAATAGTATTTTATTGCTCAAGAGGAATCACATTTTTTCCTTGAGGAGATTTATGTGACTTGCGCATAACTTTGTTTGTAATCAGCCTCTATTTAGCTGCAGTGAATCAAGCCCAGTTCACCAAAACAACAAGTATTTGGCCCGGGATCCTTGTCTCTACTTGGGCCTGTGTGCTAAGAAAAAAGCACTCTCACAGAGTGAAAATGTCAAAATTACTTATTTATACTAGTTTCTATCTATTTTTTGATACCAATTAAGTTCCATTAACGAGAGAACGAAAGATGATGGGCTCTCATATATCTAGGTTCATCGATCCTTCCCCTACTTCTTTTCTTCACTATAAAAATTGGAAAACAATGATAACCCATCTTCAATTTTTCTTATTTCATTAAACTACAATTTGTATACAACAAGAGGTGGCCATGTGTATCACATTTAAAATAAATAAAAAACTATAATATAGAAAAGAATAGGTCCATGAACATAACCTTTTTTTTTTATAAACAATTTGCTTAAATAAATAGCAAATAATAAGATGTAATTGATAGATAAGTGTTGGTATTATCCCACATTCGTTGTGTGTGTCTAGTGTTCGCAGTTTATAACTCCAGTCTACAACTACAAAGGTTAGACCACTTTTTAGTTGTACTCTGGTTATGTAATGTATTATAAATCCGGCTTATGTGTGAATGATATTAAATTTATTATCCGCTAACTTGCTAAAATGATATGAATTATGGTGTTCCAAATGAATCGAAGAAACAGAATGTGGCATCAAGTCTGACAGAGGATTCTTGCTTTTGGGCACATGTTGAGGAGGCTCGCATTTCATGCAAATTGCTGAGTAGCGGAGAATCAAATGATATGAAGAAAGAAAGAAACAAATTGATTGAGTTTGAAAACTATGTATACGGTTTGATGAAAAATTATGCAGTATCTTCTGAGATTTTCTTACCTGGGAGTAGCTTCATGACATGGTGGAGAGAGTATAGAGAGATTAAGGGAACTTTTTATCGTTCACATCTCACTGGCTTAATGAATAATGAAGAGAATTACAAGAAGTACGCTGAGGGCCGCTTGGTGATTCCCTGAAGGTATATATGATTTTGATCACATATTTCAATATTTATGTGTGCACTTCCCTTCAAACATTTATGGTATTTCGAAGTCATTCCCAATAGATTGTAAATTAAAGAAAATCATCTTTTCAACTTTTTTATTATTTTTATAAAATTTTCATGTCTTGCTTTCGCCATTTTTTATTTGGATACTTGGATGTGAGCACATTTTGGATGAGCATAATTCTCCTCAACAAGACCATTCATGATTTGCTAAACCCTAGAGTCACCCCCACAATCCTTCTGCAACTGAAATGGATTCAAAAACTTAAAAGTTGCAAGCCGTGTGAGACTTTTCTCGTGTTCATAATTCGGGAGATTTCGGGTCTAAACTAGTTTAATTAGGTAATATCTCTAGAATATATTGTATAATTTATATTTTTCAAAAGCTCAATATTATATATTAGGATTAGCCATATTAACAAACAATTTCGCTCAATTAGAATATTTTATTTTAATGTATTAAACTATTAATTTAAAAAAAAAAAAATCTTTCATCTTGCTCTTTACAAAACCGGCAAGGAGTTTTTCTTTTTCCATTTCACCATACACAATGCAAACAATCACATTCACAACCCTCAGCCTTAAATTTTCTCAATACTTTTAAAGGGTACATTATCATATGTAAAACTGCAACTCTTAAAAAAATATTCTTGTTCTGGTCTACTAAGCCACTTGTTTCATAATCATTACAGAAGAAAAATGAAAACAGAAACAAAGAATGGAAGAGAACAATCTAAAATGGTAAAATTTACATAATTTTTCAAGAAGAAATAGGTAGAAGAAATCATGATATGGAAAGCCAATTCAAGTTGATATCTCTCTTAGCCACTATTACCCTTTAAATTGGAGAAGAATTCCTCAAAAGGCTCCCATAACTTGGCCCTCTCTTCATCACATACCACAAGCCTCAACTGCTTGAGATTAGTACTTGATGATGGCAACTGCTTGTGCAATCTCAAGCACTCTTTCATGTGTAACTCTTTCAATTCATGCAACTCACCGATGTGTTTTGGCAACTTGATAATGCTTAGGCAGTCAGATATGTCAAGAATGCATAACTTATGGAGGCTTCTGATTGACTTTGGCAACTCTGACAATTCAGTACAAGAACTAAGCCTTAGCACTTCTAAATTCACCAACTTTTCGATTTCTTCAGGCAGTTCAGACAACTTGTGACAATTGGTGATGTTGAGTTTTTTTAGGTGGAGAGACTCACACTACCATTCACGCAATCCCACCAAATCATTGCAATAGTCAATGTTTACCTCCATTAGATTTGGAAATGAATCTGAAACTTGTCTCGTAGAAACCCCACAAGTTTGACCAATATTACACATAAACAAAGATATTTTCTTCAAAATCCTCAATTGTACAAGGGAATTGCAAAGGGAAGAAATTGAAACCTCCTCTAATCTAATTCTCTTTAGATTGGGAAGAGAACTGAGTAGCTGAAAATTACTTAATTCAGCCGGAAAGAAACCGTAATTTGTGACAATTATAACCTTGAGTTTAACCATAATCTTCACAAACTCAGGTAAGGTGTAATTCCTTGTTCAAAAATTCAGAATTAAAGCCTCAACTTCAGGTGCTTGAATGTTGCACCAACTCGACGAAAACAGCTCATCCGCAAAAAAATATTCCATATGGTGTGACAAGATACTCATTAGTAGGTTACATTGTGTGTGTGTGCCTTTGTTAGAGAAAAAAATGCGCCAACCAGTAGAGATAGACAATAAGCGTGCATTGATAAGTTGTGGTTGTTGGAAATATACATGTACGCAGCGGAAAAATAACGGATCTACTTCATTTAGAATTGATAACATGCATTATGTAAATTTCAAAATATAGAACAAGAGAGTGTACCTTGGTGCAGTGAATTTCAAAACCAAAGATCAGAAGTTCTCAGGAACACTTTCAATCTTCACTCCAATTCCACTAACGCCCAAGATGTGTGGTCTCTCAATCAGTTTCTAAGGGAGAGTAATTGAGTGGCTTCACTCACACATACATCCCATTTTACAAACTTGTTGTGTGTTATAAAATTCTGTATGTTTCTCTCCTAATAACTGATTGTCTAATTGGGCTAACATTTTGGGCATTTCCAATTGGGTTTTAGTATGTGGCTTGGAGTGGGACCAAAAGGGACCAATAAGACATTAGCTCCAATGAGTCTTGGGCTTTTCTGTCAACTCTTGACATACCATTAATTATATTTAATACCACTATATAAATATAATTGCACTCTAGGCCTTATTAATAAATTATATCCCAAAACTTTATTATACATGCAACCCCTTCATAAAAATATTCGTAGTAATATAAAGTTATGAAAGTAGACTGCCACTTTGTAAATTACTACATCTTAATCATTGAGTACCCGGTTTAATCCTTTTAAGTTATTCACCATATATTTATGAAATCCAATTTCATAAATATATATACTTTAGTAATTTCTTACTAAAGTGGTTAGGCCTAACTCTCTGAATAACTGAACCCATTAAACTTATCTCAAGGGAATATTTTATATCTCCGTTAAGAAACTATGAATTCCATCTTGAGAATATATGTTCCATCAACACTAAATGTGGCTGCCCAACATACTGAGGTTTTGACCGTAACTTTAGATCTCACTCCTGATATATCAAAGCAACCTACACTTCATGATCAGGTCCATTATTCTCTCAGGATTAAGAGGTCATGCAAATATAAGTCGTGAGATTTATTATTCAGTTGACAGTCATTAGGAGAATAATAAATTTCACAGCGGTCCAGTTCAATATGTCTTAACTCTTAAAACATATCAACATATCAACTAGAAGTCACCACTTCCATGATCAAGACAAATCATCTTAGTTGACATGTTATAGTCTTCGTAGATGAAATGCCCAATTTCATCACCGACTACAAAGAACCTGTGATTTATATTTTCTATGACTTTTCACATAAATTATATACTATGCATCTCATGGACTATATGATAATGTCCAAATATTCATATTACCAATACTTCAGATAATAATAAAACAACTTTATTAATTAGAATATTAAGTCATACATAATGTCATACATAATATCATATATAGCATCATACAATATGATTTAAGGGCACTAATCCTAACAGTGGTTTCATCCACCAGTCTCGTAGATTGTTTTCCCTGATGTCCACAATCAGTCTTGTCCTTTCTATTATTGGCTTCTGGCTGCTCAATTGGATAGCTAGCTCCCTAAGAAGATCATGTTGGGTGACGAATTCTTTATTGTAATAGTAACTGACCTCTTCTGCATCTTTCCTGGTGAATGACCAAAAGTATAAGCTTATAAGAGATTCAAATTCTTCAGTCCTCACTTAAGAAAAATATATATTCCATGGCAATCGAACATAGTTGTGGATACGATAACAAAGACATGGATTGAGATAATCAGTTTCTATCTGTAACAATTAAAATCAAACAGTTATAAGATAAGCAGCAAAAAATAGACTACTAAAAGTTGAAATTCCCCTCTTTTATTGAGCAGAGTAATTGGACCCCTTATTGTTTATCGTTTGATATAAAATTCCTTTTTTCTCTTTTTAGTAATCACCTTTAGCGTCCTTGGTGTGTATATATATATATTATCAATTGTGGCCAGAAGTTGATCAAGCTAGAAGACATAATGCAATATTTTGGGCCTTAGGTCATGTATAGAGATATCACATCACAACAAGCAACTAGAAATGATCAATTAAAGAACTTATCCTACAAGAAAATCACAATTTAGAAATCAGAAGTCTGAACAAACCTTTTCATTACAAGACTAGCCAAATTCCGACCGTTGAGTTCATGCAAGAGATATCATTATGGGAACTTCTGATAGTTCACCTCTCACTAACTTAATTAAGAATGTCGAGAATTACGAGGAGTATACTAAGGGCACCCTAGTGATTCCTGAGATGTAAAATTATATATTTCAAACTTGTCTGGCATTCAAAATTTATTCCCCAATAAATTGTAAATTGAGGACATCATCTTTTCAATCGTTGATTCTCAAAAAAATATTTTCAATCGTTATTACTACTAGTCATGGATCTGCACAAAGCTTGAGAATATGCAATTATTTTGTAATGGAATATATGTGTAATCTATTTTCTAATAAGAACTTCAAGATCATATAGTAGGGTTAGCCATAACAAAGGATTTCTACTCATAAGAATATTAATTAAAATATTCATTAAAAAAAAAAGCTATTTTTATCTTGCCCTTTACAAAACAAACCAAGTGCAAAAGAAGGGTTTATTTTTTTTTCAAACTAAAATAAATGATGCCATATTGTTTTCTCTGTCAATTAATGAAAATTTTATATTCTCCATAAACAAAAACCTATATTTTTACTATAATTTTTGTTTAAAATTTTTATCTACTCCTATTATGAGTCAATCCTTTTTTGATACGACATATATAGCGGTGATTAAGTTTTTTCGATTACGATAATTGGAAAGGTAAGAAAAAAGTAGAGTTTTCCCATCATTTAAAAAACTTTCACTTGCATACCTCTATTTTGATGTTGTCTTTAATCTTAAACCACTCTTCGTTGTCATCCAAATCATACTTCTCTCTCTTTTAAAGCATACAAAGGAATCATCATAATCTTTCCTGCTAAATTATTGCTCTTCTTGATACATCCGTAAATATCTACCGAATCAAATATATCCATACGTTTTGCAAACAAAACACAAAATTTCATATGAGCAATTGTTACTCAACAATGATTAGTTGGACCCATTAAGAAAATAACTTTATATTGATAACCTATAGAAACAACTTTTCCCACAAAAAAATTAAAAAAAAAAAAAGTTGTAAATTTGTCCACTCAAGAAAAAGAAAAAGAAAGACAAATAGCAAAGCCTCATAATCAAGCTGCTATATAAATCAATTATAAAAGAAAAATAATGAAAATCTTATTGGAAAAGCTAAAATATGTCACTTATCTAATCATTTTTGTTTGACTTGTTGGTCCCAATTATGTATAACACTCCTATTTGCAAAAAAAAAGATTGTGTCCTAAAATAAATAAGATTCCATCTATAGTTTAAGCTTTTAGGTAAAGGTAATTTATCATGTGTAACGTGACTAGTGTCAAGTCAATCATGCATTTTTAAACCTAACAAACTGAAAGCTACCTAATTCCATTAATTTGGCTTACTAAAATCTTGAAGAAATTACATTTTACTAGTTTAAACTATACCTCCAATTATACTTTGCACCCTATTTTTTTTCAAATGCATGTTTTGCACCCTAACGTTAAGTTTGCTGTTAACTTGGATGGAAAATATGGTACCACGTGGAAAAACCTAATTGTCCCTCTTCTCAATCTTTTAAAAACAAAAGAGATATTACATTTTACCACCTTAAACTATACTCTTGATTACATGTTGTAACCTAAACTTTGAACTTCCATCTAAGTTAATAGAAAACTTAATGCCGGGGTACAAAGTGTAACAAAAGTTATAGTTTAAGGCGCAAAATGTGCATTCGAAAAGTTTAGAGTACAAAGTGTAACATGATTTATAGTTTAAGGTGGTAAAATGTAATTTTTCCTAAAATTTTCAGCTTTTTAGCTTAATAAGCTTTTATGACTTTGTTCATCAATATTTTGTTTGCTTTTTTACAAGATATATATATATATATATATATATATATATATATATATGAAAAGAAATGTATACACAAGTTGATATATATAGTTTTTAGTGTTTAAATACCGAAAACAGTGAGCTCAAAAAAAAAAAAAAAAAAAAAAACACCTTTGTTAGGAGATTTCTTTAAAGAGTGTTTGAGTTATGTTTCTCATTTTAGGATGTTTGAACGAGAACTTATAAAATCCACATGGTGGACAAGTGATGTGGTCCACCATTCTACTAAAAAACTTCCACTTGTTTAAAATTGTTAGTTAGAATTTTTTTTTAAACAGAAATTAATTATTGACTCAGAAATTTTAAACAAGTGGAAGTTTTTTAGTGGAATGGTGGACAAGTGACGTGGTCCACCAGATGACCCTATAATTTCTCTGTTTGAACACTGAATTTAGAAAACTCCTTCCACCAGTTTTTAATTTTTAAATAACATTACTCAATGACAATTTTGTAAATATGTAAAAACTATAGGTCTCACTTGATTAGACCATATAAGAGAACTTTCTCTCTCTTCAAATAAAATAATAATACTTTTACTGTACTTGTCAGCATTTAAAAAAAAAAAGCACATATACATATAAAACACACAATTATATTTTTTCATATTTTAAAATATGTTATTTGAAATATGATACTAAACACATTATTTGCATTATGAATACTTTAAAAACATGTTTTCACAACACTTTTTAAACTACAATTTTCACATTATTTTGAACAACAATACTTTAAATCAGCTACCAAATAGCCCTAAGACATTTGGCATCAAAATGAGCTTCCTGCTTTCCTTAAAGGTGACCTTTTTCATTCTTACAACAACTTTCTCGGGATTTAAGAGCTGTTTCTCATTCGGCATCTTCATCATTTCTTCCTACAAGTGCTTATTGCCTTTGTGTTAGGACTTTATACTAATGGGATTTTCCAATCGATGTTCCCATTCATTCTGCAATTGTGACCATAGTTAAATGTTATCTTCGAGTTATCATATCCACAGTTCAATGATCAGTTATAATCGTATTACTTTACAGTTAACATGGTATGAATTAGTACCACATATCTACAAATGCATTGATTAACTATATTGAACTACAATTATCAAGATAAATATTGAAGTAGAAAGAAACTGAGGCCCTCAGGTCCAATCCCTTATGAAATGCTGCCTCAGCACATAAAATGCCTATTAAGACCCAGTTGAAATGAAGCAGGCATGTGCCTATAAAAAAGTAAAACCCAAAATGCAATGCTGTTTCCTAAGAGCATCTCTCTAATAGACTCCTTAAACCTAAATTTCTTCAAATTTTGGAGAGTGAACCCTTAAAAAATTGGGTTACTAGGATGCTCTTTTTTCAAAGAGCTATACTGTAGCTCTGTAAACACATTTTTAAGTATGTAGTTAAACATTGTTACTTTTTAAGTCATGATATGAAAGAGAAAAGGTTAATAGCAAAAATTCTAGGGCTCCCCTATATAAACCACAACTCTTGCCACAATTATTTATGTGGTAGATTATGAGTAGTAAAGAAAAAATAGTGGGTTTATATAAAAATAATGTGCAACTAATTACAGTTCATGTGGCAGATTGTGAGTGATAGAAAAAAATGATGGGTTCATATGAAAAAAATGTGCAACCAATCACAATTTGTTATGTAAAATAGTTGTGGCAAAAATTGTCTTTTTATCTAGTGTTTTTGAATTTTTTTTTTGAAATTTTTTTAAAGGGGCATTTCAAAATTCAAATATTTACTTTTTATTTTTACGAATCGCAAATTTTCCTTGAATTGCCATGCCCGTGAGAAAGGGGAAAAGATGTGAAAGCAAAGAATTTTGAGTTTTTTAATATACTTTTATTTCAGAAAAGACACGGCACGACACAACAAAATGCAGAGAAGGTATCTACTATTATATAATTTAATAATTGGGTAGATTTTTATATATTTTTGTGACTAGTGTGTTTCTGCTGGGGTCTTGGTCAAGTTGTTTTTGGGGTCTTGGTCAAGTTGTTTTATTATACGACTTACAAGTCCTGCTTTCTAACACAACTACCGACAATTCATATATATATATTATTTTGTAATTATTTTGTCATATGACCATGGTTGTCAAAGAGCATTTTCTGCCCAAGACGAGGGTAATCAAACTCACTATGCTCACTACTTTAATAATAATAATAATATATTATTATTATTATTATTATTATTATTATTTTTTAATGAGAGAAAAAAAGAGTCACCACTTCAAGACCTAATTGCTAGTTTAAGTTTACATTTCTAAGCAATGACACTGACAGGACAACTTACTCTCGTAGTAACCAAGGAAGAGGTAAGTTTCTTCCACCATGGATAAGGAAAATTCCTTGAACTTAGCGAGCTTGCTAGACTTTACTCACTTGAGCATACATGTCTGGATTTGTATCATCTCACTTTACAGTACACATAGTATTTTAGTTTTTGTTTTAACATCTAATATATTAAAATAATATAAGTATATAATAAAATAATATAAAGAAAGAGGAAAAAGAAGAAAAGTTATTGAATAAAGAAAGTTAATAAACATTGAGCCAAATGGATATAAAAAATATGTCACTTGGGCTCTTTTGAAACATTAAACCAAATGAAATAAAAAAATTAATAGTTAATTTGTTCTTGTGCCACTTGAGAGTATTTTAATTATCTTGGCAAAAAATACATTACTTGGCAGAAATTTATACTTTTTAACGTGAGGTCTCTTTCCACTTACTTTATTTCATTAAACTAGAATTTGTATATGAGGGGTGGCCATGTGTATCACAGTTATAGAAAGAAAATAGTAAAAAAAAAAAATAGTGCACCAAGGTGTAACATAACTTTTTTCATGAACTGATGAAGTAATAAGATGCAAATTAACGATAGACAACTGAAAAAGATAATAAAAAAAAAATGAAGGCAATTATTATCCATCAATAATAAATAATACCATTTTAGGGTCCGTTTGGTTCCCGTAAAATATTTTCCAGAAAATAAGTATTTTCCGGAAATGCTATTTTCCGGAAAAGAAAAATATTTTCAGGTGTTTGGTTGTTATTATGAAAATTGTTGTGGAAAATATTTTTATGTGTTTGGTTCTATTAGGAAAATGCTATTTTCCTACCATTTTTTTCACAATTTCCGGCAACAACACAACAACAACAACAAATTCCAGCAACAACACAACAACAACAACAACAACAACAATCAGTTCATCAAAAAAAAAAACAACAACAACACAAAACCCACAGAAAATCCACCATCCACACCACCGCAACGAAAAAAAAAAAAAAAAAAAAAATCAGAGGAGGACGATGAGATCGAGAGGGCGGCGTGATCGAGACGACGATGAGATCGAAGATGATGATCTGACCCAGAGGAGGACGGCGCGATCTCGCAGGCACGAACTTGGCGCCGTGATCGCGATCTTGGCGCGGTTATGAAATCGGCGAGGTGAGCTCTGGGTTCTTAGATCGGGACGTGGATCGGACTCGCCGTTGAGTGGTGGTGGTGGAACGGCGTCGAAACCGGCTCGGTGACGTCTGGGTTTCTCGGATCTGAGGTGGATCGGACTGCGTTCTTGGCTCTCTCAATGTCGCCGGCGTTTTCTCTCTTTTTTTTGCGTTCTCAATCGATTTCTTTGGCTCTTGTTGTGTGTTTCCTTGTTCTTTTTCGTTCTCACTCAAGTTCTCTCAGAGGCTCTCTTCCTTCAGTGCGTTTTTTGTGTGAGACCCGGAAATGGTTTGAAGGTAAAATAAAAGCGTAAAACCATTTCCGGGTCAAAGGAGAAAATTTGGTCAAAGTTAAGGCATATTTTCCGGAAATTAGATTTTTCGTTGCCTTCCAAACACATGGGTCAGGTGGTAAATGATTTCCTGAAATCATTTACCACCAAATCAAACGGACCCTTAGTTAGTTGAGAATTCAATAAGTTTGGCAATGATGTTGAGTCGAGTAGCTAGCTTGTCAGCAAAGCCATTAATTTCCTCAAAATGTCGACCTTAGAAGAAATGGTCATAAGCTTTGAAGCCTCTCTACGATTGTGCCAATTAGTACCATAGAAAATTTCACATTCTCTTGCAAATACAATTCAACTCATCTGGGTCCACTCAATACAAAAACAGAGAGAATGTGAAAATTTCAGTATATCATAGACTTTCTTTTGTTAATCATAATTGATAACAAAAGTGAGAAACGAAAATTTTCGCACTAGTTGAATCGACAAGTTAAATAAAAAGATGTTAATAATAAATTTGAATAAAATTAAGTAAAAATTTATAAACTTAATAATTGAAAAAAGAAAGAAAGTTGATAGTTACTTGTTTCTTGTTACCCAGAAATACTGTATATATATATTGTGAAATTTTTTGTGTCTATGAGTTATTTCTTTTTAAATTTTCTCTTTAGATGTGGCCAGCATATAATGGAATTTCTTATATATAGTAGGAAAAGTCCAGGCACCGTCCTTGTCTCGTGTCTTTGACTCTTTGAGTGATGGGGTGAAAAGAAAGAATGTATCTTTAAAAATAGTGGGAATTGGATGCTTATAGTATATTTTCATATTCTGGTAGCTCATTTATTCAAAGATAATAGAAAATGACTCTGGATTAAAGCAAGTCATCAACTAAACCTACACGGTCATTGAGACTTGTCGTCTTGTGATGCACCTGAATTTCCTGTGAAATTTCTCTCCTGATGAGTAGAAAAGTAGAACCATGCGATGCTTTATGCTTACATATGTACTGTTCAGATTGCTCAACTTTCCTAAGCAAATTAATCTAAAGCCAGAGAGAGAGGATGACACAAACTCAGTTGTAAGTAAAATAAAAAACCAAATCATTTCTTTCTTTCCTTAGTTGTTTGTGTTTGTTTCCTGTGATTAATTATTCTTGATAGCAGGTTTAGCAGTGGGTTAGAGTTGGCAAATTTCGTGGTGAGCCTTGATGTCTTGCACAATGCATGGACTGCAATTTGGAACCTATACACAGAAATCAGCCAAAATGAAGGACCATCTTCCCTAGTGAAATTCAAAGTTTTTGAGCTACCAAACTGTACCATCATAGCTTTTTTCATTTGGCCTGCTAATAGCAGAGACTATGTTCAGGGAAATGGAGGAGGAGATTTTGTTTCAACATCAACTCCTAAGAAGTCTTTTCCTGTCTTCAATTTCCTGTGCACCAAAGATAACCAAGAGTTCTCCATTAACAAACCTGCATTGGAGCTTTTCACCTCCATTTTCGATGTGCTCCCGGAATCTGTGGTACCACTATACTCTGAAAAAACCTCTTTTTTTAATTAATTTTTATTTTTGTTCATAGCACTTGTATACTTGGCAAAAGCTTAAGCAGTTAAGATCTAGTTCAACTGTAGGTCATAATGAATTGCCTGAACAATATATCATTGCCTACAAATTTTCTATAAATTGATACATGTTTGGTCATATGTAGCTTGTTGAATAGGAGGTGCTATTTAACTACTGTTGACCAAACGTGTGGTTGATACTTTTTTTTTTTTGATAATTTCATGAAATATTCAATAAACTGAAAACAGAGATACAACTAAGAGAGCAGACAACAGCTAGGAATAAAAACAACAACAAATTATACCCCACTCTCCCTAATGAACTCAAGAGCCCAGCATTTAACATGTGTTTGCCTATTACAGTTTTGAGTTTTCTTTCCTTGGGCTCCAGCAACCCTTTCTAAAAGCCCCCTCTGTGGGCATAAAGGGGAAATGGTGAGCTCATTGAAAGGAGAGGGATTATTTGTGGGAAACGGGCAGTGTGGAATAAGGGCCTCAGATGCACACAATAGATAGCCAAAAACCAGGGTCTTAACAATTCCAGTCTTACCCTTCACAGAAAACTCTTGGGAATCACGGGAGAACCCAGTTGAGGAGGGCGTTGGGCTCAAGGTGTTGTTGGAGCTTGTGTGATTTGACAGATCTATTGAGCACGCCTGCTTCGGATCCAGCCATGCCAGACTAGCAACCACCGGAATCTGAACTCCGGTGACCTCCTTTAATCTTTCCCCCACCGAACCACCACAGCAAGCAGCTTTATGATTCTCAAAAGCTTCCATGAAGCCCATGCTTTTTCTGGTCCATCCCCCAAAATACCTAAGGCAATCGGTCACACCAAGACCTGGAACACCACAAATAAAACAAAAGAGATGAAGCCGCTCCATTTGAAACCCAGATTTGGACCTAACCTGGAAAGCCATTATTCCCATATCTACAAACGATTGAACCGAACCCCACATCCAATCAGTTCTTGGAGAGAACTTGAAGACTCGCGCGCACATCTCGTGAGGTCCGATCACGTAGCTGAGATAGAGAAAGCTTCAAACACTTCTGTGGAGAGTTGTAGATCTTAAAACCCCTAGTGACAGTTGATCCAAGATGCTGATGGAAGATGGAGAGAAGACTAAGAGAGCTACTGAGACTTAAGAAAAACTGTACAGGAAGAGGGAGAGAAGACTTGTACCAGGCAAGAGAGAAAACTCCTACTGAGGGTGAGAGAGAGACTTTCTCTCTCCTACAAGCCGTAGGAGAGAGAAAGTTGGTTGATACTTGGTAGTACTCATTTGTCAAGGTACTATTACTGTTATTATATATTAAGGTTTTAAATTTTAACAAATATCCTTGAAACGACGTCAGATTGATGAATATTTGATTAATATAATTTTTTGTTATTTTTCCAAATTTTCAATACATATGAATTGTAGACGTAGTCCAATATATTTCAGTTTTTTTTTTCCTCGAGAAAAAAATGAACGGAGTTGGGCGACTTAGAAATTGACCGTGTTATCAATTTTGTATTATTGATCCCTAAGTTTTGATAATGGTTCATGTGCGTACCCAATAACCTCTTCTTCTTAACGGATCGGGCCTAGGGTTGGGCTCACAACTTACTTGTAGAGTGGGCTTAGTGTTTCCTACTAAGGGCAGTTCATTTCCAAGTGACACTATGACACCCCTTAGCCCCAGCGAACACCCTTGCTTTCCTCTCTGTGTTGCTCTCCCCCTTGGTATTGCCCCCCTATTTTCTCTTCTGAATTGCCAACCCCTTCTTCTCATTCCTTTCTCCTATTTATAGCTTGAGGTGGGTGGAGACGTTATGATTGCTTTCTGATCTCACTCGTGTGGATGGGGTTCAATCTAATTATTCCTAATGAGAATATACTCTGTTGGGAACAGTAATAATGGCATCAGAACTGGTTCCAGCCCCCAAAAGATTACTTGGCAGCGATATTCCCCAAGGCAATATCAGGCTGCCGAGAACATAGGCTGTCCTGAGCAAGCACATTCCCGATCAAGTTAAAATTGATCGGCAGGGGGCTTGCCTTTGATACATTTAAGACAAGATGGACTCATTATGGTACTTGAGCTCGGCTTTGGCCTTAAAGTGCATTCGGCCCAAGACCAAAGGTCCAATGAGAATGGGATCATGCTCTGTACCACAAGGCCTGGGCCCAAGGCTCAATGGGTCTAGGACCATTCCCAGTACAATAGCCCCTCCTTGATTCATGTCCGACTTCCGGGAACGAATCAAGGACAATCTGACTGGCGCAATAGACTCCTCAGAGAGCCCATTCGTCAGTTATTAAACGAACAAGACGGCCATTAATGCCCTCTCAAAAGGAGCGTTATGCCAGGCTGTCATGTCTAACCACAATCATAACCTGACGGTTCATGAACCGAGGCTACGCGTGTGGGGGTTATAAAAGGAATTTAAAAAAGTTTTCCCACCTCCCTATTCCATTAAATGCTTCCACCCTATAAATAGTTCCTTCTGCTTCTTCAAATTACTTTTTGCTTCCCCACTCCTTCAAATTTCTCTCTGCTAAGCATACTCCTCCTATGCATAGATCCTCCAACCAAGAGCACTACCTTCTAGAGCCCCAGTAAGTTTTCCTCTTTTCCTCTTTCTTTTCTTCAATTTCTTTTCCTCACTCTAGTATTAGGAATGGGTTATTCACACCTTCTTGACACTGAAGCAACTCTGCCTAGTTTTAGGGTAGCTTACAATATTCCCGGGGATGTAGATATAGCTTACTGCCACAAGGGTGACATCGCTTTTCAGTGACGCCCTCATGTAGTGTTTTTCCCTTTAATGGCCATTTTGGAAGGAGGGGTTAGGTTTCTCGTAGATCCCCTTATACTCAGTACCCTTAGGTTTTATGGTTTATGTCCTGACCAACTTCCCCCTAATTTTTACTAAGTAGTGAGTTGCGTCAGCCGCTTAAACCAAATATATGGGTTAGAGCTAGACCACCACAAAATAAACTTTATGTACAGTTTGTGCGGTAACATTAAATCTGACTACTACCTTAAGATTAGGGATGTATGGGTACGACTCATATCGTGCCTTCCTGACTCTAACAAAAACTCGGAGGGAAAGTACGTCCGGGTGAGCGACAACTGGCTCGCTGGCGAGCTCACTTGCCCAACTTCGCCACGTGATGTTGGTCGGTACCTTACATATTTAACTGTGTTGCTTTTAGTATTTTGCTTGTCCTTATTTTGGTTGAAACAAATATTAACCTACTTCAACTTGTTTTGATGCAGAAGGTAAGAAGTTCAAATCGGACATCAGAGTTGTGCACGTGAGAGATCTAAATTTCGTGCTCCGGTCAGAGATATTTGTGAATTCTGATGGGCAGCTCCGTGCATCCCATCTTATACTTGGTTGCAATCCAGTCTACTCCATGTAGCAGCCTTTTGGACAAGCCTTGTTAGTGGATAGCCCCTTACTGTCATACATTACGTACAACATCCTAATTTCCCTCCCTGCAATGTTACCGTAGGTGAAGCTCGGGACTTCAGTCCTCGGATAGTGAAAGCAGAATCATTAGTGCCTGTGAGGGACGACTTAGTGAATCTCGTTTCCCAATACCGTACCGTCTACAAACCCGTTGGTGGGCCTCAAACTCTAGTTCAGCCAACCGAGCAAGTAGCAGCCGAGTTCGTAAATTCATCCAAAGTAGAAATCGATCAAGGTGAAGAAGAAATGGTGTCAAAAAGGACGCTGACCCTTGAGCGCTTCTTGCCCGACGCCCGTCCTGCAGTGCAACAGTAACAGTCCCAAGGCCGAAGCCCAACTCCCCCCCCTCCTCCTAGCCGCTCCTGAAAAAGGCAGCATACTATCGAACAACAACCCAGAGTCTCAGGTAATGCTCCCTCGAGAACCCCACCTCCCCGGGTGTCTAGCAGGATCACGATCTGAGAGCCTGCCGGTGATGCTTAGCCAACTGCCTAGGTCAGTTCTCACGTGGCGTCCTCCTCTCGGCCAGAAGTGGGCTGGCAGACCACCTTCAGGCTTGGTAATGAGCCCCTTCCAGTGACAGCTAGTGTCAGAACCTGGGCACAGGGCGAAGGTGGGCGAGTCGCCCGAAGCTTGGCATAGGGTCTCCTCTTACCTGAGGACGTGCATTTCTTCTCGGGCAGAACTAATGGATCATTAGCTAACCGGCTGCAATGGCATACCATAGCGATAATACACTATCCTACCTTTTCTTTATTGTATAAATGCACTTGTACTTTTCTTCTTCTCATGCTTGTCGTTGTTGTGTTATCACGCCACGCAGCTGGCTTATGTTATTAATAAACAATTAAAGGAGACCGTCGAGGATGCTGAACGGGAGAAGGCTCTAAAAGACGTTGCTGTCGCTACTGCAAAGGATAAGAGCAGGGCTGTTGAGGTTGCCGAGAAGAAGGCTTAGGCGTCCGAGAAGGCCCGGATATTGGCAGAGAAAAGGCTGACAGAGATGGACGTGAAGCTGGGGGGGATGAAGCTTAAATTAGCCAAGGCAAAGAGCTTAAAATTAGCACAGGCTGATGATATTGCCGACCTCAAGACAGCCCCTGAAGCTGGCGAGGAGAAATTGTTAGGTTCTAAATGTTTAGAACAATTGGCAAATCGTGAAGACAAACTTGTCTAGATATAGATCTTAGAGTCTATAGGTTTTATTAGACAATGCTCAAGGTGATTCAAGTCAAGATTCAAGAACATACAAGCTGCAGGAAGAAGACTTTATATTCTGCCTGGTTCGATCGATCGAAGAACAGGCTCGATCCATCGAAAATCGTATCTGCAGAATTTTAAGTCAGCCCAAACAGCAGCTTAAGCCCATTAAGGATTAGGGTTTCAGATTTACTTCTCCCACTATATAAAGGAAACTCTAAGCCACTTTTTTGAGAGCTTTTAGAGAGAGAAGAGAGTGCCTCTTTTGTATCTAGGGTTTTGTACCCAAACCTCTCTAAGTCTTTGTTGCTTATATTTTGCAGTTTGTGTGAATCTCTTGTGAGATCCTTGAGGAGCTTTCCTTCACATAAACTTAGGGTTTTCAAGGTAGAGATTATATCAACATCTTGATGATCAACTTAGTTGTTGCCATTGAAGCTTAAAGAAAAACAAGTGTGGGTGCTTGTACTAGATTGGAGAATCCAAGAAAGAAGGAGTCTGTAGATTCGGAGCTTGCACGTGGTCGGGTCAGTAAGTTCTACTGGTGGGTAGCATTAGGAAGTCAAGCGGGGAGCTTGTAAGTCCTTTTGTATGAACTTCGATTCTTTCATATAGTGGATTCAAGTTTACCTTGAGGATAGCTAGGTCAAATCCTCCCCAGGTTTTTACCGTGTGGTTTCCTAGGTCATCATATCATTGTGTTATGTACTTTTCTGCTGCTTTATATAATTGATATGATTGTTTGATTTGTTAACCTAGATTTGAATAATTTGACTAAGTTAATCACTTGGCTAATAAACTAGGTTAATCCAATTGTTGTGTTTTAAGGGGTCTAAAACCTATCAGAAATGATACAATGAGGGCTTTGCGAATGCTGAAAATTCTGTGGAGCCCATTGTCTATCAAGCTCGACGGCATGGGTTTGGGGAAGGATGGATGGCCACCCTGCAAGCCATGGGAGTGCCAGATGATTCTCCACTAAGGAATCCTAAGCAGATTCCCTTTTGGCACCTCCTCCCTCCATTCAGAGTTAATCCAGCGTCGCTGACGAGGATGATACCCCCAACATGAGGGAGTTGGTGCACGAGATTGACACTCATATGGAGTTGGTTGATCTTGAAGTCACCGATAACCTCAATGTTGTGCTGCCCGGTACCCAGCCTGTCGAGGACATTCAAGCTCCACTATTTCTTGTTGATTAGCCTACCGAAGATGCGCTAGAACAAACTGCCGAGGACGCTGCCTAGTCTTAGTCTACCAACCCAGCTGCTCAAGTTTGAAGAAACTATTTACCATGCCATACTCCCCTATCATTATTATTCTTCTTTTTCATCATTTATTTTTCCTTTATTTGGTTTTACCTATGGTCACTAGGATGTGGTGACAAAACACTGGTTAAATTTTAATTTGCACTTATTTTATTTTGTTTGATTAGTCATCCTGAGATGGTGATTGGACATCTATTTAAACCATATTTATAAATAATTGTTGCATTGTTGTCAAATTATTTCTGCCATACCTTACTTCTTCATTTGTAATGATCAGGTAGCCAAATCAAAGTTCACCTCTAATCGGTGATAAAGATTACTCTTTCACTTCTATCCTTAGAAAAGATAGACTATGTCTTTACCCGCTCGACAACCGAGACCGGACTAAAAATGGGTTTGAAATTAATTGCTAGGGTTTCACCTGTTTGGAGATTAGGATCGAACCAAGCATAGCCTTCCGTCCTTAGAGAAAATAAGTGTTAGGTTTCAACCTGTTCGGTGATTAGGATTGAACCGAACACAGGCTTCTATCCTTAGAAAAAATAAGTGTTAGATACATGTTCAATGATTAGGATCGAACCAAGCACAAGCTCCTGTCCTTAGAAAAAATAAGTGTTAGGTATCCACTTGTTCAATGATTAGGATCGAACCGAACACAGGCTTCTGTCCTTAGAAAAAATAAGTGTTAGATACCTGTTCGATGATTAGGATCGAACTAAGCACAAGCTTCTGTCCTTAGAAAAAATAAGTGTTAGGTATCCACCTGTTCAACGATTAGGATCGAACCGAGCACAGGCTTCTGTCCTTAGAAAAAATAAGTGTTAGGTTTCCACTTGTTTGGTGATTAGGATCGAACCGAGCACAGACTTTTGTCCTTAGAAAAAAATAAGTGTCAGGTTTCCACTTGTTTGGTGATTAGGATCAAACTGAGCACAGGCTTCTGTCCTTTACTAGTCGGCAAATTAATAATGGTGAGGCCAAGAGTATGAATACACCTGCATACATAAACATTGTTCATATATCACGTGACATTGCTCACAAATTACATTATACTTACCCCAGGGCTCTGAATACTAATGGTTAGTGGTAAAACGTTTTCAAATTGTGAATATTCCATGGCCGGGGGAGTGGTCTTTCGTCCAAGTCTTCCAGATAGTATGCTTCTGCTCCAACAATGGCAGTAATTCTATATGGCCCTTCCCAGGTTGGGGCTAACTTTCCCGCATTTACGTCTTGTGTGTTCCCTACTGCTCTCTGCAGCACCAAAGCTCTAGCACTAAACTCTCTCTTCTTCACCTCCTTGGTGTATCTTCAGGAAAGTTTTTGTTGATATTCTGCTAGCCGTATGGTTGTTGATTCTCAGTATTCCTCTAACAAGTCCAGTTGCTTCACCATTAACTTATTTTTCTCAGTAAGGGCAATTTCTGAAACCCGAGCACTGCACAAATTTACTTCGGCTGATATAACCGCTTCTGTTCCATACGCTAGAGAGAACATAGTTTCTCCCGTGGACCTTTTGGGAGTCGTCCGGTATGCCCATAAAACGTTGGGCAATTCCTCGGCCCATCTACCCTTAGTACCCCCAATCTTCTCTTTAACCCATTCACAATTGATTTGTTAGTGGCCTCAGCTTAACCGTTGCTTTGCAGATACGCCAAAGTAGAATACTTGTTCTTGATGCCGAGATCGCTACAGAACTTGTGGAAAGCCTTACTATCAAATTGCAACCCACTATCTGATACCAGGGACTCTGGTACTCCAAACCTTGTTACTATGTTTTTCCACACAAACTTCTTAACGTCCACATCCCAGATATTAGCCAATGCCTCGGCCTCCACCCACTTGGTGAAGTAGTCCACGGCTACTAAAACAAACCTTCGGTTCCCTGTAGCCCGAGGGAACGGACCAACAATGTCTAGCCCCCATTGTGCAAAGGGCCATGGGCTACTGATAGGATTTAAACTCCCAGCTGGCTGATGGATCAATGGGGCATGCTTTTGACATTGCTCACACTTCCGTACGTGCTCAGCAGCATCCTTATGCATTCGTGGCCACCAAAATCCCTGAGTCATCACTCGGTGGGCCTACAAACATCCCCCAACGTGACTGCTGCACACCCCCTCATGAAGTTCAGTTAGGAGCTCATCAATCTTGCTAGGGGTCAAGCACTGTAGGTAAGGCCCCCCAAAAGTCCTCCGGTATAGCTTACGATCTGCCGATAACCAATACCAAGTAGCTACCCAGCATACTCTGTCTGCTTCTTTTACATCAGCTGGCACTCGATCCTTGGCCAAAAAGTCAATGATCGGATCCATCCAACACGGCTCGGCCATCGCCACCACTGAAACACCTACCCTTGCGTTAATACTCAATTTTGCCACTAGCTCCACTTTGATTAACTGAGGTACTTCTTTCGCCAATGATGACGCGAATGTGGCTAGAAAGTCAGCATGCCGATTTTGTCCCTTGGCCACTTGAACCATCGTTACATTTAGAAACTAGTTCATGGTCTGCTTTACCAACCGTAAGTACTCCATCATCCGGGGATCCTTGGCTTCGAAACTTCCTTGCACCTGATTAACCACCAACTAAGAATCCGAGTAGACCTCTACCTCTCGGGCACCTAGGTCCAAGACAGCTCTCAATTCGGCAAGTAGGGCTTTATACTCGGCTTCGTTGTTGGAAGCCCTAAAGCCTAACCTAAAAGAATGCTCCAGCTTTATCCCTTTCGGGGTGATGATGACAATTCCAACCCTAGCTCCTAGTGTGCTAGGCGCACTATCCACAAATACCTTCCATGTGTGGACTTCTACGTGACAAACTATGTCCATCTCCATCCTCGGGGAAAACTCTGCAACAAAATCGGCAAGAACTTGACCTTTCACCGAACTTCTAGGTTTGTACCTAATGTCAAAAGAGCCCAGCTGAGTTCCCCACTTGGCTATTCTGCCATGAAATCAGATCTCTTCAACAATGACTGCAAAGGATACTCGATTAATACATAGACGATATGAGCTTGAAAATAATGGGGTAACTTCCTTGTAGCATGTACTAGTGCTAACACCAATTTCTCCAGAGGAAAATACCTCGTCTCGGCATCAACTAAAGTTTTGCTGACATAATATATTGGTTGTTGCACACCTTGATCCCTCAGCAGCACAGCACTCACGGCATGCTCGAACACCTAAAGATACATGAATAAGTCCTCACCGGGTTTTGGGGCTGACAACATAGGTGCCCGCACCAAATATTCCTTTAAACCCTAAAAAGCCTTTTCACACTCCTCGTTCCACTGGAATCCCTTCCACTTCTTTAAAAGTTGGTAAAATGGACGGCATTGGTCGGCAAACTTGGAAATGAACTGGTTGAAGGCAACTAGCATGCCGGACAGTACTTGGATTTCCTTTGGATTACTTGGCGGCTTGAGGCGCTCTACAGCTTTAATCCAATCGGGGTTGACTTCTATTCCTCGGTAAGTGATCATATATACCCTAGGAACTTGCTAGCCCCCACTCTGAAAGAACACTTGTCAGCATTGAGGCGCATCTTATGTCGCCGGAGCACTTTGAACACTTCTTTAAGATCATCAATATGCCCCTCCTCCCGTTTGCTTTTAACCACCATATCGTCAATGTACACCTCCACCATACACCCGATCTTATCCCTGAACATCCTCGTCATCATCCGTTGATAAGTGGCTCAGCATTCTTTAGCCTAAACGGCATTACGGTATAGTGGTAATTGGCATCAGGGGAGATGAACGCTGTCGTTTCCTGATCCTTGACCGCCAGGGCAATTTGATGATAACCCTGGAAAGCGTCTAGAAAACTCATCCTTGGGTGCCCGTACGTAGCATCTACTAGTTGATCAATATCAGGCTTCCGAGAACACAGGCTGTCCTGAGCAAGCACATTCCCGATCAAGTTAAAATTGATCGGCAGGGGCTTGCCTCTGATACGTTTAAGACAAAATGGACTCATTATGGTACTTGAGCTCGGCTTGGGCCTTAAAGTGCATCCGGCCCAAGACCAAAGGTCCAATGCGAATGGGATCATGCGCTGTACCACAAGGCCTGGGCCCAAGGCTCAATGGGTCTTGGACCATTCCCTGTACAGTTCAAATTGACCATTTCATCTCAATTTTGTCAACTATAACTAATACAAAATGGTTATATACTATGCACGAACCATATGTGACCATTTTCTATAGCTGATCACTTGCAACAATGATGCTGATCCCTTCTGCTCTATTGGTTCAAACTGTTAAGAGTGACAAATTTTTTTAATGATTAGAAATTGGTACACAACAACTAATAGAAAATGGTTATATACTATGCACGAACCATATGTGACCATTCTCTATAGCTGATCACTAGCAAAAATGATGCTGACCCCTTCTGCTCTATTGGTTGAAACTGTTAAGAGTGACAAATTTTTTTAATGATTAGAAATTGATACGCTACAATGCAGCCGCTCGACCCAGCCCTCTTCGGACCCATGCACGTAGTACATGGGGGTACCACTTGGACTAACAAGTCCGGTGGTTATTCTTTGACTTTATTTTTTGGGTTAATAAGGGATCATATTAGATTAGGCTGCAACAAGTCTATCCTCCTTATCAAGGGTGAGCTAGTTCTCCACCATAAACTGTAAGTGATCAAAAACAACAAAATTACAGTGAAGGTTAGATTAGGCTAGCTTGGTCACATGGTGTGCTCATGGCTTCTGACATGGTAAATCAGTTGATTTATGCAAACTGGTTAACAGAGATGAATTGATTTACAATGTCAAAAGCCATGGCCGTATTTTAAGTTCTTCAAAAAAGTAAATTCTGTACTACAAGTTTCTACCCTTCCAAGCCCGCTCTCCACTTGCTACTGGAAGATTAATTTTAAAAGTTGCATTTCTTATAAGTATGAGATGTTAATATTGATTTATGCAAACTTAATTTCGTAGTGATACTAGTAATTGAATAATCTATTATGGAGCTGAAGTTATATATTTCAGAACTAAAATATTTTGAATTCATGAGGAATTAAGTTGTATTTATTAGTTTTGACATAATTGTATGTTTACCTATGAATCACACAGGTTAATGACTAAAACTCTTAGTTACCATGGCATAAGGGCATTAGCATCCAGGAATTAAAAAAAAAAAAAAAAAAAAAAAAAAACCTATTTTGCATCCTCAAACACTACTTTATCAATTTTACTAACCTATTTACAACTTACCCTACATCCCAATTTTTATTTTTACATACAACCCCAATAAAATGATATAAATTACCTAATAAAATAATAAAAATTTCTATTCTCTCTCTTTTTCCTTTCACTCACTTTTTCTTTTCACACAACCACAAAATTAAAATAATATATTTTTTTACACCTATGAACAGTAAGGTTACATATATGCAACGTTACTATTTATAGGTTGCAAATTTTTTTAAGTTTACAAACTCAGATGAAGTGAATTTGGAGTGGCTTGAATTGTAAAATAGCAACTGGGCAGTGCACCCCTAATGCTAATGCTCTAATAACATTTAACAATGTGTACAATATGTTATATAAGGTTTTGTATTGTTTTATTTTTATTATTTTTTAAATTAAACTTTGAGAAGGTGACATGCATGGCCAGTTATTAACATTGTAAGATTCATATCATAACGCAGACAACCAATTCCAAACCATTGATTATCACCGGAAACTCTCTTGGAGGATCTGTTGCCTCTCTCTTCACCTTATCGCTGCTAGAAAAATTCAATTTTTTAACCACCAAACGCCCGCTTTGCATCACTTTTGGTTCACCCCTTATTGGTAACGAAGGCCTGCAAGAAGCCATATCAAAATATGCAGCATGGAACTCTTGCTTTTTGCATGTAGTTTCTGACCAGGATCCAGTTCCCAGAGTCTTAATTTCGCAAACTGGTTTTTACAAGCCTTTTGGAACGTTTCTCTTGTGTTCTAAGCTGGGTTGTTCTTGTTTTGAGGACCCTCCAACCATTTTATTATTGTTAAAGGCAACCTATTCAGGGAATCCTGAAAATCAAGATCCTAATCTGGTTTTTGAGTCCTATGGAGCATTTGTGAAGGATCTCAACCGTAAGGTAATTTTCATGGATACTACAGAGTCGTTTGATTGGACTACACCACCATTACGGGCAGGCATTATTACACAACTAGTAGCAATCGGACTAGTGCCACAACAGGTAACTCGGTTACAATTCTTTTTGGATCATATAAATTAAATTTCTTATTTGAGCTATGTCATTGTATGGTACATATATGTTACACCTAGAACAGAGTAAAGAATGAAATGCACACTGATTAACAACTAACCAAAGGCTCTAATCTTTTTACATGTATAGAAATTAGTACAATTTGAAGCTTTTGTCTTTGTCCTTCCGATATATCTTTCAAAAATCCACTTCTAGCCCATCTCAATTTTTCAAGTCATTGCAGCAGCCCCATACCACTGATATCAACGCCATCATTACAAAGATAGAAAACAAGGAAAAGAAGTTAGCATTGTTTAAGAAGCAGGTTTTTGATCCCTCCATGAAGTTGAATAAGGTAAAAGTACATATGGCCAACCTAGAATGGTACAAGAAGGTGGCTAAAGACAACAAAATTGGATACTATGACAGCTACAAGAATGAAAGCCACACGAGTGATCTTGATGTGGTAATCCATACGAAAACCCTCACATGTTACTGGGAAGAACTGGTTAATGAAGTAGAGAAAAGGCCCCAGACAGTGGGTGCCTCCCTTCGAACCGGTTGGCTCTTTGGGGGAACAAATTACCGAAGGATGATTGAACCACTGGACATTGCTGATTACTACAACAAAGGAAAAACAGACTACATAAATCGAGGAAGGCCTAAACATTACATAAAATTGGAGCAATGGCTGAATGAAACAGCAAAACCTGCAGTTGTTCCAAATGAATCGATGAAACAGAACGTGGCATCAATTCTGACGGAGGATTCTTGCTTTTGGGCACAGGTTGAGGAGGCTCTCATTTCATGCAAAATGCTGACTGGCACAGGATCAAGTGAGATGGAGAAGCAATCATCAAGGGACAGCCTGTTTAAGTTTGAAAACTATGCATATGGTTTGATGAAAAATTATGCAGTATCACCTGAGATTTTCTTGCAAGGAAGCAGCTTCATGCAATGGTGGAGAGAGTATGAAAAAATTATGGGAACTTCTTATAGTTCAGATCTCACTAAGCTAATGAAGGATTACAGGAATTACGACAAGTATGCTACGGGCTTCCTATAGATTTCCTGAGAGATTTCAATATCTATGTCTGCACTTTCCTTCAAACTAGTCTTGCTTTCAAAAGTTCTTCTCCAATAAATTAAATTGTAAATTGAGGACATCATCTTTTCAATTATTATTATTAGTAATCGTGGATTTGCACATGGATGAGGGTATGTGATTTTTTGAATAATTTATTTTATGGAAAGTTCAAGATCATATATTAGGATTAACCATATTGATAAACTATGTTACTCGTAAGAATATTTCATTTTTAGTATATTAAATTTTTAATTTTAAAATAAAAAATAAAAACTCTTTTATCTTACCCTTTACAAAACCAACCAAGGGCAAGGTGTTTTTTTTTTTTTTTTTTAATTAAAATAAATAATGTCATTGTTTTCTATGTCCAACTAATGAAAATTTTGTATTTTCTTTTAACTTTTTTTTTTTTTTTTAACTTTCCCTTCTTAGTCCTAGGGTTTCTGGTCTCTTTCTTATCAAGCTTAGGGGGTACTCCTAAGATAGATTTAGCCTTGTCTATGTTCTCACTAGCTAAAACAGTTTTAACATCATTGTTCTTAGAATTCACATTATTAGCAGGTGAAACAAACACAGTAGTACTAGAAGAAGCAATATTAGGAGAATAGAAATCATATCCCAAACCAGTTCTATCATAAACAGATTTCTGAAAACTAAGCATCTCATCAAGTTTTGCACAGGAAGTCCTCTCCAATTGAGCTCTGACTTGAAACAGCTCTGCTTTAAACTTCTTGGTCTTTTCAGCCAAGAAATTGTTCTCAAACCACAGTGCTCCAATGGTCTGATTAGCTTCGTCAAACTTTGTGGAAAGCTTTTCTCGATCAAGTTCCACATCACTCAGCTTCTTGGTGGCCAGCATATATAGTTTCTCATGCTTCTCAAAAACTTTGTACAAATTTTCATAGGTTGTATGGATGTCATCTTGATTGTCCATTTTCTCAAACTTAGAGTCCACCAAGTCCTCTTCATCATCTACTGTTTCTAAACCCCCATCAGTAGGATCAACTGTAGCAGTGAAGGCATTCAAGAATCCCTCGTCATCATTATCATCTGAATCATCCTCAGGCTCGGTGTCACTCAAGGTAGTAGCAAGGGCTTTGCTTTTCCCAATAGTCTTGAGATAAGTTGGACATTCTTGTTTCATGTGTCCAAACCCTTGACATCTGAAGCATTTTGGTTCGGAGGGAACAGTGTACTGACCGCCATCCCTAGCATCCTTCTTCCCTTTATCTTGGCTCTTGAACTGTGAAGAACTGAATTGCTTACGGTCTTTGTCGAATCCTTTCGTATTGGCATTCTTCATGAACTTTTTGAACTGCCTTGTGATATAGGATTTCATCTTAGAATCTTCATCATCAGAAGACTCATCAGTATCACTGCTTTTGGCCTTCAAAGACATGCTCTTACTCTTGCTTGATTTCCATATCCTAGACAAACCTAATTCATAAGTTTGCAAGTTGCCAACCAGCTCTGTCAAAGGAATTTGGTTAATGTCCTTTGATTCCTCAATGGCAGTGATCTTGGCATGGAATCTCTCTAGAAGAGATCTGAGCACTTTTCTAACAATCTTGGGTTTTGGAATGGTTTCCTCGAGATTAAATGTAGAGTTCATTATGTCCTTCAGCTTGGCATATAACTCATCAAACGACTCATCCTCCTCCGTCTTAATCTCTTCAAAGCTCATGGTAAGCCTTTGAAGCATTGAATCCTTGACAGCCTTAGTTCCTTCATAGGTTGTCTAGAGGATGGTCCACGCTTCCTTCATAGTTTCGATAGAGGATATCTTCTTGAACTCCTCATTTGTGACCGCACTAAACAGAGCATTCAATGCCCTGCTGTGGAAGTTTGCCGCCTTGATTTTAGCATCATCCCAATTAGCTGGCGCTTCCTTTGGCTTGGTCTAGCCTATCTCCATAGCTTGCCACACTTTTTCATCTAAAGACTGCAAGAAAGCTCTCAAGCGTACTTTCCAGTATGCATAGTTAGTGCCATCAAATAAAGGAGGGATAATTAAATATTGTCCTCTATCCATGACAAACAGGGGTCAATGGATTACACAACAAATATTAAAACCTAATCAGAGTGTGCCCACCCTAATACCACTTGATAGGCCAAGAATGTATTGACCCCTTAGGTAAATTAACCAATTAATTAGCCAAGTGAATTAATCAAGTCAATTAACATGCAATACATGTGGTAGCACAAACAAATCACCAAATAAACTAAATGTAGCAGAAATTAAATTTGACACTGGTGATTTGTTTACGAATGGGAAAAACTACTGAGACAAAACCCTACCGAGTGAATTTAAGGTCATCACTCCCGAGAATCCACTATTATCAAAACAAGCAGTTACAAGTAAAAGAATCCTAATACCTTATACTAACCTACAGTTGAACCCTTACCCCAATACACAATTGGACTTGTAATGTAGTGACAATCTCTCCTTTCAATGCACAGCTCCAAGTACATGACTAACCAATCAATGTACGGATCCCAGTACGTGACTAACACACCAACTTGAGAAGGATGTTGGCTACAAAGTTCTTCAGTTCATCCACAAGATGAAAATCGAGAAGTTTCTTGGTTACAAAACCCTACGGCATACAAACGCAGCAACTTCTTCAAGAGAAAGAAGCTGTCGGGCTATCTGTCAAGCTTTAAATATTTAAATCTCAATAGATACATCTGTTGAGATATCTGTCGAGCTTTAATGAACATCACTTCTTCACTTGATTCTTGGATAGATTTGCATGGCTTCAATACTTGAACTTGAACTCTTGTTCCTTGAAGTATTAAACACATCCTAGATCTACCCAATTATAAGTAAAGTGCGTTTTGTCAAAGGATTAGCCAATTCTAAATTACATATGTTCATAACATATTCCACATATGTCCTAACATTAGGCTTATGGGTTGCTATGATTTTCTGGATTTATGGGTTTGAATTTTCCAGGTTGTAGGTTTATGGGTATGAATTTCTTGGGTTTATAGGTATGAAATTTTCTGGGTTTATGGGTTGCTACAATTTTTTGGATTTATGGGTTTATGGGTATGAATTTTCTATGTTGCAGGTTTATGGATATTAATTTTCTAGGTTTATCGATAAGAAATTTTCTGGGTTTATGGGTTGCAACGATTTTTTGGGTTTAGTAGGTTGAAGGAAATAATAAAAAATTGTAAAAGAATAAATATTTTATAGAATAAATTTGTAGAATAGATAATTTGATGTGAGTATTTTGTAAAGTAATTGTATAAAATAAAAAAAGTAAGTTCTTTTTTGTAAAATAGACAAAAAAATTTACACGTACTAGTATGATTGCTCTAACTAGTGTGCTTCCACAGATCTTGGTCATGTTCTCTCCCTCCAAAAAAAAAAAAAAACATTTTGGTCAAGTTGTTACGACTTACGAGTCCCTGCTTTCTACACGCACGCCCTAAAAAAAGAGTCACTAATTTTTTATTCTATTTTATATTATATTACATTTTTTAATGAGAGAAAAAAAAAAGTCACTGCAGTTTCAAGACTTGCTAGTTACATTTTTATGAGTATTCTTATCCATTCATGTATAATAGAAAAATGTGTAAAATTTACACAGTTTTATTTAAAAATGACTAATTACAGTTTATATATAATTGTGTAAATTTACAAGTTTTCTATATAAGTAACTGTGTAAATTTACATTGACACTATTTATTTTGCATTTAGTTATTTTTTTTTTCTTTACGTATTTCTAGATTAAAGGAAGAGAGTGGATAGTGGTTATTATATATAAAGAAATATAAACAATTAAAAAAATCATAAGAAATTAATATTTTTTTTAATAAAATGTAGTGTTAAATAAAAAAAATCTGATGTGATATATTTTCAGAAATAAATATGTAAAATAAAAAAAGTAAGTTTTTTTATACTAAAATAGACATTTATATTTACACAAATTAAAGCAAATGCTCTAATATTGGCTAGACAACTAACTCTTATATTGGCTAGTGTACGTTTTTAGACTTCTTAAAACACAAGTTGTTTAACCTAGTTATTTAACCAAGTGATTACTTAGATAAATTATTCAGATCTAGTTTAACACATTCAAATCATATCATGTAAATAATGCGGAAATATAAAGAACACACGATATGATAACCCAGGAAAACCAAACCCGTAAAAACCTGGGGAGGATTTAACCTAGCTATCCTTAAGGTAAAACAGATCCACTATGAAAGAATTGAAGTTTGTACAATAAGACTTAGACCATTAACATCCTATTGCTACCTCGAGTAGAAAACTTACTACCACGACCACGTGATAGCTCCAAGTCCACGAACTACTTCTTTCCTTGATCCACTGCAACCACAAGTACTCCCACTTATGACTTTGAGACTCCACTCAAAGGTTTCAAATCTTATTTAAATTCTTTATGCAGCAACTGAAGTGATCACCAAGTTCTTGACATGAATCTTGATCTTGATGACCCTATGCACGAAGGTAAACACCTCTACATCTCACAAGAGATTCAACACACAGCACATCAAAGACTTCTAAAACGTAGCTAGGGTTTTTCCTTTTATACTTAGAGTAAAACATAAAACCCTACACGTCAAACCAGGCTTGGACTGAGTTGGAAAATTCTGCAGAAAAATTAATCTGCATGAGGTTCAATCAATCGAGCCTAATTTTCGATCGATCGAGCCTTGAAAATTTAGTCCAATAAATCCTGCAATCACTTGATTCCAACTTTTACAAATAAACACACTTTGAGTAAGCCTAAACCTAGACTCTATGTTTTGATCATGGTTTGCCAACATAATACATAATAAAGTTCTAATACATTTAGTTCCTAAAATCTTAGAACCTAACAGCTAGGTCAGAGGTAGGTCCTAGGAAGACATGAAAAAAAAAGGACAATGTTTATCTCCAAACTAATTTTGAGAAAAAACCTTCAAATTTCCCCTATATCTCTTCACTGAAAATGAATTATGAATATCTAACCGTTGAAATACATGTTATTATTATATCCTTCATGCTTGCAAAACTTCAAAAAGATTAAAGATTATCAATCAAATGTTTAAATTTTAAGTTTTTGTAGCCTAAAATTATGCATAAAAAATAAGTTTATTGATTAAATAATAAATAACGTCCGATTTGAACAAAATTTTACATATGTGTGAAGAATATAAAGAACATGCAATTTAACAGTGAGATTTTGAAACTTCAAATTCAATTAAAAAACATAAGAGAAGTTTGAAATATTTTTGTCCAAATTACATTTTCCTGAAAAAGAGACAATTTTTTTTTTTTTGTCATTTGAAGTTTTGGTAAAAGAAAAAAGGGAAAGAAGAGTAGAGGAAAAAAACAATATTTTTGTAAAATTCTTAATATATTATTATCTGATTGTTTATTTGATAAATTGTAAGAGTAAATATGTCAAGTTTACTTCTACATATAATTTTCTCTATAATTTTTTCCTTCTGAAGTTTCATTAATGGGAGAATGAAAGATGAAGGGCTCTAAAAAAAGAAAAAGGAAAAAAAAAAAGGTTCATCCTTTCTTCTTTACAACTACTATTCAAATTTGAAAAATTATAACCTATCTTCTATGTTTCCTCCACCTTGGGCCTGGTCTATGCACTTTATTATGTACGAAATGCATTAAATAACATTTCCCATTAAAATATTGTAAAAGAGCATTGATTGTAAAAGGAAATTTTCACCAACCTAGTGAGGTAATGATTACAAGACTTATGATTAATGGAGTAAAAGATCCTTAACAAACCCCGACAAATATAACAATAAAAGATTCTTTGGGACAAATAAATCAAGTTAATTGACAAAAACTGATCTTTTTAATTATCTATATAGAAGCTTTGTTATTATTATTATTAATAGAAAGTTTATTTCATTAAACTAGAATTTGTATTCGAGTGATGGTCATGTATATCACAGTTACTAAAAAAATACCAAAAAAAAAGGTGCACCAAGGTCCAACATAACTTTTCAGCAAAAGAAAAAAAGAAAAAAAAAGAAAAGAAAAGTCCAATGTAACTTTTTTCACAAAGAGTAATAAGATGTAAATGATAGGCAAAGATAATAAAAATGAAGGTACATTAATTACTTATTATCCATCAATCATAGCTAAATAGTGCCATTTTTAGTAAGTTGAGAATTCAACAAGTTTGGAAATGATGTTGTGTCCAGTCGAGGAACTAGCTTGTCAGCAGAGCCATTAATTTCCTCAAGATGTCGACCTTAGAAGAAATGGTTTTTAGCTTCCGAGCCTCTCTACATGCACCATCAAGTGCCATAGAAAATTTCACATACTCTTATAATTCAACACTTCTGAATCCAATACAAAGATAGAGAGAATGTGAAAATTTCAGTATCTCATAAACTTCTTTTTGTTAAGTATAAGTGAGGAATGAAAAATTTCACAGCAGTCAAATCTACAAGTTATTAATAATATGTAAAAAATGTCAAGTTTATTAAAAAAAAAAAGTAAAAATGTCAATGATAAATATAAATAAAATCCAATTAAAATTTATCAACTTATTTTTTTTTTTAAATGTCGGCTAGATGTTACGAACACAAAATAATACACAAGTTAATAGTATGTAAAAAAATGTCAATGATAATATATATAAATATAATTCAGTAAATAGTTATCAACTTAAAAATTGTTTTTTTTTTTTTAAGATTTGTTAGATGCTACACCCAATAACACTGTATTGTGAATTTTTTTGTGTTTATAATGTAATTTATATATTTTTTTTTCTTTATACATGGAGAGCATAATGGAATTTTTTTTTAGTAGGAAAAGTCTAGGCACCGTCCTTCTTTTGTCTTGTCTTCGTGGAGGATTTAAAAAGAGTGAATCGCAGCTCATGACCATGAGTGATGGTGTGAAACAAAAGAATGTTTCTTTCAAAATAGTGGAATTGGTCCAATTCGATGCTTAGAGCAACCGCATCAGCATGTCTAAAAGATTCCGTCTATTTTACACAAAAAACCTACTTTTTCTATTTTAAACCATTACTTTTACAAAACACCCACATTAGTTTTTCTATTTTACACAAAAAAACCTACTTTTTATTTTCTTTAATTTCTCCTTTTCGGCCTTCTTGCCTATGGGTCTCTCCAAGGTTTCGCCAGAGTTCATCTCATCATTATCTTCATCTAGATTTATTGAGCTTGCAAAAGTATGACAAGATTGTGTGGCTGGCTGTCTTGTGCAGACCTTCACATTATCTCTTAGATTCAACCATTTAGCTTCATACCTCAAAATTCTCCAACAATGTTCAATTGAAATGCATTTTTGCTATTACTTTTATACATAGTTTTTGCATCATTAATCTACAAAGGTAAAAAATTGAAAATAATGAGATTCATAAAACTAAAAGTGCATTGAAAATAATGAGAATTATACCTTGTCATGCTCAGTTTTACCACTTTCATTTTGGTTCTCAATTTGGGCCAAGTATCCACAAAACTTGTTGGTCTCCCTTTGAATTGTTGACCACCGACTATTTAAAGAATCCTTGAAGCGGTTAAATTTCTTGTCATTGTGGAAGGTGGACCAAATTCTATCCCAAAATGTTGTGTGTTTTTGGTCCGTTGATGTCACGGCATCTAAGCTAACATTGAGCCACACCAACACTAGCTTAATGTCTTCATCTACGGTGAAGTTGTTTCCCCGTTGACCTCTCTTAGTAGTTGATTTTTTTGCAATGGGGGGTGTAGATTGTCCCATTTCAACTTGGGGTGGAGATTGATTGACATTCACGTTTGAATGCGGAGTGGACATCAAAATACTACTGTCAAAAGACTCGAAACCTTGTTCCTTGTCTTGTAAAATGTCAAGGAAGAAGGGATTTTGTGAGTCCATCACCTAACAAACACCAAAGTAATTCAGAAGCAGCACTAATAAGCAACAAAATTGAAGTTGAAATTTATCTACTAGATAATGCAGGGGAAAAGAATTGACAGAGATAGGTAAGTTACTAGTACTTCTAAACCAATCAGAACACACTCATTAGGGATTTTTTTAGAATATAACTATAAAACCCAAATAATATCATTAGTTAGGCAACGTTTCAAAGTAATTTGGTATGTAACAATTCGAGTCTAGAGGACTCGATTTTGGGGAGCTGAGCTGGACGTAGACCTGGAAATCAAGTTCATTGAACTCGGTTTTTGTACATGGAAATCGAGTCTGCTGGACTCGGTTTTTGTTCATAGAAATCGAGTCTGCTGGACTTGATTTTTGTTCATGGAAATCGAGTCTACTGGACTCGGTTTTTGTATAACTTAACCCCTGTTTTACTCTCCACAAAACAGAGCATACCAAATCACTGAAATTATGCCAAGCATTCTAAAAATGGACCACTAAAAATTCTTTGTATAAATTCTTTGTGCTAAGTGTGGTTTTGGAGTTTGGGTCAGAGACTACTAAAATGGACCACTTCTTAATTCACAAAGGAAAAAATCAAAGGAAAATAAAAGAAATCCTCATGTATGTCATGTATAAAATGAGAAAAAATTTGGAGTAAAAATTAAAAGGGACCCCTTGATGTTTTCATTTGCAAATCAATACATGTCGGCATTAAAATTAGTAAATTACTCATCTCAGATTTTCTTTTATTATTATTTATTTGTAGAGTCAAATTAGAATGCTTTGCAAATCCAACTATCACAGCCATGGTAAAAAAAATTAGAATGCTTGGCATAATTTCAGTGATTCGATATGCTCTGTTTTGTGGAGAGTAAAACAGGGGTTAAGTTATTCATGAATGGTGTGTGTTTGAACAAAAACCGAGTCCAATAGACTCGATTTCCATGAACGAAAATCGAGTCCAGCAGACTCGATTTCTATGAACAAAAACCGAGTCTAGCAGACTCGATTTCCATGTACAAAAACTGAGTCCAATGAACTTGATTTCCAGGCCTACGTCCAACTCAGCTCCCCAAAATCGAGTCCTCTGGACTCGAATTGTTACATACCAAATTACTTTGAAATGTTGCCTAACTAATGATATTGTTTGGGTTTTATAGTTATATTCTAAAAAAATCCCACTCATTAGTGTGTGACCATTGCTCCACAGGCAGAGACATACTAGGCAGTTCTTTCATGGCCAACAAACCATATATGTTTCTCAAGTATATCCCAAAGAAACATCCAAAATCAATGTAAAACCATTAACATCAAGTTGAAGTAGTTTATAACTAAGTAATAAGAGACTCCACCAAATCAACAAATAATCTTTTAACGCACTAATGTGCCAAGATCCAATATCATAGAATTGGAGGAATATATATATATATATATATATATATAAAGATGGCAAATTTATCTCAAAAACAAGTATTTACAAAAAGGTAACGAGAACAAGGAAAAGCTATAGGATTACAAGCAATTTGCATCTGCCTAGTAGACATGAATTCAGAAATGGAAGAATCTCTTCCATACAAATACTGGGCGGTCATATTAAATATAAGGATTGTGATCATTTGTGAACCGTGTATATGATTTATTTGGCTTGAAACTAATCCCTATATTTTTTGAGGTAAAAGATAGAAGTGTTATTGATAAGTCCAAAACATATACAACGTATATACCCTGTTCAAGCTGTCCGAAAACAAGGGAGAAATAGAAATTTAATACAAGTTTAAAAAACTCCAAATTCTTCAAAAACTCCCTACACACAGGGAAACTAATCCCTATCTAAAGGACATGAAATTTAATCCTTACCTAAACTCTAAAATAATCAAATATAAATACACATAAAATTTGAAATACTAATAAATTCCAAAAATAACTTCGGGTGTGTTTCGAAGAATCCCTAAAAAAAAACCCCAAACTAGAAAAAATTTGAAACAAGAAACTCCCAAGAAACCCTAAAAAAAATTAGTTTAGAGAAACTCCCAAGGATCTTGCTTGAAACCAAAAAACAAAAAAAAACAAAAAAAAACCCTAAAATCTCAATGAGAAAAACCCATACTGTTTTAGAGAAATTTGCCCCAAAGTCTGTCAATAGAGATACCTTCAAGTTGATCCACGCTCCTCACGGTGCTACAAAAACCCCAAACCAATCACATTATTTTCCGTGGTGATGAGAATGAGCAAGAGCTGTCGAGAAGCAAACGAAGAGAGAAGATGAGAGGAAGAGCCCAGGAATGAAACAGGGAGAGACTATTGAGAGGCGTTGGTGTTGCTAAGGTGAGAGGAGAGAGAAAAAAAGAGTGAAAAAGGTTTTTTTGTAGTATATGAAGATAATATTAAAATAATAAATAGACAAGCTACAGTAACTGTGCATATAAGCATAGTTACTATAGCAATTATGCATAAATGCACAATTTTACACCCACTGATATGGGTGTTTTTTTGGGTCAAAATGTGTAAAATTGGTACCTTTTTCTATTTTAGAAGACTATACACATGCTGATGTGGTTGCTCTTATAATACTTATTTGATAGCTTATTTATTTGAAAGATAATATAGAAAATGACATTGGGTTAAAGCAAAGCAAGTCAAGTAAACTTACACAGTCATTGACTTGTCGTCTTGTGAAACTTCCTGGGAAATTCCTATACCTGATGAGTAGAACCATTCAATGCTTTATTCTTATATATGTAAGACTCTGTTTGCTTAACTTACTAAGAAAATCTAAAGCTAGAGAGGATGACCCAAACTCAGTAGTAAGTGTAAATAAATAAATAAAAAAGCAAATCATTTCTTTTTCTTTATTTCCTTAGTTTTTTGTGTTTGTTTTTCTTCACTCTCTCTTCGTTTCAAGTTTGTTACTTGACCAAGAAATTCAATACTAAACATTAAAGCATCATCATTTCTTTGCTAATTTTTCTTATGATTAATTCATGATGGCAGCTTTAGCAGTGGATCAGAGTTGGCAAAGTTTGTGGTGAACCTTGATATCCTACAACATGCATGGACTGCAATTACGGAGCTATGCAAAGAAACCAGTCAAAATGAAGGACCATCTTCCTTAGTGAAATTCAAATTTTTTGAGCTACCAAACTATAGCATCATTGCTTTTTTCACTTGGCCTGCTAATAGCAAAGACTATGTTCAGGGAAATGGAGGAGGAGATTTTGTTACATCATCAACTCTTAAGGATTCTTTTCTCTAAAGCACCGATGCAGTTAGGAGGGTGCCGCACTGGAGTCCGGCGCGGCCCGACGCGGGGTGCGACGTCCGACGCGGCTGCCTATGTGTCGGTGCCGCGTCTGAGCTTTTTTTTTTTTTTTTCTCGGATTCGTGTCGACTCAGCTCGATTCGCGCTGACTCAGCTCGATTCGCACCAAACCGGGCTGATTTAGCCAGAATCGGGCCATATCGGTCGAATTGGGTCGTATCGGCCAACGAACGAAACGGCCGATACCGGCCTTGAATCATACTGGAACAGCCAAAATCGGCTTTGAATGAGGCTCAAATATCCTAAATCTATCCTTCCTCAATTTTATTTTAAATATTTGTTGCTTTTTTGTGTTTTCTTTTTTGTTTTGTGTTTCTTGCCTTCTTCTTTCTTTGTTTTGTGAATCAAGGCCATAGTAATATGTTTTTTAAGAATATTTCAATAGTAAAAATATATAGAAAATATAAATAAAAATATTTTTAATAATTTTTTAATCACCGCACCTGCACCCTACTTTTTCAAAAATTGCCGAGTCCCGCACCCGAATCCAGAAACGCACCCGTGCTTCATAGATTCTTTTCCTCTCTTCAATTTCCTGTGCACCAAAGCTAACCCAAATTTCTCCATTAACAAACCTGCATTTCATCTTTTTAGCTCCATTTTTGATGTGCTCCCTTTCTTGAAATCAAAGGTACCTATATATATACCCTGAATGTTTTTAATTTTTTTCTACCAAAAAGAATGTTTTTAATTTTGAACTTTTTTTTTTGGGTCATATATAGCAGTTGTAAGCATTAAGTTCGACCCATGTGTCTTCTTGTCGAGAAACTTGCACTTGCTGGCCTCAATGATTTGATCCAGCTCAATGTTCCACACTTGATTGAATTACTATTTGGATGAAATCTAATCTCTCTTTTTTTTTCTTTTTTCTTTTTCTGCTGAATAAAAGACTTTTAAACCACACAAGCAACAATTGCCTGGGATGCCTCTGCCAAGATAACATTACCAAAACTTGGGGGGCCAAATCCTAGATCAAAAGTTGGATGAAATCTGATCGAGTTTCCTTTTCTCTGAACTTGTATATATAGTGTTAGGTTCTAAAGATTTAGGAATTTATGTATTTAGAACTCTAATGTGTAATGTTGGCAAACCATGATCAAAACAATATGTTTAGTCTTGTTTAGGCTTGCTCAAAGTATGTTTATTTGTAAAACTGGAATCGAGTGATTGCAGATTTATTGGACTAAATCTTTAAGGCTCGATCGATCGAACCACGTACAGATTTATTTTTCTGCAGAGTTCCAGTTCAGCCCAAACTCTATTTAAACGTCTTGGGGATCAAGTAAAACACTCCTATATATAAGGAAAACCCTAGAACGTTTTTGAGACTTTTGAAGAGAGAGATTAGAGTGCCTCTTGTGCCTCCTTTTATTTTTAGGGTTTTGTACCCAAACCTCTCTAAGTCTTTGTTGCTCATATTGCGGTTTGTGTGAATCTCTTGTGAGATCATTGAGGAGCTTTCCTTCACATAAACTTAGGGTTTTCAAGGTAGAGATTATTTTCTACATCTTGATGATCAACAAGGTTGCTGCCATTGAAGCTTAAAGAAAAACAAGTGTGGGTGCTTGTACTTGATCAAAGAATTCAAGAAAGAAGGAGTTCGTGGATTCGGAGCTTGCACGTGGTCGTGTCAGTAAGTTCTACTGGTGGGTAGCATTAGGAAGTCAATCGGGGAGCTTGTAGTCCTTTTGTATGAACTTCGATTCTTTCGCATAGTGGATTCAGGTTTACCTTGAGGATAGGTAGGTCAAATCCTCTCCAGGTTTTTACCGTGTGGTTTCCTGGGTGATCATATCTTGTGTTATTTATTATTCCGCTGCTTTATATGTTTGATATGATTATTTGATTGTTTTAACCTAGAATTGCTTAATTTGACTAAGTAACAACTTGGCTAATTAACTAGGCTACTCAATCTGGTTGTGTTTTAAGGGGTCTAAATTTCCAACAAGTGGTATCAGAGCGGGTAGCTCTTCTGGTTGTAGATCTTTTGATCTAAGAGCTGATCCTTGACCCCTGTTGTCATGGATAATTTGAAGTGTCTTTCTGATCGTGTTTCTGCTGATTTTATTGATGCCTGTGATGTTTTGAATAAAAAGGACACTATTGTTTCTGTTGATTTTTTTGATGCTTTTGAAACTCTTCGTAAGGAATTATCTAAATCTTTGAAAATTGCTAAGAAATTTAAAGAAGAGTTAAAATTGGCTAATCTTGAAAAAGAGGATTTGATTGTGAGATTAGATGAGTCTAATAAAAAGAATGAATTTTTGAGAAATCAAATTTCCTCTCAAGATGAGAAGATGAAAAGCTTGGAACAAGAGTTAATTGAATCTAAAGCTAAAATTGAAAATTTGACAAGTACCAAGCCTGTTGTTGATAACAGAAGTGTCTCTGTTTCTCTTAAACCTAAGACTGAGAAAGTTTATATCCCTCCTTTCAAGAGGAATAATAAAGAGAAGGCTTATTTTGCTAGGTTAGACAAAGGTAAAAGTTCTGATGTTAACGCTGAAGTTTCTAAACCTATGTCTAAACCTGCTGCTAGTGTGCAAAAGAAATCTGTTTTTGTGCCTACTTATCACCTTTGTGGTGTTGTTGGTCATATTAGACCAAACTGTTCTTTGTTGAGGCAAAAACCAAAATCTGAGACTAGATTTGCTGTTAGGAATACTGATGTTCCTAAATTTGTTCATGTCTGCCACTTTTGTGGTGTTCGTGGTCACATTCGTCCTAATTGTCATAAGTTGAAATTTAAGCATTCTGTATGTCAATCTAGGATATGTAATGATATTTCTCCTGCCATAAGTCCAAATAAATTGTTTCATATGCTTTTGAAAAATTTGAGCTTGTTGGCTTGTTAAAGGAATTTGCAGGATTTCAGTCTCTCTCAAAAGATTGGTGTAATCCCTCAAATACATTCTGCTTCACATGGATTTTCACCTACAAAGCCGAAGACTCGTGCTAGATGGGTGAGAAAAGATTCTCCAAGGTGAGTGTTGCTAACTTGTCCCTGATTTAATTCTTTCAATTATTTGTGGACATGTCTTGTTTTTGTTTTTGGTTGTTTTGGTTGCTTTGTTTTGTTTTAAAGAAAAATCCAAAAACATTGAAAAATTTTCAAAAAGACAAAAATATTTTATTTTGTGTCTTGTTTTATTTTTCTTGAGGATTGCATGAGTTATGATATCTCTCTCTTGATTTAGAACATGCTTGACATTGTGGAGAAACTTGAATAGTTTGTGCTAAGCTATTTCTGATTTTGTGTGAGTATGTACTAGTTTGTACATGTACTCAAGGGTTAATTAAGAAATTAATATTTCTCGTTTGTGTACCCTCTATAGCTTAGTTAAGCACTGTCATGCATTGCTTTTGCATTGTTCATTTAGCATAATATGTGCTTTTTGTTTTTGGTCATAAAGTTTGTTAAAACCAAAAAGATTTTTGTGTTTTGTATTTCACATCTTAGATTTATAATCAAGGATTGGCCATATTATCTTTACATAACAAGTTTATGTACCTTGTTTAGCGTTGATGAGCTTATTTATTGCACTTGACTAGTTGAAGCTTGGTAGTGCATGTTGTGTGAGAAAGATGTTTATTGTGTTTATCACTTTGTCTTAATCTTGATGTCACATGTTATTTGACTGTCGGACTTGATCCTTTTGAGAAAGGCATAAATAACCATCTCACCACTGTTCACTAGCCAATCATGAACACCTTAGTGCATATCATAAGATTTTGTGCTCGAGAAAGTGTAGCACATGCACAAAAAGAACATAAGGTGTAGCCTCTGTTAAATGCTTAATGCTTAAAACTGGTGTGTACTATTAGGCTTGATGTCAATTCACATAATTAAAACTGGTGTGTACTATTAGGCTTGATGCCAAATTTCACCTAATAATGGGGCAAAATTCAAGAAACTTACATGATTGCAAGCTTATGTTCTAGGAGATGTGAGAGTTATATGATGTAACTCTTTAGGTGATAGTCTCTTTTAAATTCTATGCGATGAATTTTGTAGACTTTGTGATTGATTGCTATTCACATATCACCTCACATGTATCTCAAGCTTTTGCTAGTTGCACACACTACACAAGTTACTCTTTGCTAAACTTGGTACATTATATTGTGTGTGATCTTGTTGTGGCCATCCAAGATTAAAAGTTCCTTGATTTTAATGCAAAATGTGTATAATGTTTGCGCTTTGAGGACAAATTGATTGAAAATCTTGCTTTTGGAAGATCTGGGTTAAATTTAAGTGTTTTTGAAAAACTTTTCGTCTCATACTCATGCAATTTTTATAAAGCAATGTGCTTTGAGGAGTTTCTGCATTAAAATGCTCTGTTTTTCAAAAATTTGATTTTTCCAGACTTTTGATCGATCGAACCTGTTTTTCGATCAATCGAAATTGCGATTAAAATTTTTGGTTTGAGTCTGCCTGACTCGATTGATGTTCGATCGATTCTCGATCGATCGAAACTGAAAAATTTTCAGTTTCTATGTTTTTGACCAAAAATTTTTTTCATGCATCATTTGTGTTTAGGATTCACATGCATTGCATTGTTTTTGTATCCATCTTGCAGTTTTGCAGTCATATCTCCCATTGTTTTCACACATAACATGCATACACTTTGCTACATTGGGTACTCAACTTGATTTAAAAATTGATTGATTAATTTTTGAGTTTTGTACATTCTAGTATATGCTATTTCTTATGTGTGAACAGTAAAAAATATTTTTCTTAAGAAATATGATGGATAATCAATGTGCAAATATTTACTCTACTCATGCAACTGTTTATGGGTCACATAGTGTCATGTTTGCATTTATTGAAAGAGAGAATATTTTTCTTCATGTGTATCCTCACCTTAGTTTTTAACTTTGGTTTATGTGTTTTTCACTTTGGTCCTGTTGGTGAGGATGTTCCTGATCCTGTTGGTGATGCTGCTGTTGCTGCTGATTTTCCCCCACCTCCTTTTTTTTTCCCCAAAAACTATTTTTCCCAAAACTTGTTTTGTTTTTCCTATTTTTATAGGGGGAGAAAAGTTTTTTTTAACCTGAGTTGTCTTTGTCAATACGTGACAAAAAGGGGGAGAAATTATTGATTTATGGGAATCATGTTTGTCTTGTTTAGGGGGAGTTGAAATTATTTTTGAAATGGGAGAATATAAATAAAAACTTTTTGTTGTATCTAACTTAGGGGGAGAGTTAGTTTACTTATGTTTTTATTTTTGTTTCTTGTTCACTGCTCATTGATTTATATTTATGAGTTATTCATGATATATGTCTTTGTTTTGTGTATTGTGAAGTCAAGAATCTAATTTTGATTTACTTGTATTTTTTCCACACATGCGTTTATGCGTTTGTTTAGTGTTTCAGGAAATATACAGGTTGATTCAATTGAGTTGCTGTCTACACTTGCAACTGATGGATAGTAGTTAAGATTGGATTTGTTGTTATGAGCATTATTTTTGTAATGGGCTTTTACTTTGTAAACTTTGAGCTTTTAGTTTGTGTTTTGTCACGGATTGCCAAAGGGGGAGTTTGTTAGGTTCTAAATATTTAGGAATTTATGTATTTAGAACTCTAATGTGTAATGTTGGCAAACCATGATCAAAACAATATGTTTAGTCTTGTTTAGGCTTGCTCAAAGTATGTTTATTTGTAAAACTGGAATCGAGTGATTGCAGATTTATTGGACTAAATCTGTAAGGCTCGATCGATCGAACCACGTACAGATTTATTTTTCTGCAGAGTTCCAGTTCAGCCCAAACTCTATTTAAACGTCTTGGGGATCAAGTAAAACACTCCTATATATAAGGAAAACCCTAGAACGTTTTTGAGACTTTTGAAGAGAGAGATTAGAGTGCCTCTTGTGCCTCCTTTTATTTTTAGGGTTTTGTACCCAAACCTCTCTAAGTCTTTGTTGCTCATATTGCAGTTTGTGTGAATCTCTTGTGAGATCATTGAGGAGCTTTCCTTCACATAAACTTAGGGTTTTCAAGGTAGAGATTATTTTCTACATCTTGATGATCAACAAGGTTGCTGCCATTGAAGCTTAAAGAAAAACAAGCATGGGTGCTTGTACTTGATCAAAGAATTCAAGAAAGAAGAAGTCCGTGGATTCGGAGCTTGCACGTGGTCGTGTCAGTAACTTCTACTAGTGGGTAGCATTAGGAAGTCAAGCGGGGAGCTTGTAGTCCTTTTGTATGAACTTCGATTCTTTCGCATAGTGGATTCAGGTTTACCTTGAGGATAGGTAGGTCAAATCCTCCCCAGGTTTTTACCGTGTGGTTTCCTGGGTGATCATATCTTGTGTTATTTATTATTCCGCTACTTTATATGTTTGATATGATTATTTGATTGTTTTAACCTAAAATTGCTTAATTTGACTAAGTAACAACTTGGCTAATTAACTAGGCTACTCAATCTGGTTGTCTTTTAAGGGGTCTAAATTTCCAACATATAGAAGTCTAGCAGAAGCTCCCTCTTTATACTTTTACAAGCTAGTTTTTTGACTGATGTGCATGAGTTGCTAGATCAGTACTTATTTGTCATGAACAGTTACTATTATTATTATTACTATCAAGAATTTAAATTAAATATCTATCCTTGAAATGATATCTGGTTGAATTGGTATGACAAAAAATAATAACTCGTGTTGAGATATCATTATATTAAAAGAAAAAAAAAAGTATGATATTTGATTATTGTAGTTCTTTTAAAATTTCTGGTATTTTTCGATGTATTGCTCCGTAAACCTAATATATTTCAGTCCTTTTAAAAACAATTAAATAAACAAATCATTTTGCAATCTTTCACATATGTCTGTTCGTATTCTCAGCCCAATTTTCAAGATTTTGATATCACTTTTCATATCTAAACCAACACATTACAAGATGCTACAAACAATGCATCTAGACTACAGACACATATTCTTTTCCAACAAATTTCATAATTATTGAGTGGGTTGATTGCGAGTGGTAGACACATCTTAAATTCATAAACTTATCATTTTTTTTCTTTATTACTCCCAATTAACTAACTCAACGATTGCAAAAATTATTGTGAAAAAAAAGGTTATGTTCATAGCACTACTACCTTTTTATAACAATCTTTTTTCATAATCATTGAGGTAACAAGTTTTAAAAGATAGACAAAAAAAAATGGTATTAGTGATGGTCCCGATAAGAATCAATGAGAACAAAAAAGGGTTGGGGGAAACTTGAGTTGGCGTCTTTCACTTGAGCGTAACTATAGTGGCACTCTAGATAAACTATAGTTATGCACCTAGTCCCATCCAAATGATAATTTTTTTTTTTTTTATGAAACTTATCCTTTTTATTTAATAGAAAGATTTCCATTTTAATTTTTTATAGGCTTATCATCATAATTATTACATATCTCACTCTTCCATGTTAGTGGTGTCAATGGTTGATGATGATGTCAATTACCATCAAATATATTCTTAACTGTGTATGTAAACTCTTGACTTTTATTTTGTAAATCAGTTTATCTCTTCCTTCCATGTGCATGTTGGTGCTGTTAACTGTTCAGAACGACTGTTATATATATATATATGGAGAGAGAGAGAGAGAGAGTCTTTTTATATTTTCTAAGAATTAGATACATGAATTTGCATTTACATATAATTGACATAAAATTAAAAAGACATTTTGCAAGATTTGTTTTTTGAGGAAAATTTTGCAAGAAATTAGAGTACATTAATTAATATCTAAATACACTTGACATTAAATTATTAAACAATAGAATGACACTTGGCATCAAATTATTGGAAAAGTTAAAAAGATATTTGGCACAAAATTGGAGTCCAGATATTTTAACTTAATCTATTTCCACTTTAATATAGCGTATATGATATATTATGGGTTTGAGAAACTTGTTTGATTTTATAATATTACATATCCCAATTGGTTTAGTTGGAGTTTTTATTTTATTTTTAAAAAAAATTTATATTCAGTTGAAGCGTTTATTAAACTAGGGAAAATGAAACAAATCAAATAAAATAAAACCTTAAAAGACATATGTTATTAAATAATCAAATTAGAACATAAGCTTATTTTCTTATTTTCACATCTAGGTCAGATGGTAAGTTTTCTTGCAATATGGAAGGTAATCTTTATAAAGATGAGTCCTTTTTGGACTCACTTTTAACCACCAAAACTTTCAGACAACTGATTCCACCCGTTAGAACCAATTGCCAAATAATCTACGAACATTCACTCCTAACAAGTTAAGCAATTTATACTCATGCCTAAGAGCACTCTTTACTTGCTATTGACAGATTAATTTCAAAAGTTGCACTTATTAGTATGAAGATGTTAATATTGATCTATGCAAAGTAAATTCGATAATAATATTAGTTTTAGATAATGTATAATTGAGCTGAAGTTATAAATTTTTAAACTTCAGAGATTTTGAATTCATTAGGAAGTTAATTTTATTAATTTTGGCATAATTGTTTGTTTTTATTTCCATTACAGGTTAGTGACCAATATTCATAGTTGGCATAATAACATTTAACAATGTGTACAATATGCATGCCAAATATTTTTCTATTATTGAACTATGAGAATGTGACTTGGTAGTTATAAACATTGTAAGATTATATCATAATCCAGATTGACAATTCCAAACCATTAATTATCACCGGAAACTCTCTGGGATGATCTGTTGCCACTCTTTTCACCTTATCATTGTTAGAAAAATTCAAAATTTCAACCACCAAATGCCCACTTTGCATCACTTTTGGCTCACCCCTCGTTGGTGATGAAGGCCTGCAAGAACCCATATCAAACTATCCAGCATGGAACTCTTGCTTTTTACATGTGGTTTCTGACCAGGATCCAATTCCTAGAGCCTTAATTAATGGTTACAAGCCTTTTGGCACATTTCTCTTGTTTTCGGAGCTGGGTTGTTCTTGTTTTGAAGACCTCCAAACCATTTTGGAGTTGTTGATGGCTGTCTATTCAGGGAGTCCTGAAAATCAAGATCCTAATAAGGTTTTTGAGTCCTATGGAACATCTCAACCGGAAGGTACTTTGCAAGGATACTACCGATCATGAGTCGTTAATTGATCAGACAACACTACCATTACGGGCAGGCATTATTACAAAACTAGCAGCAATTGGACTGGTGCGATCACAGGTAACTCAATTAAAATTCTTTTTGAATTGTATATAATTAGAGTGCTTAATTGAGCTATTTCATTTGTATGGTACATATATATACGTTACACTTAGACAATAAACAAAATAGAATAATGTAATGAATGAAATGCTTACCAATTAAGTATTACACCGCTAAAGCCCAAAAAAAAAGCCGCTAAATTTACATTTGACCTTTAGCGGCGGGTGCTATTGTGGCGGTATGTCCCGTCAGTGTTGCAGTGCCGCTGTAAGTATATTGCAACAGTACCAAAAAACACCGATGTATATTCACCTTGTAGCGGCGGTTTTGGTTTATTGCGGCGGGCAATAAACCGCTGCCATATGCTATTAGGATTCAGAGATATCAAATTTTAGCGGCAGTTTGAGTACGTCGCTATAGGTTTCCACCTTTAGTGGCGGGCATATGGCGCCACTATAGGTCTTTAATTAAAACGGTATACTTGCAGTTGTAGCGGCGGCTAGTAACGCCGCTATATGTGAAACCTTTCGCGGCGAGCATGAGGCACTGCTATAGGTCATCATTTAATATAGAACAAATGCACCTTGTAGCAGCGGGCCTGACCGCCGCTGTAAATGTAAACCTTTAGTGGCGGGCTAGAAGTGCCGCTATAGGTCTTTGTTTAAAACATAACTTTTGCACCTTTAGCGGCGCTTTTGACTGCTGCTATAGGGTATTTTTTTTCCCTAGGTTTGAAAACCACTATTTGCTGGTGCACTATTCACACCTGTTTCAAACAACCTGTAATACTTTTATCAACCACATATGTAAGTAATTAACAACACCACAAATGTCTCCAAACTAACATAATATTAACATTGAAATATATTGTGAAATACATAATATCTATATATATATATATATATATATATATATAATAGCAGAAGCTGAGAGAAAGTAGATTCCTACAATTAAGGAGGTGGTGACAAATAAGAAAAGTGACTACTTAAAATTCAAACACGTTTCACTTTAAAAAGCGACACATTATGTTGTATAGCAACGCTATAGCACCGTTTAAAAGCCTCTGGGTATAAAAGGAAAACTAACCGGTTAAAATACAATTAAAAGGGCTTACAATACTCCCAAAAAAAACTTGCGATACTGAGAACGGAGAAAGAGAGAGAGATTGAGAGATCAAAAATTGAAACCTAAAACATCAGACACCAATCAAGATGAAGAAGAGCCGTACAGTCTCTTCCAATATCCCCAAACTCTCTCTCTCTCTCTCTTCTCACGACCCCTAATCTTTTTCTTCAAGAATATTCAATCCCTTCAATCCAGGCTACAGGTTTGTTCTTTAATTCAATCTTTTTCCAATTCAAGATTCACGTATTTGTTTCTTGCACTCTATATTATTGAATTCCTCAAATTTTTAAATTTTTTTGAAAAATCAGATTTGAATCGATCTTTGTGTGTTTGTGTATGGCGAACGGAGAAAGGAGAAAGATCGTGAGAAAAGAGAGATAGAGAAATAGAGAGACAAAGATAGAGAGAAGGGTGCCACCCATATCTTCTGCCATCACCATAAGGGCGCCACCCAGATCTTCTGCCATCACCGTAAGCCTCCACAGTAAAGTTCTTTTTTAAATTTTAAAAATTAGGGTTTTTGGTTTTTATTTGGAGAATCAATTGGGTGTTAATTATGATTTAGATTGGTATTTTGGGTCAGATTTGGTTTTGATTAATAGATTGGTATTTTGGGTCAGAAATAGAGAGAGGCGATGAAACAGAGAAAGGCGATGAGTACGCGAAGAAAGAAGCAGAGAAAGAGAGAGGCGACGAAATCAAAAAGCTTCAAAAAACAATTTTGCAGACCCAAAACCTTGGCAAAACGGTAAACAGAGAAGGCACGGAGTGGGGACTGGGTAGAGAAAAATCTGCCACCATCAGAGAGACAGGCCGTGTACCCATAACCGGTAAAGTTAATGTTTTTGTTTTTTTTCCTTTTCCTTTTCCTTTTCGTTTTCAAATCTGGGAATTGAATATAATTTAGGTTTGAATTTCTTGGTTGGATTGGTTTAGATTTAGATTTTTTAATAATTTACTCAGGAATTTGGATGAGAATAGGTTTTGCTTTGCCTATTTGGGTTGCATTCGTTTTGGGTAACTGCCTACATTATATTGTATCCCAGCATTAACATCATTTGGCAGTCTTTGTGTATATATATTAAAAAAAAAACAGTTAAAGTCAAATAAATAAAAAAGGGAAGGAGAAACCTAGCGATGTAGAGAAAGGGAAGGAGAAAAAAAAACGCTTACGATACAGAGGAGATAGAGTTCGTACGGTCGGTCATCACCATCCCTTGCCAGACTTAGACCATCAGATCGCCGGAACCGACATCGACAAAGGTAAATTTTTTTCTCAATTTTGTAGGTTTGGGTATAAAATGTTACTTTTAATTGAGTTTTTTTGTTGGGTAGGTTTAGATTTGATTCGTTTTTGTTTTGGGTTTTTGGATTCTCTATCAAAATGTTTGTTTTCTCAATTTTAGATATTTGCTTTTGTTTTTTTTGGGTTAGTTTTTTTAGATTACAGAAATCACTAAAAATATTGATTTTAGTTTAGGTACTTTTGTTTCTAATCTTAAGGAAATTGTTGGGATTAAATAAGTATAGGATTGAATGTTGCATTGATATTTATTTTAGGTTTTTTTACCGTATGAAAAACTTGATTCCATTATGAAATAAAAAAACCAGATTCAATTTCGCCTCTCTATCCTCCCCCTCCTCCTTTTAGGCAAAATCAAAAGCAAAAGGAAGGCGGGATGGTTATCTCAATCTATGCCAATCTGACTACTCCACTTTCAGGTTCTTACATTTTCCACCGTTTCTTATCTTACTAATGGTTTCCACTTCTTTACTTTACTCTTTCATATTTCAGGAGGCATATACACGGGCCAATCTGTGGTAAATAAAATCTATTTTTGATTTTTCCTTCAAATTCTGAGTTTAACTAAATGCTATTTGATTTTTTATTTTGGGTAGAGAGTTGTTCCTACGAATATTAACGGTAGGGAAAAAGCATTCCCCTGGAGTACAATTGATAGTCGATGAGTGAATTCAAAAACTCAACCACTATTGCACTGTTGATGATGTTCAACTACGGTCCAATCCTAGAAATGCAAGTTATATACATATATGTTCACTTTTATCTAATCTTGGCCTTCTTCAAGTTGATGATGAAGATACAGCAATGATGAACATTATCAGGTCTGATGATTGGGTCACCATTAAAATCATAAACTAGACATTGATGGTGAATCCCTTATCCACATCTCTCATTGTTTAGGTTTTTCTTATTCACTTTCAATTTTAAACAAATTTTTACTTAAAACTTTGAAGAAAAATTCAATGCTTTTTGCAACAGGAATCAACTATGCTGATATGACGAATTAGCTTTTTCGTCATCGGCTCCATCTGACGAATCAGTACCTAGCAGCTCTAAAAAGAAGAAGTCTAAGTGATCACTGCCATGTTCATGCAATACAAAAAACACCATTGTTTCTGCCAGAAAGGGTATGATCAATTTGAAAATTTTACATGCTTTTAATATTGTTGGAATCGTGGACAGTGATTCAGGCTTGAAATATGTTTATGAGAAATTCTATTTACATCATTTATAGAAAGTAATTTGTACAAGGAAAAGTTATAAAGTAAATGCATAATATATTCCTAAGGTAATTGCAAAGAACAAAGTCAGACATTGGGCGTGATATTAGGGGGCAATCTGCCATGCTTTATCTTTGGTAAATTAGCTCCTTGATTTAAGCATTGAGGCTGAGAATTTGGCTTCTGTTTGTTGCCATATTGGAATTGAGGCATGGGCTGCAAGTGTGCTTCATTACTTAATATACATCTTTCTTCTTCTAATTTATATTTGATATTTGATTTGCCAATTATGTTGCTCTTTAAATGTTTTTGAAGTGACCTGGTTATACATTTTCTTTTTCTTTAATTTTGATCTTATTGTTCCTCCCTTCCCTGCCTTTTTTTTATGTGAATATTTATCTTTCAAGTTGTTATTTTTTAAAATGGAATTAAAAATTCAATGATTGAATTGTGTGTAAGGGCCACTCTCACTTGATTATTTAGCAAAAAAGAATGTGGGTCTTACTTAACTTTATTCAATGTGAGTTTAATCTTTGTGCAATTAGGGTCAAGGACTTATCATCTTTGCAAAATGAACAATGTTGTATGTCGAATATTTGAGATGAAAAATATAGCATTTTTATTTTTATTCAATATTGTCTAATAGTTGCTTCTTCTTTTCTTCGGCAATAGATTTAAACAATAATTCAATAATTGGGGGCACAACTTAACTAAATGGAAACTAAGAGATTTTATTAATCGTTTAATTTCTTATTGGGGTGTACCTCTCTGTTGCTGCCTTTGGAAGGAGAAGCAAACATTTTTTTTATTGATCATATTTTATTTGAGAAGATGTCTAATAGAATGTTGTCTTTATGTGCTTTTGGAAGGAGAGAAATGCTAAGAAACAAAGTCTGCAACAACATTGAAACAGATGAAAAATTTTCCTATTCTCAGGCAAATCATGGTCCTCATGGAAGCTTCAAAGTCTAAGAAAGGCAAATGGATTGGTGTTTCATTTCAGTGTAAGAATTTGAAGAAGTTCCAATACATTCATGGGCTGTCAAAGTTGAAAAGTGCATAGGAAGACTATTGCTATATTGTTTTCTTTGAGGGTTCCCCCTATCAAAGTCATGAGAGAATTTGTAGAACAAGCTTCTTTATTTTTTATTCTATATATTTTTTTTTTTGGACTTAGGTTCCATGTAAGGTATTATTTTGTCTAATAGATGTTTGTTGTACTCCCCTTGGCCTATTTTTAAATTGGTTCAAACTATTGAAACATAAACTATATAGGACCTATAATACTTTTCAAAGTTGCTATGTCAAGGCCTTAGGCCTTCACTTGGTATCAATTTGGTGGGCAACAGGTGTTTGTTGAAAGTTGTGAGTATTGGCACTTGGCTGCTAAGTGGTTTGTAAATGTTGTAAGTGGAACCTAAGTTTAATCAAGCACCGTGGTCTTCTCTTTTGGTTCTTTGGGCGTCTCTTCAAGTCTTAATCCTTTGTTGTCACGCTCTTGCACTTTTGTTCTTAGGAGTTGGTTTGTCTTTGCCTCTCTTTCTAAATTGCATTCTATAGGAATTTTGTTTCACTCCTGATTTCTCCGTCTCCATCGAAATAATTTTTAGTTTTGATATTTGACTCAAATGGTTATGATTGGTAGGAATAATTGTATTTGGTGAGTGATTAGTTTCTCAGATCTTATTGTCAAATTAGATGCATTTATATTTTATGGTGATGACCTTAGTATTTCATTTTGAGTTTTGATTCCAGAGTCATGAGGATAAAACAAAGTAGTTGAGGTCTCAAAGGATATACATGATTTTAAAGAGAATTTACCATCTATCAATTTCAATGTCAAGATTCTAAACTGCAAGTATAGGTGCACAATCTAAACTCCATATGAGTAACAATGATTGTAGTTTGTGAACCAAATATGTTGGAGAGATTGTAATAAAACTTGAAATTTCACTTTTAACTCTTAATTACAATTGCATTTTTGGTCCTTTTTTTTTTTTTAATTTTAAACTATTTCTAATAATAACATTATACTCAATCCATCTTTATTTAATCATCCTATTGTTTGAGACTTCCTATTATAGAAAGCACACAAATTTGAAATTCATACTTAAATTTAAGACCCTTGATAGGAAAAAATTATGTTGGTTAAATTTAAGACGCTTTGTTTAAGTATAATATATTAAGTTGATTGTTTCCTAATTCATAAAATGATCCCAGCGCATTGCGCGGGTTAAACGCTAGTTGTTTATAATTAACCATCATCGTAAGATTAACAAAAGAAGATGTGGTCCTTTGAATAAAACAACCACTCAAATTAAGCTAATACCATTAAAAAAAAAAGTTCTAAAGTGTTTGAAAATATCCTTCAACACAAAGTCCAATATGCGGTTGTTTAAATGTAGTTCTTTGTACACAAAGAATTCAGGAACACCAAGATAAAACTTAATTATAAGCTGGTTGGTTGATGGGATGCAGCCGATGATTTTTGGAGATTTGGAGATTGTTGGACTAGAGAAACATCCTGCATGCAAATTATGACATGGTTAGATATTCTGGACCATACTTCAATAAGTGCATATAAATAGAATAGAATGACAAGAAAATATTCCCAGAGCAAAAAATGAGAAACTGAGTTTATGACATGGTTACACGTGAGAAAATAAGCCTTCACACAATGCATTGAGGGAAGGGGCTGACCAAGCCTATTGAAATGCCTTCATACTTCTTATTTTTTTTATTGAAGAAATCTAATGAGTTACATGTTTGTCATGGATGTTTCGGTCTCCATAAAAATTATGTGGGACAGACATCCATCATTTTTTTTAACCTTTCTTTAAAGAAAATAAAAAATAAATAATTCTTTCTTGATAGCCAATATTGTTAGGAACATATGTCACTATTTTACGTAATTGGCCAATCCTTTGACAAAACGCACTTTACTTGTAATTGGGTAGATCTAGGATCTGTTTAATACTTTAAGAAACAAGGTTTCAAGTTCAAGTGTTAAAGCCATGCAAGTCTGTCCAAGAATCAAGTGAGAAAGTGCTATTCATTAAAGCTCAACAGCTAGCATCTATCGAGGTTTAAGAGAGCTGTTTCAGCCCGAGACTCGACAGCTGCTCGATAAATAGGGTATCTGTCGAGATTTATGAAGTTCATTTTTTTAGAGCTGATTTTCATCCAATCTGTGAATGTATATTTGGGATTTCTTTTCTCACAACCCTAAACATATATAAGGATTATTTTAAGGGCCGTAAAAGGTAAGAGCACAATTTCACAAGTGTGAAGAAAAGTGTGACCGGAAACCTAGTTTGCCCTAGTTCTTCTTTCTCTTGAAGAGGCTGCTGTGTTTGTACACCATAGGGTTTTGTGACCAAGCAACTTCATGATCTTCATCCTATGATGAATAGAAGAACTTTGCAGCCAACATCCTTCTCAAGTTGGTGATTAAGTCACGTACTAGGAGCCGTGCATTGAAAATGAGAGATTGTCACTACAGAACAAGTCCAATTGGGTATTGGGGTAAGAGTTCAACTGTAGGTTGGTATAAGGTACTAGGATTCCTTTACTTGTAGCCACTTGTTTTTATAATAGTAGATTCTTGGGAGTGGTGACCTTAAAATCATCCAGTGGGATTTTTGCCGTATAAGTTTTCCCCATTCGTAAACAAATTACCGTGTCAATTTATTTTCTGCTGCATACTTTAGATAATTGGTGATTTGTTTGTGCTGCCACGCTCCTTTCATATTAATTTGATTAATTAATAAACTTGGCTAATTAATCAATTAATATATCACAATGGGTCAATACATTCTTAGCCTATCAAATATTAATGCAAAAGAACAAACACCTTTCTCTGACCACATTCTTTCTTAATTAATTGAATAGAAGGACCGGGATACAAGCTGCCTAACTATTATTTAAATCAAAATTTTCTTTATGGATCATATGAATAATAATTTTCCATTAATAATGATTTGCTGATTGCCCCCACACCACAACTATTGAATTTTCTAAAAGTTATGTTTTCAAACAATCTTGTTGTCACCACATCAACATGTTGCTCAAAAACAGCTTCATGTTTCAATCAATCTCATGCCTCAAATATATCAATCTCATGCCTCAAATATATCAATCTTCCCTTTTATAATATGTTCAACGTGTGATTGTAAGACTTGCATAATGTAAGAAGAATTGTGCATATATTTGATTATGAGATAATTATTAGTGTCAAGCATACTTTAACTCTTCCTCAAGTAGTACCACACTACCACCTAAATTTTGCAAGAGATAAAAATCATATTGGAAGCCATTTTGGTAATTAAACTTGTAACCTGGTTTTAGCCACATAATCATATAACTCTCTAGACAATTACTCAAAGTGACCAATTAACAAAGACAAACACTAGCACAATGTAAACCATATATATATTGAAATCAAAAGGCTAAATGAACAAGAATATGCAGACATATCAAGTTCAAAATCAATAGCAGGATGGAAACCATAAGTGTTATAACACTAGCACAATGTAAAACTGATTCAGGTCAGGTGGTACCATACAAGCAAAGCCCAAAATTTAACATGCTACTAAAAGTCAATGTAATATCATAAGCATCAAAATCCATGACAATATCTATCCAAACACCCTAGGCCACTCAACAAGAAGTCTCTCTAAAGCTTCTATAAACATTTAGCAACAGCAAGGGAATATGGACTAGAAAGATTACTTCAATCAAAGTAATAGCACAATTGAATAACAAGTGATCATCCACTGTTTCACTACAACCCAACTCCATGCCCATTTCCATTTTATAGCCAACTTCAATTTTAAATTATCTTAAAATTGACATTCTAAAAGTCATTTATCATACCTAACTACATCGTGAAGAAAGTTGTTGCATTTGTTGAAGCATGCGAGCCATTCTTTGCTCCATATCTTCGAATTGAGTAAGTCTTTCTTTCATTTCATCAAAACATGCTAGTTTCTCCTCCATGGTAGCCAAGGAAGCCTTCAGTTGTGCAATTTCATTGTCCCTTGCTTCACTTGATTGTACTTGACCATCCGTGAGAGCAGTACTCTTGCTACTTCGAGCACTTGGGCTTGGACCAAATCCTACCCACGAATACAACCTTTGCGCTCCTTACCCATCACTTGGGCATTCACATCATTTGTTGACCATGCAATACTACCAGATGTGTCAGATGACTATAGTTGATTGGAAGGGTCAGCCAACAATTCCTTCATTTTGTCCTGATATTTGGGTTTCAACAAAACAAAAAAGTTAGAACAGGGGTTGTTGGTAGTTGCAAATAATATATGATATAGCCGAATTAATTTGAAAAGTGTTAAATAACAAGCTTTAAATGAAATGAAGGGAAGAAACTGCTCTTCATCTTTCACTATCACACCTTTCACCTTAATTGATGCAAGACATGCCACCAACCACTACCAAGTATCACAATTAGAACTCACACTAAGTACCACAACAAGTATACACAAACAACAACATTAGCCCTTAGTATAGCAACCATAATCTATATATTATTCTAAAGATGAGACAAGTTACCTTTTTTGTGGTGGGGGACCATTCTCATAGATCCTAGATCTTTGTTTTTTTTCTAGACCATACTTTTTGATCAACAAATCTTAAAAACAAAAGCAATTCTTTGAAAATAAGAAAAACAGGCAAAGTGGCAAACTAGCCCCTATTAAAAAAATTAGAATCATGTTTCATATTTATTATTCTTTATACTATAGATAAACCCCTAAATATCAAATAGTCAGAGATATGAACATGTATTACAATAAGATGTGGGGGTCACCTCATAAAGGTATTATACAAAGATGCTTATTATATTAATCAAAATCCCGTTACTCCATAGAGCCATAGAGATTCTATCCTATATTCCTATAGCTCCACATGTATTTTTTTTTTTCAATATTAAAAAAAAACAATTCAAAATTTAGCTGCCCAAAAATATTTTCAACTCAGTAAAAAAAAATAACTAAAAGAGAGAAATTATAATAATGGATTTAATCACAAAAGAGAGAAATTATAATAAGGCAGCAGTTGTTGCTACTATTGCCACTGCCATTCCAACTTTAAGTCATTTTTCTCACAATTGCCTCAATCTGTAAATATTTACATCTTTTTTTTCATTATTTTACAGGTACTAGCTGTTGATGAAACTGTCCTTCTAGCAATTAATTTCTTAATTTCTAGTAACACCTCAATGATCCATATGATACAATTCTCATAGAAATTACTCACCAATTTTGCTTGCACCGCAGGATTAACTGCAAATCCATTCTTTCGAGTATGCAGTATTGGATATAATGCAGCACACTCTACAAGATGTCCATCCATTTTTGCCTACATCATGAATAGCATATTTGTAAGGTTGAAATTTATCAACCATCTCGTTGGCTTTATTCCGTGCCAATTTGCTTGTACTTTAAGCACTTAGTAACCCTGTATTTAGGTGGGATCATTGTAAGGGTAGTGTGTGAGAAGATGTGAAGAAAAGCTCAAGTATGTGCAAGAAGGCAGAGTTTCGCGGCTAGGACTCGCGGCTTATTCGCAACTGGCAAGCCGCCAAATGCTGGCACGTGAGATGCACACAGGGGAGCTGAAGGGTCGCGCCAGCTGTCGCACTACAGGACAAAAGTCCCAGGCTGGCCAGGCCGTTACGTCGCGACTTGAATTCGCGACTTGGACAAGCCGCGAGGTCAAGCCGCCAATCAGCCCTGTTTGGCAAAAACTGACTCTTCGTATTCCAAACACATACCACTATATATAGACCCTTATACCCACTAAATTGAGAGAGCTTCCAGAGAGAATTTTTGTGAGAGAAACCCTAGAAAAAAACAAGATTGATTCATCCACAATCTTTACCTTAGAGACTCTACAAATTCCTCTACTCTCTTCCTCTCCATTGTCATACCCTTGAGAGGTGATTGACCAAATCCTTTTCTCACCACACCCACATCTGTGAGAAGGTTCATTTGGTGCTAAGGGAAGCAGTTTGGAAGGAACCAATATACATTGGTTGATGCTATGGTCTAGTAGCGGAATCCGGGAAGCTAAAGAAGAAATAGGTTCGGCGTAACCTCGTTGGAGCAAGAAGCTTGGAGGGCTTAGGTACTTGGGTAGATTAGGCTTGGAGGGTCTTTTGCTGTTCATGTATCCCAACTACATTCTTTAGTGGATTATTTGACCGCTTGGAGGGCGGCGGAGAGGTTTTACGCCGAGGACTTCGGTTTCCTCTTCGATAACACATCGTGTGTTGTCCGTGTGTTTGCATCTTCCTTCCCTTTATCTTTGCCTTATATTTACTACTGTGAATGTGTTTATATTTGACTTAGGTTGTTTATCAATTCTGTTATAAGCTTGTTATCATGTTCCGCACATTAATTGTTTGATATAAAGCTTGAATTGGTAATTTTGTAATTTGGGGTCTAAACGTTCAAGGGTGTTTTCGACACATATTGAACTTTCAATTGGTATCATAGCGGGTACACTTGTTGTGGTTTAAATACCTAAGTGTGATCCTTGACCCCTTGTGTTTATTTGCCATGGATTGTGCTTTATATGTCTCTTTGTATGATTTGGTTGATGATAAATGTAACATGCCACGTGTTTGTGAAAATGCCTCTATGAGTGATAATCCTCATGATTGTGATGCTATGTTACACGAATCTTTGGATATTGTGGATATTCCTAACATCAAACCTTTGAAGAAAATTGCTAAGAAGTTTCAAAAGAATTTGAGCAAGTTATTTTGTGAAAAGGATGATTTGATTGCTAAGCTTAATGAAGCAAACAAATTGATTGAAAAATATAAGAAACTTGCTGAAAATTCTCTTGAAAAGCTGAAAGAGTTTGAATGTTTGAATATGGACTTGGATGCCAAACTTGTTTTGTCTAACAAACTTGTTGATGAGATAAAATGTGAAAATGAATCTCTTAAGATGCATGCCAAGTGTTTGATTGCTGAACCTATTGTTAAAAAGGATGAAAATATTTGTTGCAATCATGTTGTGGTACCCGATATTGTGCCTATTGTGCGTTCTAACCCAAAGGACAAATCAGTGTACATTCCTCCACACAAAAGAAATCAAAAGGTGGAGAGAAATGCTATTAAGTCAAAGCCTCCGTTTAGGTCTCAATCTAAGGTTTTGGATGGATCTAAGTTTGTTCCAACTTGCCACCATTGTGGTGTGATTGGTCATATAAGACCTCAATGTCATAAGTTGAAGAGAGAACAAAACCATGTTGCTAGATCCCTTCCCAAAAAGTCTAGTGGACCTAAACACATTGTGTGTCACCATTGTGGTGCCTTTGGTCATCTAAGACCTCATTGCTCTAAGTTTCATGCTCTTAAAAGAATCAAAAGAAAAGAGAAACTTGAGCTTCTTGAAAGTTGTGCTAAAAAAGGTAAACCGGATTTGAGTGAAAATTGCATGTTGTTGAAGAAATTGTTTAATGCTTTTAACTCCTTGACTATGTGCATCTCCTGTTCTCATTCCTCCAATCCTCGTCTCACTTCTTTTGAGACACTCATTCCAAACAATCATTCTGTTGGGATGAGGAAGGGTTCATATGGTTGAGCTTTTGCTCTCTTGGTCCTTGATCTAATTCTTTCGATCTTTGTTGGACCCTTCATGCATTGAATGTCATATTTTCTTGCATTTGTGCATTTTGCATTTATTTGTATGCATTGCTTTTGTTTTGATCTTACTTTTATGTTTTAGTTTTGTGTGAGTAAAAATCCAAAACCACATAAAAAGTGAAAAATTCAAAAAGTTTGATCGTATATGTTTGAGCACATATCACATGTGAGTTTTGCCTTGTACCTTTGTACTTATGGCTTTATGCATTTACGAGCTTAGCTTGTTCTTTATGCACTTATATCTTTGTGGGAAAAATCTTAACATCTTTGTGTGATTGTTGTAAATCGATCTTCAAGCTTGTCATGAATGATTAGTCAATAGTCATGTTGGTCTTGATACATGCGTAGACTTGTGCCTATATATCTTCCCACTCTTTATTTTGTTGTTTTTGCTTAAAGAGCTCACCAAATGTAAATCTCCAAATGAAAAGAGATATTGAGCTGCAAAAGCCTGTCGTACATACTAGTATTTGACTAGGAAAAAGGGAAAGCGACCAAAATAAAATGTATGATGCCCCAAAAGCCAAATGCTTGTTCATCAAATTGAAATATCAAAAATTTCAGGCATCGATCTCAAAATGAGATATATTGATTCAAAATAATCAAATGTTATGAATTGTAAAGAAGCCAAATGAAAAGCTTCAAAGATATGTAATCATTTTCTTATGGGAGGTCATATATGTTCATTTCTATAATTGAGATAGACCACTTAACTTAGCACTAGTTGTGTATGACTTGATTGAATTGATCATTGAAGCTTCACTCTAGACTATGGACTGTTCCACACTTGATACACACACACAACACACATGCCTAATGTTCAATGAATGCCTTATTCATTTGTTCGATTGTACTTGTTTAAATGCGATGTGTGTGTGCTCAACTTTATATGGATCAATCGAAAAAAAAATTTGATTATTTTATATGTTTTTGGAAGTGATTTTTATCACTCTTTGTGTTCATGTTTAGTGCCTACATTGTTTTTCAGTGTTTAAACATGTTCTGGGTTGAAAAACAAGTGTCAGAATTTTTGGCCACTCAGTTTGGCGACTTGCAACCAGCCAAACACTGTAGCGAGTTCACACAGAAGGTTTTGGCAACTTACTGGCGACTCACTGGCGACTCGCCCAGTCGCGAAATGCCCAGAATCAGCTTTTTAAAGAGCTTTTTCGTGGGAAACTTGTTTTAAACATCTCCCATCCTCTCTTAAACCCCTCTTTCAATATTTTTATATCAAAACTCAATCAATTTGAATGGTTTTTCATTCCATTAACATCTCTAAGGTAATTTTAAACTCTTTCCATCGTTTTGGATCCTTAGATTATGTTTTGGAGAGTTTTGTGCTCTTGGTTGGGATTTTCATCATAGGGGTTGGGCAAACTTATTTTTTGTCAAAATTTTTGTATGGGATTGGTTTCCTTTAATGATTTGCTTTGGATGTTGGCCCCTTGTGGCAAAAAGAGCATGTATTAAGGGTGGATTTCATGTTGTTCATGTATTGTTTCACATTGTTCTTCATAGTGTGCATGCTAGGTGTTTGATAAAATGCCTCTTAGGCATTTTCTCACTTATTTGGTCTATACCTTATTTCTTCATCCTAGCATGTTATGTTTACCTTATGCTTTGTAGCATTTTGTTTCATCTTAGGTTTGAGCTTCATTTTCTCATGCATCATTGCACCCCTCATGCATCATTGTCATTGTTCATACCTTCATCTCTTGCCCTCGTTTCTCCTTGACCCTTTGTCTATTCCTAACAAAAAGGGAGAGAGTATACTCTAGGGAGTATACCGGAGAGTTTTTGTCATTTCTATATGACCCTTGTGCACATTCTTAGGGGGAGAAATTCTATTTCTCGTGCACATTTTTAGGGGGAGAGATATTCCATAGGGGAGATGCATGTACCAAAGGGGAGAAGACATTGAGCTAATAAGAAAACTTTGTTTTGGTGTTTGGTGTATGATCATGTTGCTCACATGTTTCACATCATGATTACTTGATCGCAATTTACTTGCTACACTATACTTGTCCGTTTACTACTTGCTTTACCTTGAGGGTCTAATGTGTTTTGTGCAAGTGTTTCAGGGTACAGGTATATATGTTCCAAATTCATCACAGCTCCTATGATTCATGATAGGGGGAGTGATATGATAAGGGAAGTATTTTATGATTTTATGTTTGTTTGTACCTGTTACCTCTGTAGGTTTTTAAGGTTTATCTTACTTGTACCCATGTTGCTTTAAGGGTTTGTTCTTATGCACACTTGTAGGCCTTTGTGGTTTGTACAATGCTTTATGCAGCCTTTGTGCTTTGTTAAATCAGTACTTCTAACTTAATGCTATGCATTCCTTTTAAGTACTGTCACTCTTGCGCCCGAGTAGGATTTTTCCTAGATGCACATACTTCATGTGTTGTGCATTGGTTGAGTGTTGGTCATTCAAGTGATTTGCCTTGTGTTTGTCAACTTGAATGTCCGGATGTTCATTCCAAGTGTGAATGAGAATTGTGATCACTTGGTTATAGTGATTGCATGTTTTGGTCTTGCCATGGTTTATTGCTTTACTCCATTGTGCTTGATCGCATTATGCTTGCTCCATTTGCATTACAAGTTTTCTGCATACAATGAACTTATTGTGTTGTTGTGTTTCAGGAGTTGCTTGTTCTTATGGTTCTAAAGCTTCACAGATTCTAGAGTTAGGTGTGAGTGAGTTTTCCAACTGTTCCCAACTCATGCGTTAAGTCTAGAGTTTGTTTTAGGGTTTTGTCACGGAATAGCCAAAGGGGGAGATTGTAAGGTTGAAATTTATCAACCATCTTGTTGGCTTTATTCCGTGCCAATTTGCTTGTAATTTAAGCACTTAGTAACCCTGTATTTAGGTGGGATCATTGTAAGGGTAGTGTGTGAGAAGATGTGAAGAAAAGCTCAAGTATGTGCAAGAAGGCAGAGTTTCGCGGCTAGGACTCGCGGCTTATTCGCAACTGGCAAGTCGCCAAATGCTGGCACGTGAGATGCACACAGGGGAGCTGAAGGGTCGCGCCAGCTGTCGCACTACAGGACAAAAGTCCTAGGCTGGTCAGGCCGTTACGTCGCGACTTGAATTGGCGACTTGGACAAGCCGCGAGGTCAAGCCACCAATCAGCCCTGTTTGGCAAAAACTGACTCTTCGTATTCCAAACACACACCACTATATATAGACCCTTATACCCACTAAATTGAGAGAGCTTCCAGAGAGAATTTTTGTGAGAGACACCCTAGAGAAAAACAAGATTGATTCATCCACAATCTTTACCTTAGAGACTCTACAAATTCCTCTACTCTCTTCCTCTCCATTGTCATACCCTTGAGAGGTGATTGACCAAATCCTTTTCTCACCACACCCACATCTGTGAGAAGGTTCATTTGGTGCTAAGGGAAGCAGTTTGGAAGGAACCAATATACATTGGTTGATGCTATGGTCTAGTAGCGGAATCCGGGAAGCTAAAGAAGAAATAGGTTCGGCGTAACCTCGTTGGAGCAAGAAGCTTGGAGGGCTTAGGTACTTGGGTAGATTAGGCTTGGAGGGTCTTTTGCTGTTCATGTATCCCAACTACATTCTTTAGTGGATTATTTGACCGCTTGGAGGGCGACGGAGAGGTTTTACGTCGAAGACTTCGGTTTCCTCTTCGATAACACATCGTGTGTTGTCCGTGTGTTTGCATCTTCCTTCCCTTTATCTTTGCCTTATATTTATTGCTGTGGATGTGTTTATATTTGGCTTAGATTGTTTATCAATTCTGTTATAAGCTTGTTATCATGTTCCGCACATTAATTGTTTGATATAAAGCTTGAATTGGTAATTTTGTAATTTGGGGTCTAAACGTTCAAGGGTGTTTTAGACACATATTGAACTTTCAATATTTATGTAGTGAGGATTATTGGATCCATATAAGGCTATAAGAAGTGGTCAAAATCATTTACAAATTATTACCTTTTTTGGAGTATGCACAACAAAGCTACAAGAACCAGCAGAGTGTAAGTCATCCTGTTTAGAACGACGGTCCTTATTCTTCTCTGACTCTATCTACATTTAAGAAAATTACATGATTATATATAGTGTGCTTTAAGTGTCTATTTCACAAGTACAAAGGTAAATATATGATCTTCATGAAGCATGTGAAGTTAGATATATACCATTGCTTCATCAGTATTCCAATGCTCAACAAGTACATCCCAATCTTCTGGTATGCATCCCTTGGGTCGGTTTTTCTTCACTAGTGATTTGTTTCTTGAATTTGGTATATAATGCTTATTTTTCAGCCTACACTTATGGTCCCTCCAAGCCTTCCCAATTTTTTGTAAGGTAAATGTCTTCAGAGCCACATATGCAATAGGATTAGTAGGCATGGACTACTTTCGCTGCAATCAAAAATTGAGTTAACAAGTTACAAATGTTTTCATGCCAACACTCTTCTTTAAGTTCTTCTGGCATGGCCTTCCAACTAAGATATCTAATTGGGCACATGTGGGGTTTTCGTGCAATCATACCCAACCATCCAGTGAAAGTCCTCGCACCCTCATCAACCAGCTGATGCATACTATTTAATGGCAACTCTATCACTTGGTCATCGGGAAGATCCCAAATATCCAAGTACTTGCTTGGCCCGCGAGTGGCACATGCACCTGGTGGCACCTCTGAAATTCAAAGCAAACAATATCAACCAAAGGTTAAAATTAGGTAGATAAAGTAAATAAAAGAGAAAGTATGTAGCTTAAACCTAGAATCAAACTCTAGGAAGCATTTGCAAATGCAAAAGTTAATTAACTTGAATGCCATCCTTCAATTCTAATTTAAATGTGAATTAAATCCTTTAAAGAAAATAGGGCATTATGAAAAAAAATTTAACAATTCCAATCAACAATGTAAGAGTATTATTATATGAACACTGTAAGAGTATAAGAACTATTAGTTAGCTTGTGATTTGTGTTCCTGTTCTGCTTCTTAATGTTCTGTTTTGGCTTTCTATGGACATACTAAGATGAAATCCAAAGCATGAATCACATTTAACAAAATGTCTATAGCAACTGAACTAGAGCAGCACAACTGAATCCCATTAATTCACAGTTTGGTTGGTGATTATAATTTATATAATAAATAAAATAAACTTTAAAACTGACCTTTGTCCTTAAACTTTGGTTTATCTGATTCTAATTGACCTTTGTCCTTAAAATTGAATTGCTAATAATGACATTTGTTCTCTCTTGTTGAGCTTAAAACTTTCCTCTAATAAGAGACAAGAAAATTACTAGTATTTAAGATGATTAAACAATGGCTAACTGTAGGTGACACTGAAAGTGGTATAAACATTAAACAACTAAAAAGAAAAATTCATACATTTTTAATATATATATATATATATTTCTATCTACTCACTGTAACTAATAAGATTCTCCCCCAAATACGAAAGTTTTGAACAGTAGACAACAAATAGGCTCCAAGGCTTAAACATCACACATACATGATGAGATAATAAGATGATAAAATAAGCACAATAACTTTCGAAAATTAATAAAATTTTCAAATTCAACTGCTTTCTGTTTCTGCATGAGCTGAGTGTAAATTAGGCACACAAAAAATTAATAAAACCTCAAGAAGATCTATAACAAGCAAGCAAAAAAGTGGAACCAAGACTCCTCAGAAGCTTAGTGTAAATTAGGCACACAAAAAAATGAAGATCTCAAGAGGAACACAGATGGTATAATAGGAACAATGGTATAGCCAGATGTGCCATCAAGGCTGATTTGAGGAAAGCCTATGATTCTATAGGCTTAAGTTTATTCTTATGTGTCTGCTATCAGCTGGCTTCCCTACCAAATTTGTACATTGGATCATGGTTTGTATTACTTATCTTTGGTGGTGCAATAAATCCAAGCAAGAGTGAGGTTTTTTGTGCTAGTATCAGGGAATCTGGCAGATGCTTTGTCAACAAACTCAAAAATAACTTAATAAAAGAAGTGCAATTTGTCCAAAGGTTTGTCAAGTATACATGGAAGTATTTCTTGACATAGACTCTCATGCTATTGGCAGCATACACATCGCTAAAGGCAAAACTGAAAGTAGCCAAAAGAATCTCCAAATTGTAGAGAATCATAAAACAAGAATTTAAGGGTGCCCCTAAGTTTTTTTTTTTTTTTTTTTTTTAATTATTGAACTAAAAAAAAGACATATATGCATACAAGTAAAATGTACAATGGTTGGAAGCTCATGTTTTTTAGTCATTCATGATTTATTTGATCACAGTAAAAAGTAAGCAAGTGACTATTGTTGGACTGTTGTAGCAACTGACTATTGTTAGCCCACTCTTCCAATGGTACCAATCAGAAAAGAAAAAAACACACAATTGCATTTAATCTATTAATGATTACATTTCCTTACTATTGGGAAAGATGGGCAAACATAGTAAACTTTAGATTCATATATGCTCATAAAGAACTTCATCTAATGCTATTCTCATAAAGCTTTGGGATTGGGAGAAAGGTTGGGTGTGTACTCAGATTTTTTAGGGGCATTCCCATTATGTGATGCAAGTGACGTTTAATCCAAAAGATACCAACACATTTGCTAGTGCATCGCTTGATCGCACCATAAAGGTATGATTGGATTTGTCAATGAAACTTTTTTTTTTAATTATGCTGATTATGCACTGGTTTTGCATTGTTTCTAGATTTGGAATCTTGGCTCCACCAATCCAAATTTTACATTGGATGCCCATCAAAAAGGTGTTAATTGTGTCGATTACTTTACTGGTGGTGTTAAGCCATATCTAATTATTGGTTCTGATGATCACACTGCTAAGGTCTTCCTCTTGCCCCTTTTTTTTCGTCCCTAGAGATTTCTGATTGAATGTATGTATGATGATCTGGAGCCTTTATGGATAAATCCTAGGAATACAGGTGTGGGACTATCAGAACAAAAGCTGTGTCCAGACTCTGGAAGGCCACACACATAATGTCTCTGTAGTATGTTTTCATCTAGAACTTCCAATAATAATTACTAGTTCTGAAGATGGGAATGTTCGTATATGGCATTCTACCACTTATAGGTTTTTTTTTTCCCCATAAAAGTATGTCTAAAGTTTTATATGCCTCTGAGGTTGGCTTGTTAGCTTTTTTTGGAGTAGGTATTTTTTGCTCTTGTTAGCTTCTTCCTTTTCTTTTCTTTTCTTTTTTCCTTTTCAATTTCTGCTCTATACACCAAAAAAAGTATACTTTTCTTTCATTATATGAAGTTCTTTATATATATAAACAATTCTATAAAAGTAAAACCATTGCTATTTTCTTTACTGAAGTCTATAATTATATATTTGACCATCCATTGTGACATCAACGCACAACTTGGCTTGAGATCTCCATGTACGTGAGTGAGTCTCTTTTGAGGTGGCAAGAGCTGGGTGAATACTACATTGATCATGTGTATAGGTTAGGTGGCCAATGGCCATTTTTCTTTTGGAACCAGTGACCCCACTTTTGGACTACAAATTAACATGCATGTATTCTTATTCTTAGTGCTCAAGTTAAACCTAGTTTTATCTACCAATCTTCCAACCAATAGTCCATAAAGTGATGACTAAAAGCAATCTTCTAAGAAAATTTTGATTATTTACAGGCTCATTAGCCTAACTCTACCAATCTCTTTAAATTTGTTAAGTAATTCATTAGAAGAGAATCAGCAAAAGTAAAAAACTTGAACACACACACACATCAATCAAAAATCATAAGCTCAAGATATTAAGAAAGCTCAAGCAAGTATACTTCTTCCAAATCCCCAAAGCACAACATCCAAAAGGTACCTAGTAATAACATGATGTTTCAACTGTCTCTATGCTATTTGCACATTGAAACTTGTTTCTTTCCTTGACCTACTAGACCATTCTTGAGCTGTTTGACTGATCAAGAGCAACTGAGCAAGTCAATTTGACAGATCAAGTCAGCTTGACTGATCAGTGTAAAATACCTTGAGCATGAAAGCCATTACCTAGTCATTAGTATACCATTACAACAAACAAAGACCCCTAACCTATCTAGCAGCATAAATATGGTTTTATTCAATTGTTAAGGTGTTTAGAGATCACGAGTTACTAATTAAAAGCCCATACCTTGCATAGAAACGTCCATGATTGCTTGGTTTGATGCTTGATCCACATCTTGTGTAGAAGTTCATTCCAATGTTACACTCTTCACACGCGTGTGCAAATTTGCCTTTCGCTTTGCCATTTCAACTGTCAAAGACTGAAATAAACAATTGTATAAGCACAATAAGAAGTAATGGTACAAGGCAAATTGCAACTGAGAAAAATAAATTTGAAGCATTCATAGTAAACATGTATGACTTATTAAATAGGTGGAGTGCTGCAAGTGAATTCAATGAAACACCACATTTTTTTTTTTTTTTTTTAGGTTGAAAAAATCTCATGAGTATGACATATACTTCAAATACAAAGAAAAATAACGACTAGTCCATATAGCATACATCAAACATACAGACTTGCATTCAATGAAACACCACCTTAATCACTAGATGACATAGAAATATGTTAGGTTTCAAGTACTTAGGAACTAATGTATTAAAACTCTAATTTGTATTGTTGGCAAACCATGATCAAAACAGGTTGTTAGTCTTGTTTTAGACTTGCTCAAAGTATGTCTTTTATGTAAAGTTGGAATCGAGTTAACTGCAGAATTGAGTGTGCAATTCTGACTAACTCGATCGATCAAGAATTAGACTCGACGGATCGAAAATCGGACAGAATGTTTTTTCTGCAGAATTTCCAACTCAGCCCTAAGCCCATATGACGTGTAGGGTTTTATGTTTTGCCCTAGCTATAAAAGGGAAACCCTAGCCACGTTTTAGATGTTGCTCTTTTACTGTGTGTGTGAATCTCTTGTGAGATCTGAGAGGTGGTTGCCTTCACACATGCTTAGGATTATCAAGAAGGAGATTTCTTGAGAGATTGATGATCATTCAGTTGCTGCACTAAAGAGCTTAAAGATACACAAGCGAGAGTGCTTATACTTACTGGAGAATCCAAGAAAGAAGGAGTCCGCGGTCTCGGAGCTTGCACGTGGTCATGTCAGTAAGTTTTCTACATGAGGTAGCAATAGGATGTTAGTGGTCTAAGTCACTATTGTAAAACTTCGATTATTTCATAGTGGATTCAGTTTTACCTTGAGGATAGCTAGGTTAAATCCTCCCCAAGTTTTTTACCGGTTTGGTTTTCCTGGGTGATCATATCTTTGTGTTCTTTATATTCCGCACTTTACATTGATATGATTATATGATTGTGTTAACCTAGATTTGTTTAATCTGGACTAAGTAATCACTTGGCTTGTTAATTAGGTTAATCCAATTGTGTTGTAAGGGGTCTAAAAACAAACAAAATACATTCATTCGTCAAAATCCCAACAAACATGCAAGGCATATAACTAAGCCAGGACACTTCTTAGGCTGTAATACTCAAATTACCCTTTGCTATGAGAGGCATATAACTAAGCTAGGATACATGCAGCAACCAAACACACATGCAATTAAGGATAATTCACCTGAATCACCAGACCACACAAGGCAGCAACCAAAGACACATGCAATAAAGGATAGTTCACCTTAATCACCAAACCAAACAATGCATCAACCAAAGACACATGCAATTATGGAGAAGAAACTATCTTATTTTAAAAAAAAATAATTGGGTTTGTTCATGAACATAGTAAACATATATTTCAGGCCTTGTACAAGTAATGTTTTCAAAATAGGTATCCACTTCATCATCATCATCATCACCATCATCATCATGTGAAGTATTAATACCAACATCAAACACCTCCCTAGGTTTGGTTTTGACAACCACCACCCAATCTTTATGTCTTGCATCTTCCACGTAAAAAACTTGTGAAGCTTGAGATGCTAATACATAAGGTTTGTCAATCAATCGATCACCTGTTTGTATCAATCTTGAAAAATTGACAAGGGAAAATCCAAACTCATCTTTTTTGCATCCTCTCCCACTAATAAAGTCAGCCCAATGACATTTGAATAGTACATATCGATACTTGTCAGAGTAGTTCAACTCAATAATATCGATTAGTACACCATAATAAGTAGCACCCCCTTCAGTAACAACACAAACTCCACTATTTTGAGTTTTCCTAGATGCCTCAGAATCTTTGGTGCGAAATTTCAAACCATTTATAACATAACGCTTAAATTGTTTCGCTTCATTATCTAGATATCGCGCAAGCCATCTAACTTTATCAGACAGTTTCTTTTTCTCAGAGGCATCCATTGACATCTCCTATTATAGACAAAGACTTTTATTATAAGTATGTTATCTAATGTTTTACAACCCAAAATAGTTTTATATATATATGTTTTACAATCAGTTGCAGAATTTCTCCATGTGTTGCTTTTGAATAACATCATCAGATACATGAAAAAGGAAATCAACCTTGATCTCCGCTATGTGTACACTATGTAGACAAACGTGTTAGGCTTAAGCTAGAGTATTGTACTGGAATGTCATGGAAGGGTACGCAAGGACATATTACTTACTCACCAAATGGGGTGACTTCTTCACAATTGAAGAGCATATAATGATGTGCTTGGATCCATGAATTTGAATCTAGGGTAATGCTCACCACCGCACCCATGGATTCCTCAACATTACTTACAGGTCAGTTGAATATAGTTTCAACAAATTTAAAATAACGTGAGCAGAATGTTAAGCATTCCTCCACTATATACCCTTCTACAATGGAGCTTTCTGGCCAAGTTTCATTATGCACGTAAGAATTAAGTGTTGACAAGTACCTATTGGAAAACCCAAGATCAATAATGGGAAATCTCTAAGTTAAACGAAACTAAATAGATGAAGTTACTATAATTGTTACCTCTCTATGGGATACATCCAACGATAATGAACTGGGCCAGCCACTTTGGCTTCGCTAGAGAAATGCATAACTAGATGTACCATCACTGTAAAAAAAGGAAGAAATATCATTTCCAACTCACACAACGTCACTGCAATTCTCTTCTCAAGAGTCCCAAGTTCCTCCACATTTAGTACTTTGGAACATATCTCCCTAAAGAAATAAGATAAGTCAATCAAGGGCCTATTTACTTCAGTTGGCAAAGATCCACGTATTGCTATTGGGAAAAGTCGCTGCATTAAGATGTGATTATCATGGCTCTTCATCCCACTAATATTGCATTCTTTGAGTTTAACGCAACATGAGATGTTTGAATGTTTGAAGAATAACCATCTGGCACTCTTACATCCTTCAAAACTTGCAAAAAACCATCCTATTCACTCGCATTAATATGAAAGCAAGCATGTGGCATACGTGTCTGATCATTCTCAACCTTTTCCAAGTGAAGTTCGCTTCTTATACCCATATCTTTTAAGTCTTGGCGTGCCTTCAAGTTATCCTTTGTTTTGCCATCCAAGTTCAACAATGTGCCAATTATATTATCAACTACATTTTTTTCAATAGGCATCACGTCAAGATTGTGACACAAGACATGCTTCTCCCAATAAGGCAAAGAGAAAAATATACTTCTCGTCTTCCACACAGTTAAGGCTTCCTCCCCTCTTTTTCTTTTATTGGTCAAATTAACTTTTTTCTTCCCAAACACATGATCGGCTACAGCATCCATTTGTAACATGATTTCCCCTCCGGATATTGTGATAGGAGCTAATCTCATATCAACATTCCTATCAAATGATTTTTTTTTTTTTTTTTTTTTTTTTTTTTTTTTTTGCTTACAGAATTTATGATCACTACCCAAGAAACGCCTATGTCCAATGTAACTAAATTTTCTTCCATATCTTAACCAATGAGACCGACTATCATAGTTACAAGGAGGACATGCAAGAGCACCTTTGGTACTCCAACCTGAGATATCACCATAGGCAGGAAAATCATTAATGGTCCACAATAATGCAGCATGCATTTGGTGATTTTTTGGAAGACATACCAAATGTTTCTACTCCAACATCCCATAACCCCTTCAGTTCTTCTACTAGGGGTTGTAAGTACACATCTATATCGTTCCCGAGAGAGGTTGGACTAGGAATCAATAATTATAGCATGAAATAAGACCTTTTTATGCACATCCATGGAGGGAGATTGTATGGGATCAAAATGACAAGCCATGTATTATGAGTAGTACTCATATTTTCATACGGGTTGAATCCATCAACTGCTAATCCAAGCCTCACATTACGAGGTTCGGATGAGAACTCTATGTACTTAGAGTCAAATGATTTCCAAGCTTCAGAATCAGCAGGATGCCTCATTAACCCGTCATTCACACGACAATTGGCATGCCACGTCATATGACTAGCTATTTCAGGAGACATAAATAGTCGTTTCAATCTTGCCTTTAAGGGGAACCACCGTATAATCTTTGCAGCTTTCTTTTTTCCTTTCTTAGAGGAAGCATTAGTACTTTGTTGACCTTTAGACTCATTACTTTCCCATCTTGAAAGGTTACAATTTGGACAAGCTTCAAGGTTGGCATTCTCCTTCCAATATAAAACACAATCTTTAGGACAAGCATGAATCTTCTCATAGCTCAAGCCCTGATCCCTAATAATCTTCTTAGCCTCATAACAATCTTTTGGCAACTTAGCATTTGAAAGAAGGAAATCAAGCAAAAATTGTAGCAACATGGTAAATGATTTGTTAGTCCAACCATTAAGACACTTAATGTGGTACAAATGCACAATGGCTGACAATTTGCTAAAATGCTTACAACTTTCATAACAAGGTCGATTAGCATCTTCAAGCAATTTCATAAACTGAAGGGCATCTTCATTAGGACCTTCTGCAAGACCTTCTGTGGGTTGTTGCACACTAGGGACTTCTTTCATTGACCTAGATGCCATATCATGTATGGGGAACATGTCACGCAACATATCACGAAGATCGGCATATTCTATCGAGTTTTCTTAGACATGACTATTAGGAATTTCAGTAGAAGTCTTTGCAGACGATGATTCCCCATTAAAAACCCAAGGGTCATAACCCCTACAAATCCCATTTGACACTAAGTGAGCCTGAACAACATCTGTAGGCCATGAATTTGTAAGCACGCATTTTTTACACGGACATGAAATCGTTCCATCCGGGTGTGCATGGTTAGATGCAAAATTCAGAAATTGTTGGACTCCATCTAAATATGCTCATGACCTTCTATTGGTAATTTTCATCCAACTCTTATCCATTGCTATGAAATGGTTTACAATAAACACCTATCATGTGATTTCATGAATGCACAAAACAAGGGTTAACAAATCATCTTTACTCTAACAAAACAAAACCTATGTTCCTAAGAAAACAATGAATTTAAACGCATAGAGAAGTAATCAATACATTTGGTAACTATAACATCATAAATATCCCATTTCATTTTCGTGTTCCACATGTGTGAAAAAGATAGAAAGAAGCCCCTAAAATAAATTAATCAAATAAAAACAACTCAATAAGAATCAAAGTGCATGACTATATTCAAAATTCATAAGCTTATACAACAAAATCAACATAAGATAGATCCCAAGAAAACATAATAAGCAAAAGCAAACAAATTTGGCATGTGACTGGCAACACTGAGATAGATAAGTTACAATACATACACACAAACAATATACATTGGTCTACATTTAATACAAGCATCATTGCTTATAATTGCACAATGTAATAGATAGCAAGCATCACCAGTTATTCTACCTAAAAATAGCAAACCTAATTAATCACATACCACACTTCTCTTCATGCTAAACCATTATCAAAACAAAGACAATCTTTCCCTCTATCCAAACAAATGTTTAATTCTTGTAAACCAAGCATTTCAAGATACAAATGTTCTGACATAACAGCATGGTCATTGATAACAAGTTTTCTTATTAAAGCGTTGTTTTTCTAGTAAACTATGTAGTAACCGATTATTCCAGTCTCACTGGTCCACCTGCTCAAACATGGAGAGGCACAAGGGAATGCACTAACTGCAATTAGTTCTATAATTTCCTTTAGCCCACACTTTGATCCTTTAGCAATATTACTTCAATCCATAAGTCTATTCAACCGCACTCTTATTCGATACCACCTATCTTATCAAGTCAATCAGACCCTAGTTGAGAGTCCCAACAAGAACAACATCCAAGTTACAGTCCCTGTTAATAATTCATTTTTTGTTTAAATAAAAACTATAGTTTTATTATTCTCATTGACGTGGTCTTGTAAAGTTCTTTAACTCATTCTAAACTATAAACTACCAAACACATCAGTATCCATTCTTCCTAGTCAATCCAATAGACCAATCACAACTCAATCAGCATATTGAGTTTACCCAACAATATACATTGGCCCAACAATTTATAAGATTCATTACTAACATGCCTATTCCATTTAGGTTTTTCACCATACAATCTCTAATATTAATATTCCCAAGAAAGTTTTCATCCTAACAAAAACAATCAAGGCACAAAAAGTAACACACAGCAATAATACTAAATCGAAATTAGACCAAAGAAAAAAAACATACAGAGAAATAAGTTATAAGAGTATTCTACAGAAAAAAAATGTATAAAGAGAAATCAGCAAAACACAATTTCTTAGAGTACCTTTCCCTTAGTTCAACTTTGAAATCGGCTCCTCCAAATCCAGAATCTATAAAATTTCATACAATTATAACAAAAAAATTAAGAACAAAATGTATTTGAAATTTTTTTTAAAAAAAAATTGAAAAATGGGTATCGGCAATACATCAACTTATGATACCTTTGTGAAGAACACGAGAATGGAAGAATTAGTAGGTATCGGCAATATGACTAGGAAGAATGGGTATCGGCGGACTAGCTGTGTATCGGCGGAAGAGTGGGTCTTCGGGAAATGTAGGTGGGTTTGTAAATGAAAAGACTAACAGAGGGAAAGTGAAAAGAGATTTTGAGGTTTGAAGAGAGATTTTGACATCTGAGGGAAACATAAAGGCGCTAAAATGAAAAGACAAATGGTGCTTAAAGGACAAAAAAAGAGGGAAAAAATTAGACTACATTCAAGCAATTAAAGGAGTCTATTGCGGCGGTCAACACCGCCACTATAACTAAGAAGCTATGCCACAAAAAGTATCTATTGCAGCGTTTGACAATACCACCGCTATAGCTAAATAGAATGTTGCTAAAACACATTTATTGCGGCGGTTTTATGTACCGCCGCTGTAGTATACCGCAAAATGATATATCTATTGCGGCGGTTTGATGGAGCGCCACTATAACTACGTCCAACACCGCTAAAATATATATATTGTGGAGGTTTTATATACCACCGCTGTAGAATGCCGCAACGCAAAAGGGTAGATCTATTGTGGCGATCCAATTGAACGCCGCAATATATCTCATATACAGGGGCGGTCCGAAAAAGCACCGTAATATGTGACTTATAGCGGTGTTTTTTGAAACCGCTACAAAAAACCCGCCGCAACAGCTAGTTTTTTTTGTAGAGTTAACAACTAACCAAAGCCTTTAATGTTTCTTACATGAGTAAAAATTACTACAATTTGAAGTCTTTGTCTTTGTCCTTGTGATCTGTCAAAACTTCCCTTCTAGCCCAACTCATTTTTACAAGTTATTGCAGCCACTGCAGAACGTTGATATCAACATTATCATTGCAAAGACAGAAAAACAGGAAAAAGCGATGGCAATTTTAAACAAGCAGGCTTTTAATCCCACCAGGGGGTTGAATGAAATAAAAGTATTTATGGCTTATCTAGAACAGTATAAGAAGGTGTCTAAAGACAACAGAATTGGATACTATGACAAATATAAGATTAAAAGCCTTATTGGGATGACTACAACTGATATGGATCTGGTAAAGTATAAAAAATCCCTCACAAGTTATTGGGAAGAAATGGTTGATCAAGCAGAGAAAAGGCCCCGGACAGTAGGCCACACCCTTCGTACTCGTTCGCTCTTTGGGGGAACAAATTACTGAAGGATGATTGAGCCACTAGACATAGCTGACCACTACAACAAGGGCCTAAAAGACTACATAAATGAAGGAAGGTCTAAACATTACATAGAATTGGAGCAATGGCTGAAAGAAATTGAAAACCTTTAAGTGTTCCAAATGAATTGAAGAAACAGAATGTGGCGTCAAGTCTGACAAAGGATTCTTGCTTTTGGGCACATGTTGAGGAGGCTCTAATTTCTTGCAAATTGCTGAGTAGCGGAGAATCAAGTGATGAGGAGAAAGACTCTGCAAAGAAAGAACTGATAGAGTTTGAAAATTATGTATTTGATTTGATGAAAAATTATGCAGTATCTTCCGAGATTTTCTTACCTGGGAGCAGCTTCATGAAATGGTGGGGAGAGTATAGAGAGATTACGGGAACTTCTTATAGCTCTAGTCTCACTAACTTACTGAAGAAGGACAACAATTACGAGTCATATGCTAATGGCTCCCTAGAGTTTCCTTTAAATTTTGTATGACAGAGATTTGCATATTTCAATATCTATGTGTGCGCTTCCCTTCAAACATGTGTGGTATTTCGAAGTCATTACCCAATAAATTGTAAATTAAGGACATCATCTTTTCAACTTTTTAAATTTTTGTATAATAAAATTTTCAGTCTTTCTTTTGCTATTTTTGGGGTTCGATACTTGGACGTGAGTAGATGAAAACAGTTTTAGTCATCATTATCAAAGAGTCCAAATCTTATGTCCTACTTTTCATGCTCCACTCTATACTCCACCAATAAATATTTGCCACGTGTTCATCTAATTAATTAAATACTATCATTATTGACTTATTAATACTACAGTTATTAATTAATAGTAGTATTTAATTAATTAGGTGAACACGTGGCAAGTATTTATTGGTGGAGTATAGAGTGGAGCAGGAAAAGTGGGACAGAAGATTTGGACTCATTATCAAAGGAATAGTTGGCTTTGTTTATTCTTCCCTCTCAGCTTCCCTCTCAGCAAGGAAGGCCACACTATACCATTAAAATAGTGAGCATAATTCTCCCTAACAAGACCATTCATGATTTGCTAATATTTCTACATTTTCCAACAAAAGGCAAAAATAGGATTTTCAGAGTGAAAGGTGCAATTCAATTGATACATTAATGGTAGGGTTTATATAATGCAATTTGTAATATAGTTAGGTCGGAGGAGGATGTAGAAAAAATAGGAAAAATTATATTTTAGTTACAAGGTTTTGGTTATGGGGATAAAAGAAAAAGTGAAAGGGAAAAAGAAAATGTCTTGAGTTGAATTCTTTATATATCATTATCTAAATTTATTTTTATTAAATGGTAAAAATAAAGTAAGTTATAGATAGTTGAATTGGTAAATTTTTTTATCGTTGCGTAAGAATTTGGAATTTGAACCCTGCTTATACAAAAAAATAACTAGTATCTTGGCCTAATAATAAAGGATAATTATCATAAAGTGGATGTCATAGATTAAAATTTTATTGTATCTATTAAAAAAAATAGGAGTAAAAATAACAAAATGTTGAATTTTACAAAAGGCAAATTAGTATGACAACAAGCCTTGTGAGCTGGTTAACACTATGTTCTTCCTTCTACTTCTTTGCCCCCTCCAATAAGAGAGATTTCTATTAGGTGTATGTCTAAGAAATATCTTATTAGCACTATAATGAATCAAGCTATTTATAAACAAATAGAGCTTCGCTCAAGAAAAAGTCTGTTTATGTTGTTTATTTATTAAACAAACCAAGCTCAAGCCCAACTTTAGACTTGATTATTAAACAAGTCAAGCTTAAACATAATAACGTGTTCATACACAAGCTCGTAAATGACTCAAATTAACTATATATAATACTATATATTTATATGTATACTTTTCTGAAAATATATTTATATAGATTTATATATAATTGGGTTATATAAGTTTGTCAATTATTTATAGTTTATTCATAACATAAACCATCCATCTGTAGTAAAAAATCATAAATTTAAGGAGTAAGACATGTTAGTCATGGTTTTACTATATATAAGAAAATAATAAGTTAATTAAGTAGTTCATGAACAATCTTGAATTTACTTAGCAAGTAAATGAACTAAACTTGGACGTGTAATCTTGTTTGATGATGAGTTCAAGCTCAACTTGTGTTCGAAATAAAATTAAATGAACAAGTCTAAACTTTTAATATTTGGCTCGACTCATTTATACCCCTATATCTTATAGTAGTTTTGTAAATAACATGCTTTTGTTCAAATATATATATATATATATATATATTTGGTTAAAGACATTTGGTATAAAAGAGGTATATGTGGGATGACAATTTAAACTAACACATGTGGGTATCTACTTCACCCGTCCTTAATGGACGGGTTTTACCTACCCCACATAACAAATAAGGCTGAGATGAGGGTTAACATTTTCCCCCGCATCCACCCCGTTTATATTTAAATAATTAAAAAATATTTTTTTAGGTTTTTTTTATAAGACATATATAAGTATTTTTAGCATTCTAACTTTAAATTTATGATTTTTTTTTATATTGTACTAATTAATTTATACTTTTATGTTTCAATATTTACATTAACGTTGTTCATATTTTTTTAATTGTTGTATTTCTACATTTGAATTGTTTTTGTATTTATTATTAATTATATTGTTATAATGTTATGCTTTGAGAATGTTTTATTATGTTAGAATTGTTTTTTAATGTTTTATGAGTTTTAATTTAATATACTAAAAGTAAGCTTTTAATAAATTATATATATATATATATATAAATTGAGTGTGGCAAGATGGGTGTTAGGACATATGTGATTCATGTTAGGAACATATGTCAACATTTTATGTAATTGGCTAATCCTTTGACAAAACGCACTTTACTTATAATTTGGTAGATCTAGGATGTGTTTAATGCTTCAAAAAACAAGGTTTCAAGTTCAAGTGTTAAAGCCATGCAAGTCTGTCCAAGAATCAAGTGAAGAAGTGTTGTTCATTAAAGCTCGACAGCTAGCTTGACAACTACTATCTATCGAGGTTTAAAAGAGCTATTTCAGCCCGAGACTCGACAGCTGCTCGACAAATAGGGTATCTGTCGAGATTTATGAAAAACAGATTTTCAGTTCTAATTTTCATCCAATCCGTGAGTATGTGTTTAAGTTTTCTTTTCTCACAACCCTAAACATATATAAGGATTATTTTAAGGGCCATAAAAGGTTATGCACAGTTGCACAAGAGCACAATTCCATAAGTATGAAGAAAAGTGTGACCAGAAACCTAGTTTGCCCCAGTTCATCTTTTTCTTGAAGAAGCTGCTGTGTTTATACACCATAGGGTTTTGTGACCAAGCAACTTCATGATCTTCATCGTGTGATGAATAGAAAAACTTTGCAACCAACATCCTTCTCAAGTTGGTGATTAAGTCACGTATTAAGATCCGCCCAATTGGTTAGTCACGTATTGGAAGCCGTGCATTGAAAATGAGAGATTGTCACTACAAAATAAGTCCAATTGAGTATTGGGGTAAGGGTTCAACTGTAGGTTGGTATAAGGTACTGGGATTCCTTTACTTGTAACTGCTTGTTTTGATAATAATAGATTCTCGGGAGTAGTGACCTTAAAATCACCCGATGGGATTTTTGCCGTGTAGGTTTTCCCCATTTGTAAACAAATCACCGTGTCAATTTATTTTCCGCTGCATACTTTAGATAATTGGTAATTTGTTTGTGCTATCACGTGTTTTGCATTTTAATTTAATTAATTAATAAACTTAGCTAATTAATCAATTAATATATCACAAGGGGTCAATACATTCTTGGTCTATCAATGGGTACCCACATATACAAGGCCCTTTTGGATATACACTACTGTAAGTTTCTTTAAGACCTTCTTCCCTCTCCCCGTGTGTGTGTGTTAAAAATATTTAGTATTCTCAAAAGGGTACCCACATATACCTGTTAGAATGGGGCTAAAAAAAGAAAACCATCCCAAAGAAAAAGTGGGGCGGGGGCGAGGAATAGGATATCACGTGTTTTGCATGTTAATTTGATTAATTAATAAACTTGGCTAATTAATCGATTAATATATCACAATGGGTCAATACATTCTTGGCCAATCAATGGGTACCCACATATACAAGGCCCTTTTGGATATACATCACTGTAAGTTTCTTTAAGACTTTCTCCCCTCTCCCCGTGTATGTATTAAAAATATTTAGTATTCTCAAAATGGTACCTACATATACCTGTTAGAATGGGGTAGAAAAAAGAAAACCATCCCAAAGCAAAAGTGGGGCGGGGGCGAGGAATAGGATATCACGTGCTTTGCATGTTAATTTGATTAATTAATAAACTTAGCTAATTAATCAATTAATATATCACAAGGAGTCAATACATTCTTGGTCTATCAATGGGTACCCACATATACAAAGTCCTTCTAGATATACACCACTGTAAGTTTCTTTAAGATCTTCTCCCTTCTCCCCGTGTGTGTGTTAAAAATATTTAGTATTCTCAAAATGGTACCTACATATACCTGTTAGAATGGGGCAGAGAAAAGAAAATCATCCCAAACCAAAAGTGGGGCAGGGGCGAGGAATAGGATACCCGCTGGTTGCCATTCCTAGATATCACACTATCACTATCACTATCACGGAAGAAAAAGGGTGGAAATTATGTGAGGTGCAAGTGGAAGGTGTAGCCGTGTAGGCCACGAAATTACCATAAATTTAACTTTTCTATTACATAGAATCGGACATCTCAAGTGGGTTTCATGCCACGTAAAAGGAAAAAGACAGAAGAAATTCAAATTCTACTTAGCTTTCGGTTGGGGTCTTGGTCAATTGATATTTCGTTTTCAACAAGTCCCTGCTTTTCTACACAATCACCAACTCTCCCAGCGTTTTCTGCTTTTCTACACAATCAAAGTCACTACTTTCCTATATATTAATAAAAAATAAAAATAAAAGTCACTACTTTAAGTACTTTCTAGTTCATAAGTTCTAAATTTCTGAGATTGAGAGCTACTTGACTTTTGTACTGGGCAAGGCAGAGGTAGGGTTCAAGGAAGATGTGAAATAGAGAGAAATATAGATTTTTTATTTTTAATTTGAAGTTTTTGGTTAAGACTTTTTTTTTGAGAATCAGGTTAAGACTTAAGAGGGGGAAAAAGTGAAAGGAAAAGATATTTCTTGTGTTATGTTAAATTCTTAATACATCATTGTCTAAATTAATTTGTTCTTAATAAATTGGAGGACTGACCGATTATTAAAAAAAGAAAAGATGTTGGAGTGAAAATGTCAAAATCACTTATTTATACTATTTTTTCATACCAATTAAGTTCCATTAATGAGAGAATGAAAGATGATGGGCTCTCATAAGTCTAGGTTCATCCTTCCCCTACTTCTTTTCTTCACTATAAAAATTGGAAAACAATGATAAACCATCTTCAATTTTTCTTATTTCATTAAACTTGAATTTGTATAAAACAAGGGGTGGCCATGTGTATACAAATTATATAAATTATGGTTTACCCTCACTGTAACCTACCAAAATATGAGTTATACACTCTCAACTCAAGTCACCAAAAATGTATTAAAAAAAAGTATGGTATTTTAATCCTTTCCTTTCCCTAAAAATTTTTATAAAAAAAAATGGTATGGTATTTTAAAAGCCCAAAGAAATAAAGGGTAATGGGCCATAGCAAGTTGGAGAATGACGAAGAACATATGAATAAAAATATATTCTATAGGTAGAATATAGACATTGACTTGTAGTCTTGTGATGCTTTTTAGTTCTTTCCTACGAAGTTTCTCTCCTGAGACCGTGGATTAACATTGGCTTTGATTCTCATCATTTTTATAACTAGCAAAGAGTGTTGCACAGCTAGTCCTGTGGCTGATCTTTTCCTAAAGCTGATCTAACAAAGCAATAGATCGAGATTCGAGAGGATGAGCAAAACTCAATTGTAAGTTTGTAACGCAAATCATTTCTTCTTTCCTTATTTGTTTGTCCTTGTTTTCCTTCACTCTGTCTCTTTCCCTCTTCCTTTCAAATTTGTTTCTTGACCAAGAAACTTGATGCATCATCATTTGTTAGCTAATTTTTCCTATGATTCATGATGGCAGGTATAGCAGTGGTTTAGAGTTGGCAAATTTCGTGGTGACCCTTGATATCTTGCACGACGCATGGACTGCAATTTGGAGTCTATACACAGAAATTAGTCAGAATGAAGGACCATCTTCCTTCGTGAGATTCAAAGTTTTTGAACTACCAAACTACACCATTATAGCGTTTTTCACTTGGCCCTCTAGTAGCAAAGACTCTGTTCAGGGCGGTGGAGGAGGAAATTTAGTTTCAATTTCAACTTTTAAGGGGTCTTTTCCTTTCTTTGATTTCCTGTGCCCCAAAACCAAGGACCCAAGTTTCTCCATTAACGAACCTGCATTTCAGCTTTTTAAATCCATTTATGGTGTGCTCCCGAAATTTGAGGTACCTCTCTATACTCTGAAAAATCTTCTTCTTTTTTTTTATTATTATTAATTTTAGTTTTGGTCATAGGCTCATAGCACTTGTAAACTTGGCAAAACATCAAGCAGTTAAGTCTCTAGTTCAACCGTAGGTCATAAGTAGCAAACTGCCTGAACAGTATATCATCGCCAAAAATATCTTTATAAATTGATACAAGCTACTTTTTTATTCATTTATTTCAGAAACAGAGTTGTTAGTTGTTGGTACTTGGTAGTACTCATTTGTCAAGTACTATTATTGTTATTATTACTAGTCGCAAACCTGCGCGTTGCGCGTGATTATTTTTTATGGTGATCTCATTATTATTATTATTTTGTAATTTGAACTAATTTAATGAAAAGTAATGCATTTCATAATCATATTTATCACAAAATAATTTTTTATTATTGTAGAATTGTTTTATTTAAAATTTGAAACCTTAATTCTACCATAGTTGGTTGACTAATTTTTACATCTCTAAGTCAATTAAACATTCCATAAGAGTTGAAATAATGTGCGTAATATTTTTTTTCTATGAAAGTTAAAAAGAATAAAATTCACCTTGTCTTGATGTTTTCTAAAAATTAAATTTGGAGATTCTCTTTCAATAATTGTGAAAATTCCAAGCAATAATTCAGAAGGTAATACATGTTACATGTTCATGCTTTGATTGTGTAATTGTATGATTGATTTGGGTTGTAATTTATAAGTTGAATATGGTAGTGTATATCCAAAAGGGTCTAACTATGTTGTTTAGGATATTGAATATAGTGTTATATGTGATTTATAGAGTAGCGACGGTTGTAGTAATTAAAAATTGGTTTTTCATTGTCTTTTAAGTTAATAAAAACCTTACACATTTTTTTTTTTTTTTTAAAGCTTTACATATTTTTTTAACGTGAATCTTTACATATACCTTAATAAGTAAACCCTATACATTTCATTTTCTTAGATGCATAAAAAAAGACATCTATTCCATTATAATAGTGGCTAATTAGTTTTTTCATGTTCCCATTTATAACGTTTTTTACTATTATCATATTTTACTGGCTTTTGATTTTCATAATAGAGGCATTAAATGAGAGTTAAATTCTTAGAACCTTTCATTAGATTTTAAAAGTCATGGTGTGTGAAGAATATAAGCATTTAAGGAATTTTGTTTTTTTATATTTTATTATTTATAAATAATGTTAAATGAAATATGAAAAAAAAAAGATTTTGAAAATTTTCATCTTTATTTCTTATATATTTCTATTATTACTGAAGAACATTTTCCTTTTAGTTTTGATAATAAATATGATTTTCTAGATTAGAGTTTGATTGGTTTCAAGTTTAAATTTTGTATGATTTTATTTAATTGTTGATTATATGATTTAATTAAGTGAATTTAACGATTTATTTATTTGCATTGTAAAGTTTATAATAACATTCGTAAGGTCATCTATAATTAATTTTTTACTCCTTTAGCCGTCGGTCTCTCTTTGTTTTCCAATTAACGGTTACTAATTAATTTATTTAATTGACGTTTGATTTCTTTTACTAATCTCTTTCTCTCCCTCTTTGTTAACATCCTAATGTTTTCCCAAATTTGATGATAATTCTAATGTACTAAATATGCATATTGTAACTTTTATTTTTATTTTTATTTTATTCCATTTTGTTGCCATGAAGTTAGTACATCCATAACTATTAGTTTATTATTTTATGATATGTTTGGTTTGATATTATTATTATTATTATTATTATAAATTTAGTGTTTCTAAAATAGCATGTGTTTTGTATTCTCTTTTTCTATTAATGCATTGTAACGTTTTATGGGAATACTTTATAAGAAAATTGTTTATTCTTTTCTTTTCTTTTCTTTTTTTAATTGAGTGTTTCTAAATTGATATTTGTTTTGTATTTCATTTTTCCATTGATGCATTGTAACATTTCATGGGAAGACTTTATAAGAAAAATTTTTATTTATTGAATAAAATATTATACGTTTAATTTTTTAAAAAATGAGACAAAATATAAATAATTATGATATGGAGGATGTTGCTAAATTTAAATGTTGAATAAAATAAGATGAGAATAAAATAATAAAAATGAAATGTATAGCAATAAACACCATATTATTTTAGTTATGCTATGTAATAAAATAATATTATATTTTTATATACTATCTTTATAATGAATTAATATAACATTTAACAACCAATGAGAATAAAAAAGATAACAACATAAAATATAAAACTAAATCGTATCGAGCTGGATTACCTGTCAATTCCAATTTTGGCAAACTAACTGACTTCTAGTAATCTAAAACTGATTTCTGCGATGCATTTGGTGGAGCTTTTAATACTGCATTAGTATGTTTTGATGGTCAACTTGTTACACTAAAATTTAAAAAAAAAAAATATATATATATATATATATATATATACCAAAAATTGAAGGAATGTATATATATATATATATATATATATAGAGAGAGAGAGAGAGAGAGAGGGGCATTTGTGTGTGGAAAAATAGAAATTATGCATGGAATAAGAGGAAGAATGACAATTTTACAGCATTAGGGTAAGAATAGGAAGAGTCAAAAATAAAGGAAGATAAAAAGATAGAATAATATTAATATTGAGAGTAGTGGGGATATGAAAAGTTGAAATGGAATGAGAAAGGTTGAAGAAAGTTAAGGTAAAGTGTAGTGGGGATATGAAAAGTTAAAATGGAATTGAAAATTTAATAATAAATAAGGATAATTAAAAAGAAGATAAATTAAATATAATATTTTGATTGTAATATAATAGAGTTTTTAATTCACTTTAAATGTTAAAAAATTGTATAAAAAAATGGGAAAAAAATTGATAATGGCATGGCTGTTGACGTGGCTCAATGGGAGCGTAGCAACATTAAATGCTACGCTTCAGCTTTTAGTAATATATAGATTATTATTATTATTATTATTATTATTATTATTATTATTTTATCTGCAAATATTATTGTTATTAATTAATAATTATTATCAACGTTTAAATTTTAAAAAATATCCTTGATATGATGTGGGATAAGTGATAATCGGTACGACAAAAATAATATCTCGTGCATATTTGAGATGTCAACCGCTATTTGGGTAAATTACACTAATCTATCCTGAAGTTTAGAATAATGTCAAAAACATCCAAAGTGTGGGTTTGGATAGGAAGGTTAGTTGCGGTGCGTTTTCCAGCTTCGCGTTTTCTCTTTCTTTTTTTTTTTTTTTTTTTTTTTTTTTTTTTTTTTTTTGCCGCACTTGTTGACTTTGGGGGACAAAATTCACTGTGCACTGTTCACGCACTGTTTAATATTAAAAGTGGGTCCCACAATACTATTCACACATTTAAAAATTATTTTGCTACAGTGTTTTCAGCAACAATCAGTTTTTATCAACTTTCAGCAACAATAAGTGCTATCCAAACGGACCCAAAGCTTCTTAAAAATAACCAATTTGGTCCTTGAAGACCGTTTGTTTCAGACCCAAAGGTTTTTTTTTTTTTTTTTTTTTAAGTATCTTTTCTCCGTTCTTTCCTCTTATCCTCATAGTCAACACCACACCTCTACACACTTGACCTTCTCTCTATCTCTTGTTTCTTTTCTTTGTCCTCTCTTTCTCACTTGATTCTCTCTCTCTTTCTATTTTCTTTTCCTTTGCCAAGCCAAATCTTACCCTCTTCTTTCTCCAATCTCTTCTTCTCTCATGTCTCTATTTCGCTGATGGAAATCCTTTGATGGTGGCCGGTGGGTCAGCAAATTTCAATGGGATAACTGGATTTGGGTTTTTTTTTTTTTTTTTTTTGGAGAGAAATTGGATTTGGGTTTAATAGCAATATTGTGATGGAATTTTGGACCTTGGTTGGTGTGATTGGGTTAAGGTCATTCGGGTTTTCATGGGTTTCATTGTGAAAGAGATGAAGAAATTCCTTTTTGGTTTTCTTGGCAACCAAACACTGAGTAAAGGAGTGTAAAGAGCAGATGAGACTATATGGGTTGTCCTTTTGATATTTTGGCTACTAATTGGGAATGAAGAAGATTTATGGGATGTTCTTTTGATTTTCTTAGCTGCCAAACACAGAATGGGAAAGATCCATGTGACTTTTTCTTTGGACCAAACGCAAAATTATTAATAATTTTATTTTAAGAAAATCGTTGGTGTGGTGTTGATGAAACATGAAATGGTGTGGTGTTAACGTCCCACTTGCTTGTTGTCATTATAGTCTTCCTTTAGAAATCCCAGGTACCTTTGCACTGGGAGAGAATGCTAAAAACGGCTTTACACGCTGTTAATGTTTAAAGGACCAAATTGAACATTTTAAAGAAGTTTTGATGTTTTTTGGCATTATCCCAAACCTCGTAGGTTATTGTATAGGGGTTAATTTGGACAATTTCAAACTTCCGGTTGAAAATCAAAATAATACAAAATTGATAGCTCAACTTGCTAACCAAACCCAACCAATGGGGTCTTTTTGCATTTGAATTATTTTTGTTGATATTTCTTGATGCAATTTTAAGAAATATATATATATATATATATATATATTAATATCATTTTTCATTATCCATTCCAAGGTATTATGAAATATCATGATACAATATTTAAAACTATTTCCCTCATTGTCAAGGATGTTGTAGTTGAATTGATACATTTTCATACACATAGTGCTTGAGAATTTAGGAATAGCAAGATTCGAGCTATGAGAGTTTAAGGGGAAAATGTTCAAACTGCGAGGTTAATAGTATATTGTAATTATCTCAAAAAAAAACTATTTTCCTACTTAAATTTTATCTATCTACTATCTTATAATTGGATAGATAAAATTTAAGTAGGAAAATAGTTTTTTTTTTTTTTTTTGATAGGACAGCATTCTGATTTTTGTCCTTTTGTTTTGTACTATATGTTTTTAAATTAAAAAGGATAATTTTAGGAACTTATGCCTTTTATCAATCCTCCTAAATTAATGATGTCTTTTTAAAAAGTTTGATTTTTAAAGGTCAACAAGATAGGGTATAATCATTTTCATATCTGTTCTAGAGAGAATTCCAATGTCATAAGCCTTCAACTTCTAGCATTCTCAATTTCAAGATTGTTTTATTTTTATAATAGTGTTTTTTATTTATTAAATTATGATATTTGTGCTTAATTAGGTTCGTTGAAATTGTAAGTTTTGTTCATTTTGATTGATTTGGTCTGTAGTCTTACTTTGATTTGTTCATCAAAAAAAATTTCTTTCCAACCCGACCCGAGCTAGAGAATTCCCAAAAAGATAGTATAAAAATTCCAAAAATTAGAAAACATCAGTTCTCTCTCTGACTCTCTCTCTTCTATGTCAATGGTGTCATTCTTGACTCAGTATACTCATGGCTTTTGACATTGTAAATCAATTCACCTCTCCGTTCTTGGTGTCAACCGTTAAGAATGATTAATTATTATTGAATAGTATATTCTTTGACTTTGCATACTCATGACTTTTGACATTATAATTTAATTTATATTTACATTTTATCTCTTTTTATATTGTATTATGCTGTCCTTAATCTAATAGAGATTGTATAGTAAATCAAGTTGACATTGTAAATCAAATTAGGGGTTTTTGTTTTTGTGAGAATCATATCCAAATTATAGTTTAGTTGGAGCATTTGTTAGATTAGGTCAAATGGAACAAATCAAATAAGGTAAAAGACATATGTCTCCAGGCCTATTTTCACATGTTAGTCAGATTGTAAGTTTTCGTGCAATATGCTTCAAAGGAGTAAAATCTATACTACAATTTTCTACCATTCCAAGCAGCTCCCCACTTGCTATTGTAAGATTAATTTCAAAAGTTGCATTTCTTATTAGTATGAAGATTTTAATATTAATTTATGCGAACTTAATTTGGTAGTAATATTATGTTTAGATAATGTATCATTGAGCTGAAGTTATATATTTCGAATACATTAGGAAGTTATATTTATTAGTTTTGACATAATTGTATGTCTATATTTCCTTTGAATCACACGGAGTTGGTGACTAACATTCATAGTTACCATGGCATGCATAATAACATTTAACAACGTGTACAATATGTTAGGTAATTTTTATTGAACTTTGAGAATTTGACAAGGCTAGATATTAACACTATAAGATTCATATCATAATGCAGATTGACAATTCCAAACCTTTAATTATCACTGGAAACTCTGTGGGAGGATCTGTTGCCACTCTGTTCACCTTATCACTACTAGAAAAATTCAATTTTTCAAAAACCAATGGCCCACTTTGCATCACTTTTGGTTCACCCCTTATTGGTAATGAGAACCTGCAAGAAGCATATCTAAATATGCAGCATGGAACTCTTGCTTTTTGCATGTAGTTTCTGACCAGGATCTAGTTCCCAGAGTCTTAATTAACGGTTACCAGCCTTTTGGCACATTTCTCTTCTATTCAAAGCTGGGTTGTTCTTGTTTTGAGGACCATCATACCATTTTGGAGTTGTTGACGACAACCAATTCAGTGACTCTTGAAAATCAAGATCCTAATAAAGTTTTTGAGTCCTATGGAACATTTGTGAAGGATCTCAACCGTAAGGTAATTTTCAAGGATGCTACAGATGATGAGCCCTTAATTGATTGGACTACAACACCATTACGGGCAGGCATTATTACACAACTAGTAGCAATCGGACTGGTGCAATCACAGGTAACTCAGTTACAACTCTTTTTGGATCGTATATAATTAGAATGCTTATTTGAGCTATGTCATTGTATGGTACAGATAATATTACACCTAGGCAATACACTAAATAGAATAATGTAATGAATGCAATACTTACGGATTAAGTATTAATAACTAACCAAAGCCTTTACTGTTTCTTACATGGATAAACATTACTACAATTTGAAGTCTTTGTCTTTGTCCTTTTGATGTCTCAAAACTCCCCTTCTAGCCCAACTCATTTTTACAAGTTATTGCAGCAACAGCAAAATGTTGACATCAACATTATCATTACAAAGACAGAAAAACGGGCAAAAATAATGGCAATTTTAAACCAGCAGGCTTTTGATCCCACCAGGAGGTTGAATGACATTAAAGTGTATATGGCCTATCTAGAACAATATAAGAAGGTGTCTAAAGAATATAAAGTTGGATACTATGATAGATACAAGAACGGAATCGATAGGAGTGATATTGAGCTAGTAAACCATAAGAAATTCCTCACATGTTACTGGGAAGAAATGGTTGATCAAGCAGAGAAAAGGCCTCAGACAGTAGGTGCCTCCCTTCGTACCCGTTCACTCTTCGGGGGAACAAATTACCGAAGGATGATTGAACCACTGGACATAGCTGATTACTACAAGGCAGGCAAACAAGACTACATAAATCAAGGAAGGTCAAAACATTACATAATATTGGAGCAATTGCTGAAAGAAACGGAGAAACCTTCAAGTGGTCCAAATGAATTGAAGAAACAGAATGTGGCATCAAGTCTGACAGAGGATTCTTGCTTTTGGGCGCATGTTGAGGAGGCTCGCATTTCATGCAAATTGCTGAGTAGAGGAGAATCAAATGATATGGAGAAAGAAACAAACAAACTGATTGAGTTTGAAAACTATGTATACAGTTTGATGAAAAATTATGCAGTATCTTCTGAGATTTTCTTACCTAAGAGCAGCTTCATGACATGGTGGAGAGAGTATAGAGAGATCAAGGGAACTTTTTATCATTCACATCTCACTGGCTTAATGAATAATGAAGAGAATTACGACAAGTACGCTAAGGGCTGCTTGGTGATTCCCTAAAGGTTTATATGATTTTGATCACATATTTCAATATTTATGTGTGCACTTCCCTTTAAACATTTATGGTACTTCGAAGTCATTCCCCAATAGATTGTAAATTAAAGAAAATCATCTTTTCAACTTTTTTATTATTTTTATAAATTTTTCATGTCTTGCTTTTTCCATTTTTGGGTTGGATTCTTGGATGTATGTGAGCACATTTTGGATGAGCATAATTCTCCTCAACAAGACCATTCATGATTTGCTAAACCCTAGAGTCTTAATTTCACCCCCACAATCCTTCTGCAACTGAAATGGATTCACAAACTTAAGGTTACAAGCTGCGTGAGTCTTTTCTCTCATGTTTGTAATTCGGTAAATTTGGGGTCTAAACTAGTTTAATTAGGTAATATCTCTGGAATATATTGTATAATTTATTTTTTGAAAAGCTCAATATCATACATTAGGATCGAGATGAGTTCAAGTTACACCTGGTGTAACTTGACAAGAGTTACACCATTTGTAGACCGTAGATTTGTAATTGATCTAATGGTTAAAAAAATAGCATTAAATGCTAATTGACTTACACCTCATTCATTTAATTATTAGCAATTTTGTTTCTTTCTCCTTATTTATTATTTAAAACCTTTTACTATAATATATTCCTTTTTTTGCCAACGACTTAAAAAAAAAAAAAAAAATCAAACGCAAAAAAATAAAATTTAGACAATAGTTATAGCACTCTATTTTTGTCTAAAAAGTTTTTTCCAAGTATTTGATTTTGACTCAATCCGACTAGGTGATTGATCTGACCCAATCCATTCATAAAGTCTTTATTATAAAATTTTTAACTTATTTTTAACGTGTGTTTGTATATTTAAGTTATATTAAACTTTGTATATTATAGATTAAAATACTAATAGCATTTTATTAAAAGTATATATTAATGCATTGTCATCAACTTAACAAATAATTTCAAATATAAATGTTCAACGTCAAATCTAACATTGAATAATTTTTTTTGAGGGAAATACAGAGTACCTTGGTCTCGCATTGTCTCTGTGAAGATTAAATTCTATCTCAAATCAAAAAATTACAAGCTTGGTCAGTCATTAAACAACACTTCAACAAAAAAAAAAAAAACACCAAAACAAAATATTGCAAATATATTTGTAAAGTCATTGGCAATAAAAGGAATATATGTAAAAGGTTTTAAATAATAAATAAGGAGAGGGAAACAAAATTGCTATTAATTAAGTGAATGAGGTGTAAGTCAATGAGCATTTAATGCTATTTTTTTAACCATTAGATTAATTACAAATCTATGGTCTATAAATGGTGTAACTCTTATCAAGTTACACCAGGTATAACTTGAACTCATCTCATTAGGATTAGCTATATTAACAAACAATTTCGCTCAATAAGAATATTTTATTTTAATGTATTAAACTATTAATTAAAAAAAAAAACTAATAAAAAAAGGATGTCACATTGTTTTCTCAGTCAACTAATGAAAATTTTGACTAAATTTTACAAGTTCTTTTTCCATTTCACCATACACAACGAAAACAATCACATTCGCACCCCTCAGCCTTAAATTTTCTCAATACTTTTAAAGGGTACATTATCATATCTAAAACTGCAACTCTTAAAAAATATATTCCTGTTCTGGTGTACTAAGCCACTTGTTTCATAATCATTACAGAAGAAAAGAGAAAACTGAAACAAAGAACGGAAGAGAACAATCTAAAATGATAAAATTTACAAAAGTTTTCAAGAAATAGGTCTCAGAAATCATGATTTGGAAAGCCAATTCAAGTTGATATCTTTCTTAGCCACCATTACCTTTAAATTGGAGAAGAATTCCTCAAAAGGCTCCCATAACTTGGCCCTCTCTTCATCACATACCACAAGTCTCAACTGCTTGAGATCAGTAATTGATGATGGCAACTGTTTACGCAATCTCAAGCACTCTTTCATGTGTAACTCTTTCAATTTATGCAACTCACCGATGTGTTTTGGCAACTTGATAATGCTTAGGCAGTCAGATATGTCAAGAATGCGTAACTTATGGAGGCTTCTGATTGACTCTGGCAACTCTGACAATTCGGTACAAGACCTAAGCCTTAGCTCTTCTAAATTCACCAACTTTCCGATTTCTTCAGGCAGTTCAGACAACTTATGACAATTGGTGATGTTGAGTTTTTTTAGGTGGAGAAACTCACACAACCATGCAGGCAATTCCACCAAATCATTGCAATAGTCAATGTTTATCTCCATTAGATTTGGAAATGAATCTGAAACTTGTATAGTAGAATTCCCAAAAGTTTGACCAATATTACACATAAACAAAGATATTTTCTTCAAACTCCTCAATTGTACAAGGGAGCAAAGGGAAGAAATTGAAACCTTCTCTAATCTAATTCTTTTTAGATTGGGGAGAGAACTGAGTAGCTGAAAATTACTTAATTCAGCAGGAAAGAAACCATAATTAGTGACAATTATAACCTTGAGTTCAGCCATAATCTTCACAAACTCAGGTAAGGTGTAATTCCTTGTTCGAAAATTCAGAATTAAAGCCTCAACTTCAGGTGCTTGAATGTTGCACCAACTTGACGAAAACAGCTCATCTGCAAAAAAATATTCCATATGGTGTGACAAGATACTCATTAGTACGTTACATTGTGTGTGTGTGCCTTTGTTAGAGAGAAAAATGTACCAACCAGTAGAGATAGATAATAAGCGTGCATTGATAAGTTGTGGTTTCATCCACCAGTCTGGTAGATTGTTTTCCCTGATGTCCACAATCAGTCTTGTCCTTTCTATTATTGGCTTGTGGCTGCTCAATTGGATAGCCAGCTCCCTAAGAAGATCATGTTGGGTGACGAATTCTTCATTGTAATAGTAACTGACCTCTTCTGCATCTTTCCTGGTGAATGACCAATAGTATAAGCTTATAAGAGATTCAAATTCTTCAGTCCTCACATAAGAAAAATATATATTCCATGGCAATCGAACATAGTTGTGGATACGATAACAAAGACATGGATTGAGACAATCAGTTTCCATCTGTAACAATTAAAATCAAACGGTTATAAGATAAGCAGCAAAAAGGTATAAACTACTAAAAGTTGAAATTCCCCTCTATTATTGGGCAGAGTAATTGGACCCCTTATTGTTTATCATTTGATATAAACTTCCTTTTGTCTATTTTTAGTAATCACCTTTAGCTTGGTGTGTGTGTGTGTGTGTGTGTGTGTGTATAATCAATTGTGGCCAGAAGTTGATCAAGCTAGAAGACATAATGAAATATTTTGGGCCTTAGGTCATGTATAGAGATATCGCATTCCAACTAGCAACTAGAAATGATCAAATGAAAAACTTATCCTACAAGAAAATCACACTTTAGAAATCAGAAGTCTGAACAAACCTTTTCATTACAAGACTAGCCAAATTCCGACTGTTGAGTTCATGCAAATTAGCAATAGCATGGACATCATTTTTGCTTGGTTCATGTAATTCTGTCCAAATATCAATGAGGGCAGTAGCAGGGATTCTTTGGTCTTCAGGAAATGAACCTAGGTCCATGAAATACTCTTTGAGGATGATCTTGTCAGCAGAAAAGTCTAGACATTTTTGGAGACGAGCAAGCACCTCATTATCAGAGTCAAAAATAGAATGACCTTCAGACCATCCCATTACTTTACTTTGCCAAACCTCTACAGGCTGCCCACAGAGTGAACCACCAATCACTTCAAGGGCTATTGGCAACCCCCCACAGTATCTTACTATCTGCAATTCAAGGAACCAAATAAAATTAGTTCTTGTCCATAGGTTACAAGGGTAATATTGGTCAAGACTTTTTTTTTGTCTAAACTCTAAACCACTGTTTGTTCGGAAATGTGAAAATGCGTTTTGTATGACTTTTTTTCTTTCTTTTCCCTTGTCTTCACTCAAGTTTTGGGGACAATTCTTTCTAAAAAAAAAAAGGGTTTTGGGGACAATTGGTTTGCCAGAAACAAAACAAACAAGCTTAAATATAATGCATGTGCAAGTATGAAAACATGATTTGGTCAAGTATATATGGTATATGGATCCATCAACCCAAAAATAGAATGTATATATTTGGTCATATGCACACCTTAAACCAAAAGGCAAAAGTACAAACAAAATTAACCATATTTCTTTTATATATATATATATATATACTGACAAAGTACCTTTTCTATAACTTCTTCTAGTATGTAAGAGCTCCCATCTTGCATTGATGCTGAGTGACAAAAAAGTCTCATTGCATCTTCATGATCTAATGGATTTAATTGAAATCTAAACTTAAATCTTGAAAATGCTTTTCTTGAAGTCACCACAATCTTGTAATTTGGAATATTAAACTTGAACTTATCAATAAGGGATTCTGATTCAGGCCAGACATCATCCAAGATCAACAATATGGGTTGACCAATTTGATTCAGCAGTTGCTCCAGCTGGTTGATTGCATCTTCATCACTTTGAAACTCAGGGCACTCACCACCATTATAACTAAATAGGTTTTGTACAATGACCTTCAGGTTGGGAGTTTTTGAAACGTTGACAAAAAATATATTGCCCATATATATGCCTATCCAAACACAATGTAGTTAGAAAGCTGCCACCAAGGCATAGTTCATGTCTAATAACATTATACATCTACATGCATAATGGTGAAGTGAAATAAACAAAAGTCCCAACCCCAACCACAGGGTAAGAAGTGAGCAAAAGCAATTTTCTAGAAAACTACACCAATTAGGAATATAAGAAAATTCCTTTTTTTCTCCTTATCTTTTCTTTATCACTACTCTTCTCAAGGCAGTAATTCTAAAGGATGAAATATGCCAAAAGCACTGCTCTGACTATTGAGAAATGTCCTACCATATCTTACCTTATGGCCCAAATATTTGTTTCAAAACGTAGTTCAATTCACTTGCATAAATTGGAATCTTCTGTTTGAATGAAGTATTCCCATTTGTTCCAATTATGGTTAAACATATAATAATCAAGCAGTGGCACATTTAAAGATTCATCAATAAAGTTCTCTATGTATTTTGTTTTTAAATGACCTAACCATTTACTTTTTCTATAACTATCCACATACTAATACTATCATTACAAATAACTAAAATGAAAGTATTACTCATGTTTCTTTAAAGAAAAATGTTATGAACACAACATTTTCACAATAATTCAAAATGGGTTCATTAGTGTCGATCACTTTTATTGTGTAACATAAAAGAACCAACCAATCAGATCAAGACATGTTAGTAGTTGGAAAAACAAAAATGAAAAAAAAATAAAAAATTGTATTCACAAGACATTTTTATTTGAGAAATAGTACCTATAATTTCCTCATCCCAACCAAGCATTTGGACCAATGTGGTCTTCCCGCAACCTCCAAGAGCAGTCACTATAAGCACAGACACCTCTTCCTTCAACAGCTCCCTCTTCAACTCCTTCAAATGCAAATCAAACCCAACAATGTAATCCCTGAGTTTAGGAACCGCACACGACAATGTCCCATATTTCCTCTTCATGTCCGAATTCTGACTCTCCACATGCTTCAAAACAAGATTCAAAGCCCTTTTGCTCTCATTCACCTCCGTCAATGTCTCCAATCCAATCCTTGTGTTGTGATTCACCTCGGCCAATGTCTCCAACCCAATCCTTGTGGTGTAATTCACATCGGCCAAAGTCTCCAACCCAATCGTTGTGTTCTGATTTAACTCGGCCAAAGTCTCCAACCCAATCGCTGTGTTGTGATTCACCTCGGCCAAAGTCTCCAACCCAATCGTTGTGTTGTGATTCACCTCGGCCAAAGTCTCCAACCCAATCCCTGTGTTCTGATTCACCCCCGTCAAAGTGTTCAACCCAATCTTTGTGTTCTGACTCACCAAGGTCAATGTCTCCAACCCATTCCTTGTGTTCTGTACCATCAAATTAACCTGACAGAACTTTTCAATAGCCCTATTCAACTTGGAAAGCTTGTTCGAATAAGAATAGGCTTTGACACAATAGTTCCAATTCCGACGCTTGATTTTGGAGCACTTGAGAACCAGCTCCTTGCCCTTCTTCATTTGTTCCACCAAGCTCTGTGTTTCCTTTACTGGGAAATTAAGAGCTCGGCTTAATTCTTCTATTTCTCGGACCATTGGTGCCACACCATCTAGCGTGGATTCTAAGCGTTTGAGTTCGGGTTTGAACATGATGATTTGGCCTACCACATGCTTAACTGTATCGTGCAAAATAGCAAATCCCTCTCCAAAAGCTGCCCCCACAACACCCCCTGAAGCAAGATCAGCCATATCTTTTTGGAACCTCAATTAAGAAAGAAATACAATACCAGATCTATCTACCGAACTATACCAAAAAAAAAGAATGGACACCAATTTTTGCCTGGATGAATTAGCTTTTCATTCAAGCAAATGAAAGTGCAGAGAGAACTATCAAGAAGCTAGCTTTGATCTCAAAGCTCTTCAATTTGTTCTTCTCTCAGCTTTGACGCAAAACAATATGAGAAAAAAAGAAGAAGAAGAATTTATGCCTCGTTGTGTTTACGAGTGACTGTTGTCAAGCCGTCCAAGATGACTGTATGAGTAACAAGTAAGAGTATTTTCTGGAGTTTCCGAGTAAGTACTATTGGTATTGGTTCTCACTTGTTGTCGTTGACCGTGGTACTTCACTTCAGTACTTGGGTGGAAGTTTCTTTTATATATTTTTTTTTGGGGTTAAACAGTAAACTACTGTGATTACTTGTCGTGCGAATAAATGGACGGTTGTTGTTGTTGTTGTTGTTTTTTTTTTTTTTTTTGAGTACCCAAATGGACGGTGGTTTAATATTTTGAGAACACTGTAAGGAGGACAACTATGGGGCGAAAATAGTAAATTAAGCATAATTTTTCAACTATATAGTTAGTAGACAATATTTTCAAACTATATTTTTTACTAGCATCTCGAGTCTAAGAGACTCGATTTTAGCCTATAAATCGACTCTCAAAGACTCGATTTTCATGGTCTAATCATATCTGATGTGGCATCTTTTTCCACGTGGCGACCACTTGGAAATCGAGTCTCTAAGACTCGATTTATAAACCAAAAAAATTTAAAAAAATTTTAAGTCTCAAGCGCGGCCTCACCTCACCAAATCAGATCAGATCAGAGAGTCTCAAGAGTGGCCTCACCTCACCAGATCAGATCAGATCAGAGAGAGAGAGAAAGAGCTCGCGTGGCCTGGTTCGCCGAGGCCTGAGGCCGCACACAGCCACCCAAACTCCAAATAGAAGCCAAAGAAACCACAGCAGAGAGAGGGAGTGAGACGGATCTGGTTGTGGATGGCTTTCTTTTCTTCTTCAGCTTTTTTTTTTTTTTTTTTTTTTTTTTTTTTTTTTTTTTCTGGCTTTGATTTGTGATTTCTTTGCTGGTGCTGTTGGGGTTATTTATATGGGTGTATAAATCAAGTCTTAGATACTCAATTTCCAAGCGTTCGCCACGTGGAAAAAATGTCACATCAAACCATGAAAATTGAGTCTTAAAGACTTGATTTATAGTCTAAAATCGAGTTTAAGAAACTCGAGATGCTAGTAAAAAATATAGTTTCAAAACCGTAACTACTAACTACATATTTAGGAAAATGGAGTTAATTTCCCATTTTGGCCCAACTATGGTAAAGGAAGGGATGTCTTTAATGACCTAAGATCATTCACATCAGTTAGTGCAAAATTTCATTTTATTTTACCAAAAAAAAAAAAAAAAAAATTATTTTTTCTGTTTTACACATTTACTTTTACAAAACACCTATATCAATTTATCTATTTTACACATTTATTCAATAAAATATTCATTTCTTTAACACTGTTTATTTATTCCCAAAACCCACTCATCAGTGCTCCGGCCTGAGCACTGAGCCCAACAAATCAACCCCACCGATCAACCATCCTACCACCGATCAACCCCAATAGAAAATCAATCAGCCACCATTGTTCCTCTACCTTTGCAAATACAACCATCAATGAATCTCAACGAAACTTCCAAAACCCACCAAAAGAAACCCATCTTCACACTCTTCAAAAGAAACCCATCTCCACACTCTAAGAAACTCCAACTCTCTTCATATTCACGAACTCTTGCTTCTTTCGCCTTATCCGCACCGAAAATCCAAGACTCATCTCACAGATCGGCTTGAAATGGCCAAGGAGCCCATAGAGCCTAATGGATCTCGCTGGAGGTGCAAAAGCAGGGTGGCCCAAACCTCCTTACCACCACCAAAAAATCCAAATGAGCCCAAGCTCTCCTAGACCTTGGTCATTGATGAGGGAGAAGAGAAGCAAGAGAGAACAGAGAAAAGGATAGAGAAAGACTCGGTTTTCTTAGAGGAGAGAGAAAAGTAAAACTAAAAGCAAAATATTAAGAGATTAAATTTGGTCCGGAGCTGGCATAAAACACTTCTTTTACGCCAGCCAATGAAAACAGGTCACGAGATTCTCCTTCAAGATATACATTCCTCTACTTTACCCTTTTTTTTCTTTGGATTTTCTTTCTCTCCCTGTTCCCTCTGTAACTCTCTCTACTTTACTCTTTGAATTTTCAAAGACAAAACTTTTATTATCTGAGTATCTGTGACTGATTTTCTCTCACACACAAAAAGTCAGCCAACCCAAAGCAGAGTTTGTGTTCATAATCATCATCAAAGATCATCAAACACTCAAAAAGTCTCAAACTTTCCCTTTCATTGATTCATCCACCTCTGTTCTGTGCTCAATAAAAGCAAATAATCACATCTTTCCCGCCATCTCAACCCCACCAAAACCAAACATGCGTCATGGACCTGGCCATGGCAGAGCTAAGAGCACCAAAGCCAATTGGGTTCAAAAGGAGGTCGGTGGTTCAAAGCATCATCACGGCCCTATAATGTGTTACAAAACCCCCTTTCCCTTTTTTTTTTTATTGTGAAATTTTAGTTTGGAAAAAGATAGTCTTTGTAGAATTTGTGATTTCTCTTTTAGATGTAAATTTTCTTTTGATTATGATGTGAAATGTGACGTGTTTATGTAAAAAGTTGCAAATTTGAGATATGGGTTTCTGTCATTGTTGGATTAGTTTAAGGAATATTGTGAAAGATTTGCAAAAGACCCAAGTTGAATATTGTTGGATTAGGCCGAAGCTTGCATTTTGGTGTTACTTTTCCTTTCCTTCAACTTGAAGCATTGTTTCTGTCTCTGAAACTTTTAGATTTAATGCCCACTGTGTTGATGCATGGATCAGCAGGGAAGATAAGTACCACAATAGAAGGAAAGCAACGTATTTGATGGTATGAAAAAGGAAGAAAAAAAGAAAAAAGCTAGAAGAGAGAGTTACAGAGGGAACGGAGAGAGAAAAAAAAATCCAAAGAAAAAAAATATAAAACAGAGGAATGTTATATAATTTGAAGGAGAACCACGTGGTATGATTTCATTGGCTGGCGTAAAAGCAGTGTTTTACGCCAGCTCCGAACCGAATTTAATCTCAAATATTAAATACACAGCTATAGTAACCATGTAAATATACACGGTTACTGAAGTTAATGTGTATATTTACATACTTTTACACCTATTGATGTGGGTGTTTTTTTGCACAAAATGTGTACCTTTTTCCATTTTAAAAGACTATACACATGCTGATGTGGTTGCTCTAATAACAAGAACTCGTGACTCGTTATCTTATGAATTTGAAGGTGAGTTTAAATAGTGGCAAATTTCACTCTTGTGCAGATGGCCTTGCTCTATTTATGTGGAGGGTTTAAATGGATTGGGACTAAGGACGGAGTCAGGACTTGGAGTTAAGGGGGGCGATTTTATTGTTAGTTATATGCAGTGGCTTCAACTTTCGGTTCTATTGCTTAGCCGGAAAAAGTTTTCTTTTATTATTATTATTTTTCATGTGTGTGTAGAGTGTGTCTTTTTTTGGTAAGGACAAAATTATTTTGTTTAAAATTTTTTAAAGGGCTAAGTTGTTTGTTTTTGGTAAAATTGGTTGATTAGTCTCAAAGTTTTTCTTTTTTAGCTTTGCTATTGCCTATTGATACTTTTTGTTGTTGGGCTAATATTTTGGGCTTGTATATATATATTTTTTAGATTTTATATCTATAAAACTTTTTATGGACTTTAAAAGGAGGAAAATACAAGATCTACAAATTTTTGTTGTGATTAGTGGTTATTAGTAAGTAAAAAAGTGATATAAGTGGCGGACCCAAATGCAAACTAGTAAGAATTTGCTACCTCAATAGTCTATAAAAATGTTGTAAAAAAGTTTGTAGTTGTAGCATTTCTCTTATAATGATCAATAAGGGGGACAAAATGTAATTTTATTGAACGAAATTGCTAAAATTAGTACCTAAATATATAGTTATATAATTATATTATTTAAAAAAAAATTAGGGGGGGCAATCCCCCCCCCCCCCCCCCCCCCAGGTCCATGAATGGCTCCGTCCATAATTGGGAGTAGTTACTAAACACGTAAGGTCACTTTTTTATTTAACCAAAAAAAAAAAATGAAGGCTCTTGCTTTTGGAACCTCGCATAGTCATGTGGAAATATGGAAGGAACGACAAATAAAGGTTAACATATAAAGGCTTCATTAGGCTTAGGGGATGAAAAAGTGGAAGAATAAAAAAATTTAGTTTGATCTCATATGTGTTTGGTTGGAAGTAGAAAAGTGGATTGAAAAGAAAAATGAAATAATGAAAAATGTAGTTTGCATAAATGTACCCTCACGCCTCTATTAGAATTAAAAAAATTGCACATTATATTTTATTTTTTTTGTGAGAAGATTCGCCCTTCATTTGGTTGAGTAGAAAATTGATAAATAGGAAAAAGGAATTAGGTTTTCTGAATAATCCATTTTTACCTTTTGGGGCTTAAAATTGGTAGCTATAAATCGTCTATACTACTTGTGGGGATTAGAAGAATCCCCATGCAGGCCTTAGGCCCAATTGTGGATTGGGCCACAGGAGCAAACTGGCCCAAGCATGTATGTTTGAGAGAAGTCTCAGAAGACAATGGGCTGCAAAAAAGAGGAAGCTGAACCATCCCCGTGGAAAAGGTAACGTGCCAACTTACCCGAGGTATGCTGCACGAATAATCCACGTATGATTTCCAGAAGATTCTTGGAATCGCGAGAAAGTTCTGGAACATGTAAGAAGGTTAAAGATCTTTACCTCCACAGTAATGATGGGGTTCTTACATCACCTTTGCCACATTAAATACATGTAAGACAGCCTGAATAGTACAAGGACTCCCAAAAGTTAGAGTTCCAGGATAAGGGTGGGGAGGAATCCGATAAAGTAAGGAAAAATATACCTAAGACTCTGGCTAGGTGCAAGACAGCTATGGAGATAAGAGAAAGGACTGAAGCTATATAAGGGGGAGGGAGACAAAAGGTAAGGGATCCGAAAAAAAGAAGAGAAAAAGAAAAGGGGAGAGGGAGGATAGAAAACTTGGTCTAAGAAGGGAAATATAGAGAAAGAAAGTAAAATTAAGTGTAACACCACAGGAACGGGAGAGTTTCCTATTGTAGTATCTGAATTGTATTTTATAATATGAAGGGTCAAAGAAATCAACTGCTTGTGTTTCCCATTGTAGAGTGTTGTTAATGCTCATTTTGGGAGCCCAGTAGCAGGAAAAAGCCCAACAATATGGACAGAGGAGAGTTAGTGGATTGATAGAAAAACCATTAAGCTTAAATGACAGGAATGAGGGATCATAGGCCCATAAAGTGAATAAATGGGCATTGAGGAAAGCAAATAGGCCTAAAGGAGCCCAGAGAGAGAAGTAATAAACCCATAGGTATTATGTGATGTAGAAAAGTAAGAATGGGCCATAGCAAACCCAAAGTAATGAAGTAAGAAACTAAGGGGTTGATGGAAAGCCCATGAGCCCCAAGGATGAAGGATAATGCAATTGGGCCAAGGAAGCCCAAAAGAGTTAGTAAAAGCCCATGAGAATGCAGAATTAGAAAATGGGCCGAGGATGCCCAAGGAAAGCAAATGGGCCAAGGATGCCCAAGAAGAAATAAATGGGACAAAGGAGCCCGCAAGCAATGTAATGGGTTAAGAAAGCCTAAAGTAGCATGAGTGTAAATCCAATGACCGAACCCAATCATTATAGCCAATTGAAAGAGGAACACACTGCAGGCCTAAAAGAGGCCCAACAAGCTTAGGTCAAATAACACTACAGCAGGAATAGTAGAGTAGCGTGGCAGGAATGGTAGCAAGGCTACGGAAGGAGCAAAAGAGTAGGCTGAAGGAAGAAAAGCCCACAGTCAAGCAAAGCCCAACCCCTAAAGGGAGCAGGAAATAAAGAATGGGAAATCAGAAAAGAGTTCACGCCATAAGAGGTCAAGAATGAGCGGTAGAATACACAGACGAGCCTCCAGACCATGGCAAACGCATGAGCAGCGGACAAGCTTAGGACGTATACAGAAGTGGAGCACGCGCAAAGCCCTGACACCACCAGCCTGTACCCAGCCAATACAGGAGTGGTGGGTCATGGGTTAAAGGTAAGAGTGGGTATGGACTGGCGGTGAGGAAGAGGAAAAACCTATTATGAGGTTCCTACTCAGATTCTTTTGAGGGTAATGTTCAGCTAGGATGACTTACCACCCAAAAGAAGCAAGGATGAGTTGGAACCACTTGGTGTATGCCATGAGGGATAAAGAGAGAACACCCATGCTATGGAGGGTAAGAGTGCCACGGTGAGCAAGCAAACAAAATAATCTGCTTTCTCTAGTGATGGGGAGTGGCGCAACCAACACAGGTAAGTGGCGGCGGCTGGATAGTTGACAAAGCAGTGGTGGTCGATAAGGACACCCAGACCAGACAAAAGTAGTTTAAAGCTAAAATGGTAAAAGCCAGTCACGACAGGCAGTATATAAAGGACCCTTGCCATGCACAGTATCATCATCATCACGGCAATAGTAACCACTAGGAGAGAATCACAACATTAATACATGGGTAAGCTCTGAGAAAAGAAAAGGAAGAGAGAAAGAATCAAAAATAACAAAAATAGAGAAGAAAGAGAGAATCAAGAAGAGAAAATAGAGAGTGTAGAATGACAGGCATACACCAATAGACTAATCCCTTCTCTCCCTCTAAAAGCCTATCCTCTGTTAAGGGTAAAGGATTCATCTGGGCACAAGCCATTCAAGCTCGTTCCCTCAAAGTGGATAATTTCTACAGCAAACGAGGTTATCCGCGTTGAGGGAGTGGTTCCCTCCTTGGCCTTAGTCCTGTAACATAATTAAACACGACAAACTAATCTTTTCCTTTTGATTTTGCCATTTATCAAGATTATTTCCTTTCTCGCATTTGTAATCTCACTTATAATGTGTCTCTTATACAGTTCTTTTTTCTACTTTGCTTAAGGATTCCTCATTTATTCTGTTTAACGAGGAACATATTGCCTTTATTGTTATATTGTACATGTCTGCCGTAACCTTCTTGTAACAGCTTCGCCTGCCATGGGTATATGACCGAAGTTTCGACAAACGGGGCATAGCTTGTGCACAGACCAGACCAAAGTGAATTGCAATTAAACCGGTCCCAACTCTCTTATCTAGAACACTTAGACCTTAGTATAGCTGGTGGCAGTCCAGCCCAAAATCACAAAAAGGCCCACCACAAGTGTCTATCCCTTGTTTTGCATTTTTATAGATTGTGCGAACTATTGTAGTAGTTATCTAAGCAAAACTCCCCAGGGCAAATTTTTGTGTCCCTACACTACTATTTAAGGAGTTTCCTTATTTGGGATCCTCATTTATTTAGTTCAAAAATGCCCCTACACCCCTATATTTAAGTAGAGACAAAATTAAAGAACAATCCAATAAAAATACAACTCTAACTCCCATTAAAACATTGCCTAAAAAATAGGACCACTCTCTGATTGATTTTCAAATTGCTTTATCCACTTCTAAATTCTAAATGTAATATTAATGAGAAAACGTGTAAACCATAAATTAAAATGAATCAAAAATTATAATACTAAAAAAAAAAGTCTCATCGCACGCGCAAAACACGTGTAATGAGGCTAGTAATTAAAAACAACGGTAGTGCTTGAGTGAAGACAAAGCAGTAAAAAGAGAGAAAAGAAAAAATAATAAATAAAACTAGTAAATTAGACTCCAAACAAAAATTGAATCAGGATTTAGTTAAATATTGTAGTACCAAGTAGGAGTGTAATTTTTAATACCAAGTAAGAATTTAATTCTTTTATAAAAAAATAAAAATAAAGTAAGAGTATAATTCAAGTATAATATATATTTAAAACCTAAATTTCTTGTGTTGGTTAATAGATTATATCTTTTTCTTTTTCTTTTTAAAGTAAAAGTTAGAAAACGTAGTACCTTATGTAATGAATGTACTTTTTTCTTTTTTTTCTTTTTTGCGAGCTTATAATTGCATAATTACGTTTACATATATGTGGAGCCCTTAAATATATTAAAATTATCAAAATAAATTATATATATACAAGCCCTAGCGGCTCTACATGCAAGGGTGGTCACAAGACCACCCTGGCTTACAAAAAAATGTATATATGCATTTGCCAAAAAAATATTATATGCTAAATTAACCTATTGTAACTACCTTAATAAAAATTTTAAACACTATGACTTGAGAACTATAAAAATTTGGATTCAACAAAAATAAGAGTAGTGCTACTACATTCACAATATTTTCATAATAACTTCACGACAAATTTAATGTGACAAGTTGTTATTGATTCTAATTTGGGCCAATACTAATATTATTTTTTTACACACTAATAATAGTTTTTTGCATAAAATTTATTGTAAAAATATTATAGACGTAGCAATACTCCAAAATTAATTATGCCCCCAAACATAATCCTTAATCCCTTTTTTTAAGCTTAAATAACAACAATAAATATTAGTCCAAATAACAACAAACACAAACCAAACAAAAACAACACAAACCAAACAAAAACAACACAAGACCAAACAACATCAAGTGAAAAAATTATTGAACAAAAAACCTATAATAAAACAAAAAGATAAAATTTGTAACTTGTTTAACCAATTCAATAAAAATAATCTCTAATTTCATTTTTCCTTAAAAGATGATACCAAGAAAAATATTGTGGTAATTTAAATTTCATAGTGACCACTCTAAATAAAATTTCTAGAGTAGTCACTGTTAATACAACAAGTAATGCATACATGTACAAATTATCGTAGTCATGATAAAAATATTTAGAAAACATGCATTCATCTAAAAAATATATCATAAGTTGTAGCTCTTTGTTAACCGTCTATGGATGATATTATCTAGTATATAACTCTATCGAAGGATTATTATCATGCACATATCATAATGGTGTCTTAAGCATAGTTTGGTTTTAAAAACCGGACCGAACCAGCCGGTTCAATTGAGAATGGGCCTTTAATTCGATTCGGTTATTAATGAAAACCAAATTGAGAAATGTTGAGGCTCATTTTCGACAAAGCCCAGTAAGACAAAGGGGCCAGAAACATGGGCAGACCAAAAGAAACAGCAGAAAGAAGTCATGACAGGAATAAATGGCTCACGGGTCCATGAGATGGGTCCAGAAGAAGCAATGGGCATGAATAAGCCCGAAAAGAGAAAAGAAACAAACCCATGGGAAGTATGAAGAAAGGTAAGAATGGGCCACAGCAGGCCCAATGCGATGAAAACAAAGAGAGTAACGGGCTAGTGGAGAACCCATGAGCCCAAAGGATGAAGTATAGAGTAATTGGGCCGAGAAAGCCCAAAATGAGTTAGCAAAAGTCCATGGGTGAAACAGAACTAAAATGGGCCAAGGATGCCCACAAGAAAGAAGGGACATTGGAGCCCGCAAGAAATGAAAGAAGGAGCCCAGTAAGTATACTGGGTTACTGAGAAGGAAAACACACAGCAGGCCCACAAGGGCCCGGCAGGATTGAGATAAGCAGCAGGAATAACAATCTGGCATGGCAGGGGACACCAAGCCACAAAGCAAAACACCCAAACTAAAGGGAGGCCCAATGATCCGACAAAGCTCAACCCTCCAAAGAAAGGGACAAGTCATGAACGTTGGCTTGCCGGAGATACAATCCACACCAGAAAAGGCCAAAAAGCGCACGACAGGATATGCGCACCCATTCTCAGCCCTCGGCAAATGAATGAAACATCAAAGAAGGTAAAGCATGCGTACGACCCAGGCATCACCAGCCACTATGGGAAAGGGTGACGTCATGGGTGAGGGCACGGTCTGGCGGTGGGAAGAGGAATGGAAACCCATTTTTGTGTTTCTTGCCCAGGCTCTTTCGGTGGGCACAGTCCTGTTGGGATGACATGCCACCCAAAAGAGGCAAGGGTGGGTAAGAACCACGGGGTGCATGCCATGAAAGACCGAGAGGGAGAGGGTACACACTGGACGAGTAGAGAAGGAACCTTCGTTGTCTGAAAGCCACAGGTCAATGGTGGTAGTCAGAACCATTGACTCGGTAAGTGGTCGGCAAAAGGCTCCCATATTAGACTAGGGCCATTGAGGGGCTAGAATAGTAAAATTAGTCACAGCAGGCTCTATATAAGGGACCCATGGTTGTGTGCAGAAAAAGGGGGGAATAAAGAAGAAAAGAAAAGAATTCTAAGAAAGAAAAACAGAGAGAAAAGAGAAGATAAAAAACAGAGAACGAAGAAAGAAAGAAAACAGAGTGTTTTATGGCAGGCATGCACCCAAATGGGTTAACCCCCTCTCTCCCTCAATAGCCTTGTCCTCCATTGGAGGAAAATACGACTTATACTCGGGCACATACCATTTGGAGTTGGCCTCTCAAAGCAATTAATTTCGCCTTTGAAGTTACTTGCATTGAGGGAGCAGTTTTCCCTTCCCTGGTTAGAGTCCCGCGGTAATACTTGGTGCGGCAGACTCATTCTTTTAACTCTACTAATCCCGCTCTAACCCTTTGTTTAAGTTTTATTCTTTAAAAGCGAGGCCTTTTAAGTTATTTGCCTCGTTTATTGCGGCAGAAATAGTGACTGTAATTTCTTTATGTTATCTATATTATGTCTGTCTGTCATAACCTCTTAACAATGACTCTGCCTGCTGTGAGCTTTTAAATAGACTTTGGCAGACGCGGTGTGATTTGCGCACAAGCCGGGCCAAGGTGTGCTCCAATTGGGTCGGTCTTGACTCCTCACCCAGAAACAACTCGGGCTTAGTACGACAGGAATCTACCCAACATCACAATCTAGGCCCACCTCCTTACAATTGGCGACTCTACTGGGGAGTTGGGAAAGTAGATAGGGACAAAATACAAGATCCCTCGCAAATAATGCCACCAAAGTCTAGGACGACACGAAACATGAGCATCGTGCCATCGCAAGCAAAGTCCAGGCCAACTACGCCTAGCCAACAGCAGCTTAACCAAACAGAAGGTGCTAATAGAATGGGGGCTAGTCCCCAGCCACCGCCAAGGGATCCCGCAGACAATACCAACACTTTCATTGAAATGCTGCAATCACTACAACATTCTCAGCAACAAATGATGGAAGAAATCCGTCAGCTGAAGGCAGACAAGACGAAAGAGAAGGGAAGCTAGCATGTCCCAGAGCATGCGACAAACAAGGAGGAAACATTGGTCCCTCAGAATACAGAGCAACGCTTCATCACCATGGCAGAAGTAGCAACTCTCCTTGAGCAGGAGAGGGTTAGAGCACCTAAAGAAAGGTTTTATGCACGCAGACCCCCATACCCACTAAAGGTGCTCAACAAGCCATACCCTGAAAGGTACGAGCCACGGGCTTTTGCCCAATACGATGGCAGGAGAGGAAGTGTTGTTGAGCACGTAAGCAAGTTCATAGATACCCTCGGTCCCTACGTGGCAGACAAGGACTTGTGTCTGCGGGAATTTTCTAAATCACTATGTGACCGAGCATATACCTGGTACATTGGCCTAAAGCCAGGATCCATCCCGACTTGGGACGACATGGTGGATGTGTTTTGTACTAAGTACTTTCACGGAGAGGAAACAGTAACGCTTGCGACCTTGCAAGCAACCAAGCAAAGGAGCGGCGAAGATCTGACGGAATACATAAAAAGATTCAGGGACATAACACTTGACTGCTATGACCATTGTGAAGAAAGAACCTTGGTAGAAATGTGTATGATTAACATGATACGGGAATACAGAGCAGTTCTTGAAAAGCTGGACATCTCCCAGTTCGCACAATTGTTACAAAAGACCAGAAAGACAGCCCAGTCAGTAAAGCCAAGCACTGACAAAAGAAATGCTCCACAGGCGATGACGGTGACCACTGGCGAGTGAAGAAGGAAGACAGAGGGGAGGGAATATGATACTCTCCCACCCATACCGTGCACTCCAAAGGAACTGGACGTGCTGCTAGATAAATGGATAGCAGATGGAGTCTTTAAACCCAATCAGGTCTCGAAAGAGCCCACGGAGGAAGAACGAAGGGACCCATGCTTCTGCCGTTTACACAACTATGTACAACACCCTACCGCAGAATGTTGGGCGCTTCGCAGACTGATACACCGCAGGATCAAGGAAGGGACCCTAGAGTTGTCCCAGTTAGAAGTTCAAAGAAACCCACTCCCAAACCACAAAGGGAAAGGTGTAGCAGCGGTCGTAATCTGTGCAGACCCAGGAGGGGATGAAGAGGAGAACCTAGCTCTACCTGCCACGGCTATCGCCACTTTACAGCAAAGTACCAAGTTCAAGAATTTGTTCGACCAACTAGGGTTCACTATGAGAGAACGAAAGGTAGCCACAGAGGCTTTGGTAAGTATCGCCTCCGGAGTAAGGGTAAAGTGTTTAACCACAGAAAGTACAGGGGACAGGGCCCTCTTACAAGAATCAAGTGAGATCACCTTCAGCAATGAGGACATGGAAGTGGGATATCCGGATCACAGGAGGCCACTTTACTTAGCAGTATCTATAAATCAAATCCCCATAAAGAGAGCCTTGGTGGACACAGGCGCCTCTGTGAATCTCATCCCATTAAGCACTTTACAAGCAACGGGAATTTCGGAAAGAAAAATCCAGGGGTGCCCAATAGAGGTAACAGGCTTTGGCGGAAGGGGAGAGTATACCGCAGGACACATTCAGCTATGGTTAAAAGTAGGCCCTATAGCTTCCCTGGCTCGATTCCATGTGATAAAGACAGAAGTCTCATACCATGTGCTACTAGGGAGACCCTGGTTGCACAAGCACCGGTTAGTCTCATCCACCTATCACCAGTGTGTAAAAGGAAGGTTGAATGGTAAGATGATACGCATAACAGCAAACCAGTCGCCATTTGAGCAAGCAGAAGCCCATCTCGTGGAAACTATGTTCTATGACCAATAGGCACCATCCGGAGAAAGTTCATTAGCAAGGCCACTTGGTACCTTTGTACCTAGGTGGGAAGACATTCAGAGCGATCCAGAGCCCGATCTGAGGAAGTTGTTAGCTCGAAAGAAGAAAAGAAAGGCAGCACCCGCCACAGGAACAGAAGACGCATCACAATGCGTTAGAATCCGAGGTTTTGATGGCAAAATTATTTACAAGTTATAAAGATGAGCGGGGCCCACGAGTGAGGCACAAGCGGGCCCCAAGCGAGAGTGGCAGCACAGGAGTCTAGTGTGTTGTGCAATTCAAGATAGCTCAGAAGAGAAAAGTAGTGAAGAAAATCATGAAGAAACTATGGCAGAAAAGGACCCTCAGGTTATGGCAGAAGAAGAATTGGAGGAGGTCAACCTGGGGTCTGACTCACAGGGACCAAGGCCTATTTTAGTTAGTTCAAGTTTAACGGAAAGGGAAAAGTCAGAGTTGATACAATTGTTAAAAAAGTTCAAAGATCTTTTCGCATGGGACTACAGTGAAATGCCAGGACTTGATCCAAGGCTGGTAGTGCACACACTAAACGTTGACCCAGGGGCTAGGCCAATAGCTCAGCCTGCCAGGGCATTCCACACGGAAATAGAAGGGAAAATAGTCAAGGAGGTGCAGAAATTGTTAGCCGCAGGATTTATTAAACCCATCCAACACCCACGCTGGCTATCCAATATAGTGACAGTAAAGAAGAAGAACGGGCAGATAAGGTGCTGTGTGGACTTCAGAAATCTCAACAGGGCCTGCCCAAAGGATGAGTTCCCATTGCCAAACATGGACTTGTTGATAGACTCTGCGGCAGGAAGTGCTATGTTCTCATTCATGGATGGATTCAGTGGGTATAATCAAATCAGGATGGCACCAAGGGATGTGGAGAAAACTACCTTCAGAACACCCATAGGCAATTTTTACTATACGGTAATGCCATTCGGGTTGAAAAATGCGGGTGCGACTTATCAACGGACAATGACAGCCATATTTCATGACATGATGCATAAGGAATTAGAGGACTATGTGGATGACATAGTGGTGAAGTCAAAGAAAAGAGAGGAACACTTCTATACGTTGAAGCAGGTGTTTGAGAGGTGCAGAGCCTTCAAGTTGAGAATGAATCCCCTCAAGTGTGCATTTGGGGTGTCCTCGGGAAAATTTTTGGGCTTCTTGGTCCATAGCAGGGGAATAGATGTGGATCATGCCAAGGCCACGGCCATAGTAACTATGAAGCCGCCAGCCACAGTGAAAGAGTTAAAGAGATTCTTAGGAAAAGTCTCATATATTCGGAGATTTATCCCTGGATTGACATCAATCACTTCTGCCTTCACTAGACTGCTCAAGAAAGGGGAAAGCTTTGACTGGGGAGAAGCACAGCAAGCAGCCTTCAAAAGGCTACAGCAGATCATGATGAACCTCCCCACTGTGCAAGCCCCAGTCCGCAAAAAGCCATTGTTGCTCTACCTGGCCACTAGCTCATATGCCGTAAGGGCGCTAATCGCCCAAGAAGATAAAATTGGCATGGAACAACCAGTATACTACATTAGCCGCGCTCTAAAAGATGCGGAAACTCGCTATCCAAGAGCAGAAAGGGCGTGCCTGGCCATTGTGTATGCCTCCCAGAGATTGCGTCATTATTTCTTAGCTTATGAAGTATGGCTGATGACCAAGTCCCACACTATCAAAGCTTTGTTACAACAACCAATCCTCTCTGGGAAACTATCCCAATGGTTGTTGTAGTTATCACAGTACGACTTGAGAATGGGGACACCCAGGGCGGTGAAAAGTCAGGCAATAGTGGATTTGTTGGCACAGTTTTCGGGAGAAGAAGAATTCCTGCTGGATGATGAAGTTCCAGGAGAAGTAGCCGTGGCAGAAGAGATCAAGGAACAATGGATAATAAAATTTGATGGGTCTTCTATTACCCAGTCCGGAGGGGTGGGAGTAGTCTTGTATCATGAAGAAGACAAGGCAGTGGCGTTGTCAGTTAAACTAGAATTCCCCTGTTCAAATAATACAGCAGAATATGAGGCCTATTTAACTGGGCTAGCTACGGCTCTTGAAATGGGAGTCAAACATTTGAGGGTGCTGGGTGATTCAAACCTAGTGGTCTGCCAGGCCAAAGGAAGTTTCTCCCTAAAGGTACCCAACTTAGCTCCGTACAGAGCAATGGCCCAGAAGATGGAGGAATAGTTCTCTACCTTTGAAATAGAACATGCCCCAAGGAATGAAAACCGATTCGCAGATGCGTTAGCTGCATTGGGCTCGCAGATAACTTTTGAAGGAGACAGTGCCACGGTAGAAGTCAGTAAAAGAAGAGAGTCTATCATCGAAACCTTGAAGGAAAGGTTCCAGGAAAAACAGGATGAGAAGGATTGGCGGTTCCCCATAAGAGAAGCCTTAATGAAGGACGAGGATGCCGCAGAATTAAAAGTGTTAAAAGACTATGCTCTGGTAAGAGGAGAACTGTACCGCAGGATGCCAAGAGGGGTCTTGTCCAGGTGTGTGGGGCAGGAAGAAGCCCAGAGAAAGTTAAAAGAAGTGCACGACAGGACCTGTGGATCCTGCGGAGAAATTAGCCTCTACCGCAGACTCCAAAGGACAGGCTTTTATTGGCCACGTATGGGCAAAGATGCAGACCAAATTCAAACCCAATGTGGGACCTATCAGCTCGCGGCAGACAGGGGAGAAAGTTATGCTGTATTGACTAGTGAAGACTGGAGAAGCCCATTCAAACTGTACCTAATAGAAGGCATCCTGCCATCGAAGCATTCCGAGAGTTATAAACTCAAAAGATTGGCAACGCGTTATTTCCTGCATGAGGAAGTCCTTTTCAAGAAAGGATATGATGGGGACCCATTAAGATGTTTGGGCCCCGAGGAAGCAAAGGAAATAAGAAGGGAAGTGCACTCAGGGGAATGTGGGGAACACCAAGGGAAGAAGAAGCTATATAGGTGTCTGCTGCAAATGGGATATTACTGGCCTACCATGAAGAAGGATGCAGCAGAATTTGTGAAAAAATGTCACAGCTGTCAAGTGCAGGCTAATCTCATTCATACCCACCCACAAAGCTTGCATAGTATGGTTACTCCATGGCCCTTCCACACTTGGGGGCTGGACTTGGTAGGACCAATCAACCCTCCGTCTCGTGGATATATATGGATTTTGGTAGCCACTGAATACTTCACCAAATGGGCAGAGGCAGTATCACTTCACAAGGCCACAAGAGGAGTAGTGGCGAACTTCATCAAGGAGAATATAATTCTAAGGTTTGGGGTGCCTCACAAAATCATCAGTGACAATGGTACGCCATTTGTCAATAGCGAAGTGAGGAAGATGTTGGAGTTTTACCAAGTTAAGCATCACCGTTTGTCACCATATTATCCCCAAGGAAATGGGCAAGCAGAGGCAACTAACAAAGTTCTCATAAAGATCATCAGTTTGATGAGTCAAGAGTATAGGGAGGATGGGCAATGCACCTGCCAGACGCCCTTTAGGCTTACCGAAAATCACCAAAGTCTGCCACAAGATTTTCACCTTTTTCTCTAGTATACGGAACAGAGGTTGTGAGCCCTGCAGAAGTGATAATCCCATCACTGAAAGTCATGCAGATAAAGGGGAAGGAAGAAGAAGATGAAGTCTTTGCGGCAGAAAGGTGTGAAGATTTAGAAGGACTTGACGAAAAAAGAGAAGAAGCCCAGGAACGTGGCCGCAGATACAGGCAAAAAATGGCAGAAGCCTATGGCAAGATCACTAAAGAAAGAGTGTTCATAGAAGGGCAACTCGTGTTAAAGGTGACGGACTATGTCAGACGAGGTATGGCAGGACCATCCAAGTTTGCACCAAAATGGGAAGGACCCCTCGTGGTGAGAGAAGCCCACCCAAGTGGATACTACCAACTGACTCAGATGGATGGCAAGAATTAGATTGATGGCAAGAATTTGATGGATCCCATCAATGGGAAATGGCTGAAGCGTTACTATGCTTAAAGTTAAGATCAAGTGATTACCCTCCTTCTATGCTGTGTTCAACAAATTCCAAGTTTAGTTTGTTCCCTTTCCTGCTTTGTTATTTGCTTTCCTCCAAGTGACCATGTCACAAGACAAGTTTATAACATGCTTTCATGAATTATGCAATGAAAATATGCAAAGTATTATAAAAGCATTCCATGACATAAACAGTAGCAAAAGGTGACTAAGTGTAGCTCATTAGGTTACAAATCCAAATTGTATCAGTCTTGCCAAACTAGTTAAATAAGTATTCTAGAAAACTATAATGAAGTGTGCTGGCCAAAAAGAAAACCAAAAAAAAAAAAAAAAAAATCCTGCCATCATCAATGAAGTCCTGAGAGCAAAGACTGGTCTCCAAAACGGTCAGGCCTACCAATACTGGCAATCAAGCGCTCGCGACGGCCCTCTACATCCGCTATCTCTTTCTTCAAAGTCTCAATCCGTGCGTCCATGGCATCCACAGCAGGCTGAACCTTCCTCATAAAGAAGGCTCGGGCAATCTCACGGAGATGGTCTAAAAGGAACTCCACAGCAAAACCCACACTGACTAGCTCCTGAACTGCAGCTCTCCACTGCAGAATCCTCTCAGAAGAAACAGAATCAATAAAGCTGTGCTCAATATCGTTCAGCACGGTCCTCAGCATCTTCAGGAAATGTTCCCTGGCAGAACGACCCAAACGGAACCCCTGCATGAAGTCACCACGGCTGCTGTAAACTTCCTCCAAGTGAGAAACACACTCACTGGGAACTCGGAGGCCATGAAAGTCCACATAAGGAGAACCTGCTCCCCAGAAATCTGCCGGGCCAAGATCATTCGTCTCAAGCTGATCAAAACGGATAAAGAAAGTTGCAGCTTCGCTCACAGGGTCTGAAACTGCGGCAGAACTATTCCCTGCCTCAAACTGAGAAGGGATAGTGGGAAGCAAACCTAACGAGAGGTAGGAAACGCAACATGAGTATTTACGATGAGGAAGCAATAAACTTGCGAGAAGGCAGTAAAAAAAAAAGGGTGTGAAAACTTACCAGGAACTGTAAAGATAGGAGTGGCAGGAATTGCTGCTGAAGCAGAGACTGGTGCTGTGGCAGAAGCAGAAATGGGGATGGCAGAAACAGGCACGGTAGGAGCAGCAGGAGGAGTGGATGTCTATAGCTCCGCAGTTACTGCAACCTCTGGTTCTTCGAAAGTCTCTGCAATTAAGAACGTGAGTGCGTCAAATGAAGGAAAGCGGTAGCAGAAAAATGGCATAAGCATATAAAAAATAAAAAATAAAAAGGGAGGAAGGAAGAGGCACATACCCGCCAACTCAGCCTCACTCTCCTCTTCCTCAGACTCCTCAGAAGACAAGTCTGCAGTAGGCCCACGAGTGGCAGAATTGGGGATGGAAGAAGGGGTAACTACCAAGGAAGAACCCTCCTTCACAACTTGAGAAAGGGCTGCAAAGGGATCACTGGTGGAAAGGATAAAGGGGGCGGCAGGTGAGGCAACCCCAGTCTGAACAGCAGGGGGAGTGGCCCCTTCTTGAGAAGTGGGTGTCTCGGCAGGAATGGGAGTAGCCTCCCTAATCCCCTCAGTATGAGTGCCCTCCATAAGCACCAGCTCAGTAGAAAGGACAAGAGTCTCAGCAGAAGTCTCTTCAGCTATGGGACGATATATGGAAAGGGGCTCAGGCTGATCCTGCAAGATAAGAGCAAGAGAAAAAAGGGGGTAAGTGTGACTAAGAAAACCGCAGTTAGACAGTAACACAGAAAGGAGGAAAAGACACAACTAAAGGCATGTGACAGAAGAATGCAAAAAAAAAAAAAAAAAACATATAATACCACAAGTTCTGGTTCGTCAAGAAGTATAAGATGAGTGGCAGATACATCCTCTCTGTGCTTAGACTGCAAAAGAGACGGGGTCAACATGCACAAGTGTTAGTTGCAGGAAAACCCAGAAACAAGTATAGAAAAGACTAAAGAAAATTAGAGACAACATACTCTCCATTCAGTGGCAGGGGCAGGAGGGGGAGATGTCTTTCTTTTGCTACCTCGTGTCCTGCTAGAAGGAGGAGCATCTGTGGATGACTGCGAAACAGTATGCTTGGGCTTGCCGGCTGTAGAACGTGTGCTGGAAAGGGTATGGGCTTTAGAAAGATGAGAGCCCTTTAGAACTATGTGGCCCATGGGAGGCAGATCACTCCCAGAAGACATCGCCTGACCTCTTTTCTTGGCGGACTTGGGTTTGACAGAACCTTCCTTGCCCAATGTAGGAGGGTTCAAGACTTTCACCTTCCTATCCCAACCCGGAGGGTAGTCGCCCGCAAGCCAATTCCATCCTTTAGCCCCCTCATCCCATTCAAGAAGAAAAGACCGACCCTATTTATTAACGTATGCTAACACGGACCTGGAAGGAAGCAATAGTCGGGGGTTGGCAGAAACAACCATGCCAAGGCCGTTAGGAGGAATCAAAGAGAAACCACGGCTGCCCAGTAAAGCCTGCTCAAAAGATGTCATTACAGCCCGCTAATATTCATGCATAGGAGGAGTGCAAATACCTTCCCTTGAGGAGCTAGGGACAGTGACTACAGTAAAGCGCTGCCTCCAAAAGTCAAAAGCAGTATGCCGCATAAATGGCCTGGCAGAAGTAGGAGACTCCGCAAGAAAAGAGAGATCATCTGGAATATCTTGGTCCAACCCAAACTGCCTTCTTACTCAGTTGGCAGGATAATACACAAACCGGACCCCCTCGTCGGCCAGATAAGGCAGCCACCCAGCATTAGTGGCTACCAAGTATGTGATCCCCCTCTCGTCAAAATCAGCCAGGGGATGAGTAGTACCAACAGTATCCGCAAACTGACCCATAACAGAATCCCCACGAGTGTAACCTGCGCCCAAATGTCTATACGCTCGCCAAGAAAATCCAACACCCGTATCAAAGAACTCAACAGCAGGGTGGTAAATAGGCTTCAAACCAGACCAACGAAAAGCCAAAGGAAACTCAGACTCAAACCTGCCACAAAAATCGGTAATAACCCTCGGACAGGAAACACACTTCTCTTTTGCAAAGCGAACAGGTCTGCACTTAGTCAAGTGTTTTGCACAGCGTTCATACAACAGATGTTGTAGAATAGTGCTATGCACGGAGGAGGTAGCTATATGGCAAGATCCTGCCTGGTCCTCATCAGTTCGCAGGATGTCCAACTGTACATACAAGTGTCCCAGAAACATGGAGGCTAATGGAAAACTTACCCCAGCAGCAATCTTAATAGCCAAACGAAAAAACAAAGGTTTAACGGCATAATGAGGACGCGAACCAAACACATACTTACAGAGCCAAAAGGAAATGAAAGTCGCACGGCGAGCAGTGCCGAAAAACTTGGAAGAAGAACTGACCCAATGTGATAGCTTGGCGTTCTTAGCCATTCCTTTCCTCAACTCGGCCTCCACGGCCACTTCCTCCGGAGAGAGTTCTAGGGTACCCGGGTTAACGTCACCAAGAATGGGCAAAAGGAGTTGGTTCACCACATCCTCCAATGTCACGGTGATCTCACCGCAGGAGAGAAAGAAAGTGTGGGTGGCAGTGCACCACCGGCGGACCAAATGGCGAAGATTGAAAAGGTCCCTGTAGTTAGACAACCAACGAGACAAAATGACGGCCTGCAACACGCCGGCCTGCCGTAGCAGACCCATGAAATCTACATCCGATAACTCTCAGTCTACCCATTCTTTCCAACCCAAGGCTTGGCCCGACCCAAACTCAAAGTGAATGGGGACGGGGAGCGAAATACCCTGGCGGATGACGATATCGGGAATCGAAGAGGGCAACGGTGCCCAAGGAGCCTCAGTGCTACGGCGACAGAGAGCAAGCCACACTCGGCCTAGCGCCGGTGGGATGTAATCGCCAGGAACCTTTGGGAAATGGGTATGGATGTCATACCAAGGATCTATTAGCGGAACAATCTCGTCGTTAGAAGGGCGGCGTGCCTCCTCCTTGTCAGAAGAATCCGGTTCAGAATACTCAACCTCTTCACCCTCGTCGTGAGCGGAGGGAGGATCAGAAGCAACCCCATTTCCTTTACGGCGTGAGGAGGCTTGGCTTTTTACCGGCAACATGACGAATCAGAATAAGTAAAGGGGAGTGTTTGAAAAGAAGAGCACGGCAGAAAAAAGAAAATGGAAAAGGCGCTTGTATGGAAAAGAGGAAGGAGACTCCTTTAAATGCCCCCATCATTAAAATCGAAGTGAAGGGAGGTGATGGGTCAGCCGCCAGATGGGGAATGAAATTAATGAAGCAACGCTACTCTTCAAAATAACTGCCAAACTGGGAAATTCGAAGAAGCAACTCTGTTCGTGGCAAAAAAAAAAAAAAATATATATATATATATATATATATATATGTATAATAAATAAATAAATAATATACACGTGAGTTGAAGATCACTGTTCGAAAAAAGCCCGCGAAGGAAAAGAAGAAGAAAAAGACAGGAATAGTCTTTTATTCGCATATAAACCGCTTGAGCATTTCATATGCTCAGGGGGCTAAATGTTGAGGCTCATTTTCGACAAAGCCCAGCAAGACAAAGGGGCCAGAAACATGGGCATACCAAAAGAAACAGCAGACAGAAGTCATGGCAGGAATGAATGGGTCACGGGTCCATGAGATGGGTCCAGAAGAAGCAAACGGGCTTGAATAAGCCCGGAAAAAGAAAAGAAACAAACCCATGGGAAGTATGAAGAAAAGTAAGAATGGGCCACAGCAGGCCCAATGCGATGAAAACAAAGAGAGTAACGAGCTAATGGAGAACCCATGAGCCCAAAGGATGAAGTATAGAGTAATTGGGCCGAGTAAGCCCAAAATGAGTTAGCAAAAGTCCATGGGTGAAACAGAACTAAAATGGGCCAGGGATGCCCACAAGAAATGAAAGAAGGAGCCCAGTAAGTATACTGGGTTACTGAGAAGGAAAACACACGGCAGGCCCAAAAGGGCCCGGCAGGATTGAGATAAGCAGCAGGAATAACAATCTGGCATGGTAGGGGACGCCAAGCCACAAAGCAAAACACCCAAACTAAAGGGAGGCCCAATGATCCGACAAAGCTCAACCCTCCAAAGAAAGGGACAAGTCATGAACGTTGGCCTGCCGAAGATACAATCCATACCAGAAAAGGCCAAAAAGCACACGACAGGATATGCGCACCCATTCTCAGACCTCGGCAAACGAATGAAACATCAAAGAAGGTAAAGCATGCGTACGACCCAGGAATCACCAGCCTATACCCAGCCACTATGGGAAAGGGTGACGTCATGGGTGAGGGCACGGTCTAGCGGTGGGGAGAGGAATGGAAACCCATTTTTGTGTTTCTTGCCCAGGCTCTTTCGGTGGGCACAATCCTACTGGAATGACATGCCACCCAAAAGAGGTAAGGGTGGGTAAGAACCACGGGGTGCATGCCATGAGAGACCGAGAGGGAGAGGGTACACATTGGACGAGTAGAGAAGGAACCTTCGTTGTCTGAAAGCCACAGGTCAATGGTGGTAGTCAGAACCATTGACTCGGTAAGTGGTCGGCAAAAGGCTCCCATATCAGACTAGGGCCATTGAGAGGCTAGAACAGTAAAATCAGTCACGGCAGGCTCTATATAAGGGACCCGTGGCTGTGTGCAGAAAAAGGGGGGAATAAAGAAGAAAAGAAAAGAATTCTAAGAGAGAAAAACAGAGAGAAAAGAGAAGATAAAAAACAGAGAACGAAGAAAGAAAGAAAACAAAGTGTTTTATGGCAGGCATGCACCCAAATGGGTTAACCCCCTCTCTCCCTCAATAGCCTTGTCCTCCATTGGAGGAAAATACGACTTATACTCGGGCACATACCATTTAGGGCTCGCCTCTCAAAACAATTAATTTCGCCTTTGAAGTTACTTGCGTTGAGGGAGCAGTTTTTCCTTCCCTGGTTAGAGTCCCGCGGTAATACTTGGTGCAGCAAACTCATTCTTTTAACTCTACTAATCCCGCTCTAACCCTTTGTTTAAGTTTTATTCTTTAAAAGCGAGGCCTTTTAAGTTATTTGCCTTGTTTATTGCGGCAGAAATAGTGACTGTATTTTCTTTATGTTATCTATATTATGTCTGTCTGCCATAACCTCTTAACAATGACTCTGCCTGCTGTGAGCTTTTAAATAGACTTTGGCAGACGCGGTGTGATTTGCGCACAAGCCGGGCCAAGGTGTGCTCAATTGGGCCGGTCCTGACTCCTCACCCAGAAACAACTCGGGCTTAGTACGGCAAGAATCTGCCCAACATCACAATCCAGGCCCACCTCCTTACAAAAAAAAAACCACAAAAAATCGGAAATCGCCAATTCAACCGGCAAAATTGGAAACTAGTATGGTTAAACTAGTTTTAAGCAGTTCTTTATAAAGACTTTAGATGTGTTGGAAAAAAAAAAGGATCTTGTTTCAGATGTAAGAAGAAGAGAGATTTTGATTTTGAAAATGATCTCAAGCCTGAAGTGGTGAAGCGCCCAAAGTGAACCCAAAAACATCATATTTACCATCTTTGAGGAAGAAGCCCAAAGAGGAAGCAGATTTACAATGATTTGAGCACTGTTGAAGGCTATGTTTACTCTCTTACACCTACCCATATTGACGAGAGAGAGAGAGAGAATATTGAAGAGAGATCTGAAAATTTGGCTAAAAGTGAAGGGAAATGTTAACAAGCACCGCACGGTGCTTGTTAAGATTTCTTTTAATGGGTTGTGTTAATAAAAAGGACAAAAAATTATTAAAATGATTACTAAAAAGGATAAAAAAAATTACTACAAAATTGTCAAAAAGAATAAATAGTTACAAAAAGTAAAAAAAAAAAAAAACATGCAAAAAGCTGTGGAAACTATTAAGTGCTCGTTTGGTTTGCGCGTTGCGTCTGGCGTTTGCGTTTTCAGGTTTTTTTTTTTTTTTTTTTACTCATTTCCAGCTAAATTTTACTGTAGCAGCACTGTTGCGGAACAGTAGCCGCAACATTTGACTTTTTCGCACAAATTTTACTATTCACGGATCCACAAATTTCACTTTTCAGCAACTTTTTTATTAAAAATGGGTCACACGGTACTATTTACACATTTAAAAATTATTTGCTACAATGTTTTTCAGTTTTCAGTTTTCAGCTATATCCAAACGGACCCTAAGTACAGAATTGCTGTTTGAGGAAAACGTGTGGATGTAGTAGTAGTTGGTTTTCAAAATGTGTGGTGGAGAGATATCAACGTGTAAGGGACCTAAGGGTAGGATATGTGTGGGAAGGGGGACATCAAGTGGGCCATGATATTGTTACTCATTGATAACTTTTTTATTATTTAAAAATTTTAAAAATAACTAAAATACGTTTTCAAAAAAATAAAAATAACTAAAATACTTTGAAGTGGCTACCTCTATATTTTTATTTTTTTTGGTTGAATTTTGCTAAGTGGTGTCCAAAAGTTGGAAAGTTAATGTTAATGTTTTACTTTTTTTTTTTAAAGATAAAATAACTAGTTATAAAATTCTTTATTTATTTTTATAATTTTATAATTATTTATTATTTATTTATGACTTCATTCAATCATAAAACTGAGAATTACTCTTTATTTCAGTTCTTTGACCATACCAATTTTTAAAACTATAGTCTTAAAGTACATATATTAAGAGACTGGATTTTCGTGTTTGCTGATGTCGTTTTTATTCTTAACGTGTGTGAATAAAAAGAACTCTGCAGCGCACGGTCATTGACTTTTACTCTTCGTCTGGTACTAAGAAATTTCTCATGGGACCATGGATTAATTTGTTAGCAAAGATTGGCATTCGCTTCTCCTTATTGTGTTATAAACTCAGAAGACACTAGTTTTCCATACCCAATGCCTTTCTTTTTCTTTCTCTAGTTTTTTTTGGCTTTGTAACTTTGTTCTCTCTCTCTCTCTCAGTTTGTTTCATGACCAAGAAATTCACTTCTAAACTTTGATCCACCACCATTTCTTAGCTATTGTTTTCTTTGATTCTTGGTCGTAGATTTAGCAGTGGACTGTAATTTATAACAACAACATATATAGCCTTAGTTTCAAAATTTTGAGGCTGGTTATGGATCATCCACAAACATTTAGCAGTGGGCCAGAATTGGCAAATTTCGTGGTCAGCTCTGGTGTCCTGAACCAATCTTTGGCAACGGTTCAGGATCTTCACGGAGAAAAAATCAATCAAAATGAACACCCAGTAAGACACAAAGTTTCTCAGCAATCAAATTGTACCATCATAGCTTTTTCTACTCAACCTGCTCGTGCCAAAGACTATCTTCAGGAAAGAGGAGATTTGGTTTCATCAACAACTCTTAAGAAGTCTTTTCCTCTCTTCAATTTTGTTAGGACATATGTGTTTTTACTTGTTAAGAACATATGTCACTTATTTATGTAAATTGGCTAATCCTTTGACAAAATGCACTCTACTTGTAATTGGGTAGTTCTAGGTATTTTTAATACTTCAAGAAACAAGGTTTCAAGATCAAGTGTTGAAGTCATCAAGTTTGTCCAAGAAAAACAAGCTGAAGTGCAAAATCATTAAAGCTCGACACCTGCTCGATAGCTCCTCGAGATTTATAAAATCAGATTTTCTGATCTGATTTCTTGGGATCCGTGAATGTGTCTTTGGGCCTTCTTTTCTCCTAACCCTAGACATATAAAAGGATTATTTTAAGAGCCGTCAAATGGTACACAAGTTGCACAAGCATTGAACAAACTTTGTTCAAGCAATTTGTGATCAAAGACGAAGTTCTTGACCTAGTTCATCTTCTCTAAAGAAGTTGTTGTGTATTTGCACCAAAGGGTTTTGTGACCAAGCATCTTCCTGATCTTCATCGTGTAGGATGAACTGAAGAACTTTGCAGCCAACCTCTCCTTCTAAGTTGGTGTTTGAAGTCGCGTACTGGGATCCGCGCATTGGTTAGTCACATACTTGGGAGCCGTGCATCAAAAGGGGGAGCTGTCACTACAGATCAAGTCCAATTGGGTATTGGGGTAAGGGTTCAATTGTAGGTTGGTAAGGTACTTGGGATTCCTTTACTTGTAACCGCTTGATTTGATAATAGTGGAGTTTCGGGAGTGGTGACCTGAAAATCACTTGGTGGGGTTTTTGCCGTAAGGGTTTTCCCCATTCGTAAACAAATCACCGTGTCATTTAATTTCCGCTGTATATTTAGTTATTTGGTGATTTGTTTGTGCTTCCACGTATTTGCATGTTAAATTGATTAATTAATAACTTGGCTAATTAATTAATTGGTTTAATCACAAGGGGTCATTCAGTTTGTGGCCTATCAAGTGGTATCAGAGCGGGCACACTCTGATTAGGGTTTAATCTTTGCTGTGTTTGATCCATTGACCCCTGTTTGTCATGGATAGAGGACAGTCATTAATTATACCTCCTTTATTTAATGGGACTAATTACGCATACTAGAAAGTACGCATGAGAGCTTTTTTGCAGTCCTTAGATGAAAAAGTGTGGCAAGCTGTAGAGATTGGTTGGACTAAGCCAAAGGAAGCGCCGGCCGATTGGGATGAAGCCAAGATCAAGGCGGCAAACTTCAACAGCAGGGCATTGAATGCGTTGTTCAGTGCGGTCACCAATGAGGAGTTCAAGAAGATATCCTCAACTGAAACTGCTAAGGAGGCGTGGACCATCCTCCAGACAACCTATGAAGGAACAAAGGCTGTCAAAGATTCAAAGTTTCAGAGGCTCACTACAAGCTTTGAAGAGATTAAGATGGAGGAGGATGAGTCGTTTGATGAGTTCTATGCCAAGCTCAAGGACATAGTAAACTCAGCCTTCAATCTTGGGGAAACCATCCCTGAACCCAAGATTGTGAGGAAAGTGCTCAGATCTCTACCCGAGAGATTCCATGCCAAGATTACGGCTATAGAGGAATCAAAGGATATTGACAAGATTCCTTTGACTGAGCTGGTTGGAAACTTGCAAACCTATGAGATAGGGTTATCTAGGATTGACAAGTCGGGTAAAGGCAAGAGCATGGCCTTGAAGGCAAAGAGTAGTGACACAGATGAGTCTTCAGATGATGAAGATTCCAAGATGAAGTCCTACATCACCAGGCAGTTCAAGAAATTCATGAAGAATGCCAATGGAAAGGGCTTTGACAAGGATCGCAAGCAGTCCAGTTCTTCTCAGTTTAAGAGCCAAGACAAAGGGAAGAAAGATGTTAAGGATGGCAGTCAGTACACTATTCCCGTAGGACCTAAGTGCTTTGGGTGTCATGGGTTCGGACACATGAAACATGAGTGTCCTACATATCTCAAAAGCATTGGGAAAAGCAAGGCTCTTGCTGCAACCTTGAGTGACACTGAGCCTGAAAATGATTCCGACAATGAGGATGACGGAATCTTAAATGCCTTCACTGCCACAGTCAATCCTACTGAAGGGATTATTGAAGAAGTGGACGAAGAAGAAGAACTGGTGGAGTCAAAATTCGAGAAGATGGATGATCAAGATGATATCCATTCAGCCTATGAGAAGCTCTACAAGCTCTCTGAGAAGCATGAGAAATTGTATAGGCTGGCCACCAAGAAGCTCAGTGATGTGGAACCTGATCGTGAAGAGTTGTCCACAAAGTTTGATGAGGCGAATCAAACTATTGGTGCACTGAGGTTTGAGAACAATTTCTTGGCTGAGAAGACCAAGAAGCTTGAAGTAGAGCTGTTTCAAGTTAGAGCTCAACTGGAGAGGACTTCAAGTGCAAAGCTTGATGAGATGCTCAGCAATCAGAAATCTGCTTCGGATTGAACAGGTTTAGGGTATGGTCTTTCTTCCTCTCATATTGCTTCTACTAGTACTACTGTTTTTGTTTCTCCTACTAATAACACTGATGTTAAAACTGAATTAGCTAGTGAGAACTTAGACATGGTAAATCTATCTTAGGAGCACCCCCTAAGCAAGATAAGAAAGATGCTAAAAACCCTAGGGCTAAGAAGGCTAACTCTCTAAAGCCTAAACAAAAGAAGTAGCATCTCTGTCATCATTGTGGAGCTGCCGGTCATACTTGACCAAATTGCTATAAGTGGCTAGCCACTTAACAGAGCAACGGCATGATAGCATCTGGAAGCCAAAATCAGCTTCAGTCCTCTCTCGCTCCTTTTGGAGATCTTCTGAAAGCCCTCATGTTCCTTTCGAACTTGAACGGTTTAAACTCTTCCCCCTCACAGCCGGTTCAAGGGTTCAATCAAAGGAAAGGTTCTTCCAAGGTGTGGAAGAAAAAGGACTCTAAGTGAATTTATCACTTTCTTCTATCTTTTTTTTTTCTTTTTTTTTTTTGTTTATTGCATTACTTGTGTTTTTTGCATTTTTGAGTCAGTCTAGTTTTATGTTTTGTTTTGAAAGCATGTTTTTGTGTGTTTATTTTCAGTTTTGATTATTTTGTTTTTGATATAAATAAAAAAAAAAATTTGAAAAAAATTGAAAAATACAAAAACAGTGTATGCTTTGTGTACATTGGTACTTGTGTACCTTAGATGGCCATTGAAACAAAGTTTTCTAAACTTTGTATCTTTTGTAGCTTAGATGAGCATCTCTATGCACAACTAAGCAAGTGAGCTTTGTGACTCTTGTTTGTGATGAGTAAGATTAAGTTATCTCTTAAAAGTTAACACTCATATCACTCTTTTTGACAGGTAGGACTAGAAAATCCTAAGAGAAAGGCATAAATAATCATCTCACCACTGTTGCCCACCAATCATATTATGACACCTGTATGCTTCGGCATAGAAAAAGTGCAGTGTCATAGACACTTGTATGCTTCGGCATAGCAAAAGTGCAGTATCAAAGACATCCATATGCTTCGGCATAGCAAAAGTGCAATGTCTATGCTTAACATGTTAGGTATTTCTTTTCTCTCTTTTTATGCCCATGCATGATATGCTTAAAAGAAAATATGCAAAGAAAATAAAAAGCAAAAAGATTAAAATGCTTTAAATATGATTGCAAGCGTGTTTTCTAGGAGATGTGGGAGTTATAGGATGTACCTCGAAGGTGATAGTCCCCATTAAACAGTTATGATTGTGTGTGAGTTAAAGTTATTTTCTCATATCTCAGATCGTCATAACATGTATACATATATGCAATCTTGCGATGTTTTTCACACATAACACGCAATATTCTTTGCTACTCTTGATACATGTGCTGGTACAATGTGATTTGGTCATCACTAGGTTTACATGTGCTTATGTATGCTCACTAAACTGTCTTGACTTGTTTTTGAAATATAAAATTGGTTAGACTTGTTTAGTGTGTGTGTGTGTTTCTGAGGATCCATGTGCTTAAAATTTTTGTTGAGAGATGATTTTGAGAGCCTAATATGTTGATTGGATCATTGGTTGAATGTATGTTGGATTGCATTCATGTCTGTGTTTTTCACTTCTCGAAAAACTGCTTTTAACTGCTGGCTTGACACCTCCTCGACAACTCCTCGATACCTTGTTATCTGTCAAGCTTTTCAAGCCTTTTTCTTATCGCAATCTCAACACCTCTTCGACACCTGGTGGATCGATCGAGAAAGTTCCTGTCTCCTCGATACCTTCTCGATACCTTGTCAATCGATCGAGCTTCTGTTCTTGGTTTTGGTGTTTATTCCTCGATACCTTCTCGACACCTTCAGCTGTCGACGTGCTTTTTCTCGACACCTACCTCGACAACTATCTCGACACCTCTCAACACCTTAGCTGTCGAGAATTACTGAAGCTCCTATATAAGCTTCTGTCGCGATCCGGTTCTCATTTTCTCGATCTCTCTCGATCTATCCGCGGCTGTTCATCTCCCAAACTCCTTTTTCTCACTCAAAACCTTCAACCCATGTGATTTTCGGCCCTTCCTTGCTTCAAATCACTTGGTAAGATCTCTTTTTCCCTCATTATTCATGCATTTCATGTTTTGAATCTTAAGTTTTGGGGTTTTTGAAAATTTTTGGGGTTATTCAAAATTAATGAGTTTTTCTTGAAATTTTGGGTTGGGTTTTCACTTAAATGTGTTCAAAATGTCATACATTGCATTTCATGTGCATTAGAATGGTATTTACATGCATTTAGATGTGTGTTCTATGTTTGTGTGCTGGTAGGATTGGATTGGGCTGAGCCCATGATGTTTTTTTTACTTTGCATGTCACATGTTCATGCATTCCCCATGCATACGTACTCATTGTTCAATATATTTGATATATGTGAACTGTTTTGGGACTTTTCTGATTGTCTCCTTCTTTGTCTCTTTCTCATTCTGTTTACGTTAGTAGTGTCTATGGCACCTAAGCCTAAATCCACTCCGGCTCGAAACCCTCTGCGTTCTGGAGCTTCTACATCTTCTGATTCTGCTCCTCTCAATCTTCGGTTCCGTGATGGTGATTCCCACAAGGCATTTTCGGAGAACTTTTCTAGACGAGGTGTTCATTCGGAATGCCAAGTCATTTTGGCGGACTTCGCCAACACTGACCTTCCCTCTGTCATTCACAGTAGGGGATGGGAGTCACTGTGTGACGTCCCAGTCACATGTCCTCTCGTGCTCATTCAGGAGTTTTACTCCAACATGCACGGGATCGATCGTTCAGTACCTCTCTTTTTCACTCGCGTTCGAGGTACGCGCATCCCTGTCACACCGCAGCTAGTTGTGGATGTGCTTAGGGTTCCTAGGATAGAGTTTCCTGACTATCATTCTTGTGAGCGTCTGAGGACTGTGTCCAAAGATGAGCTCATCTCTGCTTTTTGTGAGCGCCCCGCTAATTGGGGTGAACATCAGTATACATCATGTAGACCTTTTGCTAAAGGTCCTAGATTCCTCAACATGGTGATGACTTTTGTACTCCATCCACTCTCTCACTACAACTCCATCACAGAGCCTCGTGCTCGATTTTTGTTATCTCTTCTTGAGCATCTGAATATAGATTTTCCTTCTCATTTCATTCTTTCTATCATAGATGTTCATTTAGATTCGGCGTCCCGTGATAAGCTCATCTTTCCTTCCGCTATCACGAGGATCTTACGCCATTTTTCCATCCCTTTTCCTGTGTCCGACCACTTTACACACATTTGTGCCATAGATGCCGCTACCGTAAAACGTAATGAGGCTCAATTTAGGTCGAGACAGCCAGATTCCACTCCTTCCTCCCGTTCAGCTCCATCCAGATTTGCTCCATCTACATCTGCTCCTTCTTCCTTTGTGGGCGATGTATCTCTTGGAGACATCATGGCGCAGCTGCAGCGCATGGATGCTCGCCTCGATACACTCTCCACTGAGTTGTATCAGGTGAATGTTCGTGTTGGTCGTATTGCACGACGGCAGGCGACCATGGGTGAGTTTGCTTCTGAGGCTACTCCTTCACCACCTCCTCCAACGGCTTCTGACTCTGAGGATGATGATGATGATGATGGTGATGATGACAATGACACTTCGGATGATGATGGAGATGCTAGCTCTACTGATGAGATGTCTACATGACACTCTACCCTTTGTCACTCGTGACAAAAAGGGGGAGTAGTTTTGGGTTATGAGAGTAGTCATCTTAGGGGGAGAGTTAGTATATGACATTTTTGTTAGGGGGAGTGTTGATATTTGAGGGATGTAGTGAGGTTTTGATGTATCTTTTCTTTTCTATTCTTTTTAGATACATTGATCTTGTATATTTCTATTCTTTTTAGATACACTGATCTTGTATATGAGGTCTTTTGACTATTTTTACATACATTGTACTTATTTTCTCTATTTATGTGGATGTATGTTTCTCTCACCTTTCTCTTCATGTGTTGTTTCTTCTCTATCTTTATACACATGATTCTTATACTTGTATGCAATCTATTATTTCTGTTTCACACAAGAATCCTTGATGAGTTTTGTTTAAAGTGTTTCAGAAATACAGGTTGTCAAAGTCTACTTGCCATAAACTCTTTTCTTGCAAAGTTTTTCAAGGGTTTGTGATAGGATAGATTTTATTGTATTCAACAAGTGAGTATGAGTTAAGTGATTTATGACTTCTCTCATATGTTCATTTGTTTGTTGTGGTTTTGTCACGGATTGCCAAAGGGGGAGATTGTTAGGACATATGTGTTTTCACTTGTTAAGAACATATGTCACTTATTTATGTAAATTGGCTAATCCTTTGACAAAACGCACTCTACTTGTAATTGGGTAGTTCTAGGTGTTTTTAATACTTCAAGAAACAAGGTTTCAAGATCAAGTGTTGAAGTCATCAAGTCTGTCCAAGAAAAACAAGCTGAAGTGCAAAGTCATTAAATCTCGACACCTGCTCGATAGCTCCTCGACACCTGCTATCTATCGAGATTTATAAAATCAGATTTTCTAATCTGATTTCTTGGGATCCGTGAATGTGTCTTTGGGCCTTCTTTTCTCCTAACCCTAGACATATAAAATGATTATTTTAAGAGCCGTCAAATGGTACACAAGTTGCACAAGCATTGAGCAAACTTTGTTCAAGCAATTTGTGATCAAAGACGAAGTTCTTGACCTAGTTCATCTTCTCTAAAGAAGTTGTTGTGTATTTGCACCAAAGGGTTTTGTGACCAAGCATCTTCCTGATCTTCATCGTGTAGGATGAACTGAAAAACTTTGCAGCCAACCTCTCCTTCTAAGTTGGTGTTTGAAGTTGCGTACTGGGATCTGCGCATTGGTTAGTCACGTACTTGGGAGCCGTGCATCAAAAAGGGGAACTGTCACTACAGATCAAGTCCAATTGGGTATTGGGGTAAGGGTTCAACTGTAGGTTGGTAAGGTACTTGGGATTCCTTTACTTGTAACCGCTTGATTTGATAATAGTAGAGTTTCGGGAGTGGTGACCTGAAAATCACCCAGTGGGGTTTTTGCCGTAAGGGTTTTCCCCAGTCGTAAACAAATCACCGTGTCATTTAATTTCCGCTGCATATTTAGTTATTTGGTGATTTGTTTGTACTTCCACGTATTTGTATGTTAAATTGATTAATTAATAACTTGGCTAATTAATTAATTGGTTTAATCACAAGGGGTCATTCAGTTTGTGGCCTATCAAATTTTCTATGCACCAAAAACAACCCAGATTTCGCCATTAACAAAGCTGCTCTTGAGCTTTTTACCTCCGTCAGTGACAAGCTCTCCTCCTTGAAATCTGAGGTACCTCTATCGCCTGAAAAATATTTCTTTTTAATAATTTTGTTTTGTTACATAATACATTAATACTACTACTTAGCTTGGCAAAAGCTTGAGTATGAGCATGACTGTGATTGAAAAGTACAGTAAATTGATAGGTCGTAGTGGCTAGCATGTTTTTTTTTTTGTCTGTTTGGCCAGAATAGAAATGGGGCCGTTACTTCTTGCAAGTTGGTACCTACTCATTTGTTTAGTCCTTATTAGTGTTAATAATAATTTTTTATGATATGTTTATATAATTATTTTATTAATCCAAAAATTTAGATACTTTTTATTTATTTTCCAATATCCTGATAGTAAATCCCATATATTTCAAAATTTTCTTGTAGGAATGATAGGCTCAATAAGACATATTGGACCATTGGTCCTGTCCGAGGACATCTAGTAGTCCGAGGACGGGTAAACGTCACCACAGAAGTCCACATTAGTGAATGAAGATAGGGGTCTGGTCATGAGGGTTCAGGAAGGTAGTCTGAGGAGGAATGCCTTCTTGGCTAAGCAAAGCAGATGTCAGAAGGTATGGTTTGCCATTAAGAGCAACACTCCGGAGGGTTCTATTGATAAGGATAAACATCATGAAGGCATAATACAAAGGGAAGTTAAGAAATATCTAAGAGGAAGCTGCTACCACCGCATTGAATGCTCTACAGTTAACTCTCTGACTGTATTAATGTGAAAGTGATACCTAAGCAGTGACTTTCAGCTTTACAGCTACTCCCAAAGATTTCAAGAATGTATTGATGGGACAAAGATCAAAGCTAGTAATTTGGCCTACACATTGAGGTGGAGAAGAAAGTAATAGGATAGTATAAAAGAGAAAGAAGCCTCTAAGGGAAAGGGATCGGAGAATTATAGAAAAACACTGTAGCAATAAGAGCTGGACTTGTAATCAAATTCAAAAGAAATATATATAAGAACTAATCTGCTCGAATTGTGCCGATGACGATTTTCTTTGGATAAAACTTGTTTATCTTTACTTTCTGGTCATCTGGACCCACTATAATTGTTATCCAACTCATTAGAACCTACTTTTCTAACTCACTCTCTACAAATTCATTGTATTGGGCTTTTGAACCTAGATCCTTTTACCTTTTGGGCTTAGGAACCAAATTGTGCCCTTACATTTCTCTTTTTCTTTTTCTTTTTCTGGATATATAGTATTCTATTTCTAGTTACAATATATATGAAATTTGAAACTATGTATTTTTTAACCCTATTTTAAGATATTGAAAACTCTTTTCTAAATTCAATAAATAATTTTCTACTATGACTATCAAAATAACGCGGTATCTCAAAAAAAAAATTAATATCATTATCACATATACTATACTTCGATAGTTATTATAATATGTATCACATAACTACATTCTTAATTAATTAGTAATTAGTAATATATGGTATAGATTATTTATGTAATTTATTCAATTAAAGTACATAGAGATATTTTCTCTCAAGTACATAGAGATATGATATGAATTTGAATTAAAATTTTGAGTAAAAGCATGATTTTCGATATCTTAGTATAGTTTATAATCTTCTCAAAAAAAATGTATAGTAAAATTTTTTTTTGATTATTATTTGGAATCTACCATTTTTCCCAAAAAAGAAGAAGAAAAGAGTATCTAGTAAATATTTCCAAGTTTTGGCTTGTTTTCAACCAAATTAGCCAATTAATTCTCATATTACTGTAGTAGAAATTATTCTCAAATTAGTAAATTAATTGTTATATATATATATATATCTCTCTCTCTCAAGATCCAATAATCCAAATTATAGAAAAATAATAATTAATAGCTAAAAAAATTCAAGATTAAAAAAGATATTAATATATTGATGTTTGATATGATAGTAAAACGTGACGCTTAAAAATAACTGTAGGGTCACAATATAGGGCCCAAGCCCAACGAAGAATTGGATGATGGCCCAATGAGCCCAATACAATAAATTTGTAGATAATGGGTTAAAGAGCTAGGCCTTAATGAAGTTAATAATGACTACTATGGATTTAGAAGATGATCAAGCAAGAACAAGACTCATTGGATTGAATAAATTCACTGTCCATGGAGATCATTCAAAGTATAATTCAATATAACTGTTTATAAATACAACTTTTTTTACTACAGTGTTTCTCTTTCCTTTTTCTTCGATCCCCCTCTCATGGGAGATCTTTCACATTATATAGTTCCTTTCAGACCATCTTGATCCTACACTTGTTAATCATCTAAGTCTTCACTTGAGTGCATATCTCATCAGACATCCTCTTTGGCTTTCTGTAAGTTGTGGTAGCTGAGACTGCACTGTTCAGGGGTCCTCTCCACATAAATGCGGTCAGAAAAGTTGCTGCAGTGCATTGAATGTGGTGGTAGCAGCTTTTTCTTTAGATATTTCTGAGTTCCTATCGCTTTTGTATGTGCATGAGGCTCATCCTTATCGTTGAAACTTCCTGGAAGGTCACCTAGATTGCCCAAATACAGATTTGATCAGTATTCATCGTATCCGAGAAGGAGTTCCTCCTCGAATTATATTCCTCCATTCCTTCCTTATGTGACTCTCCACTTGGGGCCTCTTCCAATCATTTACTCCTCCTCGGACATGCCCATATCCCCATATAAGGCCCAATATACAAATTTGGGCTCTTACCCCCACAATAGCCCCTCAAAATTCCCGTTTTTCCCTCGCATTCGAGGAGAAAAAGTGGGGTTTTGATTTGCCTCAGAGTCAAGGGCCAGTAATATCAAAATCTCTGAGTTTACACGTGTGGGAGTATAGTTTTGTGCGCTTCATAATTGCTACTAACGTTTTGGAATCTGCGAAGCGCCATTAATTGCTCCAGGCGGTGTTATGTTCCTTACATCTAACGGTGAGGCATTAATCTGACGACTGATATTTTTTCTCAGGGTTTGGGCGGGATAACTCCCACTCATTCTTTGCCCTCTATATAAAGCCTTGAAGGAGATCACTTTTCCTTTACTTTACAAACTTTCAAGCTCTCCAGCGATCTCAAGCATTCAAACTCATAAGACCTGTTAAATAGTTAAGCTTACCATTCCTATTTCCCTAGAAATCTTTGAGAGTTTATCTAAAGGTTTCAAGGATCATCACTCACTTTAGTTCGCGTAAGTTTTGATTTCTCCGAACCTTTCTTTTTCTCCTCGGCCAATCTTCTCGGCCCTCAAATTCTTATTTCTCCAGTTGTCATTGTCGGTGTGTTCCCCTTTAATTTTTCTGAAATGGGTAGATTTAAGCATTTAGTGGACAGCCCTGCCAAGATAGAGATCTTTAAGAAAGAATACCACATACCGCAGGAAGTCGCCCTGCGGTACTGTTCCCCAGAAGAAATAGTAACCAACCGAGAAGTGGAAGAAGTCATAATCCCTATGATAGCTTTCATAGAAAAGGGAATGACTCTCTCCATGGGTAGTATTACAAGGGACTATCTCTGCAACCATAGGATATGCCCTCACCAGTGCGCACCTAACCTTTTTAGGATCCTAGTGAGTATTGATGCTCTGAACAAGAATTTGGGCTTGAGGCTCACCTGGCACGACGTGGTTTACATGTACGAGTGTCACAAACAAAAAGGGGCGGGATTTTACCTCAAATCCTGATCTGATATTGTCAAGCTCATCTCGTGTCTCCCCAAATCTAACAAGGGGATAAAAGACGACTACCTGATTGTTTCGAGGGCATGGCATGATGGTCTTCATTGCCCAACCGAAGAAGGAGAGCTAGGTGGGACATCTTAGATTTAGGTCTCCTTACAATAGATTTAGGCTCTTTAGCCTCGGCCTTGTTTTGTTTCTTTTTGTCTTGTTTCTTCATAATAATGGATTTTAACTTTTTAACTGTGCTTCGTTCTTCTTTAGTGTTAGCAAATAGAAGGTACATAGCTCCTCGGCTCAGCTTGACTAACGTTGCAGCCCTCAACTACTTGCTGAGATTCGAAATCTTCGTAAGTAAAGACGGGCAGCTTCGGGCCGTCCATCTGATTTTGGACTTCCAGCCCATTTCAGAGATATTCCAAGAGGTCGGCAACGCCATAAGAGCGGGTGACCAACGTATAGCTCGAATTGATGTGTCTCGGCCCAATTTTCTAGCTCCGTACGATCTTCCACCAGTAGCACACCCCTTTCCACAAGGTAGTCCTCTAATCGTCCCACCAATTCAACAAGTTCCCTTTGAAGCAGCAGCAGTTGGAGAAGGGGTTGCTTCATCTAATTCCTCACTAGAGGAAGAAATTGACAAGTTCCGTTTTGAAGAGGAGGTGCCTCGGGAGGTGCAAGTGATTCCCATCTTGGACGCCGAGGAAGAACCTGATAGGCAATCAAGCATCCATGCACCAGTTCTAGTAACTGCTCTTTCTGACGATACCTTGAAGGAAAAAGAAGAAGACGGGATGGCTCTGACAAAGGAAGCAAAACTTTAAAGGAACTTATGGCTGCGAGAAATCAAGTGTCCACTTCAAAAGAGGCCAATAAGTCCCAAGTCCCAGCAAACCTTCCTCCTCCTCCTCCTCAAGTTCCTAAAGACCTTGGACTGAAGCCACTTCCCAAGTTGAAAAAGAAAATGCCAAATGAGGCTTTGGAGGAAGGCGAGGTGGGCCCTCAAAAGGGGAAAAAACAACAAAAAGTGGCCAAGGACAACCGAGGCAGGAGGTCCTCATCCGTTGAAAGCCGGGATGAATCACTTGGGGCCGATGTGCGCCAACCACCACGCACTTGGTCCCTCAGGTTGGAAATGGATGGTGTTGCCATCCCTTGGGATGCTTCAATTCGAAGTTTCCAAGGAGGGCACTCGGGTCACATTGTTGAAGCCCTGAAGCAACCACTTCTTCTGCCAAAAGATATGGACGCTTACAGGCGTTTCAAGCAGCCCGATCTTTTCTTATCCCTCAAGAGGGATCTTGCTATGGTAAGTGATTTAACTCATTCTTCTGATTAGGCACTTTGTCATTTTTATTCATTCCTTCTCTTTGTCTTACATGAGATCCTTCTGCTCTTTTTATGTAGATTACCCAACAGGTTTTCGTGGCCGAGGAGTGGGTCAAGGATGCCCGCAACGAGGTTAAGGCAGAGGCCCAATCTCAGTCCGAGGTTGAGAAAGCGTTAGGGAATCTTAGGCAAGATCAAGCTAGGCTGTCCAAAAAATTGAAGGAGGCGATTAAGGCCAAGGACAGTGCTGATGTAGGCCTTAAGACTGCAGAGAAGCAGGCCGAGGATCAACGCCAGAAGTTGCATGTGACCGAGATTAACTTGGCCACAGAAAGGCAACTGGTAAAAGATCTTCGGGCTAAGCTTCAGAAGACCAAGGAGGCGGTTCAATTAGCTAAGGAAGCAGCGAAGGCGGAGAAGTCAGCGTCTTATTTACTCGGCATGGAAGAAACGCAGATAAGGCTAGCCGAGGAACTTTTAGGGGTTTGCCGGGAATACTGCGGCGTAACATGGGGCAAGGCCCTTAACGCTGCAGAAGTCCCAGCAAACTCCGTTTCGAGGCAACCTGGGAGCATATACTATCATCCAGAAATTCGGGAGCTCCCAGGTTCTGATCCTTCTCCTCCTGAGCATCTTCCAGAGGTATCAGAGCAGCCCCTTACAAGCCAAACTGCTCTTGTTCCTGCTGAGGCTTCAAAGGGATCCGGCCAGGCAGAGGATCAGGGCAAGGAAACTGAGGGAGCTCAGGATAAAGAGAAAGTCCAAGAGAAAGGAGTTACTTCCAAGGCGAAAGCAAAAGAGGCTAAAGGTAACCAAGCTGATTCCAAGGCCAAAGATGTTGCTTCTTCTCAGCCGAGCCAAACCATTGATCCTCCAGCCCCCAAGACCAAGATTTAGTTATTAATACTTTTTGTAATAGTTTTTTTTTTTTTTTTTTTTGGAACTGTTATCATTGAGTATAATGTATTTTCTCTCTTTTTGATTAATGAATGTACTTTTCTTTCTATCTCTTGCGTCTTTATTTCATATACTTTTAAATTTTCTGTTGTTGCAAATAATTTTGAACTATTGTCACTTTAATTTCAATAGAATCAACCAACAATATTACTCTGTTGATAATACAAGTAATTTAGCTAAGTGCCAATGAAGGCTGATTCTAATAGAAATAAGCAATGAACCTGGTAAAGATTGAAAGAAGGAAATACCTTTCACATTTATCAATACCTGAATAAATAATCAAGGATTTCACCTTATTCAGATTTATCAAACTGAGGATTTAGTCATAGACTTAAACATTTATAGAGATGTCGTTGAGTGTTAATTTCACCCAAGTATGTGGTCCAAGGATTTTAGGCATGACTTAGGATTTGTTTAACATTTATAAAAGTTGTCATTGAGTGTTAACTTCCCCATATCATCTGGTCTAAGGACTTCAGGCATGATTGAGTTTCAGTTTAAACACTTATAAAAGTTGTCATTGAGTGTTAACCTACTCATATCATCTGGTCCGAGGACTTCAGGCATGATTGAGTTTCAGTTTAAATACTTATAAAAGTTGTCATTGAGTGTTAACTTACTCATATCATCTGGTCCGAGGATTTCATGTATGATTGAGTTTTAGTTTAAACACTTATAAAAAGTTGTTATTGAGTGTTAACCTACTCATATCATCTGGTCCGAGGACTTCAAGCATGATTGAGTTTCAGTTTAAGCACTTATAAAAGTAAAAAGAACAAAAAGTATAAAGCCTTTATATAACAAATAAACATATTGATCAAGGAAAAAATCGTTAATAATAATACCTTTAAGGTTGTTTACATTCCATGGGCGTGGTATTACATGATCATCTAAATCTTCTAGAAAATATGCCCCGATGCCAACCCCTGAGGTAATATGATATGACTCTTCCCAATTAGGCCCTAGTTTTCCCTATGCTGGGTTCTTTACAGCGCCCAGAAATTTCCTCAACACTAAATCACCAAGTGCTAATGGTCTCAGCTTCACGTTGGCATCATAACCCTGTTTGAGCTTGTGTTGGTAATATGCTAGTTGGAACATTGCATTTTCCTTCCTCTCTTCAATCAAGTCTAAATTCTTCTCTAATAGCTCATTGTTACTGCTCGGACTGAATGAACTGGTTCTTAACGTTGGGAAACTAGTTTCTAGAGGGATGACAGCCTCAGCCCCATAAGTCATTGAGAAGGGGGTCTCCCTGGTAGATCTACGAGGCGTGGCTCGATATGTCCAAAGAACATGTGGCAGTTCTTCCACCCATTTGCCCTTCGCATCGTCTAGCCTCTTCTTTAGTCCATTCACTATAACCTTGTTAATAGCCTCTACTCGTCCATTCCCTTGGGGATAAGCCGAGGTAGAATATCTATTCATAATTTCCAACTCATAGCAATATCTTCTAAAAGATTTTCTATCAAACTGAAGGTCATTGTCTGAGATGAGGGTATTAAGGACCCCGAACCGGGTAATAATGTTTTTCCAAACAAACTTCTTAGCATCCATATCTCTAATGTTTGCTAGGGGTTCAGCCTCGACCCACTTAGTGAAGTAGTTTGTTCTGACCAGAAGATACCTTTTATTCCCTGCTGCCTTGGGAAAAGGACCCACAATGTCTAAGCCCCATTGAGTGAATGGTCAAGGACTGGACAAAGGATTAAGGACTCCCCCCGGTTGGTGTATATTTGGTGCAAACCGTTGGCATTGATCGCATTTCTTCATGTATTCTTGTGCTTCGCTTTGCATATTTGGCCACCAATAACCTTGAGTGATGGCTCTGTGCACCAGGGATCTACCTCTAGTGTGGCTTCCAAAAATTCCCTCATGTAGCTCTTCAAGGAGTAATTCAGTTGCTTCATGATGTACACATAACAAGTATGGTCCTGAGAAGGAGCGTTTATATAGTTTCTGGTCATCGGACAACCAGAACCGAGCAGCCTCTCTCCGTACCTTGTTAGCTTCTGACTTTTCTTCAGGCAGAATGTCTTCCTTCAAGAATAGTATCACAGGGTCTATCCAACTAGGCCCTGCTCTGACCTGGTGAACTCGGATTGTTTCTCTCCTTACCTCCGAAGGTTTGTACAAATCCTGTACGAGGATAACCCGAGGCAGGTTTTGCGCCGAGGAGGTCGCAAGTGAGGCTAGGGAATCAGCATGTGTGTTTCCGCTTCTAGGGATGTGCAACAAATTGAAAGATTCGAACTCTGATTGCAGGTGTCTAACTTAACTTAAGTACCCCTGCATTCTTTCATCTTTCGCTTCGAATTCTCCTTTTACTTGGCCAATGACTAATCTTGAGTCCGAGAACATCTCTACTACCTTTCCGCCCATTTTTTGAACCTTGGTCATTCCCATCAGTAGAGCTTCATATTCAGCCTCATTATTTGTAGCCAAGAAGTCCAGCCTCAATGACTTTTCAATAGTAATCTTCTCAGGAGATACCAGCACTAGCCCCACTCCGGAACCCTTATGATTCGCTGCACCATCAACGTACACTTCCCAGGATAAGGGACCTCGTTGGGAAATCATGTCAATCGATTTTTCATCCATGATCTGTGTCGATGTTACTTCTTTTAAATGGGGTTCAGTGAACTCAGCCACCAGATCCGCGAGGACTTGGCCCTTGATGGAGGTACGAGGCATTTATTTGATGTCAAAAACCCCTAGGACCGTGCCCCATTTAGCAATCCTCCCCGTGTAATCAGTACTTCAGAGTATGGCTTTAAGTGGAAGCTAGGTGAGGACAACAACTGTATGTGCTTGGAAATAATGGGGCAGCTTTCGTGTACCGTACACTACTGCCAGGATGGCTTTCTCTAGTGGTAGATAACGAACCTCGGTTTCATGCAGCGATTTGCTCACATAATAGATTGGCCGTTGTACGCTATGATCAACTCGTATCAATACCAAACTTACAGCGTAAGGAGCCACATCAATATAAGAAAACAGGACTTCATCCACTTCAAGACTGGACATGATAGGTGGCCGAGTTAGATATTCTTTAAGTTGCTGGAAAGCTAAGGCATGCTCTTCGATCCACTCAAACCCTTTCCATTTGTTAATCAGCAGGAAGAAAGGCTTGCACCTATCTGCTGATCAAGAGATGAACCGGTTTAAGGCCGCGGCTATTCCAGTCAGTTTCTGGACTTCTTTGGGATTCCGAGGCGGCTACAAACTGTTAATAGCCTTGATTTGATCAGGATTGACCTCAATCCCTCTGTGGGTTACCATATAGCCCAGGAACTTGCCTGATCCCACACCAAATGAGCACTTAGAAGCGTTTAAGCATAACTTGTGTTTTATAAGAACTTCAAAAATGTTTCCGAGATCTCCTATATGCTCAGATACCACCTTGCTTTTCACTACCATGTCATCTATGTAGACTTCAATATTCTTACCCAACTGTGGATCAAACATCCTCGTCATCATTCTTTGGTAGGTAGATCCCGCATTTTTCAAACCAAATGGCATCACCTTGTAATGGTAGTTCCCAATGGGGGTGACAAAGGCAGTCTTCTCCTGATCATCCAAGGCTAATGGTATTTGGTGATATCCTTGAAAGGCATCCAGGAAGCTCATCTGAGGATGGCCTACAGTTGCACCTACTAGCTGATCTATTTTAGGCATAGGGAATGGATCTTTCGAGCAGGCCTTATTCAGGTCTGTGAAATCTACGCACACTCACCACTTCCCATTCTTCTTCTTTACCACCACAGTGTTAGCCAACCATTCAGAGTAAAAAACTTCCTTGATTGCCCCCGCCCGTTTGAGCTTCATTACCTCGTCTCTAACAGCATCTGCATGCTCTTTGGATGGGTTGCGAGGCGGCTACTTTTTGGGAATAATGGATGGGTTAACATTTAAATGATGGCAGATGAAGTCTGGATCCACCCCTGGGGCCTTAATAGCGTCCCATGCAAACACATCGAGGTTTTTCTGAGGAATTCTATCAGCTCTTCCTTCTCTTGAGGAGGCAGCTGAGACCCGACCTGAAAGAAATTTTCTAGATCGTCATCGATAATAACCTTTACCAAATCCTCACATTTAGTCTCCTCGGCTGAATCGTCGATGGGCAACGCCGTATGTATTAACTGCTATAAATCCTTTTCAGCATAGGTCGAGGACTTAGCCTCGGGCTTATGCTAGATGGCGGCCACCAAGCATTGTCTGGCCACAGATTAATCTCCCAAAATCTCCTTAACCTAGCCTTCAGACGGATATTTAACCTTCTGGTGCAGAGTAGAAGAAATAGCCCCTAGTATATAAAGCCAGGGTCTGGCTATAATCACTGTGTAGCATGAATACGCATCCACAACAATGAAATCTACCTCTACTATTTCTGGACCAGTTTGCACAGGTATTCGGATTTGGCCCTTTGGGATGACGACCTTCCTATCGAAACTCACCAGGAAAGAGCTGTAGGGCGTTAAGTCCTCGGGTTTTAAGTTCAGCCCCTTATATAAGTCGGGGTACATTATCTCGACACCACTGCCTTGGTCCACCATCACCCTCTTCACATCATATCCCCCAATTCTGAGGGTAACCACCAAAGCATCATCGTGAGGCTGAATGGTTCTGATTTTATCCTCATCTGAAAAGCCCAAAACTGGTTGAATTTCCATTCTAGCTCTCTTCATATCTTGATTAGCATCCTCGGCGAATAGCCGAGCCACGGACATTATTCTGGACGGACAGGATCTAGTTCTCCTTGGTGCAGCGAAGATGACATTTATCATTCCTAGGGGGGCTTTGAGCTTACCTGGCCCCCCCGACCACTAGAGTGGTGTAAAAGTTGTTTTAATTTACCTTCACGAACAAGCTAGTCCAGGTGGTCCCATAGACTCTTACAATCCTCTGTGGTGTGTCCACGATCTTGATGGTATTGGAAATAGAGGTGATGGTATTGGAAACAGAGGTTGTGGTTGTGCCTTTCGGGGTTTCCCACCATTTTATTTGGCCGTTTAAAGAATGGCTCATTCTTGATCTTCTCCAGAACTTGATGCACCAACTCTCGGAACACGACGTTGACTGCCTGAAGATTTGCTGATCCTGATTGTCCAACAAAATCTCTACGTGGTTTGTTGTTACTATACCGATCCGACCTGAAATCCCTCCTCTTCTGAGGGATAAACTTAACCTTTCCTTTCCCTTGCTGCTGATCTTCTTCAACTCTTTTATACTTATAAATCTTGTCTATCAGTTGGCGAACACTGGTAACAGGTTTACCAATTAGAGATTTTCTTAAACTGTGCTCAGCTGGAAGGCCGAGCTTAAAAGTACTGATGGCCACTTTGTCAAAGTCACCATCCATCTCGTTGAACATCTCCCAGTATCTATCTGAATACGTTTTCAGGGTTTCACCCTCTTGCATGCTTAAGGATAGTAGGGAAGCCAAAGGCCGAGGAACCCTGCGACATGTGATAAAACGGGAACCAAATGCCTGGGTGAGCTATTTGAAGGAACTTATAGAATCTGCTCTCAGGTTGTCAAACCACCTCATTGCGACTGGTCCTAGACTGGATGGAAAAACCTTACACATCAAGGCTTCGTCCTTGGAATGGACAGCCATCCTTTGGTTGAAATGGCTAACGTGCTCCACAGGGTTTGTTCGACCATTGTAGATGGTGAACATTGGCTGATGAAAGCGCCGAGGAAGTCTTGCTTCTTCAATCTTACGCGTCAAAGGCGACCTGGAGATTTAGTTCAAGGCCCTGCTCATAGCGTCATTCCCTACACCTCTACGTGACAGGCTTTGAAACCGCCGCTCACGATGATGCTCTTCTTCTAGGAGAAGGATTCGCTGGGTGGGGTTCAAGACCTCCACCTGTAATTAACGTCCCTTTCGTCATCAGAAGAAGCGTCAGAATTTGGAGAAGCTTGTTTCCTCCTTGTATGGCGTAACTCTCTTTTTAACTGATTGATCTCCAGTTGCATGCTCTTATTGTTCTTCACATGGAAGATATGGCTCCCACCTCGAGGTTAACTCCTGTCAGTGTGTGTGGTGTGGATACTTCCTTCACGGTCACCTCTTTGCTCAAGATTAAGAAAAGGGTCACCGTGTTGGGATCCTCTCAACTCTGCTTGTTATGGACCCGGTTCTGCTATAGTTAACCATTGCTTTCAATATCACACAAGCTCTTTCCCACAGACGGCACCAATTGTAGGGTCACAATATAGGGCCCAAGCCTAACGAAGAATTGGATGATGGCCCAATGAGCCCAATACAATAAATTTGTAGAGAATGGGTTAAAGAGCTAGGCCTTAATGAAGTTAATAACGTCTACTATGGATTTAGAAGATGATCAAGCAAGAACAAGACTCATTGGATTGAATAAATTCACTGTCCGAGGAGATCATTCAGAGTATAATTTAATATAACTGTTTATAAATACAACTGTTTTTACTACAGTGTTTCTCTTTCCTTTTTCTTCGATCCCCCTCTCATGGGAGATCTTTCACATTATATAGTTCCTTTCAGACCATCTTGATCCTACACTTGTTAATCATCTAAGCCTTCACTTGAGTGCATGTCCCATCAGATATCCTCTTTGGCTTTCTGTGAGTTGTGGTAGCTGAAACTGCACTATTCAGGGGTCCTCTCCACATAAATACGGCCAGAAAAGTTGTTGTAGTGCATTTAATGTGGTGGTAGCAGCTTTTCCTTTAGATATTTCTGAGTTCCTATCACTTTTGTATGTGCATGAGGCTCATCCTTATCGTTGAAACTTCCTAGAAGGTCACTTAGATTGCTCAAATACAGATTTGATCAGTATTCATCGAATCCGAGAAGGAGTTCCTCCTCCAACTATATTCCTCTATTCCTTCCTTATGTGACTCTCCACTTAGGGCCTCTCCCAATCATTTACTACTCCTCGAACATGCCCATGTCCACAGATAAGGCCCAATGCCCAATATACAAATTTGGGCTCTTACCCCCACAATAACAAATTTGAATTTTTTGTTGTCGTATAAAGATTAGTGAAATACAAAGTGTTAAAAAAAATTTAATTATAAAGTATTTTTGTACAAGTATAATACGTGTAATTTATATTCTTTATACACTTAATAAAAAAGTGTATTTCTAAAATAATTTAGTAGAAAAATTGAAGTTTTCAAAAATACACAGTATAAAAATATAATATAATACGCATATATTGCTTACTCTGTTTTTTTTTTTTTTTTTTAATTCAAAAAAAAAAAAAAAAAACAATTTGGAGCAAATATTATAGGATTTTTTTAAAACTTGATTAAAAGATTTTTGAGAAAGTGATTTGTCTTTTGCCATATCAATAACATAGTTAGATTCTAATGTTAATGCAGATTGACAGTTCCAAACCATTAATTATCACTGGAAACTCTTTGGGAGGATCTATTGCCTCTCTATTTACCTTATAGCTGCTAGAAACAATCAATTTTTCGATCACCAAACGCTCACTTTGTATCACTTTTGGTTCACCCCTTATTGGTGATAATGGACTGCAAAATGCCATATTGAACTACCCAACATGGAGCTCTTGTTTTCTGCATGTAGTTTCTAACCAAGATCCAGTCCCAAGAGTCCTAAATACAAATGTTCACAAGCCTTTTGTGACTTTTCTCTTGTGTTCGGAATCCGGATGTGGTTGTTTTGAGGACTCTCAAACCATTTTGGAGTTATTGATGGCTACCTACTCAGAGGGTCCTGGAAATCAAAATCCTAATCAAGTTTTGGAGCTCTACAGAAAGATTGTGGAATGTCTCAATCATAAGGTAATTTGTGGGGATACCACAGAATTGCTTCAATGGATTACACCTCCACTACGGGCAGGCATTATTATACAACTAGTAGCAATTAATGCACTGAAGCGACCACAGGTAGCTCAATCACAACTTTATTCTTTTAGATCAAATATAATTACAATGCTTATTTGTGATAAATGTCATGCTATGGTACACATATGATATATGATACACCCAAACCATGTAAAGAATGAAATGCTCATTGATCAACAAGTAACCAAAATCTCTAATATTTCAAAAATAGCTAAAATTACTAACTTGTAAAATTCTTGTCGTTGCAGCAACAACCACAGAACAATGGCCTGAACAATCTGATTACAAAGACAGAAGAGCAGGAAATGAAATTGTTCAAGTCCAAGAGGCAGGGTTTTGATCCCTCCAAGAAGTTGAATGAAATAAAAATAAATATGGCTTTCTTTGAATGGTACAAGAAGTTTTTTAAGCAAAAGGGAATTGGATACTATGACAGCTACAAGAATGGAAGCTCTACAAGTGATATTGATGTGATAAGGTTTAAGAAAATCCTCACTGGTTATTGGGAAGAAATGGTGGATGAAGCAGAGAAAAAGCCCCAGAAAGAAGGTGCCTCCTTTCGTACCGATGGCTCTTTGCAGGAACAAATTATCGACGGATAATTGAACCACTGGACATGGCTGAACCCTACAAGGTGAGCACACAAGACTATAGATTGTCAAGGTCTAAACATTATGAAAAATTGGAACAATGGCTGAAGGAAATGGAGAAACCTTCTAGTGGTCCAAATGATTTGAAGAAACAAAATGTGGCGTCAAGTCTAACAGAGGATTCTCTCTTTTGGGCACATGTTGAGGAGGCTCGCATTTCAGTAGCTTGCATTTCACGCAAAGGAGAAAGTGATATGGAGAAAGAATCATTAAATTGCAAACTGATTGAGTTTGAAAACTATGTGTTGGATTTGATGAAAAATAATGCAGTATCGCCTGAGATTTTCTTAACTGGGAGCAGCTTCATGAAATGGTGGGAAGAGAATAGAAAAATTAAGGGAACTTCTTATAGTTTGCGTCTCGCTAACTTAATGAATAATGCTGAGAATTACGACAAATACGCTACTGGCTGCCTAGTGATTCACTGAATGTTTATATGATATGAATCACATGTTTCAATATCTATGTGTTTTACTTAAGGTTATCTTGACTTTTGAGTAGATTTTGTGATGTCCTTTGTGTTAGTACCACATTTTTGTTTTTTCCTTTGAATGTTTTTGTTTCTCCAGAAAATAAAAGGAGAGAATATCTGTGTGCACTTTCCTTCAATTATGTCTGTAACAAATTGTAATTTTTTTTTCAACAAACGAAGTTATGCAAATATTTTGGAATATTTGACTATTTTCTTAAGTGTATGCAATCTTTCTGTCTCACATGCACCAAGTTATTATTGGAAGGAATCCCACGAAAGTAGCTCCAAAATGTTGGCGGACATCATCTTTTCAATTTTTTGAATTATTATAAAATTTACATGTTTTTCTTTTGCCATTTTTGGGTTGGATACTTGGATGTGAGTGGATGAAAACACTTCTAGTCATCAATATTAAAGGAATCGTTTTTGGGCATTGTCTATCCTTCTCTCTTAGCAAGGAAAGGGCATATATCATTGAAATTAGGGGTGTTCATCAAACCGTATAAACTGCACAAACCGCAAAAACCGCACCAAAACTGCCCGTAAAATGGCATAACCGCACCACACCGCAAGTAATAGTGCACCGCACTGCACCACACCGCATGGTGCAATGCAGTTTGCGGTTTTATAATAAGAAAACCGCACAAACCGCACCTCACCCTTTCTATATATTAATTTATTTATTTATTTTTAATATTAAATATATTAGTAATAGTTTAATAACCCTAGTTTTCAAAAAAAAAGGTTTAATATCCCTAGCAAGTGTTGACTAGAAAAGCCAACTCAAAATAAAGAAAAACTAACTCAATAATTTATAACTTGACCCAAAAAAAAAGGGAAAAATTAGTTTTAGGCTGAGTAGGAAACCGACTTCAAACCGCATCTTATACATAGTATCGTATATGTGACCGCAAAAATAAGGTGCGGTGTGGTTATGGTTTTGGCTAAATTTTAAACCGCACGGTTTTAGCTAAACCACACCTCAAATTGCGGTGCTAAAAATGGCCCAAAACCGCACTGCACCGCACCACGAACACCCCTAATTGAAATAGCGGGCATAATTCTCTTCAACAAGACCATTCATGATTTGCTAATATTTCTACATTTTTCAACAAAAGTCAAAATAGGATTTCGAGAGTGAGGGAGCACTTATTCAATATCACATTAATGATAAGGTACATACAATAAAAATTGTAATATAGTTAGGTGGGGGGAGGATGTACAAAAATTTGAAAAAAAAATTATTTTTGTTACAAGGTTTTTGTTAAGGAAATAAAGAAAAAAGAAAGGAAAAAAATGTTTTGAGTTGAATTCCTTTTTATTACATGTTAGGAATAAAGTAGCTTACATATGCCTCAATTGGTAAACTTTTTTTTTTTTTTTTTTTTGAGAAAGAATTGGTAAAGTTTTTTGTTGTCGAATAAAAAATCTGGAGTTCAAATCCTGCTTAAACCGAAAGATAATTGGTGTTTTGATCTAATAATAAAAAGAAATTATCATGAACTAGACGTTATAAATTAAAATTCTACAGTATCTATTAAAAATGGTAGGAGGAAAAATAACAAACTTATTTTTGAATTTTACAGAGGTCAAATTAGTACCACAAGCCTTGTGTGCTATCTTTTTTTGTTCTTTTATTCATAATTATTAAATCTATACCAAACCACCAATTAAATTGTAAAACCCATGAACCAAAGTATTATCAGTATGGTTTGGTGTAAAATAAAGGATATGCAATGACCCATTCTCAAATCATGTAAACTGACGGATTGCACGGGTTAATCATTTTAACCCATGGATAAAAGAAAAAAATTCCGTGTGTATCTATGAAAAAAGACTAAACTAAACTACAACAAAAGTCACTAAACCGTCAAAACTTTGAAGTTTGAAGACTCTAAGCCGATTACTAAACTACTGAAGATTAAAAAGATAAACTAATAAATACATAAAGTGATAAAGATTAAAGACTAAAGAGATAAAGTAAGAGTGGTGCCACGAGATGACAGTTGAGAGCTGAGATTAAAGAGATAAAGAGATAGTGATGAGAGAGATACAAGGATAAAGATAAAATTATAGAAGTAGGTGATAAAGTGATGAACATAAAAAAAAAAATAAAAAAAAAATAAAAAAAAAATAAAAAAAAAAAGACAAAAAGACAAAAATGGAAGAACTTTTACACTAAGTGCCTGTTTGGGAATAGTTTATTTAGCTTAAACTGAAAATTTTTTGTCGAAAGTATTATAAATAAAGCTAAAAGGTAGCTGAAATAGTATAGTAGAGTCCATGAATAATATTAAAAAGTGCAATGGGCCTATGAATAGTAACAAAAATAAGAGAGTCAAAATTTGTCAAACTAAAAAAGCTCAAAAGTTATTGGATAATTTACGTGAATGAATACTCTCTAACTTCATTTCATATAATGTAATTTTTTTTGTTATAATTTATTAATTTACGTAACTAGAATATTTTATTTTATTTTAGTTGCTTTTTATAATTATAAAATAAATTATTTAATTAATTAATAAACCTACAATTCAACTAATGAACCATTGGTTGAACCAAATAAACAATAAACCAATTTTTTAGCTAGGTCAACTTCTGGTACAATTTTGATAACTATGCTTTTATTACTGTTCTTTTTCCCCTCCAATAAAATAAGGTGTATGTCTAAGATGAACCTTATAGTAGTTTTGCAAAGAACATGCTTTTATAAAAGTGTCTTTTTTTTCTTTTCTTTTTTTTCGGTTACAGATAATTGGTATACAAGAAGTATCAAAGAAGAAAAAGGGTGGAAAACTAGTAATGGGTGCATTGCATGCCATGAAGGCTTGGGGATGGTAACTCCATAGTCTTTAAGTGCATGGGGAGACATAGGGCCTTGTTTAGGAGAAATTATTAGGTCTATTAGAAGATTACTGAGATGATCATCCCTGGTCTTTCTAACCAATAAAACGTTGTTATTCATGCAAATGTGACATCACTTGGTGATTTTTTATTTTTTATTTTTTGTACTAATTAGGAAGCTAACTCATATATTTGCATCAGTGGCATCATTTTATTGATTTGGAGAACCATTTCATCAGTCCTTCCGATGGACCTAATAATTTCTCCTCTTGTAGAGACAGAGAAGGAGGGGAGAGATAATTATGTAGTATGTCTAACTAATTCAAAATCAGTACTAATCATTAAATTCATTTATGTGGCTCATTCATAAAATATGTGAAAATTTAATGAATGCCCTAAAGGCATTAGTTTATGAATTATTTTAAGAAACCTTTTATGGGGAAAAAAAATAACTAACTTTTTTGACAGCTTTTTATAGTTCTCATAGTGATATTAAAATTTTACTAAAATTGTCCATTAACAAATTTCCTAAGACACTTAGGGACCCATAAAATATTTAAAAGATACTTTTAAATTTTCTCTTATTTTCCTTAATTACTAAAAAAAATTAAAATTTTTTATCAAAAGTTGTAGGTTTAACAGTCCACAGTAAAGCTATGATTCAACGACCATGATGGTCTTTGATATTGCCCAGTACTTTAGTACCTATTTGGTAATGGTGCTCAAGTATTGTTGTTTAAAATGATGTGAAAGTTATTGTTTAAGAAGTGTTGTGAAAATTCGTGCTTAAAATACGTATTTAAATTACTCATAATTCAAAAAATGTATTAGTACCATGCATGTTTCAAATAACATGTTTTAAAATATGAAAAATATATATATAATTGTATATTTGGTACGTGTATGTGTTTTTTTTTTTTTTAAAGTAATGAAAAGAATGCTATTTTATTTAATGAGAGAAAAAAAAAGGAAAAAAAAAAAAAAAAAAGAGAAGGACAAAGCGGTGGGCTAGCCACTCATAGGAAAAATGAAAAAAGTTAGGGGCCTAACGATTTATTTACAAGGAGACCACTCAACAACGTTATTTTAAAACTAAAAACTGGTATAGTAAGTTTTCAAAATACATATTTTAAATACCTTAAATTGAAAACTGTGATTCAAACATTCTTTATAAAAAAAAACTCCTATCAAAAATAGTTTTCTTTTTGAGGTCTACAAATTTCAGTTTTAAACGCTAAAAACTGTTGTGCGAACGTACTAAAGGTGCTTAAAAGTTTCTCACCAAAAAAAAAGTTTAAACTTTGAAGTCTAAAAGAGAGCCTGGACTATCCTAGCACGTGTTTGCACTTTGCTGAATGCTGATGTCCGTTTTATTCTAAACGCGTAGGAATAAAAATTTCTGTGGCTAACACTTTCTCAGGACTTTTTACTCCTTGTATGATTCTACCAAATTTCTCGTGGGACCATCAACCATGGATAATGGATTTGTTAATTGTTAGCAAAGATTGGCATAAGCTAAATTCTCCCATTGTTATTACTCAGAAGACTCAGTTTTCTATTACACACCTAAGCTGATCTAATTACAAAGCTTCTAATCATGCATTTCTTTTTCTTTCTTAAGATGTTTGGCTTTGTAACTTAGTTCTCTCTCTCTTTCTCATTTTTTTTTCTTGACCAAGAAACTCACTTTTGTTTCTTGGTTTCAGATTTAGCACTGGGTTATATATAAGTTACAATAACATATAATATTATAACCTTATTATTTTCAAGATTTTGCGACTGGTTAAGTGTGTACTTCCCTTCAAACATGTGTAGTATTTCGAAGTCATTACCCAATAATTTGTAAATTAATATGGACATCATCTTGGATGTGAGTAGAGGAAAACACTTGTTAGTCATCATTACCAAAGGAATAGTTTTTTGACTTTGTTTATTCTTCCCTCTCAGCAAGGAAAGGACACTGTAACTGACTAACTGTACACCATTGAAATAGTGATAATTCTCCTCAGCAAGTATATTCATTATTTGCGAATTACATGCGTCAATAAAAGTTAAAATAAGATTTTGAGAGTGAAAGGAGAAATTCATACAAGGAGAAATTCAATTCAAGTATATTCCTCTTCTTATTATTTTACTCTTTTTTTTTTTTTCTATAATTCACGATTTCAAAATGAAATAATATATATATATATATATATATATATATATATATATATATATATATATGTGTGAAGAATCAAGGGCAATATACTTATATATTCCTGAAGTAGTGCTTTGAGTCCTCACAAATTGGGTGGGTCACATGATGAGTCCCACATGTGGAGTTTACTCCTTTGTGATAGGTTCTAAATTTTTAAGATTGACAACTAACTTTTGTACGGGACAAGGCAGAGGTAGGATTCAAGGAAGACGTGAAAAAAGAAAAAATTTCCTTAATTTGAAGTTTTGGCTGGAGAGAGATAAAGTGAGAGGAAAAAAAAAAATCTTCTATTAAATTTTTATTATATCTTTGTGTAAATTTGTTCTTAATAAATTGTAAGAGTGACAGATTAATTTTTGAAAAAAAAAAAATGTAGGAGTGAAAATTTCAAATTTATTTATTCAAATTATTTTCTCTCTATTTTTCCTACCAAGTTACATTAATAACAGAGAGTGAAAGATGATGGACTCTCACAAATCTAGGTTCATCCATCCCCTACTTCTTTTCTTCACCATAAAAATTTTAAAAAAATGATAACCCATCTTTAATTTTTCTTCAACCCTAGTATATATATCCTTCCACTTTATCCCACACCAAATGCACAGTGATCAAATAAGGAAAATTCCATTAACCTAGTGACTAGTAAGTAGGGGTGTGCATTGGTCAGGTTGGATTAGGTTGGAAACTTTTTTTTTTTAGTTACTATTATTATTATTATTATTATATTGAGCATTAGAACAACACAACCGCAAATTAGAACAAATTTATAACCAACTAATCATGAGTATAACACCAAACAAATACAAACTATATGGGAAGAATTTAGGGTTTGGATTTTACTTAGGAGGAGGGGCAAAAAAGTAAATAACAAAATTATATAATATATTTTTTAAAATTTTAAAAATGTATTAAATATAGGTGGGTCAAGTTAGGTTTGACGAATTTGTAAATCTCATGACCCGAACCCAATCCGACCCACTATAAAAAAATATTTCCATAACCCAATCCAACTCAATAACCCTTAAAAACAGTCGGTTTTAACAGGTTGGCAAGTTCACTGCACCCTCCTACTAATGAGGTTAAAATGCTAATGATGAATGAAGTCCTTTATTATTTTTTTAATTATCAAAATAGAAGCTTTACTTCAATAAACTAGAATTTGTATACAACAAGTATGGCCATGTGTATCACATTTCACACACACACACAAAAGAATAAGTCCATGAACATTACTTTTTTAACAATTTGCTGAAATAATCAGCGAATAATAAAGATGTAATTGATAGATAAGTGATGGTATTAGCCAGCTCACGTGTGAATGATATTATTAGACTTTTTATCCATCAATCATAGTTTATATCATTTTAGCAAGTTGAGAATTCAGCATGTTTGGGAAAGATGTGCACTTTATAGCAAGAATATCGTACTTTATAGCAAGAATATCGGCATAGCCATTAATTTCCCTCTTGCATAGACCTGGACCTCAGAATGACATTTTGTTTTTAAGAAGATTCCCGACAAAATACCAAGTGGAATGCATAAATGGAGACTCTCCATTTCATTATCCGGATCCCACTACACGGCCTTGAGAGTGCCATTTTTTCTTCCTAACTCCTAAGAACATTATTTCAAACTTCCGAGTGTAAAGCATGGACGATTAGTTATAGTGTAATTCTCTCCAAAAAAAAAAAAAAAACCAAAATTAAGAGTGTAATTCAAGTATAATATGTTCTATTAAGCACATATTGAAATAGCGAAGGCTATGATCCAACGATCATTATGTTCTCTGATATGGCCCAGTGCAGTCCTTAAAGTCTCAAGGGTCTGGATTATATTGTTTGCTGATGTCTATTTTATTCTTTACGTGTGGAAAAATTCGGTAGAGCATATACCCTTCAAATTTTACCTTCGCCTCTGGTTCTACTTCATTTCTAGGAATTTTCGATTGGCATATATGTGTTCTCTGATATGGCCCAGTGCAGTCCTTAAAGTCTAAAGGGTCTGGACTATATTGTTTGCTGATGTCTGTTTTATTCTTTACGTGTGGAAAAATTTGGTAAGAGCATATACCCTTCAAATTTTACCTTCGCCTCTGGTTCTACTTCATTTCATGGAATTTTCTACAAAGACCAGGCTGCAAAGATTGGCATATATATATATATATATATATAACTCTCAATCATTGTTATAAAGTTTTCTATTGCCTAGTGAAAACTTAATGCATTTCTTGACCAGAGAGTGACCAAATTAATTCAGTGAAAACTTGATGCATTTCTTCTTTTCCTTTTTTAGAATTGTTTGGTTTTGTTCTCTCTCACAATTTGTTTCTTGACCAAGAAATTCACTTCTTTCTTTCTATTATACTTTATACCTAAGCAGATCCAACAAAGCCCCAGAGAGTGACCAAATTAATTAATTTATCTGGTAAGTGAAAAATGCATTTGTTTTTCTTTTTTTAGTTGTTTGGTTTTGTTCGCTCTCACAATTTGTTTCTTGACCAAAAAATTTACTTCTTTAACATTGATCCATCACCATTTCTGATCTATTGTTTTCTTTGATTCTTGGTTGCAGATTTAGCATTGGGTTATAAGTTATAACAACATCTACAGCCTTAGTTTCAAAATTTTGAGACTGGTTATGGGTCCTTCACGAACATTTAGCAGTGGCCCAGAATTGGCAAACTTCGTGGTCAGCTCTGGTGTCCTGAACCAATCCTTGGCAGCAGTTCAGGACCTTAATGGAGAAATAATCAATCAAAATGAACACCCAGTAAGACACAAAGTTTCTCTGCAACCAAACTGTACCATCATAGCTTTTTCTACTTTGCCTGCTTGTGGCAAAGACTATATTCAGGAAAGAGGAGATTTGGTTTCATCATCAACTCTAAAGAAGTCTTTTCCGCTCTTCAATTTTCTGAGCACCAAAACCAACCCAGATTTCTCCATTAACAAAGCTGCACTTGAGCTTTTTGCCTCCATCAGTGACAGGCTCCCCACCTTGAAATCTCAGGTAACTCCATCGCCTGAAAATTCTTTCTTTTTACTCTGTTTTGTTACATAGTACTTCACTAATTAGCTTGGCAAAAGCTTAAGCATGAGCATGACTGTGGTTGACTGAGTCAATGGTCAAACAGCTTTAACAACTTCTCTCTGAACAACTTCTAATTTCCTAAAAGGTTCATTTTTTTTCCACCTAAAAAGTTCCATATATATGTCTTATACGACCATTACTAATCACTAGAATGTTACTTTGTCTGTTTGCCCAGAACTGAAATGGGGTCTTTATTACTTGCTACACATTTGTCAAGTCATTATTATTGTTATTATTAATATTAGAGGCCGGTTAATGTATATTCTTTTATATATATTAATTATTTATTTTAGAAAATTTTTTATGAGAAATCGAAAAAGTTATACCACCACATATTTTTTGTGCGATAGTCACTCTACAAGCATAAGTATAAGGCCAGGATTCAAGTCTCCAAAAAGTAACTTCATACACATATACACTTAGATTAAGTTATCTTATATTATAAAAAATAAATTATAATAAAAATTATCAAAACAGTAAATTACTTTTACATTTTTTTCATAAAAAATTTCCTAAAATGAGTTATTAATGTCTATTCTAAGGCCATACCTTAGTAAAACTCTTAATATTATTATTATTATGGTTTTAAATATAAAATATATCGTTAATATTAAAAAAAAATCTAATGAAAACCATATCTTGTTAGTATTTGAGATGTTACCAATATTTTTTATATAATTATTTTATTAAAACAAATTTTTAGATTTAAAAAAGACTATATATATATATATATTGGGAGTTGGGAGTTTAAGTTATACTTGCTGTACTTTTAAGTAATGGTACACTACTCAATATTTTTTAATTAGATTTGAATTTTGATAAATTCACGATTAGATTATATTATTTTTGTATATTCTCTATTCTTACAAAATTTAAATATAGTAAAAAATTAGTAATCATGTCATCAATCAATTGTTTAAATTCAATTTTTCGTAATTTAAAATAATGTATAAAATATGGTTTGAATTATGAATTATATCCAATTAGCATAAATATTGGCATATATGTTAAGAATATATAAAACATGTAATTCAATAGTTGGATTTTCAAAATATGAATTCAAAAACAAGTTATTAGATGGTGTAATTTGAACTCAACCCATTTATTGGATATCCACTATCTAGTTTTAAATATTTATGATATCTTTGCAAGTATTTTCTAATAAATATGAAATATCAAAATATATATTTATGAACCTTATTTCAAGATATATCTTTTTTTTAATGTAAATTTATGATAGTTTTCTGTTTGATATGAAATTGATGTCCTGATTCTATTTTAAGATATTGAAAACTCTTTTCTGAGTTCAAAAAGAATTTTTTATTATGGATACCAAAATAACGCGATATCTGATATCTCAACAAGATTTTAAAAATCATTATTACATATTTACATGTACATAATACTTTTTTTTATAGGATATTACATATACTCTACTTCGATATATACATACACACACATATCACTTAACTATTTTCATAAATACATGTATTGACATTACATATTTACAAGAATTTTGTTTTTCAAAAAAACTACATTCTTAGTTTCTTTCTCTAAATTTTTTTTTCTTTTTTAAACCTACATTCTTAGTTAGTGATATATGGTATGGATTATTTATGCAATTTATTCAATTAAAAAAATTAATATAAAAAATTCAGTATAAAAATGGGGAAAAAAAAATACTAAATGAAAGTACATACAGATATGTTACGGATTTGAAAGAAAATTTTGAGTAAATAAAAAACTTTAAGTGTTAAATTACTTTTTTATTATATTCTTTTTTATATATATATATATATATAGCATATGCTTTTGTTACCTTAGTATAATTTTACAAGATATTGTAAAAAAAAAAACTAATTGAGTACGTATTTGGTATCTACCGTTTTTGCCATAAAAAGAAAAAGAGCATTTACTAAATATTTTCTCAAGTTTCGGCTTGTTTTCGAGCAAAGTAGAAAACTAATTATCATATTACTATAGTTAAAATAATATTATACTTGTTTATTAATTTATAGCTAGCTAAAAACAATTCTAGATTATAATTGAAAATATTAAAAATGTTGATGTTTCATATGATAGTAAAACTTGATGCTTAAAAATAATAATTTGTCTTATTGATAACATAGTAAGATTCTAATGTTAATGCAGATTGACAATTCCAAAGTATTAATTATCACTGGAAACTCATTGGGAGGATCTATTGCCACTCTCTTTACCTTATGGCTGCTAGAAACAATCGATTTTTCAATCACAAAACGCCCACTTTGCATCACTTTTGGTTCACCCCTTATTGGTGATAATGGCCTGCAAAATGCCATATTGAAATACCCAACATGGAACTCTTGTTTTCTGCATGTAGTTTCTGACCAAGATCTAGTCCCAAGAGTCCTAATTTCACCCCACAATCCTCCTGCCACTAAATCGGCTTCACAAACAAATGTTTACAAGCCTTTTGGGACTTTTCTCTTGTATTCGGAATCCGGATGTGGTTGTTTTAAGGACTCTCAAACCATTTTGGAGTTGTTGATGGCTACCTACTCAAAAGGTTCTGGAAATCAAAATTCTAATCAAGTTTTGGAGCTCTACAAAAAGATTGTGGAATTTCTCAGTCGTAAGGTCGTTTGTGGGGATACCACAGGGTTGCTTCAATGGACTACACCCCCACTACGTGCAGGCATTATTATACAATTAGTAGCAATTGGACTAATGCGACCACAGGTAGCTCAATCACAACTTTTTTTTGGATCAAATAAAATTACAATGCTGTTTCTCAAAAAAAAAAAAAAAAAAAATTACAATGCTTATTTGTGCTATATCTCATGTTATGGTTCCCATATGATATATGATACACCTAGACGTTGCAATGTAAAGAATGAAATGCTCAGAATCTACTGTTTTGATACTATGTTAAATTAACAATTTTTCTAGAAGCTTAAATCATTAGGATATAATAAATTTAATCATTTAATCACATACTTCTAACACATCAATCAACAAAGTAATCAAAATCTCTAATATCTCATACAAAGCTAAAATTACTACCCTGTAAAATCTTTGCCATTGAGACCTTCCATAATTCCACTTGTAGTCCAACTTATTTTTGAAAGTCATTGCAGCCACAAGGGCAGAACAATGGCCTCGACAATCTGATTACAAAGATAGAGAAACAGGAAATGGAATTGGTAATGTCCAAGGGCCTGGGTTTTAATCCTTCCAAGACGTTGAATGAAATAAAAATAAATATGGCCTTCTTTGAATGGTACAAGAAGTGTTTTAAGGAAAAGGGGATTGGATACTATGATAGCTTCAAGAATGGAACCTCCCAAACTGATATCAAGGTGGTAAAGTTTAAGACAATCCTCACTCATTACTGGGAAGGCGAGGTCAATGAAGCAGAGAAAAAGCCCCAGAAAGAAGGTGCACCCTTTCGTACCGGATGGCTCGGTGCAGGAACAAATTTTCGACGTATGATTGAACCACTGGATATAGCTGAATACTACAATAAGGGTCTAAAAGACTACATAAACCAAGGAAGGCCTAAACATTACAAACAATTGGAGCAATGGCTTAAAGAAACAGAGAAACCTGCAAGCAATCCAAGTCAGTTGAAGAAGCAAAACGTGGCTTCTAGTCTAACGGAGGATTCTTGCTTTTGGGCACATGTTGAGGAGGTTCTAATTTCATGCAAATTGTTGAGCAACAGAGAATCAAGTACTGGGGAGAAAGAATTGTCAAAGCACAACTTGATTGAGTTTGAAAACTATGTTTTGAGTTTGATGAAAAACTATGCAGTATCGCCTGAGATTTTCTTGCCGCAGAGCAGCTTCATGCTATGGTGGAAAGAGTATGAGGAAATCATAAGAAAAGGAATTATGGGAGCTTCTTATTATTCACCTCTCACTGACTTAATGAAGAATCGCAGTTACCAAAACTATGCTACTGGCGACCTAGAGATTCCCTGAATTTGTATATGTATCAAACATTTCAAATCTATGTGTAATGAGTGCACTTGCCTTCAAACTTGTATGGTATTCTGAAATCATTTCCCAATAAATTGTAGAGACATCATCATCTTTTTCCCAATAAATTGAGTTCGATACCTGGATGCATTTGGATGAAACACTTTTAGTCATCATTGTTAAATGTAGATTATTATTAGCAAACGCAATGTGTTATACCGTGTTGTGTATGCTAGAGTGGATGCGGAAGAGGAAGCATAGAATAGGAACACTGAGAACACGAGGTTTACGTGGTTCAGCCTTGACGGCCTACATCCACGGAGGAATCCCTTAAGGGCTACATCTTTATTATATGAGAGTGTAGTACAATAACCTGTGTTACAATGAACCTTAACATGAGTATATATAGGCGACTAAACCCTAAACTACTAGTACAAGTAGGACTGGGCTTGGGCCTATTACATTGGGCTAATATATGTCTAATATATATCTCTAACAATCATAATCAAAGGATTTTTTTTTTTTTTTTTTTTTTTTTTTGGGCATTGTTTATTCGTCTCTCTTAGCAAGGAAAGGCCACTCTATACCATTGAAATAGCCTAGCATAATTCTCCTCCACAAGATCATTCATGATTTGCTAATACTTCTACATTTTTCATTTAATATTCATAATTGGGTAGTTGGGAAAATATTGGAAATTAATCAACAAAAGTCAAAAATAGGATTTTGAGAGTGAAAGGAGCAATTCATAAAAGGAGTAGAGTAGGTTGCCTCTTGTTTAGAAATAAGTCCAAATTGTTACCGGTAGTTAACTTACAAAAATCATAGGTTCACGATCATTTACACTTTTGCTCGCTTTAAACCAACCCAAAAAAAAAAAATGCAAATATTTTTGTGCATAATAAAAAAGCTCTAGGTTAATTTATGTATTTAGTCCCTATCTTTTATATTATATTTCACTTTAATTCCTAATCTTTCAATTGTGTTAATTTGGTTTCTAGCCTTTTAGTGTCATATCAATTTAGTCACTACACTTAACTTTTGGATGAAAATTGTTGGCGTGGCAAACAGTCAAAATAAAAAATTAGTCTATTGCCACATCAACAGACCAAATATGTATTTTATCCAAAACTTTAACAATAATTGTATTTTTATGCATAATAAAAAGGGGTAATTGTTAATAAATAATTTAAAGAAAGTTTTGACACCCTTTTATAGAAAATATAAAAAGTTGTCAAAAAATTAATTTTTTTTCTCATAAATTTTTTAAAAAATATATCATAAATCAATGCTCTTATAATATCCGTTAACTTCTCCCTAATAAAAATAGTGTCAATTGTAGATTATGTGAAAGTGATATCACTCAAATCATAACTTACAGTCTTAACTTCTTATAAAAATAATTGTATAAAAAAAAGTTGTGTCCTTAGGTAATGCTCTGGAAAAAGAGAGAAGGATTTGTTTTTTTTTTGGGTAGAAAGGATTAAAAAAAACATATCTTTAGTAGAAAAAAAAAAACCTCATTCCATTTGAAGGCCCTATTTAACCATCCACAATCACCCATAAGATTGGAGTACTATCCTAAACGAATAAAAAAAAAACCTCATTCCATTTGAAGGCCCTATTTAACCATCCACAATCACCCATAAGATTGGAGTACCATCCTAAACGAATAAACAAACCCATAATCCAACAACCATCATGGTCTCGCAAATAAGGCCACCAGGCCACCAGGCCCACCACTCTCTAAAAAAGGGCTTGGGTTAACATATTTTAGTTGTGGAGTCCAAGAAATGAAAGACGGTAAATTGATAGACTAGAATGCTAAACAACATAATTCTTTAGCATAAATAGTCTTTTTTTTGAAAAAATTTATTAGGAATCTTTAGCATATTGTTGACATTACTTTATAGTCTAATCCATGCTTTTGTTCTACGAAATTTAGATTACTCAGCTAATTTTGGTATTGATTCTCATCGATGTAATAACTAACAAGACACAATATATTCTATATTATACGTTGCTGATTTTCTAAGTAGATCGAACAAAGTCACAGAGGATGAGCCAAAATCACTTGTAAGTAAAAACCCTTTTCATTTCTTTTGTTCAGCTTGTTTTCCTTCTTTGATGCATCATGATTTCTTAGCTTTTTTGTTTCTTGATGACAGATTTAGCTGTGGGTTAGAGTTGGCAAATTTGGTGGTCAGCTCTGGTGTTCTGTACCATTCTTGGGCTGCAGTTCGGGACCTGTACAGTGAAATCAATCAAAATGAACAGCCATCTTTGTCAGTAAGATACAAAGTTTCTCAGCAACCAAACTGTACCACCATAGCTTTCTTTACTTGGCCTGCTTGTTCCAAAGACTATATTATTCAGGGTGGAGGAGGAGAGGATTTGGTTTCATCATCAACTCTAAAGGAGTCTTTTCCTCTCTTTGAATTCCTGTGCACCAAAACCAACCCACAATTCTCCATCAACAAAGCTGCACTTGAGCTTTTTGCCTCCATCCGTGATAGTCTCCCCTCCTTGAAATCTCAGGTACCTCTATGCCCTGAAAATTCTTTCCTTTTTTTTTTTCTTGTCTTTTTTTTCTTTTTTGACAAAAGCTTAAAGCATGAACTGCAACTGAGTCAATTGACAAACTTCTAGAACAAAGTCTAATTTTCTTAAACTTTCAATATAATTGATAACCAGGTCGTAATTAAACAGCTACTTTTATTTTTTGCTGCGTTTTCCCATTTTCTATCGTGTCAGTTTGACCAGAAATGTGGTCGTTAGTACTTGTCAATGTATTATTGGTATCATCATCATTATTAACATGAAGGTTTAAATTTAAAAAATATCTTTGTTGTTATTATTATTATTATTATTATTATTAGGGTATTAAACAAAACAATTAAATATCGTTAATATGCCAACGGGGGCTTGGCTCAGCTGGGTATGGTTCATTCGCTTTGCCTAACACGCTCAGGTTCGATTCCCGCTACCAGCAGGAGTCCGTTGGTGGGCATCACATCGCTAAGTCTGTGTGCTCTGCCCGGGGGCGTAATATAACCATAAAATCCCCCTTTTTTTTTTTTTTTTTTTTTTTTTTCAAAAAAAAAAAAAAAATATCGTTAATATTGGAAAAGTATGAAGAAAACGACATCTCATTGCCATTATTGATGTTCTTGTTTTTTTTTTTTTTTTTGAGAAGATAATGTTTGAGATATTTAATTTAACAAAATTTTTTGTGTGATGATTGTTATTTAATTATTTTATTACTCCAATATATATATATATATATACATATATTATTTTTTCCCACCAGTAAATCTAAGATATTTCAGATTTATTTTTTTCTAATTTTAACAGCTAGTATCCTGCTGATAAATACATTATAACTAACTATATATTCTTAGTCTACTAATTTTATTGCAAAATATAATGATATATTATATAAAATGGCACAATTTATATTACAACTCACTACGTAGGCGAATTATAACACAAATTATGTCATTTTATGTGATATTAGTATTACTCAAATTTTTTAATTAAAAAAATTAAATAAAGATTTTTGGACTCTCATCCGTTCAATGTCTCATGAGTGTACTGTACTTTTTCTTTTCTTTTCTTTTCTTAATTGCATTTTCGTACAGGTAATCATTTTGAGTATTCCTATGTCATTTGAATATATTAGGGTCCGTTTGGTTCCCGTAAAATATTTTCTGGAAAATACATATATTTTCCGGAAAAGAAAAATATTTTTAAGTGTTTGGTTGTATTATGAAAATTGGTGTGGAAAATATTTTCATGTGTTTGGTTCAATTAGGAAAATGCAATTTTCCTACAACAAATTCCGGCCACAACAACACAACAACAACAACAACAAATTCCGGTAACCACAACACCACAACAACAACAACAACAACAACAACAATAATCAGTTCATCAAAAAAAAAAAAAAAACAACAACAGCAATCAAACTTAAAAAAAAAAAAAAAAAAAAGCTAAGAGATCGAGGAAGAGGAAGCGATCGATGGCGCGGCGCGGCGACGACGATCGACGAATGACGATCGATGGCGAGGCGCGGTGCGAAGAGCGCTGGGTTCTGGGTTCGACGGCTTTTGGGTTTGCTGGTGGGAGATCGAAGGCGAGTCGCGATATTGAAGGCTAGATCGCGAGATCGAGCGGAGGTGATCGAAGGCGATCGCCGGGGAGATCGGCGGTAGTGCGATCGAAGGCGAGATCGGCGCGGTGCTCGGGGTTCGCCGGCGACGTCTCCGGTGTGTCTGGGCTCCTCGGCGGGGTGCTGGTGCTCTCTTTCTCTCTTTCCCTCTCTCTGTCTTCATGCTCTCTCTTTCTCTCCATTTTCTGGAACTCATTTGAAGTGAAAATGATTCCGTAAATCATTTTCACCCTTGACCGTGAGTCAACTGAAAATGATTTCCGGAAAATTGCTTTTTCCGGCGCAACCAAACACCCGAAAATATAGAAAACCATTTCCGGAAATGAATTTCACCCAAAACAAACACAGCCTTAATTAGGCTATTAGCAAATTAATCTTTTTGAAATATTGTTATATATAATGGATGTGAAATATATATTTGAAATAATAGTAGGATAATATTTATATAACTTTCGTAATAAATTATGAAAAATATTTTTTTATCCTTGATTCATATAAAAAAAAATTGAGCAGTTTAAATACTATTTTAGTCTATACTACTAATTTTTCGTATTTATTTATTTATTTACTTTATATTATTTAATTATTTAAAATAATGACTTTATCATGGTCAGACCTTAAAAATTTTGAACATCTTTTTTTTTATCAATTTTTTGAACAGTCCAAGATTGAAAATCATGATATCACATGACTATGTTCTTTTTATTTTATAATCATAGTTAATAGATTTAAGAAAATATATTTAAAATCCTGAATTAAAAAATGAAAAAAAAATATATATATATATATATACACATATTACAGACTTGAATGAATATTTTTTTATTAAAGAATTTAAAATTAATTTTCTTCTATATTCCAAATTAGTAGGATACTTATGCTACCTCGTATAATTTTACAACAGATTGTTAAAAAAATAACTAATTAAGCATTTAGTATATTTAATACATCTTTTCAATTTTTTTACCCCATTTTTTATTTTAAAAAAGAGAAAGAAACTCCAATTTTACTATAATTTTAAATAATTGTATATATTAGTCATATTACGGCCATATATATATGACCGTAATATGACTAACATATAAAAAATCAAATTACAGAAAATTTTTAATAGATAAAAAATTCAAGATTATAAATTAAAATATGAAAACATTGATGTTTAATATGAATAATAAAACATTAAAGTAAAAGGTATTAGTTTTGATAGTCTTCTGTTGTATTAAGCTTAGTAAAAATAATATATGTATTATCAGCGTATTTTATGCTTTTAATTATAAAAATACATATTTTTAATAGGATTTTTGTTTTGTATGGCAAATGAGAGTTCTTTTGAGAAAAATATTTACTTTTTTTTTTTTTTTTGTTGAGAAAAATGTCAATCATCTTACGTGTGACATGCGCTACCATCTGTGTATTTTATTAACTAGGATTATATTTAACATTTTGGAGAAGATATTATAGACCCTTTTGTAATTAATCAAAAGAACTTTAGTCTTTAAGAATGTCACTCATCCTATTATCAACATTAATGTAAGATTTATATCTTAATGCAGATTGATTCCAAACCAGTAATTATCACTGGAAACTCTCTGGGAGGATCTGTTGCCTCTCTATTCACCTTATGGCTACTAGAAAAAATCAATTTATCAAGAACCAAAACACGCCCACTTTGCATCACTTTTGGTTCACCCCTAGTAGGTGATGATGGGCTGCAAGAAGCCATATCAAAATATCCAACATGGAACTCTTGCTTTTTGCATGTAGTTTCTGATAATGATCCAGTTCCCAGAGTCTTAATTTCACCCGTGAATCCCATTGACTCAATTTACAAGCCTTTTGGTACATTTCTGTTGCATTCGGAATTGGGCTGTGCTTGTTTTGAGGACTCTCAGTCCATTTTGGACTTGTTGACAGCAACCTACTCAGAGGGTCCAGAAAATCAAAATCCTAATCAAGTTTTGGAGTTCTATGAAGCACTTGTCCAACATCTCAACCATAAGGTAATTTGTAAGGATGCTACACAATTGGTTAAAAGGAATACAAAATCATTTGAGGCAGGCATCATTACACAACTAGAAGCAATTGGACTGGTGCGGCCCCAGGTAGTTTACTTACAAACTTTTTTTATGAATTGTATATGGTTACAATGCTTATTTGACCCATTTGTCATGCTATGGTTCAGACACTATACGCTTAGTTAAACAAGACATTGAATAAAACAATGTAAAGAATGAAGAGGTCAACTATTAACAACTAACCAAAACCTGTCATATCTCTTACATGGCTAAAATTTCCACCTTGTAAAATAGCCCAACTCATTTTTATAAGTCATTGCAGCAACAACAGAGGAACAATGGCATCGACAATCTGATTACAAGGACAGAAAGACAGGAAAAGAAGTTGGTAATCCTGAAGAGGCAAGTTTTTGATCCTTCCAAGAAGTTGAATGACATGAAAATAAATATGGCCTACTTGGAATGGTACAAGAAACATTTTAAGGATAAGGGAATTGGATACTATGATAGCTACAAGAATCCAGGCAATTTAAGTGATCTTAATGTGGTAAGGTATAAGAAAATCCTCACTTGTTACTGGGAAGAAATGGTTGATGAAGCAGAGAAAAAGCCCCAGAAGGAAGGTGCCTCCTTTCGTACCGGATGGCTCTTTGCGGGAACAAATTACCGAAGGATGTGTGAACCATTGGACATAGCTGAATACTACAATAATGGTCTAAAAGACTACATAAACCAAGGAAGGCCTAAACATTACAAACAATTGGAGCAATGGCTTAAAGAAATAGAGAAACCTGCAAGCAATCCAAGTCAGTTGAAGAAGCAAAACGTGGCTTCTAGTCTAACGGAGGATTCTTGCTTTTGGGCACATGTTGAGGAGGCTCGAATTTCATGCAAATGGTTGAGTAGCAGAGAATCAAGTATTGGGGAGAAAGAATCATCAAAGCACAACCTGGTTGAGTTTGAAAACTATGTTTTCAGTTTGATGAAAAACTATGCAGTATCGCCTGAGATTTTCTTGCCGCGGAGCAGCTTCATGCTGTGGTGGAAAGAGTATGAGGAAATCATTAGAAAAGGAATTATGGGAGCTGCTTATTATTCACCTCTCACTGACTTAATGAAGAGTCGCAGTTACCAAAACTATGCTACTGGCGGCCTAGAGATTCCCTGAATTTGTATATGTATCAAACATTTCAAATCTATGTGTAAAGTGTGCACTTGCCTTCAAACTTGTATGGTATTCTGAAATCATTTCCCAATAAATTGTAGAGACATCATCATCTTTTTCCTTTTTTGATTATTTTTCAGTTTTCCATTACTTTTCTTTTGCCTTTGGGTTGGATGTGTATGTTGGGTGCACCATGCACCATGGTCCAGCCCACATGAAGTTAAAGCCCATATATAATGCACATATGCTTACTTTGATTTTTCTCTTAACTTGCAAATTAATACGATAGTTTTATGTCTGCCCCAACAAAAATTTTTGGTTCCGTCCCTAGTTTAAGATCATAACAACTTAGAATGCCATCTTAGCCAAGATTTCTTGAAAGAAAGAATGTCTTTTTTTTTTTTTTTTTGAGAAGCTTGAAAGAAAGAATGTCATTATAACAATAACAACAAAGAAATCAAAAAGGATTATCGCTGTGTTATATTGGGCCAAGGGAGTTTAATTTTTAGGTATGGTGGTCCATTGATTGCCAAGTCTTAGTTGTGTGCGACCTAACAGGAATGAACTATAAATGGAGACTTTAAACTAAACTAGTAGGAAGGTGTAGGACTAGGAACCACACGGCGTTATTCAATGCGGGACCGGCTAGCACATGCATTTTGGGGTTTATGCTTGTTTCTCTCTTCCATTGCATTATTGGCATCTTGCTGTTGTCGTTCACAACATGGCTAAAGGCCTCTTCTCTTTTGTTCTCTATAGAAAAAATCCCCCTTTTTCTCTTTTTCTTTTTGGGTTTGATCTTTTTATGTTTGGAACTCTATGTAAAGCTCTCACCGACACTTTTTTGACTGGATATGCACATTTGTAAAGAAACCAAATGGAATGTTCAACAACGATATTCCACGTAACAATTGGCACAATATGTGGTTGTAGTTTAGGAGAAACTTGAAAGAAAATAAGTGTCTTGTGGTTGTAGCGTATATACACAAAATTTCTAGATCTGTGAGATGCAAAAATAAAGAAAATATATGTCAAAGAAAACAATCATACAAGACAATATTTACATAATTCAACAATTTGTCTATGTCCATAGAGTTGCAATGATTTCATTATTCATAGGGAAAAAATACAAAATGCGACTGTACAATTTTTCTCTCTCAAAACAACACCTCTAAATCCAAATCTAAAAACCAGGGTATTTCACTCTTGCATAAAAGATTCACGATGGGCTAAACACTAGCAAAAAATTTGAGTGCTCCAGCTTGGACCTAACATCCCAAGCCGTCGCTTTAAGGACTAAGTCTCAGAAAAAGTCCCATTAAAAATCGTAGCATTTTTATATCGAATCAGGTCATATTCTAGATCAAACACAATTAAACTCCACATAGCCCAACAGTGGTTAAGTAATTTCAATTTTAAATTTTCTTCTCTCATTTATTATAAGAACAAAAATATAATACATTATCCATCTAGTAGTTGTATGTAGGTGCAATTTAGCAGGGGGAAAGATTATATATTTAGTTTTTTTTATTAAAATTTAAATTTTAGTATATTGAAGTGAACTATATAAATAGATCTCAGATAGTTTTTCTTATAACAAGTGGGGTAAAGAATAGTTGAATGAATTGATATTACATGTACAATAGTGCTCCCTCCGTCTCACTTTGTTTGTCCTCTATTCTATTTTGGAATATCTCAAAATATTGTTCTATTTCTAAAAATAAAAGTCATTAATTTACTAATGTTGCTGTTATACCCCTATTAATTTACTAGTTTAATTTTTTGATAAATTTATTTAAGGGTAGTTTTGGAAACTTATACATTTTTAAAATGTAGACAAGACAATAAATAATGTTCTCTTAAAAAATTTGACTTTTCAAATAGGAGTCAGGATAAACAAAGTGGGACGGAAAGAGTATAAAAATTTTACGTCAAATGTATTGACTTTAGGGAAACATTAATATATTGGTTAAACGGTACTCAATGAGCGGTGAGCACTTAAGTCCTGTAAATTTTGTAGTTAGCATATTAAATGATAATGAACATTGGTTCAGTTCTTTCCAACATCTGCCATTGGAATATATTGTAGTATTTTCTGCCGAAGCTTAATTTAATAAAATATTAAGGTATTTAATTAAGTGATAATTATTGACATCTATATATAAATAAATAAAATTATTTAGCGCATATATATATTATATTTGTGGGTACCTAGGATGTACGGATCTTCGGGCCAAGGGCTATTTACCTTGTAGCCTTTTACACCGCATCCTCGGCATGTCCTTCAACGTCCTAGGACGGCTTTGCAACGTCCTAGGCATGCATGGCAACGTCCTAGGCATGCTTGGCAACGTCCTCGGACGGTGTCCTAGGAGTCCCACATCGAAGGAAAACCCCCCCCACTTGCTGCCTTATAAGCTGTGAAGCGAAGGGAGTAGTGTAACCATCAGTTTAGATATTCTAAACTGATGGTTTACACTACTCCCTTCGCTTCACAGCTTATAAGGCAGCAAGTGGGGGGGTTTTCCTTCGATGTGGGACTCCTAGACACCGTCCGAGGACGTGCCATGCATGCCTAGGACTATCGAGAGAGGTCTTCTAGAAGGATCAGATAAGGGCAGCAATGAGGAGTATTTTTACGTAGTCAAGATTGAACTCCAGGAAACACTCCGGGAGAGTTCCATGTCGGACGTTTAAGCCATTTTCCGGTGTGTTTAATCGTTATTTATTATTAGATAGCTTTCAAACTCTACAAATAATGTTTTGGGTAGTGTCCAATCCTGGTTGGACAAATTTATATATATATATATGAGATAAGTAGGCAGTGGAAGAGGAAAAAATAGACTTAAACCACAAAGGATGTCATTATTACTAGGCCAACTATTATTTCTTCTTTTCCTTTTGATAAATAGGTAGATAGAGTTTTCCTAAAAAGTGATAGATAAAGAGTGAGGGAGAAGGAGAGGAGATTTAAATCAAATATAGACATAGACATAGTGCACCACAAAATGATGTCATTATTGCTAGACTATACTGAGTCATTACATGAACACTCACATTACAATATTTTTAAAACTAATCTAACTGTTTAGTTCAGATTAATTTCCCAAAAACACAAAGTAAGGACCAAAAAAAAGTATTTAAACAAATAATTACAAGATAAATTAAAATTAAAAAAAAATAACAGGGTAAAATAGTTTTTTTTTATATAAAAATAAAAAATGAGAATACTTTACATATTACATTAATTTTAGTTACAAATTAATTGTAGCATGAAGTTACAATCTTACTTAATATCTTTTTATTGGATGTGAATTTTGACAAATTTACTATTGGATTACATTTTTTTTTTTTAATATCCTTCATGCTTGCAAAATTTCTAGAAGATTAAAGATCAATAGCCATGTCATCAACAAATTGTTTAAATTGCAAGTTTTTGTAGTTTAAAATTATGCATAAAATATAAGCTTATAAATCATGTAAGGAAGATAGAGCCAGAAATATATATTGGGCCATGAGCCCTGTCTGCGGAAACTTAGTAGTCCGAAAACAAGGGAACATTGATATAGAAGTACGGGCTAGTGAATGGAAGAAGATGGTTGGTCATAAGCGTTCAGGAAGGTGGTCTGAGGACAAATGCATCATCAGCTTAACAGAGCTGAGGTCAAAAGGGCTAATGTGCCGTCAACAACAACATTCTGGGCAGTTCTAATGAAAAAGACAAGCATCTGGAAGGAATAAGACAAGGGGGAGGTAAGAAATATCTAAAGGAAAGTTGCTACCACCGCATTAAATACTCTATAGCTAATTCTCTGGCCGCATTAATGCGAAAGTGATACTTGAATAGTGATGTTCAGCCATATAGCTACCACTCAAATTTTCAGGAAGGTGCTGATGGGACAAGGATAAGAGCCGGTCATTTGATTTACATGTGGAGGGTTGAGAAAGAGCAAAGGAGAGTAATATAAAGAAGAAAAATCACATTACAAAAGGGGCATCTGAGAATTGGAAAGGGAAAAACACTGTAGCAACTAAGAACTATAATTGTAACACAATTTAAGAGAAATATATATATTCAAGAACTACTCTCCTCGAACATTGCCGAGGAAGAATTTCTTTGCATAACTCTTGTTTTTTCGTTATCTTTCCTTGCTTTCTTACCTCCTTTAGTCCATTGGGAGTGTTGACTACTTCATTGAAACCTAGTTTTTAGCTCACTCTCTACAAATTTATTGTATTGAGCTCTTTGGGCCTTAATCCATTTACCTCTTGGGCTTGGGAGCCAAAATCCGCCCTTACAGATCATATAATAAATAATATCTTATTGGCGTAAAATTTAACATGTGTATTAAGAGCGTAAAAAACATGTAATCCAACTGTTAAATTTTCAAAATATGTAGTAATTTTTATGATATTGAGTAAGATTATAATCTTAGACTACAACCAATTTTGTAATTAAACTTTATCCTTTTAGAAATGCTAAGTTATGGTGATAAAATTAAAATCACGTCATGTTAAACATGTCGGGTGTTTTTTATTATTATTATATAAAATAACACATGTAAGTTACACTTTAAACTTATACTTTTAAGGATGTTTTCAAATTAATCCATGAAATTTAAGATTTTCACAAATTAAATTTTATAGTTTTACTAATATCAAATTGAATTTGGATGAAAAATCATATCAAGTTAAACTCAAGAAATTTTGGGCTCAATTCAGAGAATTAATTTTCTTGTCCGATTGAGGGCTTTTAAAAGTTTTAATGGTACAATTTTAAAAGCTCAAGCCTTCAAGGTTTGATCTAAAACTAATAAAGCTTAATAATATTAAATTTTATGATTTAATTTGAAACTTTTAAATTATAGGATTAAATTTGAAAGTATCGAGTGAGTTCTAATTAGTTCAATTGAGAAAGTTTTTTGTCTTGAATAAGAAATTTATGTTCGAATCATGTCTACAAAAAAAATAAACCAATTGATATATTAGTTTAATAATAAAGAATAATTATTATGGAATGAACCTCATAAATTTTAATCATGTTCTCTCAATAAAATATTAAAATCATTGTTAAAGTTTAAGGATTAAATTATAATTTACAAAAAGAAAAGAAAATTACAACAATAATATGAGATTTATCATTTTATATATATATATATATTTAGCAAAGATTTATCATTATATTTACTGATACAATGAAGGACAAAGTTTTCCTCAAGATATTGAAGTAATCTTCTTAACTCATTACTTGGTGGTTTTTATAAGACCATCCACGTATTTAATTGTAGCACATTTACCATGAGGCGAATGGATGTGTAGATCTTTTGGCTAAAAGGGGCAAGGATCAAATAGATAAAATAAGATAATACATTGACTGCCTTTCATTTGTACATCAAGCTTTATTGCGAGATACGATGGGTTTGGGCAAAGTAGAGATTGCTCTTCTTTTGTCCTCCGATATGGTTTGTATTATTTCTTTCCCTCTTATCTAAAAAAAAATATTTAATGATTATTAAGTATGTCATCTGATTAAAAGCACACTTGAATATATATATATAATTATAACCTCTACAAAGAGCCTTAAAGCTCATTGGTATAGTCTGCTGTCCTTTATTATAAAAACCAAGGTTGTCACCTTTTTGGACTTTGGAGGAATCTATAATACATTTTATTTAACTTTCGATAAAATTTACCTCTAAACTGATTTGAAAAACATCTTCTCTAACTTAATTATTATGTCACAATCTTTGGAGGAGTCTATAATGCATTTTATTTAATTTCCGATAAAATTTACCTCTAAACTGATTTGAAAAAATCTTCTCTAACTTATTATGTCACGATTATGAATTCATTTACGAATATATAATCACATAACTTATTAAATTATTTAAATAAATCATAAAGTTCATTGCATAGGTCGCAAAACTAAAAATAAATACAAATAATTTTATAAATTATCACATAATAAAATTGGAGAAATTTTTTTTCTAAACCAGTTGTTCATAAACATTCCTACTGATGAACGAGCCTGCAGGCAGAAAATTCGCAGCCAGAAGCTTCTTCTTCTTCTACTTCTTCTGTTTTATTTTATTTTATTTTTTTAAATGAATATATGCTGGGAGATGCATTCATCACCACAGCAAGATCACCGTTATTCCATATAAACAGAATCGAATGGGACCCAATTAAACAATAATGTCCTAAAGCTGGCACCCTTCGGCAATCAGCATGATCTATCATGTGACTTATACGAATTATGTGCCAAAGTCACCGCTACCATTCATTAAGCTAAAAAGCCATAGAGATAAGAAAATGTAATAATTTTATTTATTTCAGGTTGGAATATGATTTTGGTTCATGTGCTATATTCTGTTTTCGTGCATCAATGATCAATCAACCATTTGTTCCAATTTAATTTAAAATTTCAAATATATTTTCTTTTCCCTATTTACTACTATGCAGAGGGTACCATATATCTACAAATAGTAGAAGTGATGAATATTATCTGTCGTGCTATATCAATATTATAAAATAAAAACACATGTAAAAAAATATAGTATATCAACAATTATTGTCCATATAGCAATGAAATAAGTTCTAGATACAAGAAATACAACAAAACTAGATTACGACGACATACAGCAGAAAAAAAAAAAAGAGTTAATTGTCTAGATCCCGCAAGAACAAAGAGGTCACAATTAATACAGTTGGACCTTGGAAGAAACACATAGAGATCAAGACCTGAAACCACAATTCAACTAGGTAATTCACCTATCAAAAAAAAAAAAAAAACTAGGTAATACACCAACTAAATACCAATGGTGCATTGAGTTTTAACAAAACTAGATTCAAGAATCTCCCTTGAACAACAATGGGCCATGTTTAAGATAGAATTAATTCTTAAAACAAGCTATGTCAACATCACGAGTTCTAATTAACTTCTCATTTATTAAGTTGCATTAAGCTTTCCTATGTTTTAAGCCGACCTCCATGAATATGATTGTTCCTTTGGACCCATAGATGATAAAGAGCAGTTTCCCAAGCCACTATACATAGAAGTCCCCTCAAAAGTCAAAACTCTTACCATGGCAGTTATTTAGAGGCTGTTTGGCCAGCTTTTTTTGGTCACTCAATTTTCGTCACTCAATTTTCGTCACTCATCACTCATCACTCATCACTCAATACTCATCACTCATCACCCATTACCCATCACTTAATACCCGTTTGGCACATCACTAAAATGCAATCACTCAATATTTTTCACACTATTTTGTGGGCCCAGCTCTGTCACCCACTGCAATTTTTTTTTTTTTTTTTTTTTCACTGGGTTCTGTGAGCTTCCCAGTGAAAAAGAAAAAAAAAAAAAAAAAAAAAGAAGGAAGAACCCAAAAGACAAAAAAGAAAAGAAAAAAAAAAGAGAAAAGAAGATAAAGAGGGAGCAAAAATTTGACTGTGGGCCCGGTTATGTGATGTTATTTACAAGTTTGCCATTGAAAACTGAAAACTGAAAACTGAAAACAGCCAAAAGTTGTTTTCAGTTTCCATAACTCATAACTCAAAAAGTAGAGAATTGAGTATTGGAAACAGAGTTATGAAAATAGAGTATTGGTGCAGGCAAACGAGTATTTTGCTATGGGTCCCACCATTTTTGAGAATTGAGTTATGAAAACTGAGAATTGAGTCATGAAAACACCCAATCCAAACAGCCTCTTAAAGTTTAAACCCAAATCAACTATCTCATCCCAATTGGTTACAGGTTTACATCAAGCATAAACCTCATAATCAGAACCCAAATTCTTCTAATTAAAGAGCAACTGAAAAATAAAGGGTCATGCTAACGGGTGCCTTTAGAGTATTGGTTAACAATCCAGTTAAAGAAATTAATGTTTTGACTGTTTTTTTCATTTCCCATAAAAGTGATGTCAAAGCTTTCCTAAAATGAATTGTTAATCAATGCCATAAGGGCACTCGTTAACATTTCCCAAAAACAAATGATGACAACTATAAGGACTGGATCTGAGCACTTCTGCTGCTGGACGAGTAGACTCAGACCCAACTAGCCCAATACAATGAATTTGTAGAGAATGGGTTTAAGAACTAGGCCTTAGTGTGGATTGCAACAACTAAACATGATAGTGAGTGGGTGGAATGACAAGAACATGGGCTGAAGTATGAAATTCTGCTCCTCGGCACTCTCTTGAGGAACGTATAACCCTTATTATTTCTTCAGTGCTTCACTACAAAGGTTGGGAAATATCTGCAAATTATTAATATCCTCCCTTTCTTTCAGAAGGATTTCTTACATTATATATCCTCTTTCAGTTGATCTCAGCCCTACATTTGTTGATTAAGCAGGTCACTACTTGAGTGCCTGTCCCATCAGCCGACCTTCCCATTCTCTCTGTGGGTTACAGCAACTAAGGCTGCATTGTTCAAGAGTCATTTCCTCATTAATGCGGCCAAAACGTTAGTTGTGGACATTTAATGTGGAGGTGACAGTTTATCCTGGAATCGTTCCTCCACCATGCTTCCATGGCTGACACATTGTACTTGTCCTTTCTCTTGAAATGCTCTGTGAGGCTACCTTTGATGGCATGCCACTTTTCCTTTCTATGATCTCGGCAAGCCGAGGAAAAAATCGTCATCAGCGATGTTTCTTGGCAACTTGGGCTTTCTTCGATCATCCTCGGACGTTTCTCCATCCTCGGCATGGGCCTTGAGCTTAATACAAAGTGGGCTGGGGTCGCCAGATTCTTAGGCCCCACAATAGCCCCTCAAAATCCTGCTGTCCGGCTCCTCGGACGGGGAGGAGGATTTTGACGTCATCGAGCCTTTGTCATGGCTTGTCCAGTCTTGTCCAACGTCAGCGCTAGAGTCTTTTCGCCTGTCTAATGCACGTTTCTGGTGCTTCGGTATACGGCGCGCACCCTCATTAAATTCTGGCGGCTCTGCGCTCTCCACGTTCAACGGTGTGATGACAATCCAACGGTGGGGATTTTTTAGCTTTATGAGCGGGAAAACTCGCACGGTTATCTTTAACTGGGGGTATAAATACCCATTCGAATTGATGTGCCCCTTTACTTTCACAATCAAGAGCTCTTACGCGTATATCCTGGGTCCAGTCAAATCTCCAACTACACTCACGCTTCCCCTCAGCACAAAAAGCCTGTCCGAGGAGCTTTTCCTCATTTCCGTAAGTCTTCTTCTCTCTCTAGCTCAGGTTTTCTCTCTGATTACTCTCTTTTTTATGCCCTTTCTTGAGTCTTTTATCCGTTGTTAACGATGGGTAGGTTTAAGAGGTTGGTTGAGTCTGAGGAGGCGATGAAGAAATTCATCGCCAATTATAGGATACCCAGTAATGTGGGTTTGAGATACTGTAAGAAAGGGGAGTGGCATATTAGGAGGAAAGAGGGAGAAGTGGTGATTCCCATAATCGCTTTCTTAGAATGTGGTATGAGAATCCCTATAGGGCCGATGATAAGGGGCTACCTTAGGCATTTTAGATTGACTCTCACCCAGTGTGCCACCAACATGTTTAGGATCCTGGGTTGTGTGGACGCCTTAAATGAGAAGATGGGGTTGAGGTTAACCCATCACGACGTAAATTGGTGCTACAACCTCCAACATCTAAAGGGTAAGTCCTATTACATGAAGATGATGGAAGATAGGGTTCGGCTTATTCAGTGCCTCCCCGAGTCCAGTAAGGGGCTAAATAAGGACTTTCTCATTGTGTCCGGGGAGTGGCACGACGGCTTTCACTATCCCACAGAAGAGGGGATGCCAGGTGGGGTATTTAGAGTAAGAGAGGATTTGGTCCTTTATGTTATCGCAGTTTGCATCGTTTGGTTGCTAATAAGAATATGCTTTCTTTTTTGCAGATCCACACGCCTTTGAACGACACTTCCATTTGGTCAACAAGGAAGACTTGGAAACCGTACTTAGGGCGGAGGTTTTTGTGAACGAAGCTGATAACCAAGTTAGAGATGCTCACAAGATCCTCGGGTACAAACCGATCCAGAAGTCGTTCTCGGCTCCTAAATACGTGATCAGAGCCAAGGATCCTAGGCTTCAGAGGATCACCGTAGTAGAACAAGGGTTCCTGCTTCCTGAAGGGTCTCCCGTTCCAGTAGGTATTCCGTTGGCGGGCCCTTCTTCCTCGCATCGAGTTGTAGAGGTCGAGGAAGAAAGTCCAAAGAGGGAAGAAGAAGTCACTGATTTGGGTCCGTCCGAGGATGAATTTGGCGCATTTGGCCAAGTCAATCCGTCCGAGGATCCCTCTGGTGACTTGGGTGACCACGACTCGACTGAAGCGGACCTCCTATCAGCAGGGACTGGTTCCTAGGCCGAGATGGGTTTCAAGAGACAACCTCAAACCAGCCTACTCGACCTGATTGAGGGCCAGCCGGGGAAAAATGGGCCAGGGAAGTCACAATCCAAGCGTCCTCCTCCCTCACCCAAGCGTCAGCCTGTCCAGACTAGGTCATCTTCCACCCAATCCAGGCTTCCACCTCCTTCACCTAAGCCAAGTCTGCCCCAAGGGTCCGAGCCCGCTGATCCCAAAAAAAGAAGGACAAAGGCAAACGGCCCATGGGAACAAACAGATCTCAATCCTCCCAAGAGAAGGATGAAGTTCGGTGGCCCTCTAAGCAACAAAAAATTGGGCACCGGGGCCCAAGAAATGAAGTGGCCCTACAGGTCGAGCCCCAGGCCTAGCTCCCCGCCCCAATGCTCGACGGGGAGCCTTTGATGGACAATGCTTCCCTTAGGGACTTTAGATGGGGTGAAGGCACATTCGTGACCGATGCGTTGGAGAGATCTCTGCTACTCCCCGCCGACATGGCCGAATTGGAGAACCTGAGGAGGCAGGAGGTCGTCCTCAGCCTAAAGAGGTACTTAGGCATGGTAAGACATCCAACACTTGAGACTTCATTGAATTTTGCTCTTTTAGTTCTCAACTTACTGTGCGTTTGTTTCGATTGGCAGGCTGTCCAGGCCACCTACAGGTTGGAGGAGGAGGCCAACAACCAGAGCAAGGCCTTTGACCTTGAGCGCGACAAGCGTCTAGACGCTGCTCGGACCCTTAAAATCTCCGAGACCAATCTCTCAAAAGCAAGGGAGGAGTTGAAGGAGATGACAAAGGCCCAAGACAGCGCTGAGACAGGCCTTGCTAACGCTCAAAAGAAAGGCCTAAGATCAGACGAGGCGCCTGCTTGATGCAGAGGATCAGCTGAAGATCGCTAAGGAGCAGATCGTTGAGCTAAAGAAGAAGATGGCCGAGGTGGAGGAGGCCAGGAATGTTGCCAAATGGGCCAGGGGTGAGGCTTTGAGGGCTAAGGAGGAGGCAGAGTTTGCCAAGGCCGAGGCTGAAAGCTCTAAGGAGCAGGCCCAGGAAGAGGCTTTTGCCTCAGGAGTGGCTAAGACCGAGGCTGTTCTTAAGGCGCAAGTACTTGGGGTGTGCAGACGCTACTGCTCCCAGACTTGGAATGAAGCCCTTAAGCAAGCTGGAGTTGAGGCTTCATCTGACCTGTGGAAGGCGGAGCATGTATACTACCCTCCTGCCATCCATGAGGCTGCTCCTCCTAGCTCTGAGGCCGAGGTGGCTCCCGAGGAAGTTGGTACTGCTCCTAATGAAGTTGCTTTGGCCATTGCCACTTCTGATAAGCCTGCCAAGGAAGTTGAGCCTGCTGGGGTGACCGAGACAGACAAAGGTCCAAACAAGGAGGCACCCCAGGGCGCAACAAAGTCCTCCGCAGGTTCCCAAGCCCCTGATGCCGAGGAGGCGCCCCTCCTAGTTGATTCTCGGCAGGTTGCTCCCCCGACTGAGGGCCCTAAGGATCCTGAGACCCTTTCTACTCAGCCCCCCAAGGAATGAATCAAAATAAAGCTGAAGAAATAGGCTTTCTTGGCTAGCTCTAGTTGTATTTTTGCCTTATGTTTTCTTTCCCCCCCCCCCCCCCTCCCCCCCTTTTTTTTTGAACATTGTAATGTAACTTTCAGATGGAATATACGAGATTTCTTTTTTACATTATGTGTTTATTGTTATTATGATGGGTTCTGCTACTTGTATGACCTGCGTTTTGATTATTAGCTAAACAATCTCAATAGTGCGACTTGCTTTCCATTTTGAAATAACAGCCAAAAAAGGTAAAGTCCATAATGATAGTTTCCACTTAGACTCTAATTAATAATTTAGCCACCTTAATACTATGACTTGCCTTTGCTGAATAGACTATGAAAGGAAATAACCTCGTAATGTGAATCCTATACCTCATGAATTTGGTTGTCAGGGGAGGTGGTCCGAGGAGCCAGACTCCCCCCCCCCCCTCTTTTTTTTTATGAAATGTTGTTAGTTTCCCCATAGGTTTGAGTCCGAGGACCATGCAAGACATTGGTTCTGTCTAGTATTTAGATTTTTCTTAAAGTAACTAGTTTCCCCATAGGTTTGAGTCCGAGGACCATGCAAGACCTTGGTTCTGTCTAGTACCTAGATTTTCTTGAAGTACCTAGTTTCCCTATAGGCTTGAGTCCGAGGACCATGCAAGACCTTGGTTCTGTCTAACACTTAGATTCTCTTGAAGTAACTAGCTTCCCCATAGGTTTGAGTCCGAGGACCATGCAAGACCTTGGTTCTGTCTAGTACTTAGACGGCTGCCAAAATACAAGACCTATAATCATAATAGACTTTGAAAATTCAAATTAGAGAAAGTGCATTTATTAATAATAATACCTCCTCAAATTATTTACATTCCATGGACGAGATACAGCTCTTTCATCCAAGTCTTCTAAGTAGTATGCACCTATCCTTACTATTGAAGTAATTCGGTATAGCCCTTCCCAGTTGGGTCCCAGCTTTCCATAGGATGGGTTCTTGGCAGCACCCACAACTTTCCTCAACACTAAGTCCCCTAGTGCTAGCGGTCTTAGCTTTACATTGGCATCGTATCCCTGCTTGAGCTTCTAGTGGTAGTAGGCTAACTGGATCATCGCATTTTCTCTTCGTTCATCAATCAGATCTAGGCTCTTCCCTAGTAGTTCATCATTACTGCTTGGGGTGAAGGAGCTCGTCCTCAGCGTTGGAAAATTTGCATCTAGAGGGATAATAGCCTCGGCTCCATAGGTCATGGCAATAGGTGTTTCCCCTATTGACTGCCGTGGTGTAGTTCGGTAAGTCCATAGGACGTGTGGCAGCTCTTCTACCCATCTTCCCTTGGCGTCATCCAGTCTCTTTCTAAGCCCATTGACTATGACCTTGTTGACAGCCTTGGCTTATCCATTTCCCTGAGGATAAGCCGGTGTTGAGTACCTGTTCGTGATCCCAAGCTCACAATAGTATCTTCTAAAGGCTTTGCTGTTAAATTGGAGTCCATTATCTGAAATGAGGGTATGAGGGACCCCGAATCGCTTGACAATGTTTCTCCAGATGAATTTTTTAGCATCCACATCTCTAATGTTAGCCAGTAGCTCAGCTTCGATCCACTTGGTGAAATAGTCTGTGCCAACCAGCAGATATCTTTTATTTCCTAGCGCTTTGGGGAAAGGGCCCACAATATCCAGGCCCTACTGGGCAAATGGCCATGGACAGGACAAAGGGTTAAGGACCTCTCCTAGCTGATGAATATTTGGGGAAAACCTTTGGCACTGGTCACACTTCTTAACATACTCCTCCTTCTGCATCCCTGGCCACCAGTATCCCTAGGTGATGGCCCGGTGCGACAGGGATCTTCCTCTTGTGTGACTTCCACAGATCCCTTCATGGAGCTCTTCGAGTAGTAATTCTGATGCCTCAGGGTGAATACACAGTAAGTATGGTCCAAAGTAGGAGCGCCTATACAATTTGTAGTCCTTGGACAACCAGAACCGAGGTGCGTTTCTTCGTACTTTCTCAGCCTCTAACTTCTCCTCGGGCAAGACCTCATCCTTGAGGAATCTCACTATAGGGTCCATCCAGCTAGGACCCACCCCAACTTGATGGATATGAACCGTGCCCTTTGCCACCTCATTTGCTCTTTCTAGATGCTCGACAAGAATGATCTGAGGCAGATCTCCTGCCGAGGAGGTAGCAAGTGTGGCCAATGAATTTGCATGGGTGTTTTCACTTCTGGAGACATGTGATAAGCTGAAAACGTCGAAGTCTGACTGCAAGCGCTTGACCTGGCTTAAGTACTCTTGCATCCTCGCATCTCTGGCTTCCAACTCTCCCTTTACCTGGCCCACCACCAATCTCGAATTCGAGAACATTTCCACTACTTTTCCTCCTATTTTCTGCACCATGACCATCCCTTGTAACAAGGCCTCATACTCGGCCTCGTTATTTGTGGCCGAGAATCCAAGTCTCAGGGATTTTTCTATGACAGACTTCTCAGGGGATACTAGGACTAGCCCCACTCCAGACCCCCTCTGATTTGTCGCGCCATCAACGTACACTTTCCAACATGGGAGCCCTAGGATAGAGATTGCCCCAACTGACTTTCCATCCATGTTTTGCTTCTCTGCTGTTGTTTCTATTGGGGTTCAGCAAATTCAGTCACCAAGTCAGCTAGTTACTGGCCTTTTATAGAGGCCCGGGGCATGTACTTGATGTCGAAGGCCCCTAGAATCGTGTTCCATTTGGCGATCCTTCCAATGTAATCAGCAGTCCGAAGTACAGACCTCAAGGGAAGTTGGGTTAAAACAACAACTGTGTGGGCCTGAAAATAATGGGGAAGCTTTCGTGTAGCGTGGACCACGGCCAGTATGGCTTTCTCCAAGGGTAAGTACTTGACCTCAGCTTCGTGCAGTTACTTGCTCACATAATAGATTGGCTTTTGGATGCCGTCATCATCCCGTATTAGCACCAAGCTCACAGCATGAGGGGTCACGGCGATATACGCGTATAGAACCTCATCAGCTTTAGGATTGGACATAATGGGTGGCCGGGATAGGTACTCCTTGAGTTGCTGGAAGGCCACGATACAGTCCTCGGACCACTCAAATCCCTTCCACTTGTTAATCAAGAGATAGAACGGTCTACATCTATCAGCCGACCTGGAAATGAACCGATTTAAAGCTGCGATCATCCCAGTAAGCTTTTGGACCTCCTTAGGGTTTTGCGAAGGCTTTAGGTTATTAATAGCCTTGATTTGGTCAGGATCAACCTCAATTCCCCTGTGGGTAATAATGTAGCCTAAAAACTTGTTAGATCCCACGCCAAATGAGCATTTGGAAGCGTTTAGGCGCAGCTTATACTTCCTCAAGACATCAAAGGTGCAGTCGAGGTCCCTCAAATGCTCGGACACCATTTTACTCTTCACCACCATATCATCTACATAGATTTTGATGCTCTTGCCCAACTGCGGCTCAAACATTCTCGTCATCATCCTTTGATAAGTGGACCCTGCGTTCTTCAGACCGAACGGCATTACTTTGTAGTGGTAGTTCCCGATGGGTGTTACAAAGGCTATCTTCTCCTGATCCTCCAAGGCCAATGGTATTTGATGATAACCCTAAAAGGCATCTAGGAAACTTATCCGAGGGTGGCCCGTAGTTGCATCCACCAACTGGTCTATCCGGGGTATGGGGAACGGGTCTTTTGGACATGCCTTATTCAGGTCTGTAAAGTCCACGCAAACTCTCCACTCTCCACTTTCCACTTTTCTTCTTGACCACCATAGTATTGGCCAACCATTCGGGATAAAAAACCTCTTTGATAGCCCCTGCACGCTTAAGCTTCATCACATCTTCTCTAATCGCATTAGCATGCTCTCTTGATGGGCGCCGGGGTGGCTCCTTCTTGGGAATTATGGACGGATTGACATTAAGATGGTGACAGATGAAGGATGGGTCAATCCCTGGGGCATCACAGGCATCCCATGCAAACACGTCAATATTTCTCTTGAGAAACTCAATCAACTCCTCCTTCTCCTGAAAAGGCAGCTGGGCTCTAACATGAAAGAACTTTTCTGGGTCATCACTAATGACCACTTTCTCCAGATCTTCACATTTCGCTTCTTCGGCAGTTGCATCAGTAGGCGCCATCGGGGCCTTTGATTGCTATAAGTTCTTTCAGCAGTGGCCGAGGGCTCTGCATCGAGCCAATGCGAAATGACAGCCACCATACATTGCCTTGCCATGGATTGGCAACCACGGATTTCGAAAACCTGGTCCCCTGACGGGAATTTCACATTCTTATGCAATGAGGAGGCAACGTCCCCCAAGGTATGGAGTTAGGATCTGTCGACAATGGCTGTATATGGAGAGTAGGTGTCCACCATAATAAAGTTCACATCCACTATCTCTGGGCCGATCTGGATGGGTAGTCTAATCATGCCCTTTGGAATAATAAGCTTCCCATCGAAGCTCATCAAGGGAGAGCTATAGGGCGTCAAGTCTTCCGGTTTCAACCTTAGCCCCTTGTAGAGGTCCGGGTACATGACCTCAGCCACACTGCCATCATCCACCATCACTTTTCTCACATCGTAGTCCCCAATTCTGAGAGTGATCACCAGCGCATCGTCATGGGGCTGTGTGGTTCCAATCTTGTCTTCCCCTGAAAAACTCAAGATCGGGTGAAAATTCCTTCTAGCCTTCTTCGGCTCTGGCTGAGACTCCTCGGCCGGCAGCTAAGCCACAATTAGCACCCGTGAAGGGCACACGCCTGTTCTTCTCGGAGCGGCCAAGATCACATTGATCGTCCCTGCGGGTGGCCTTAGGGCATTATCTCTCTAAGGTTCTCGATGGGTCTGGCCTTGATGACCACTGGGATGATGCAGAAGGTGTCGCAGCTTTCCTTCTCGGACTAACTAATCCAGATAGTTCCGAAGGTTTCTACAGCTCTCCGTGGTATGCCTGTGGTCCTGGTGGTATTGGCAATAAAAGTTCTGGTTGCGGCTCGTGGACTCTCCCGCCATCTTATTCGGCCATTTAAAGTATGGCTTGTTCTTGATTTTCTCCAACACTCGATGTACTGGTTCTCGGAACACAACGCCGACGGTTTGTGTGTTAGTTGCTCTGGGTTGCCCTGCGAAATCTCTCCTTGGGCAGCTGTTGTTATATCGGTTTGACCTGAAATTCCTCCTCTCTTGGAGGATAACCTTCTCCTTTCCTTTACCTTGCAGCTGGTGGCAGGCTTGCCAATCAAGGACTTCCTCAAGCCGTGCCCAGTTGGGAGACCATTTTTGAAGGTGCTGATGGCGACATCATCAAAATTGTCATCCAGTTCATTGTACATCTCCCAATATCGGTCCGAGTAGGCCTTTAGAGTCTCTCCATCATGCATGGATAAAGACAATAACGCGCTCAAGGGCTGAGGAGCTCTGCTGTTCGTAACAAAGCGGGAGCCTAAGGCTTGGGTCAGCCGTTTATACGAATCTATGGAATTCATCTTCAAGCCATTGAACCACCTCATTGCCACTGGACCCAAGGTAAAGGGGAAGACTTTGCACATCAGCGCCTCGTTCTTGGAATGGACAGCCATCCTTTGGTTGAATTGGCTCACATGCTCCACAGGGTCTGTTTTGCCATTATAGATGGTAAAGGTTGGCTGCTGGAATCGCCGAGGGAGTATAGCTTCTTCTATGTGACGTGTGAAAGGTGACTTGGAGAGTTTATCCAGTGCCCTGCTCATGGCATCGCTCCCCGAGCCCCTAAGAGATGGGCTTTTACACTTAAGTCTCCGGTAGCGCTCTTCTTCATGAGAGAAGGTCTCGCTTGGGGGAGTCCTTGATCTCGGCCTATAGTCATCATCGCTTTCATCCTCGGAAGGCATGTCAGGACTGAAACGAGACTGCCTTCGCTGTGCATGGCATAGCTTTCTCTTCAAGTCGTCTATCTCCCGCTGCATGGCCAGCTTATCATCCTGTCTCTGGGATACGTGACTCTTAACCTCTTCTGATTGCATGGCCCGGTCGTCATTTTGTCTCTGAAGCACGTGACTGCCCCCACGAGAGTGGCTTCCGCTGGTTTGAGTGGTGTGTACACTTCCCTCTCGAAACCTTCCATTCTCTTCGTTTCGATCACGTTTAGGGTCGGCGAAGTTACCCTGTTGCTGGGATCTAGCCGGTTCAGGCCGATGGGAGCTCGCTTGATGAGGGTCTGATCCTACCATGCTAGATTGTTACCCCTACTAACACACAAGTTCTCCCCACAGACAACACCAATTGTAGGGATTGGATCTAAGCACTTCTACTGCTGGACAAGTGGACTCAGACCCAACTAGCCCAATACAATGAATTTGTAGAGAATGGGTTTAAGAACTAGGCCTTAGTGTGGATTGCAACAACTAAACATGGTAGTAAATGGGTGGAATGACAAGAACATGGGTTGAAGTATGAAATTCTGCTCCCCGGCACTCTCTTGAGGAACGTATAACCCTTATTATTTCTTCAGTGCTTCACTACAAAGATTGGGAAAGTTCTACAAATTGCTAATATCCTCCCTTTCTTTCAGAAGGATTTCTTACATTATATATCCTCTTTCAGTTGATCTCAGCCCTACATTTGTTGATTAAGCAGGTCACTACTTGAGTGACTGTCCCATCAGCCGCCTTCTCATTCTCTCTGTGGGTTGCAGCAACCAAGGTTGCACTGTTCAGGGGTCATTTCCTCATTAATGCAGCCAGAACGTTAGTTGTAGGCATTTAATGTGGAGGTGACAGTTTATCCTGGAATCATTCCTCCACCATGCTTTCATGACTGACACGTTGTACTTGTCCTTTCTCTTGAGATGATCTAGGAGGCGACCTTTGATAGCGTGCCACTCTTCCTTTCTATGATATTGGCAAGCCGAGGAAAAGATCGTCCTCGGCAATGTTTCTTGGCAACTTGGGCTTTCTTCGATCATCCTTGGACATTTCTCCATCCTCGGCATGGGCCTTGAGCTTAATACAAAGTGGGCTGGGGTCGCCAGATTCTTAGGCCCCACAATGACTTTCAAGACAATTAATACCAAAGACATAAGTTGTATCACCTAAAAGCATATAATTGTATTCGGCCTACAAATGACAATTTCCATTTCTTTTTTTCTTTTTTTCTTTTTTTTTATATAAGATAGAAATTCTACTTTAATTTAATATAAGTGTATATGTGTGTAAAACTCATTCCTAGAGATTTGAACTCTTAAGTGTATTTGTGTGTGTATAAGTGTATACAAGTACTTAGTACTGGTGAAGTGAAGTGACCATCACGTTAAGAGTGCGGTACACATGACAATATCTTAAATGAGGTAAGAGCATATCATTCATTTATTGTGTGTGTGAGAGAGAGAGAGAGATACTATTATATTAACTTTTGGTTAAATTGCATATTTGGTTAATAACTTCTTATGTTTGTTTCAAAAACATCAGTTTTGTCATAGACGTAAAATGTTAATTTAATACATAAAGAGAAATGCTATGTTCACCACATTTTCAAAACACTTTCACAATAAATCATAAATGACAAATTGTTATGGGTTGTTACTTGTAGGTAATAAAGTAATTTCAATAGTAGATTCAAATTAAAAACTTGTAATAACTTGCCACCTAAAATTTGTTGTGAAAATTTTATTGAACTAGCACTTCTCATCAACAAAATGCATGAAACTAAGATCACTTTGATGGAGTGAAATTTATAACATAGCATGAATTTCATTTATTAAGTTAATATCTTTTTATTCATTGAATATTAAAATAAAACAGGGTAACGGGCCAAGAGGTTGAGTAACTTGAGTTCCCCTAGGCCTAGTACCCTAAATCCCCCTCCATCTAAAGCAGCCGCGTAATTAAGGGATAAAAATAATTAAAATGTAAAGCAAAACATGGGGACGAAACGAAAGTCCTTGAGGTTGTGCTTTGAAAGCTTTTGTTTGTATAATTTGCGCGTCTCATAGGGACGCAATGGTGGCACAGCCAGCTATATATAATGAAGTAGTGGCCCAACAATACTTTTCATTTTAATCCCCTACGGGTCCAAATTCATATACCCTCCAAGATCCACCAATACCACATCATCTCTCTCAGCATTACAGTCATTTCACACCCTCACTAACATCATTTTAGTCTTTTGAAAGTCACCAAGCAAGAATCAACTTATACGTGTCTTGCTCTAAGTCCCTGCATTTCCAACTCAAAATCCACCAAATCTCATCTCAAACAATTAAACAAACACCGTGGAGTCCTGGACCATCTCTACCCTTATAGCACGCATCCCGTGATTTGTGCTACGCAGACCAACGCGTGCACTCTCGCTTTCTTTGTTTTTTTTTGCCTTTTTCCTTTTTTTAATAATGGTCTGATTAATGTTTGTCTTTAATCATCAATTTTTGTAAATATTTTATGAAAAATTGAAAAGACTGTAAAAACAAAAAAAAAAAATAGTAACTTTTTCATTTTTTTATAAAAAATTTCTTAAAATATTTTACTAATATATACTCGCATACATTAATTAAACTCATATATTTAAATTTAAATTTGTTGAATCTATTTATGATGATTTCTCTTTATTAGCAGATTAAGACATTAACATAGGCGAACCCAGATCTCTTTATTAATCGAGTTAACTGGAATACACTCTCTCTAGAATTCGCTTACAAACACAAATTCCTTTACATAAATTCACATGATATTTAAGTGCTAGCTAGTGATTAGACTTCAGCGCATACTAGTCGACATACATGCAATGATGTTGTGTCAACTTATGTATCAATCACGAGTTAAAATTTAGGCATAGTTTAGATTTAGGTGTAAGAAGTGCTGTATTCCTAAACTTTTTTCTATAAGAAAAAATCTAGACACCTAGTCATTAGTAAAACCCTCCCCCATCTACCCCACTCCCCTAGTTCACTACTCAAGTCCACACACAGCTCACTTTCCTCTCTACCTCTAGCTGATTTATTAGCTTCTTTTTTAGATAGAAAAATCAAAAGGGTGTCCAAAAACACTATCACAAGATGGCGTTTCTTCAGATTCTCTTTCTAACATCTCTCTCACTCTTCTTCACACCCTCACATTCCCAACTCTCTTTAGACTACTATAAGCAAAAATGCCCAGCATTCGAGCAAACCATCCGAGACACCATAACCAACAAGCAAATCACAAGCCCCACCACAGCCGCCGCCACGCTCCGCCTCTTCTTCCACGACTGCTTAACAAACGGCTGCGATGCCTCCATTCTCATCTCCTCCACGCCCTTCAACTCCGCCGAGCGTGACGCCGATATCAACCTCTCTCTCCCCGGAGACGCCTTCGACGTGATCGTACGCGCCAAGACCGCGTTGGAGCTAACCTGTCCGAACACCGTCTCTTGCGCCGACATCTTGGCTGTAGCCACTCGTGACCTCGTAACTATGGTCGGCGGTCCCTACTACAACGTTCTCTTGGGTCGAAGAGATGGGTTGGTCTCGAAATCTAACTATGTCGAAGGTAAACTCCCAAGACCCACGATGCCCATGTCTCAGATTATCAACATTTTCAAATCTAATGGCTTTTCGATCCAAGAAATGGTGGCTTTGAGTGGCGCACACACAATTGGGTTCTCTCATTGTAAGGAATTCAGTTCTGGGATTTACAATTTTAGTAACCTTTCACAGTACGATAGGGAATATAATCCGAGATTCGCTCAAGGGTTGCAACAAGCGTGTAAGGATTTTACAAAGAATCCAACTTTGTCAGTGTTCAATGACATTATGACTCCAAACAAGTTCGATAACATGTACTTTCAGAATCTGCCAAAAGGGTTAGGATTGTTGAGGTCAGATCATGGGTTGTACAATGACCCAAATACCAAGCAGTTTGTTGAAATTTATGCGGCAGATCAGAACAAGTTCTTTCAGGCTTTTGCTAAGGCTATGGAGAAGCTGAGCGTACATAAGGTCCAGACTGGGAGGCAAGGAGAGATTAGGCATAGGTGTGATGCGTTTAACTGAGGTGGAACATTTTGGAAAATTGAAACTTTTTTTTGGTGGGGGGTTTGGGTTTTTTATTTTTATTATTTTTTTAATTATTGTTGTTGTTGTTGTGACTGTGATCTGTGGTGAATTGATTGAGGATCATAAACAGGCTGATGAGGATTCCGCTGTGAGGATCTGGTAATATGTATACATGTTTTTGTATCAATGTCCTATTGTTATAATTCTAAGTTTAAATTAAATATACATACTTATTTGTTAGTATTTTCTTTTATCGGTTACAGTTTCTTTTGTCATTTTTTAGGCCTACAATACAAGTGGTGATCTGGGCAGAGGTTTTGTTTTTTTACTATTTCCTAAACAAACTGTAGTAAAATAATAATTTGAAATTTAAGAACATAGGATCTCTTTTCCTTGTCTGTCTCATGGATCCTATTTCGGTTTCTATGTTTGTAACTTTTGATGCATTAGTTTTAGAAGTTTTAATATATTTTATTGTTTGTTTATTGTACTCATTAATTACAAACTTTTTTATTGATGAAATTGAAACAAGTAGTGAATATAGTCTATATTTTGTAAACACAGAAACCTAAGATAAATATGATAAAAGAGGACTAATTAGTTAAATTGGTGGAGTTGGTACAACCTTTTGCCCTTGAAAACAAAAAATTAACAGTGTCATGATATTCAAAGTGTCAAACATACCAAGGAATTCAAATGTGTTGAAGGGCCAAAAGATTGGATTTTTTTTCCTTCTCTTTTTCTTTTGGTTTGAGTCAAAAGTCAGGATTAGGTCCGAGGCATAGAAGATGTGCTGTATATTGGTAAGTTGCACGTTGATACTGCTTGCAATGATAAGGACCTTAGTACTATCTCAGTTGAGAAAGAGAATGAGGGGGGTCAGGGATTTTAACACTCTGTCCCAAACTCATCAATTGGTCAAGCTTCATTTCAATAATTGATCCAGATGACTGGTAGATAATTGATTATGAATGTAGGTTTCTGAGTTCTGAGGGGTGGAGAAGCTGTAATACAGCATATTAACTAATGATTTGAAGTGTGTCATCTGCAGAAACGCCAAAATCTTGAGAAGACAAAGAGTCAAAGAGACAAAATTCAACTCAGTCGGTAACAATTTATCATTATCTTCCATTCAAAAAGCATCTTCCCCTTTTACTATGCTTCATTATTATAATCCCGATTTCATTCAATTGATAAGTGTAAATGTGTAATTGCTGAACTAGTTTAATCCGTCGCGTTTCCAAGCAGTCACCTTGAGTCTTGAGAAGACACAAAGAAGAGACACAAAGCATCTCTTCCCTTTTATAATGCTTTTATAATAGTATAATCAACTTTGTTGCTTGCATGAGTTCACTTGAGTTGGGTTTCAAACTCTAATAACTATGTTTTATCATTACACAAATTTTTTAGAATCAAAATATATTAATTACTAACCTCATCACACACGCTTTGCCCGCGGGATGAGGTTTTTTATTTTTATTTTTTTGGTCTAATGTCATAAATTTCCTTTTAAATTTTTTTTTGGATAAATTTGTTTTGAATATATGGATTAGTAGAAGAGTATCTTATTTCTTAGGCATTTTAAGTGGAGTTAGAGATATATTTTTATCGGATTATCCTCAAATTTTTTCCCTGTTAAACGCAAAGGTTTAGGGATATTTCTAAATCACATAAAAGCTTAGTCAAAAAAGAGGAATCATCTTATAAATAGTATAGATAAAGTACTCTAATGCAGCAGTACTAAACCATTATAAGAAAACCTCATTTTCTGTGCATACTAGGTAAAATATTGTCTGGAATCAGCCGATATTAGGTATACTCATCAATTAGTCAAAATATTCACATCTCACAGTGAGTGATAAGAGTGTGGTTGATGTGCTATCATTAGGTCCAAATCCATTAGTTTAAGCTTTTGGGATAAGAAAATGTTGCATCCCAACATGTATCACATAATGCTATTCCTTACCAAAGTGAAACAACTCCATTTTTCAAATTCTCTTCTTTGCAGTTTTGTTCGCCTTCAAATATTTGTCACAGGCTCAAATCTCTGGAACTTTGGCGAATTTGTGAGATAATTCTACTTGACAATGTACTTCTAATTGAAATTATTATAGGGAAAGTGATTCTTTCTCCTACATTAGACTTCAACAAGAACCTTATGTGGTTTTAAAATGAAATTACATCAAAAGCAGACAATCTAAATGTTTGTTTCTTTTTTACTTAAGTTTTCTGGAAGTCATCATGATGCAGGGAAAAATGATGTGTTGTAATATGATTTAGAATTAGATGGAAAGTGAGTTTCTTAGAATACATTGATAGGTGGTTAGACACATTTGCAAAGAACACAAAGTTCTCAAATAAAAGCTCCCAAGGCTTCTTTTCAATCGCATATACAAACTGAATACAAATAAGAGCCTAATCAGCTATTTATATAAGCTACACTACACTGACAGCCACTGGATTGGCTCGATTAAAGACTTAATCTGATTGGTAATCGGCAATCTAATCAACTAATGTATTAACTAACTGAGTACAAATGGATCTAAGTGACTGCTATTACAATAACAAGTTCTAACCCACTGTTTGGACACAAGCAATAATTTCTACTAGTTCTCTTTTCAGCTACAAATGTAAAACAACTACTTAAATGCCCTGCATCTCATTATCTCCAATTTTTGAAAAAATACAAGCAATCAGGCAAAGACACATATTTGCCTTCTTTGTCAACGTTGGAAGATTAAACTGATGATGTGTCGAAATCGTCAGTTAGTTGTAGGCTCCAAAACGCTCTAGTAGGTACCTGTGGAAAAAGAACAGATGGACCGAACAGAAGGCACCGATGTGATACCGGCCAAAAACTCTCCGAATGTCAAGTTAGTGAATAAGAAATCTCTAAGAACTCTATAGTGAGAGAGCTAGGGATTTTTTGCATACCTGCGGAAAGAGAAGGTCTAGTGCTTATATAGTGGTGAGTGGTGAATCGAGATTCTCCGAAAGTAGGGATCTTTCCTTGCAGAGGATATTTGGCATTAGGGTTTCCGTGATCATAGAGTGTCTTTCCATATGAGAAAGTACGCAATGAAGCCTTGGTACGTAATGCACAAGACATTTCCATATATAAGCACCCGTGGAGACCACGCGTTGCCATGCTGGGACAGTCGGCCTACCCAACCTGTCGGTCTTGAGGCCCGTCGTCACTTTATTTCCTCTTGTCTATATGAGACAGTCGAGCCTCGTCGTTGGTCACCTGGTAAGTGCCGGTGGCTTATCAAGGGTCTTTTGTTACCTTAAAGCCGACGACCTTAAAGAGCCCGTCTGCTTTACGTGTTGAAAACGTTCCCATCATAAGCTAACAGACTGAAAACGTTTTTCTCCTCCCATTTTTATAGTGAAGTTGTTCTACTCTAATCTGCGTGTGCTAATAAGTGAAACACAAGACTGAAAAATGAAGCCTTTTAAGTTTTAACTATTTCTTTTATTGGTTCTTTATAAAATAAGTCTAGAATGGAAACGCAATTTCTGGCTATATTGGACTTGGAACTCAGTTATTTCTCAAATGAAGATGAAACTCCTTTTTGATCAAATACAATAAATTGACACAAGAACTAAAAGAAACGATAGACAATTTTTGATACCTAGAGTTGATCATGACCGAGAGTTTGATTTAAAGATTTATAAACATGTACATAAACCTTCCAGCATCTTGTCTTACCTTTGATTGCAATAAAAGCATCTAAACAAATATGCTATGGATTTCAAGGCTAATGGATTCATCAAATTAGGCCTCAAAAACCGCTAACAAAAGAAAAGTATATCACCATGCTTTATGGCCAGCTATCTGAAGCAACAGGCAGGCATGCAAGTTCAAGCACTTATTATCAATAAATCTAGGAGACAAATTATTTTCTTCATAATTTTTATTTTTATTTTTTATAGAACTGTTGATATGACTAATTATTAGTAATACGTAATAAAAATAATGTTAGTGATAGACTCAAGTGAAAGTATTGTTACTTTCGTTCTTTGTTAAGTGCTAATGTGCTATGCACTACCTGAGGAATACTTAGGAGTTAGGACGGCCTGGATTCTAATTGAGGATAGGGTTGGAAGTATCTTCAAAAGATGACTCAGTAGCTCTGATGCTACTGGTTTAGTAGGCTTGAAGCTGGTTCAGTAGCTCTAAAGCTGTCTTTGGTTTTAACCATGCGAAATTGTAGATGATTTGTATGAAGTGAGTTTTGTTTGTTCTATTGGTTTGGGTGTATATGTTTCATCTTGTTCTGTTTAGAACATGCGTTGTACTTTGTTTCATGCTTGATGCCCTGATTTTAGGACTAGAAGATCCTTATTGTATCATTTGATTTCTGATGTAAAAAATCATTTGAATTATCAAAAAATATTTATATATATATATATATATATATATTGATTCAATCACAGCAAACCATATTTAAGTCCACAGAAAAAAGAATGATTTGAGGTTAGGCAAAGCTAGCACTTGGTGGCCCAGATGCCAATCCCATCAATTTCTCTTCCCAAATGACCCCGGATCCAAGAGTCCATTGCATTCAACATCCAAACCTAATTGGCCAGAAACATTTCCTTTTGGCTTTTCAATCAAAGCTGAAGTGAAAAAAAGAAAGGTCTAGTCCAGTCATACAGTAATTAATGTTGAAGTAGATTAGATGGCTTTAACTCCAAATTAACCATTCAAAAAAGGTAGTGATTGGCATGAGTAACTTTAAGTTATTTCATTCTTTACATACGCGGTTTCATTTGGTATCGAGCATCTAATAACAGGTCGGTTTAGCCCAAGGTATATCCTAGCCGCGTCAATCATGCGACACTTTTTAACCTATGTTCTGTTTTGGATGAACATTAGTTTTCTCAACTATGTTTTTTAACCTACGTTCTTTAAAATCTTCTCCCCTCTTTTTGTGTGTGTTAAAAATATTTAGTATTCTTAAAATAAATATAAAAAAATATATATATATATGGTGGGTAGACCTTTTCTCATTTATTAATGATATTGACTGAGTGAAGGGTTTTGTATTTTTAGTGATAATAGTCTACTAAAACTTTAGTAGTCTTGCTTCCTTTTATTAGAATGTATTTTTAGTGCTAATAATCAACTAAAATGTAGTCTTGCTTCCTTTTATTAGAAGAGTCAAAGTTTGAATCTTCATTCCGATAATTAAAACTGTTTCATATTCTATTAAAAACTTGTTGTGTTATTTTTTTTAATAATTTTTTTATTTAATAAAATAGATTTCAATGTATTACCAAACAAGAAACAATTTGGAATCCTCCTTTTTTTTTTTTTAAGGGAAGATAGAGGAGGAGGGGGAGAAAAAAAACACACATTTGTGTTTAAAAAAAAAAAAAAACAATTAATATCTATCATGGAGTGAAAGCCATTTTAAAACACATGCAAAACATTAAGTAGGGAAAGCTACCTGAAATTTCAAGCCCAAAGCATTCTTCAGTTGTCATGGGCTCTGCCACCTCTTGGGTCTTTCATCTTTCATCTATGCCCCCCCAAAGAAAATTTTGGAGATAAGAAAAGAAAATGAATAGTTAGGTTTTATCCAAAATCATACTGGAATTGAATGTTTTTCTTAAGCACGCTCAAGATGAAGTCTTCAAATATCATTTAGATGTATAATATGAATGATTAACAGACATTATTGTGCATATTTAAAACAATAAACGATGAGAATCAAGGAATAAAGTGAATAATAGCACCAAAGCAAACTTTACACCGATGTCTAAAAACTTTTATTTACACCCTCACCACCATCTATGATTCAGGTGAAAAAAAAAAAAAAAAACTTTGTTCACCAGAGACCATGAGCATAAAAACATGTAACAAGGTCCAAATAATTACAACCCAACTAAAAAAAAAAACAATTTAATAAAATCAAAATACCAAAACACTGTACTCAAAACTCATTCAGATTGACACTGAGTGTAACTCAACTCAAGCAAATCTTCCCAATCCACCACCTCCTCCTCCATTTCCTCCTCATAATCCTTACTTGTCATTTTCATCATCTCCAATATTGTCATTGCCTTCTCTCTCACACACTTGCTCCCTTCTTTCACCATCTTACTCAACACCTCCTCCATCTCAACTGCCTTTGCCAAAACCCTAAATCTCAACCCACCATGACTCAATCCATACAATACACTCAAACAACTCTCTTTGGTTGACTCAGAGTTCAACTGGGTCCCACCCAAAAACGTGACCAAACACTCAACCGCACCCGCATCCAACATTGCGGCCCGCCCATCCGAGCACCAAGCGAAGTTACCCAACACAAGCATTATTCGACCCGTCATATGACCCGGCTTAACCATACCCAATAGAACCGGGACCGACCCGAGTTTCACTAACCTGACCCTATTGCTCTTAACGAGTGAGAGGTGATAAAGCGCAATCACCGAGTCATGCCGAGTCCGCTCATTCTCTGACCTCAGCAAGTGCATCAACGGCTCTAAAGCACCCAACACACCAATCGCGGTCTTGTTGTCATCATCAAGGGCCAAACTGAAGAGTACACCAGAAGCATGTTCCTGCGCCTCAGGGAATCCCCCCTTCAAAACATTAATCAAGAGTGGGACCATTCCTGACCGTACGATCTTCACCTTGTTGATATCCTCCAAAGACAGATTCACCAACGCCGCGACCGTGTTCACTTGAATAGTTGAGTACCTGGACATGATCAAAGGTCGGAGGGCTGAGAGTAACCGAGGGGTACATAGGCGGACCCTACTGCTCTCTATGGACCGTGTGATCTGTCTCAACGAAATCACGGCACGTTCTATCTCAAACACCTGTGGGCTTTTGAGTTTCACCAACAACTCCTCCTCTTCTTCGTTGAAACCAGGGTTTAGGGTATCAGAGGAGGAGGACGAGGATGAGTTGTTGTTGTTGTTGTTGTTGTTGTAACTCGGGTGAATCGCGAGTTGGAGAGATGGGGTCGACTCGGCGGTCTCAACTGAGTCGACTGAGCTCGAGCAGGAGTGAGTTAACTCGGGGTCATTGAGATTCACTGTAGGGCTTTCTATAGCCCCTTGAACCAGGTTCTTCTCCGAGATTACGATCTGGGTATCTGGGTTTTTGTTCTCGATCTCCATTAATGCACGGACGAGGTTTTTAGCGTTGATGGGGTCGATGGGTTTTGGTGGGTCTACACAGTGAAACTTGCACCAGTTGAGAATGGCGGTTTTGAGAGCGAGGTTGGGGATTACAGAGGAGAAATCTGGTGTGGACGAGTCTTCTTCAAAAGTGGGAGTAAAGGATAGGGCTTTACAGGCTAAGACGCAAGCGTTTTCCAAGGTGTGGCCTGAGGTGACGATAACTGGTTCGGCCATGAGAGACCCAGAGATGGGACAGAGAAACTCGTTTGGAGGCTCTTTTGATTTTGGGTTTTGAGGTGGTGAAGATGAGGACCTGTTGAAGAGATGCGTCAACTTCCATTTGCGCCTGGAAGTCATAGTTGGAGTCTCTTTGATTCTGCCTTTCTCTGTGTCTTTTTCGAATCCCCAGTCTACTTTTTGGGGCTTGTGAGCCGCATACCTCATCACGGTCTCTTGAAACTCCATTTTCTGTGTCTGATGAGTTTTTTTTTTTTTTTACTGTCCCACAAGGACCGAAAGGTTTCGGTTTTGTACGTGTATGAATGAAGAAGCAGTAGTACGGAATATCAAGAAATGTTGCAGATAATGAAATTCCATTGGGTTTTTAGGAGAAGGGTGAGCTGGAAGAACAAAGATTGTGGCAGTTTGCCCAAGTGTTGATCTCCTAATGATGAGAGAAGGTACGCTGAAGAATATGGTTGTTTTGACTAGACTAGGTCTCTTTGAGAGTAAACATAGAAAGAGAGAGAGAGAGATATCAGAGAGTTTGTTGGGATAGTGAGAGAGAGAGCGAGAGTTAAAAGAGAATTTGTAGGGATTGTATATGACCAAAAATAATGATATGATTTGGTGTTGTTGTGGGTTGATCAATCATCATCAATTCCTGGTGAGATGCGTATGCCTTTTCTTTCGGAAATTAGGGCCAAAGATAACAGTAGCAGAGGCAGAGCGATGTTCCGAGAAGCTATAGGATTATTGTTGATTAATTCTTGCTTTTTTAGTACTATAGTATTGTTTATCCACTTGGGTTTGTCTCTCAGGTATTCACGTTAAGTGAAAAAAGAGAATGCCACCTCAATGTGTGTCTGTTTGCTTTTTAGGCCAAGTTATTAGGTTTCACTCAACTTGCAAAGCTAATTCAGTCCCCAGCTTTAAACCTGCAATAATGCTAATAATACGGAAAGATAGATAGAAACGTTTAACGGCAAATATTGAATAGAGATACTATCACTTTGATTAATGTATATTTGGATTTGAGGTGATGTTGACTCATTATACACTTCTATATTTTTGTTTTTATCGTTGAAAACCAATTACATAGTTTGATTTAACCATTTGTTTTGATCCCATATAAATCTTCTGGAATTCTAAGGTATTTTATCGATACAATTTTTTTAAATCTTAACTATTCTTTTATGATTTAAAGATCTAGATTCTGTCATGTCATAAAAGAATTGTTAGAATTTACAGAAATCTATTGGTAGAATATACTAGGAATTTTAGAGAATTTGAATCCTATTGTAACTTAGTTCGTTTGCCACGTTATCTAGCTTTTAACTTATTCAGTTTATGTTTAGTCAAACCTCAAATTTTCAAATATAATAATATTTTAATCTATTTTCAACAAAAATACATTAAACTAAAAACGAAATAAACTACTGTCTAACCTCAACGTATTCATTACCATATTGAGAGTAAATTTTTTGAACAGATACAGTACTATATTGAAAGTTTGGAATATCATAGTCTTTATAACTAAATCGAAAGCTATGAAAACAGTAGCAGGAGAATTATGATTGGATGGATCATAAACGATTTTGGTTCATGTGAATCTCAAGATTTCTCCTGGGGAACTTCTCAGGGTCATTATTCCTGTTGATATGGGGGGCTCATTTGCTAAAAGAAATTAAACAAGGTTACTCTAATCTGCACCAAAAATACTTTATTTCTCTTTCTAAATTAACAAGCATGTTTTCTCTAATCTGATCTACCAAATAGAAAGGTATATATAAAGAAGCAATATTATATCTATTATATTTTTCACAACTGTTAAAAAATTTAATAACAATTGAATTACTAAGTTTTTATTAATTTTTATCAGTTTTTATCTACGCCTATTTTGAGTTATCAAGTAATTATTAATTTTTATTTAGATTTATAATTGATATCACTTTATTATTTACTATTTACAGCTTATTATTTCAACATTTGTGAAATCAATAGTTGTGAGTCTAGACTTATTGATTAAAATTTTCTAGCATAATAGGAGTTTACTCTGTGACTCAACAGAGGTCTGAGTGAATGCTGATGTGTCATTTTTTTGACCATTCATTTGATACAAAGATCTTCGTAATGGGCCATTGTATGACAACCCTCTATGCTTTAGCTCACTATTAATCTGAAAGTTACAGAAAAGGAGCTCTTACTTCGCAGAACACACTTTTCTGTCCAATAATTTATGTTTTTGTGGGCTATTCTCATATTTGTTCTGACCACTTGGCATGGAGATATTCCAACTAATAAGTCACCAAGAATACCATACCACTACATTTTTTTTAATTAATTATTGAATCCTTAATAACTAAGTTTATGTAGTTGTTTCTCAAAAAAAAAAAAAGTTTATGTAGTTGATATGCATTGTACGAGTATTCTAGGCTGGATGATATCTCCTTTTCTTTTGTCTTTTTGGTTTTCTAATTTTCTTTTGGTTCAGAATAATTCCCTTTCTTTACCAAAGTGATTGATTCCATTTTGTTTCTCCACAGATGGCCCACCCATTCAAATCAAATGACAAAATAAGTAGATTCTCTTATTATATTTGGGGAGAAGTCCAAATTGTGTCGTACAAAATTGTTCAATTTTGCTGTGAGCCTTTAGAACCATGAGAGAGTCCCATTCCATAAGCTCTTTTGGCCCTCAAAACGACCTATCGTTTCTGCTAAAACCTTAATTTATTTTCTAGGAGCAATGATATAGTTTTTTTTAATCCTATTTTTCACTGCTAAATTGTGTTTAGTGCAATATTTCTTTCATATGACATATTTTCGATACCACTTTTATTATATGTCAATCACATCATATGTCATAAGATCTATTGATTTTTCTAAAAGATAAAGTCACACTTAAAATGCAATTTATAGCCTTATATATATAACACAGTACCAGTGTAACACAGGTCCACAGTAACAGAGAGCTAAAAACAAAGCTCAGAAAATCTTCAAAATGGCAATTCCTCCTAAATAAATACTGAAAAAAATTATCAAATTCTCTCCAATTCTTGGGAAGAAATCCATAATATTTTAACACAAATTATTATTTTTCTGCTTTGGTTTGGCTTATAAAAATAAAAATTATCTGAACATTTCACGTGCAGCTTGTGATAATATAAAAAAAAATCATAGCAAAGACGGGCCAATGTGATTAAGCACTTTTAGGCCGTAAAAGCAATAAAAAGGGACGTACCAATTTTTATATGCATGAGACTGAGATCTAGTATGTCGCTGGCAGTCTGGCATGGAACCCAACAGAGGCCCATTTCGCAACAAGTCATACACCAAGAATTATTCTTCTTCTTTTTCTTTTTAGGCTGAACCTTGAATTATGCTTTTTAATTCTTTAGTAAAAGTGTCCAAAAATAGCATCTGGAAAGATCCTGGAAGCAATCTATTTCTACAATATTAATTTAATATTTTTGGCTATATATATATATATATATATATATTTTTTTTGAGATAGGCTATATAGTATATATTGTTAAAGGTAATAGATATTGATGTGGGCCATGTGGGCCATTTTGGACATGAGTCAGGTCAGGTGTCTCTCACCTATTTTCCTAGCAGTGTTGGTTGCTTATTGGGCCACATTAAACTAAACAAATATGGACAGATTGGGCCTTGAAGTGTTCAAAGTGCCCTCCAAATTATCTCTTTGAGCTTTTCTTCTTTTTTTTTCTTTTTTTTTTTCTTTTTTTTTTTTAAATAACGGTCGATGTTTTGTGATTGGGCCAGTTTGACCCGGCTCATAACTTATGATCCATGAAGCGTCCACATGGGTTCTCTGAAAAGATTTTGGGTGAATGGTCCTTGATGCTCTGAAATGATTTTGGCAAGATAGAAGAGTTTTTACCATCAATACAAAAATATACATTAATCATGGCTGAAGAAGAAGAATCGGCTGGAGAAGAAAGGCCAAAGGGAAGGAGATATTTTCTCTCTCTGATGAGAATGTGAAAAATGAATGGTGGAGGAAGTAAAATTACGGAGTTCTAAAACGTGGTTTGGCCTTTAAATTAAGTTTTTATTTTATTAAAATTTAATGATAAGCTTTTACTAAAGAAACTGATAAGTATGTTTTTAAGGAAAATTAATTATAATTTACGACTAATAATTTCTTAGATTAAGATTAGATATTTAAAAAAAAAAATAGAAAAGGATAATAAAAAGTTAATGAATATTAATAATTAAAAAATAAAAACTAGACAACAATTAAGAATCTTTTAGGAAAAATTAATGAATAAATTCATTCCAAATTACATAGATTTGATCGATTTTAAATTACATATATTTAAATGACTTGTACAAGACTAACATAGATTTATAAAGACCAACAAATAAATAATACAAATGTGAAAATTAAAATTAGAATTTAATATATATAAAAAAGTTGATGTAGGGAGAATTTTTGTTCAACCCCGCAATCTATTTGTCCGCTTTAGAGGGCAGGCCACAGGCATGCTTAGAGTGCAACGTTCTGAGCTTCTATCCCCTGCACGGCTTTGTCCTCTTGGCGAGTGTAGAAGGCATGCTTAGGCACTTTGTGCTTTGCAACGTTCGTCCCACATCGCTTAGAGAAGCGCCACCCCTATGCCTTATAAGCATGAGCTTAAGGCATAAGGGACAAACAGATTGCGGGGTTGAACAAAAATTATCCCTACAGTTGAAAATTTAAAAAATATTACCGTTGGAAGATTTAAAAAATATAGTTGTTGGGAATGAATAAATGAAGATTGAAAAATAATAAAAGAGAATTTTTTGAGAAAAAAAGATAGAATAAAAGAGAATTAAAAAATGAATGAAGAAATAATATATAAATTAGTAGGTAAAAGCTGAAAGTAACTATTTGTTAAAGATGCTCTAAATTAGTTAATTAAAAAAATAAAGGGGTCTTAGTACAACCTCAAAGTTTAGAGGTCTAAGAGCATTCGCATCCGGTATTTACAAAAAAATCTATTTTACCATCTCAAAACTCACTTTATCATTTATACCATACCATTTTTCAACACTTCCAACATTCCAACTTTTATTTTCCTATTCTACTCATTAAAATAATATATCTATCCAATAAAATAATATATTCCCAAACTATATCTATTCTCTCCCATCTCTCTCCTCTCTCTAATTTTTACCTCTCTTCCACTGAAACCAAACCTGGCAGAAATCATCGTCCAAAAACCACCTGAAGAAATCCAAACACAGCAAACCCAAACAAAACCCATGACAAACCCACTACCCAACACCAATCTCCACACCACACCCAAACACCAATCACCCACGCCGATCCGAACCCACACAAATGTCGATCACCCACCCAAACACCGATCACCCACCCAAACATTGATCACCCATGCCGATTCGAACCCACGGCAATCACCCACCACACTGATCTACAACGAGAGAGAGAAGAGAAATAATGAGTGGGTGGTGGTTTGGCATGGCCGGTGATAGTGGGTCAGGCCATGTTGTGGTGGCTATGGAGTTTTGAGTCTGAAGAGAAGGAGTGAGTAAGGACTGAAAGAAGAGAGAAAATCAGAGATTGAGAGACAAAAAGAGAGATGTGAGACAGAGAGAAGAATTGGTAGAATAAAATATTAGCATTTTGTTTTAGAATTGTGCTACCGTGCAATTCTAAAGGTAGAATTGCTAGGGATGGCAATTTAGATCCGACCCGCAGATACCCGACCCGGCCCGATAAAGAATAAGGTCGGGTATGGGTTTAAAAAAAAAACCCGAAGCGGGTTTGGGTAGAGTCCAGGTTTTATCAAAAAAACCTGAAACCCGACCCGGTTATATATATATATATAATTACTAAATTACCCTCACATATATATAGTTAAAAACCCTAAACTTTTCTATTCCTCTCCTCATTTCAGCTCACACCTCCACCTCTCCCTCTTCATCTCTCAGCTCTCTCACACACACGGCCACTAGCCCACAAGCGGACTGAGCAGTCAAGCACAGGCACAGTCCTCTGCCCCTCTCATCTTTCTCACGCCACCGCCGCACAGGCTTTACCCCACGCCGCTGCCGCACAGGCTCTCTACTCTCTCAACTCCATTTCGTCCTCACTGTCGCCGATCTCACATTGTTGCACAATCCTCTGCCCCTCTCATCTTTCTTGCCCATGGCCACAACTACAAGCGTGACACGGCCTCACTCCACCTCATTCTCCATTTTTTTTTCTGGGTTCAATTCGCCTCAATCATGCGAGTTTGTGTTTGTGTTTGTGTTTATGATTTCTGAAAGGGAAAAATGAAAATCAGAAATTTGAAATTTGTGTTTGGTTTGTGATTTTGAAAGGGAAAATCGTAGATCTGAAATCTGTGTTTGTGATTTCTGTGTTTATGTTTGTGATTGTGTTTGGATTTGTGTTTGTGTTTGTGATTTTGAGCCGAAAAATCATAAATCAAAATTTTTGTTTCTGATTTTGGGCTGGGCTGGTCATGAGGGACAGGACCCGTGGGACCCGACGGGGGCGGGTCCGGGTCCCCAAAAAAAATCCGTTTAGTAAACGGGCCGGGTCCAGGCCACGGGTCTTGGTCTGCGAGTCGGGTCCGGGTATGAAAAAACCCAGCCCAAACCCGACCTGTTGCCATTCCTAAGAATTGCATTGTAGCACAATTGCAAAAAAAATTGCAATAGTTGAGTTTTGTAATTACGGATGAAGTATGATTTTTGTGTGAAAATGGTAAAATTGCTCTAGATATGGCATCTAGCATGCTCACTACGGATGCTCTAAATAAGCTTTTATTTTCTCTCGTTTATCCTAAAAAAAAAAAACCTTTTATTTTTCTTTTTTCTTTTTAAAAAATATATTATTTTTCTATTATTATATAAAGACATAAATACAGGTTAAATATGTACCATACGAATTACGATATATATACACCACCCTGTGACGACACGGCATACCCTCGTATTTAAGGCTGCTGCTAATTCCGCGTAGACACGTTGGACCAACCGACCAAGGTTTTCAAATCCCGTAAACAATTGGAATCCCAAGTCAGATTGGAGGTGTCCTTCTACCCAAGCCAACTCCATACCTATAAAAACAGCCCCGCTCTCCTTATTTTGTTCAAACATCTTTAAAAGTTTAAACAAAGCAAAGGAGAATTCCACAGCCAGAAGAAAAATTCAGAGGAGAAACAAATAATAACACAGGAAGCATGGGAGGAGGAACAGAAGCTTTTCCTGATTTGGGTCGACATTGCCAAAACCCAGATTGCAATCAACTCGATTTTCTACCTTTCAAATGCGACTGTTGTCAAAAGGTATACACTTTTTCATCCATAGCTTCCTCTATTTCATGATTTTTCGTTATAAAGTTGTGGCCTTTTTGGTTTGGTCTTAAATAATATATAGAATCATTGTTGTTGATGTGTATGTTTTTGTGAATATGTAGGTGTTTTGTGTGGAACATAGATCTTATAAGGCCCACGAGTGTCCAAAATCCGACCATAATAGCAGAAAGGTTGTTGTTTGTGAGATTTGTTCGATGTCTATTGAGACAACAGGACGAGATGGCAAGGACGAGAAGGCTATGTTGGAGAAGCATGAGAAGTCTGGTAATTGTGACCCCAAGATGAAGAAGAAACCAACGTGTCCTGTTAGGCGGTGCAAGGAGATTCTGACCTTTTCGAATACAAGTACGTGCAAGACTTGCCAATTGAAGGTGTGCTTGAAGCATCGATTCCCGGCTGACCATGTGTGCAAAAAGGCAGCAGCAGCGGCTACTGTGGTGGAGGGTAAGGGAAGATGGAATGATAGGTTTTTGGCTGCTATGGCTTCGAGGAATGGAAAAGATTGTGGAAGCAAGAGTGGACATGGTTCTGCGTCTACTCCCAGTACACCTTCATCTGTTAAAGCATGTTGATAAGGATCGTATACATGTGTTTTAGATTTAGTTTTACAATTCATTGTAGGAAAATTATTTTGATAAAGATTATCTGACAGAATGTTGGTAATTGATTGTGTGCTTTCAATGATCTTAATCATCTCTCCAATCCAGCTAGTTAATTAAGCATCACATTCACCAGTCAATATCACAATTGCATAGAACTCATGTTTTTTGCCATGTTTACAGCATAGTGGAGTTGTATTGGGTGAATTTATACTCCCAAAGGTCTCAACAAATTTTAACAAAATTTGCACCTGTGAACCTATGTTTCCGGCCAAGCATGCAGATATTATCATATTGACCTCCTCACCTATGCAACATCCTATAGATTGAATATGCTTTCGGGTTGGTTTGGATTAGCTCTTAGCTTTCAGCCTTTTAAACTATTTGCTTGTGTACAGTTTTTTTTTTTTTTTTTTAATCTCACTCATAAAAGTACAATTATACTTTTGCCAAGTTTCAATAAAAAGATCATCCAAACACAAACGAATCATTCCAAATCAATATGCAAAATGAGAATAAAAATTATCTTGATTAAACAAATAGTTAGATGTTTCACTAGCTCATCCGTCCATATCCCATTACATATATAAACCGTTCCATTTTTTTCTCCAAGACAGATTTCAGGTTCTTGAAAAGCAACACACTCATATCTCCACCTAAAAAATACTTACACTCCCCATGCTTGTCTGTATTTACTAGCTATAAGTAACAGATGTAACAAATAAACTCCAAAGTGCAGCCATTAAAAGTTTGCAGCTATGGTTGTTCTCGTCTGGAATGAGGCCACAGAGCAAGAAGAATCTTCTTTCTCGGTCCCTGCATGTCAAACAGCTTTTGTGAGAACAGATTAATTGTTTTCCATTGGACATCTATACATGAAATGAAGATGATATACAAGTCAGTTCAAGGTGATTGGCCAGTAAAGGGGCCTTTCAGCTGCAGTCAGTAGTCCGTATTTACACTGAGATGAACTTATTTCCATACAATTTATTGGGCTCACATTAGACTAAAAGAATTTTGAACAGCCCCTACGTGATAATGTTTCTTTTAGCTGCAGTCAGTACTCAGTATTTACACCAAGCTGAACTTATTTCCATACATATCATCAGGCTCAAAGAAGACTGCAAGAATTGTGAACATCCAACATGAACCGGGAAAAAAAAAACCCCTCGAGGTAGAATAAGAAAATCATGATAACATAAATAAGCAACACAGAGGGGGTTCAAGCCTGTAGCTTATTTGATGCTTTGACATTATTGAAAGGTACCAATAAAGTGACTTTTTCACAGCAAAACAAAATTAAACAGTTATCAAATTTTAAGAGTGAAAGCACGGTACCATTGGTATCCCCATATCTTTGAGGTCCTTATCACCCATCTGCTTCAATGCAGTCATGTCCACCTATGATCAGATGAACCAAGTATTAAATGATTTTTGTTTATGCATATCCCAGTCACCACTCTGTACAGACTACAGACTGATATTGCTATTGCTCGAAACATAAACCATCACAACAAATCTATCTTGCTCTCTCAGAAATCACATCACTGGCTTATACTTTCCATTCAAAATATGGGAAGGTCAAACATTCACCACAGAAATACTTATCCTCAGGAAATTTTTCTTTCAAAAGATTGGATAGATGCAGGTTACTTACCTCTTCAGCCCGGAAATGAATGCTATATTTCCCCAAACCAAGCGATTGCAACAGGCTAGGGACAGTGTGAGATTCCTCCACCTTTTAAAATTCCATTCAACAGAGCATGATTAATACATAACATTAGATGACCAACAGCAATTATACACAACCATTAATCTAGATAACCTCACAAACACAAACCAAATCCTCTTAAATTTAGCTAAAACAGTGCAGCAGGGGGAAAAAATCATACTGAATGAAAACTTTTCTGCCCAATGCCACTTATTGGTGTAAGCTGCATAACTAGCTCTGAAGTATCAGGACCTTTGACAGTTAAAGGTCCTGTTGGCCTAGAAGCACCATCATTGCTTAAAAACCATCTAGTTCTTGAATTATCAGCTGCCCTTAGCGATGGTACTTGGTGCAGCTCATTGAAATTTCTTTGTGGTGAGAGTCCCCTAGAAGATTTCAGATTTCTATTTGGGGATCTAGGTCGTTCTGTGGCTGACGTTCGCCACAAAAAAGTACGTCCTTGTAATTCAGACCTTTGCTGCTGCATGTTATGCCTTGCAGGCTGAATAGTTTTTGACAACTTTTGACTTTGGTCCATCTTTCTTCTCTCTTCAAAAACCCTTGGAATTCGCTTCATCTTTCTATTGTTTATCAGTTTCAAACGCAGATCATTTGGATTCATCCGGGAATCTTCACATGAATCAGGGCATCAGAGTTAGGGCAGTGAAACATATAAAGAACTAGAAACGATATAAAAAGCTTATATAATAAAAGATAAGTATTCACCATTCACTCCAATGTCACTGCGACCCCGATTGATACCATTACTTTGCTGCCTGTAAATGACATACACCCATCAATATTAAACTAAAAACATTTTTTGTAACAACTGAATCAGAAACATGGACAACTAATTCTCTGAATACCATAAACCAATCCATGAGCCCCTGTTTTAAATGAAATTAGGTTTCCATGAACAATAAGACAGGAATCAAAATGTTCAAGGAATTTTCATCACTTTAAAACTCATTAGAATTTCAAAGAAAACACTGCCCTAGACCACCTTGACCCTGGTGGTGCTTTTGGAAAAGAAGCTGGCAAGAATGCCACTAAACTCACCCCCTGCTATAACCAAGGTTTAAACTCCTTTCTCTTCTATCTAATTTTGCAGCAACTGAATAAAGCATAAAGCTTCTCCTATTTTTCCTCAGTAATCATGAAAGGTATTTAATTGTCTCAACAGCCTATATGGTCCTAGCATAATGGTAACCTGAAATCCCTAAAACCATCAATCTAGACCATCATAAAATACTGGCAAATTATACTCAATCAGTTTAAATTCACAAAGCAACTAAACAACACGCACCGCTTGTTCGTGGACCAAAAACCATTGGCATTACTCCTATATCTCTCTTCCCTGGACCATTTGCTTCCATTAGTATTAGGATGTGCGTGGGCATAGCCTGATCTATTTCCTTGCCCCTTTACTACCTGCAAAAGAATTGAACCACACAAACATTGAATCAACAAAACAACACACAGAACGCAAATACAAATGAACTAAACTAAATCTAATCATCAAAACAAGTTACTTCTCTAAAACCCAAATCCAACAACTCGCCCACCAATTCACACAAGCAACAAAATTAGTTACTTCCCCAAAACCTGTATCCGAAAACTCACCAATCAGTTCACATGGTCCGACAAGCAAAGCTCAACTTAACCAACAAAATTAGTTACTTATAAAACAAACCCGAGTCCCAAATTCACCAAATCAATTCACACATTCAATGAGTTAAACTCAATTTAACCAAAAAAAACCCAGTTCCTTCTCCAAAACCCAAATCCGAAAACTAGTCAATCAATACAAGCAGGCACAAAAAAGGGTATGCAGAATTAGGATCACGCAACAAAACAAACAACTCAAACAAACCCAACAAGCTCCAAGTTAAATTATCACCAAAATAACCAACCCCACAGCTTTAGCTTATCAAATCACCCACTTTATTCTTAAATTGCCAACCCCAAAAGCAAGCTTTCTTGCTTTCCCAGCTACCAAACAGACAAAAAAAATCATTAAACTAACTCAGAAAAAACCAAAAACAAAAGAACATGTATGTTAAGCATGTGTGTACCTGACCACCAGAGCGGCCGAGAGTGATGGTGACACGTGGCTTGGACATTGTAGGAGACTTGAGAAGTGAAAGAGGAAGATGGAAGCTTTGAAGATATTTAAGAGAGAGCTAAGTAGGTGGCTGACATTTTCAAAATTTTTTTTTTTTTTTTTGGGGAACCCTAATTTCCGAGATATTTCCAAGCAAAGAAGAAGAAGAAGATGCGAAAGAGAATGGTGGGAACGGCAGAAATTTTCTTTGTGAAGAAGAATAAGAATGTTAGTCTTGAGGGTGACGTGGGTCAATCAGACAAGTCAATGTAATGTGTCGCGAGGCTCTCGCATCTCCAATGTACTAATAAATCAACAAAATTGGTATATGGTTAATTAGTTACATTTACATGTACTAACATATTGTTAAATTCAATTCTTTCCATTATTTATTCCATTAGTAAATATGAGGTTAAGTTGTGGGTTTTAGTTATTAGTTCAGTTGGTAAAATTTTTAATGGTTGAAAAATAGATTTGAAATTCAATTTCCGTCTATACTAAAAATCAATTGGTAGTATTCAATTACTATTTTGGTTTTTTTTTTAAATGATTTTTAATCGTTTTTAATAAAATAATTTCTAAAAAATAAAAGAATTAAACTATTTATATTTTTTGAAGAAAAATTCTTAGTTTACATTATACTTGTAATATAAGATTTACGTTGTAGACTAAACAAATGTGTAAAATCTTACATTGATAGTACAATATAAACTTATAATTACCCTTATTTGAAATATAAATAGAACTAATTTAATTACATCACTTTCTAAAATTATTATTGAGAATTTGTTGTTATAGAACCAAGTCAAATTGTGAAGAGTAAATATATATATATATATATATTTATAGCACTCAAAATAATCATTAAATGGTTCAAAATGTACAACTTTCTTATTCAAAATATAGCACTCAAATTAGTTACTAAATTTTGTTTCTTTCAAATATAAAATAAACCTAAACTAGCTCTTGATGTGGGTTAAGCCATAGTTCGATTTCAGCCCCATTTAAGGATCTAATGGTTGCATACACCGGAACATATGTGGATTTGAAATGTAAATTTTAAGGAGCCAAAGTGGATTTATGGCCACTCCCTCATTTGGGTTAAACAATAACCTGATTTAAACTGCACCTAAGGATCTAGTGGTTGCATGCACTAGAATACAATAATCCTTGAATTGAATGAATTTATGTCATTGCTCTGGGTAAGTTCGAACTTACGACACACCCTACAGCCTACGCCATAGAAAAAAGATATGGTGTAATAGACATTTGTAATGCCTCCACCCCCATGTGACAGGGGTGTTACATATGCTTATTGCACCACATACCCCCTCTGCACCAAGACTCTAATAATTAAGCCACAGGCCATAATGTTATTTGTGTTCTAATTTGATCATGACATTACCGTTTACCTATAATATAGTTCAAAGTCAATTGTTCATTTGTTGGATTAATTGCTCAATTTCTACTTTGTTAGTCAATTATGATATGCTGCCTTTTCCTTATGAGAACCCTCCAATGAGAAGAGATCCAATTGATGTGCTATAACCATGCAAATATTATGGCCAAAAATGATTGATACTATGTTCTTATTTAAGAAAAGTTCGTAAATACGTTTTGAGGATTATCATTGCATTCATATAGAACAAAAGTCTTTAGTGGAGTATAAATAGACAGGCACCAGGGCCCCCTAAATAATTCATTATTGCTGTGGTAATACCAATAAGATAAGAATATCGTATAACTAATGCAAGTCAAGGTCCTAGCTATGGTAAAGAAAAAGTGTCCCAAGGAACAGAAAGAAATTAGTATTTATCTTTTGATATGAACCCAACTATTCTTTTCTTGCGGAGGTCATAATAGAGAACCAGCGATTGCCTTGTTGGTGGGGTTGACGTTAAATGTCTACACTTCGGGGCCCCCAGCATTCCATTTTAAGTTCTCTCTTTCACATTTATGGCACTGAGAACTATAGAGAACTATGCAAATTAAAAGTACATAATAGGAAATAGGAAAAGCCAGATATGGATCCTGATTAGGATACAAATATACATACAATGATGATTATTTTCTGCCTAATACAGGTAATTGACTGCTTAAACAAGTAATTATGATACACTAAACCATGTTATATATTTGCTGTTGTTGCTCTGATCTCGTCCAAGGAGATAGCCTGCAATGGCAAAACAAAGTCGGATTTGTACCAAAGAAAAACAATTCTAGTTAGAACATGTATAATTATAACCATGATAATTAGAAGAAACTTAGTAGTAGTAATAGTTGCAGTTATTGCAAGATGATGATGATGATGATGATGGTGAAATAAGCAAAAAAAATGTCTGTCTGTGAGTGCAGGTGCACTAGTGAATGCATGTCAAAAAATGACGCAACTGTCTAATATTGGAGTCTTGGTTTTGAAAATTTTGATGGCAATCCAGCATCATAAACAAGCTTCAACATGTTAAGTCCAACCTATGAAAAGAGCTTAATATCCTCCACCTTTTGATATAATGAGTATCATATCAAAGTAAATCTAGTGAAACAAAAAAACCGTGTAAACAATTACCTGTTCCTTGCCAGCAAAATCATTGTCAGGAGTAAGAAAGAGCATGCAGTGGCATTCCTTCCTGCCAAGGGCAACTTAAGATTAATTTGAAAGGCCAAATTTACACACAAAAATAACTAAATAAGTAATTGAAGAAAATGATGATCTGCAATTGCTTGCAAGTTCACATATTAGACTTCCTGCCAAGGGCAATCTTATGATTAATTTGAAAGATCAAATTTACAAATATGAAAATTAGTAATTGAAGAAAATGATGATCTATCTTCAAGAAAAGAAAATGATGATCTGCAATTGCTTGCAAGTTCACATTTTTAAGATTTAGATGGGTAGATAAGCTTACAATTCTCAAGCCATGTTCAAGAAAAAGTAACTTCTACCTCTAATAGCATAATATTTTAACAATATATATATATATATATATATATATATTTGGGGGGGATAAGTTAAACAAATACCTATTCCTTAGATTACAGAATGCAAATTTTCAAGCAATCATCCAATTTCTTGAAGAACATATTATAGAGATCAATATAGAGTTCAAAATGTTTATAAACAACATATGAGCCATGGCTTAGGCAAAATATATATTCTGACATTAACAAATCTTGATGCCATCAATATACTTTTATCATTTTGACAAAGAGAACCAAGATACAAATTATTGTATGACTTCCAGAATGCAATACTGATATCTCACCCATGCATAACGTTCAAATGACATTAAAATTAGTCAGTATTAAATTTTACTTGAAGCAAATCTACATTTCAATAAGATTTAACAAAGTCCCAATACATGCTGCCACCCATATCCTGAATTGGAACAGCTAATTAATATTCTCAATGGATATCCCTGTGGCCTCTAAATAGAATTTCAACAACAACAATTTTTTTTACTTGAAACTTTGTCCCTTTCTCTCACGTAACTCTTCCAACTAATTTACTGTGCCCAACCTTGCACTGGCTATGAACTGTTACTGATACCAATAGAATTTAAACTGGTAGGACTTTTGCAAAGGATTCAACTGAAATTAACATCTGCTCCAAACTCATATTATCTATGTACTGTCTTGCTATTTAATCTAAGGGTCTGTAAGATAACTGGAGGACATTATCTTCCATTGTTAGCTCAATTGGCATCCATATTCTGTTTCTTAACAGTGCAAATGGTTTCTTTTTTTGGCACAAAAGGAAACAACCCTAGACAACTTTTTGTTATATAGCATTACCTGCCTACCTCTAACTCCATGCAATTGAATTTCTATAGAATCTAACCATTCTTGTAGCTAGAATAATCTAAACTCCACACCATAAGGCGGGGGAGACTTTGAGCTAAACTAAGGTGAATCATCTGAACTTATAAAAAAAAAAAAGTTGAATCTTCTGTACTTGTAAATCTTATGCCCTCTCTAATGGTTTTATATCTAGTGTGTGTGTGTTTATATACACATACAATATCAATCTCTTTTCTTAAATTTTAAATCCTATAATATGCTTTATATTAGTTAAAAAAGAAAACACAAAAAATATTTCTACTTCTTTTGGAACTATATCATCATTTACCAAAATTAAATGGTCCCTCTATTTCAAAATAATATTCCAACTTAAAAATACATAACTTTTAAGGAAAAGTAATAAAAAAAACCTCTTACCTACCCCAGTATTTTAATTCTCCAACATTATCCCTTACATTTATTTTGAAAGTGAAAACGCAATCATTTTTTTTGTTTTTTTTTTTTTTTTTTGGTAATAAATACAATTGAAAAAGGCTATTATTTATAGGAAGTGTAAAAAATTATTCTACACCTTTTTGACAATGAACTATTACTTAGATACAGCCAAAAAACAGGAAGTATAGACAATTATTGAGAGACAAAGGGAGAAATTTTTCTGCCATCACTGACTAAAAGTTCAAGTTTGACTTATGACTGAACCACGAAACTAATTCAATTTCATAATTCCAATAATGAAAAGACTAAAATATATCAACATCAATCCTACATAGCCATTAAGTGCTTATATTTCATAACAAGCACAGTCAAGACATTGCAAAGCATGATTTTGATTTCCTTGATAGAAGCTTAGCAACAACAAGCAATCATCCTTGAAAACACAGGACATTTACCTTTAAGTTCATCAACTTGAGTACCAACAATCTTAAGCTTATAAGGACTACAACTATGTTAAAATCCAACTACAACATTCAAATGCGTGCATATGTCAATTTGTTGCATATCATCTTGAAATAATAAATATATATTTACCTTTCTCTCATAGGAACACATGGACAGTTCCAAAACCCCTGACCAACCTCGGCAGGTTTGTCATCATAATGTCTGAAACAGAATACGTGCATACTTGGATTATGAAATGAATGAATATAAATTCATATTGACCTTAAAAACCAGTTAGAGATCCACTGGAAGTATATCACATACAGAAAAATATCTGGTTAAAAACAAGAGTCAAAGAGAAAATATTTACCGACAAGGGCAAAGTGGTGCACCCAATGAATCTTTATGGTCAGCCAATCCCTGTTCAAATTTGAAGATAAGTTTCTTTTAAATATGTTACTACTAAATGGTTTTCAACAAATAAAGGTAGATGCAATGGAAAGACTGAAACAAAGAAAAGTAACCAACAACAAAATGAGTTCAACATTTAAAAATCAGATTGGAAATGACATTTTTCATATTTAATCATCTGCATTCTTATCAAGTGCATCCCTAAATTTAAGAAAGATCTGGTTTCACTATCCATGAGAACAGTTTGCAACAGTGCATCAATGTCTATTACCTGTATATTTCTGATCTTTTGAGAGAGTCAATTTCTAGATTTTGCACAAAATTTACATTGAATGGTACAAACAGCTAAATTTGAAATAGAACATCATTTCAGTGATAGATATGATGTTGATAAGTAAATAATTTCATTGCAAAAACTTAGATAGTGCTACAAAACACAGACTGTATACAAAATTAGAGGCACAAAAAGAAACGAAAAATAAAAACAAATAAACAAAGTGAAAAACAAACGGGAACAGCTAAGAGAAGCTCAAGGAGTCTGAAAATTCTAGAAGCCCCTCGATAGAAAAGGAAAAAGAGGACATAGTCCACTCATATAAGGATTTTAGAGGTATTTCAACTTCATCATGCTGACTTCCTGACCCTTAATCAAAGCACCTGGATCCCATTCTTTCTAGACACCACATGAGACACAAAGGAAAAACTGACCATATCCCCCCAATGCATCTCACCAATGATGTTATGCTTGTGTGTTTAAGAAGTCACCATGCCTACATTATCATTCAAAATTATTTGATAGAACTCACAAGTTGGAATGTGAAGGGCCATCAGATTTAAGGGAAACCAATTTAAAACAGAAGGCAAACACACTAAACTCCCAAGAATGGGAGGATCACCCTTACCGACAAGCAAAAAATAATTCAGTGCTCCAACATGAATATGCTACACCTAATAATTAGAGAGCATATTCAGGGATGGGCCATAAGAAGTTGCGACCAGTCATCCAAGCAAAATACTAGAACAAGCTATGTTTTAGAACCCTCTTACCAAAGTGGTGCAGACACAAGATACAAGGTTACAATCACGCATGCTTATGGACCACAATGCAAGAAGAAGACGGCCCCACTATTGACCTCATGGATGGAGCCTGTTAGCAGTTGGGCCTAAGACCTAATCATTTACTTTCTAGGATTGAAAGTAATTGGTTAACATTATCTCTTTTTCTCCTTGGTTTAGGAATTTCATTCATTTTCTTTCCTGGGTAGCAGAATAATAAATACATTTATTCCACAAAGGTTACTGAAGGCTGGATCTCTTGAATGCCATCAAGAAGCAGATTATTCAAGGTAAATCCATATATAGAGTGCCATATGCTGGAGGTGTGCAGTCTTTTCCACAAAAAGGTATTTGGAGGGTTAAGTAGCTTGTTTCTTACATGGACAGCAGCCTTAGGGAAAATTCTAACGATAGACAACTATCAAAGAAGAAACGTACTTGTTGTGGAACCATACTGTATGTGCAAGAAGATGGAGAATCATTTGAACATTACTTCTAAATTGCGATATTACAAGAGAATTACGGTCTCTAGTGCTATGTTTATTTGGGTTGCAGTGACTCCTGCCTAGTGGGGTGATTGATTTGTTGGATTTTTGGAAGGGAGGCTTTCTAGAGTCTAGACATTGGAATGGTAATATTTGGAATGTGATCCACTTGTGGCTTGTGCTATGTGGACCATTTGGATAGAAAGCAATAGCCGTACATTTGAAGGAATAGAACGAGCCACGATGGATCTTAATATGATCTTATTACATGCCTTCTATGATAGGATGGCTACTTTATGTGGTCATCCAATCTATAATTTACTAGAGTTTCTTGATTTTTGTAAGTTTAGTTGATTTGTGTTGCCTTCCAAGTACACAACCTATGTGCTTGGATATGCTTTTTCTATACTTCTAATAAAATTTCTTACTTTTAATATAATTGGTTACAATTGTTCCCTTGCCAGGATAATAAGTTTGGAACAACAAAAAGACTTAGGGATAATTTATTACCAGTTGACGGGACAGAACACAATATATAAAAGAATTCTTGGATAAAGGTTTGAAACCAAATGGGTATATGAGAGGCTATCCATTTTTGGACCTTGGTAGACATTTGGTGCCTCACTTCTTAAAGATCAACTCAGCCTGATAACCAGTTCTTACTATAAAGAACCTCGGTAATGTGCATAAGTGCACTACGTTCATAAAAATAAATATGCACAGTAATAAAGCAACTTGACATGATAGACATCCGGGTGTAATCATCTTGCTTGTTTTACACGAGAGAATATTATACCTTAGTCTTGGCTCTGCCTGAGATTTAATTAGGTAGGACAGAAAGACAGAACCTCTATCTAAAGCTCAGAAGACAAAATTGAACATTAAAGCAAAAACAGATTTGACACTCAATGGCCAGTGGTAAGGTAACTAGAAAACAAATGTTAATGACCAACAGGATATCAGAATTCACAAAGCTAAGGAAAATCCTTCTCTCATAAATTTTTGATGCTATTCATCAGATGTAATATGCTTTAATCTAAAGTATAAAGTAAATCTTATTGCAGTTCACACTATAATTCAAAATTGCAAAGCCCTTAAACTATATTCTGATTGGCTGAATTTGACACTCAACTCACACCGGTGCAAGATGATTCCATGCCCAAAACCATGTCAAGTCATATAACACAGGGGTGCAGTTACAAAGCTGAAACAAGTATCATAGTGTTGTAGGATGCTGTCACAGTTTCATTTTAGAATATTTTTGCCCCAGCATGGAACATTTCTGGTGCTTAAAAAAATAAATATGAAGGAAGAATGTAGCTGCAATGGGGGTGAAACTCACAAACTGCATTGGGGAGAAACTCATAAGCACTAGAGCAGTATGTTATCAAGACCACACAACTGTGCTTATGGGGTGTCAAATTAGAAAATAAACATATGTTTACTAACCAACAAAACACTACCATTTATAGATACTAAGGTCAGGAAACTTAAAATCAAGGAAGCACAAACATGGACGCAGGTACGGGTAAGACACAGTGACACGAGCAATTTCTGAAAAATTAGAACATAACACGGCCGGTATGACACCAGTACAATATGGGTACGACACCTTAAATGAAGTGTTTGTGCTTCTTGGTTAAAATACCTACCCAAGTTCCCCACTTAATATAGCTCTTTACCCCAAGACTCTCAAACAAATTATTATTATTGTTATTATATGCTGATGAGGAATGTCAAATATTATATTTAAGCGAAGAATTCCAATATGCAAAGGGAAAACAAATACATGAATTCAATATTCATCATCAAAATACTGTGGCAAATACAATCCACAGACAATATGTACCTTGATAACAACAGAAGTCACTCCCTTGTCCACACAGAAGTATGTTCCTGACTTGCGAGCATACTGCTCGGAGAACTTCCTCATTATCTCAATAGACTTCTCCGAGGGGTCCACTGAAAGAACAACCCAATTCAAATTAAAAAAAAAAAAAAAGATATTTTATTTTATTTGTCAAATCAAAGGAAAACATAATCCATAGTTAATGGCCTAGAAAAACTTTGCCAATAATAACTTTTTTTTTTGGCCCAAATCAATTGTTTTCCTACTTAATATTTTGCATAGATTCTGAATTTAGACCCTACTCTCCCATTAAAGGCTCCTAAATGGCCTAGAAGATAGAAAATATTTCCCATTTGAGGTTTTTTTTTTTTTTTTTTTTCCATATGATTGTATGGAGTTAGCGCTAACGAAACAACAAAAAAATGTTTTCTAACTCATTTTGAGAGTCACAACCAAACAAACAGGAAAATTAGTAAGTAACCAAACTAAGTCATTTTTCAGAAAATATTTTCCTCAGAAACAAAGAGGTAGAACTATAACTTCAACAGTTAAATTCAATTACAGCATATCTCTCTTCACACACACTGTCGAAGCTTCCAGAAACTAATGTTTGAAACAAAATTACTTAAAAAGTTAAACAACAAAGAAGAAAATAAAGAAAATGGTGATTTTTATTTTTGTTATTGGGTTACCTGCGGCTCGAACGACAAAGCGGTGAGGGGAGCGAGTGAGAGGAGAAGTGAATGACGAGGGAGGAATGCGAATGGCGAAGGAAGAAGAAGCTTGAGCTTGAACTTGAACTTGAAGAGTAGTAGTAGTCATCATCGCCTCTCCCTGTGACTGTGAGTTTAATAATAAATAAGAGAGATAAAAACTGAGCGCTTTGTGATTTATATTTATATTTTTGGGTGGATTTTTAATTTTTAATCTTTTGCTTTTAATTTAGATTTGGGGATTATTTGTTTAATTTTATTTATGGTTTTTTTTTTTTTTTTTAAGCTGTGCCCGCCACACCCACAGCCACTCATTGTTATATCGGTCTAGAAATTACATCAACCACTCGGTCCGAGACCGCGACACCAACCTTTTCTGGGCCTTGGGCCTCAAGCTTCAGTTATTTTTTTATTTTATTTTTTTAAAGTTAAAATGGTTAAAATTTATTTGAGTAAATTACGTATTTAGTTATTTAGCCAATATATATATATATATATATATATATTTGTTTAGTTTTTATCCTTTACACAATATTTTATTTGATTCATAATTTTTTAATTTTGTCAATTTGGTTTCTAACCTTACATTGTCGAGTTAATTTAGTCATTGTCGTTAACTCTTCAAATGAAAATTGCTAACATGGTTAACAACCAAAATATAAAATTAATTTATTACTGCATAATAGAAACTAATTTTTTATTTTGGTTATTAGTCACATCAGCAATTTTCATCTAAAAGATAATAACAAAGACTAAATTAACACGACACTGAAAAATTATGCACTAAATTGACACAATTGAAAGATTATGGACTAAATTAAAATATGGTGTAAACAATAAATACCAAATTTGTAGTTTACCCAAATTATTTTTTATAATTTCTTAGTTTTGAATTTAACCTAGCTAGATGTTTGAAAAAGTATCAATTTTAATCCTAAACTTCTTGAATTTGATTAGGGATTTCAAATAACTGATGCAATTTGAAACTAATGAAATTATAGAACTTTAATACTAAGTGTTTGTTTGGCAAAAATTATTTTTGCCAATTTATTTTACAATTCTACTTATTTTTGCTATTATTCATAGTTCCCACTACACTTTTTGGTACTATTCATAGGCCCCATTGTAATATTTCAGCTAACTTTTATCTTTATCTATAGTACTTTCAGTAAAAAGTTTTCAGTTTCAGTAAAATAAGCAAATTCTAAGAGTCCTTTTGGATACAACTTATTTTTGCTCAAACTGAAAAATGAAAACTGAAAACATTGTAACAAAATAATTTTTAAATGTGTGAATAGTGTTGTGGGACTCGTGAACAGTGCATTTTGTCTCCTGCACAGTGAATCCATGTGATGTTACTGTTCATGTGCTGGGGAAAAAAAAATGAAGGCAGAAAACGCAAACCTGAAAACGTGTTGTGGATCCAAACGAATACTAATTATCATCCTAAGGGTCCGTTTGAGATCAATTTATTTTATTGAAATTGAAAACTTTTTGCTGAAAATGGTGTAGATAAAAGTAAAGGTTAGCTGAAATAATACAGTGTGACTCATAAATAATATCAAAAATAAATTGACAAAATTAATCGTGCCAAACATACGCTAAAATTATAGAATTTAATTTGTTTTTGGTTTGAACTGCCACGTATCACATCAAACTTAGACCCTACCAAAAAGCATCTTATTGTCCTAAGCATGTGGGATATCCTTAAAATAATCAAAATCATGTTCTCAATCTACACGTACGCATCAAGATATTTTATAGTTTATTTGACAAGCTGTAACTTATGAATTTTTTAGGATAAAATTATATCAATTTTAATTTTAATTACTTTATTTTATAATCGAAGGTTCAATTAAACTAGTTTTGGGTTCTGATTTTTATGCAATTTATAAATAAAAAACTACATTTCCCGATCCATTCATAGCCAATCCAATTTCATGATTTTTCAACAATTTTTAAACATACTAATAAGAGTAAAAAGGTATTCTAAGTGCACTTATAACGCAGACAATTATAGTGTGGTGAATTCAATCTTATATCTTATTAGACTGTATTTTAAGGATTAGAGTTCAAATTTTTCTGTCTTCTTGAATTTGATAAAGCTACAAGCTTGATTCCTGATGAAGTTGGTCTTACCTAATAGCCGAGGGCCCGAGAGTGCAAGAATGTCTTTGAGAATTGAGCCCAATTAGGTTGCTTCTATTCTTAAGTTCAGTGAGAGCCTCCAGCTTTTGGTACAAAATGGCCTTCAAGGTGACCCCAGATGAAGAGTTTGGTAGCAAAACCTTTAACCTTCACAGTTATGGAAGGTTGTTTATAATCCAGCTCCTGGAATTGCAAAATAAGACTTAGACATGCATGTACCTATAGAGATCTCTTGCAAATGATACAGCTCCAATTTATAGATTTATACACATCAGCCATTCAGCATTGTTAATAGGGATGTGAATGACTTTTAGTTATAACCACTTAGTTGGATTGGTAATTATACCTAGTTTTCAGAGCTGTAGGAATCAATAGAAGGGCTAAGAATCACATGGGATATCATTTTCTAGTTAAAGGACTAGCAAGTAGCAGCTATACTTTGTCTCAGAAAAGGTGTTTTAACTAGTAAATAATTCAAAGATCTTACTGCAAATCCCATAACTATCTCAATCTTGGAATTCCATGGTCAAACGCAGCCCTTACTCAAAAATTTCAACATCTGGGAACAAGAACTTATTCAACAATCTAATCATGTTGCAAGCCTTAGATCGACTTTTCAAATAAGTTTATACATTCATGGACAATGTTATTCCGAAGGGGTAATGAACTTTACCAACAATCCAAATAATATAAATAAGTGTGCAGGGAACGTTTAGCTTGAGATTTTTTTTTCCATTTTATTTATTATTTTTTTATTTTATAGATACGATAAGATTTATATTTATAGATGATTGCACTTTATTATTAGGTCGAAATATCAATAAGGATTTTAGTTGGCGAGATTCAAACTCAAGTCTTTTATTCAATAAACAAAATTTAACCAATTAGTGTTTGTTTAGGAATAGCTTATTCAACATTTTTCTATAAGTTTGCTAAAGTATACTTGTATTTCAAAAAAGTTAAAAAAAAAAAAATTTAAAAGTTGTATATAAAAACTAAAAACTGAGCTTATAAGGTAAAACTAAACGGACACAACCATTTTCTGAATTTTGTAGTTGCTTTATGTAGTACTCCTCCACATCTTCTCTGTTTTTTTACTTTCCCACACACACCCAAAAAAAAAAAAAATAGAAAAAAAAAAGTATGGTGTTTAGGAGGTTGGTCAATAAGTCAATTAAAACTCACTATTTCCCTCTCTTTTTTGTTATATTGTTTTCCCTTTGGTTAGAAGTTAGACTCCAACGCTTTTAAGTTTTGTTTATGGTATGTTTTTATGTAAAAATTTCATTCCTCTCATTGTGTGTATTTGTTTTTGAAAAAAAAAAAGTATGTATTTCCTTTAAAGAATCAAAAATTAATAGATGCCCTAAAAACATTTGTAGGGACTCAAATTGGATTGGACCCGGAATATGGATGGGTTTACAGCCCAACAAGCCCAAACAATAAATTTTTAGAACGTGGGTACAAGAACTAATTCTACTTGATAGAAAAAACTATGGTTATAGTGCAGTCAAAGACACTTCAAGCTAACTGTATGATAAAGACTCTTCTCGACTAGGGTTCAGTGGGTCTCTTTTTGAATTCTATTGTTCTTCTCCCTTTCTTTTTCTTTTTTTTTTCCAGTCCTTTCTAATGTCACCTGCTTCCATGTTATATACTGCGTTCCTTACTCCATTTCCACCATACACGTGTAGTTCCTATCCTGGGAACTCCTTTCTGTCCCATCCGGCACCTACCGGAACCTTTGCTCAGTAGCCATAAAGCTGTTT